>OV179159.1:20211525-21411525 GCA_921972225.1 Euplexia lucipara
AAAAATATAAATCATCCTCTTTATACTAATGGAATAGATAATATAATTAGACTTGAATGATCAATTCTGTATTAATTTCTACGAGACAAAAATACTATAAGCAGTAAATAAGTTAACCAGTTAAAATGATACATTCAACAGCAATTTTTTCACGATAGAAAATCCTAAAGACAATCTGAAAATTTTCCCACCTCGTTGCCCCAATCGATTTGCCTCAAGTAAGCTAATTCCCAGCAAAAAAGTCCGACTTTCCAATCTGCTAACGGAGTACAAGAGCATTATGCTGTCCCCGACAATCCTTATGAACTGTCCGCATTGTTGAACTTTCTATCGGAAGACGTCCTACTTTTGGAGTCAAGTAGTGTTACCAGCTTTCAGTGAGGTCCCGGATAAAGTACCGTACGCTGCTTTCAAAGGTGAAGTGGTTAGTTTGTGATAGCGGAGGGCTAACCGCAAAGTCGTCGGGATTTGCATACTGAAAGTAGGTACTGTTTGTAGGTACTGAAAGTTAAGAATTGGAAATGCCCATTTGTTGAGAAAACTTTGGCCAAGTGATGCAGATGAAAGAAACAAAGTATCTTCGAGTGGCTTCGCTGCAATCAGACGCAAGCGTGCAGCGTCCTTGCTGTTCAGAGTGCGTGCCAGCTCTAACGGTCTTCTGCGTGTCATTGCTGGTAAACCCAATTGTCCATTTGCGCACTTTTTGAGTCAACTACATGTGATTGGCTCAAAAAAAACAATTTAACATAGTTTTTAAGTAGGGCATTTTATTGAATATACTGTTACTCAATGATATGGATTGTTTTCGGAATTCAATTAATTGTTATTATTATTATTACGAATAACATCACTTTTATAAAATTAAACAACGGCTGTTTCAACCATAGAACTCGGTGGGACTTTTTTTAAAGAATTGCAATCTATACTTTGATAGTACTTCACCGAACGGTGTAAATTGTGTGTCATAAAAACAAAATGGCTTTTGATGCTTTTGATTTGTTTTCATCTGCAATTTATCAGTAGTAACACAAAGTACACTTTTTTATCATCAGGTGATGGTGAGAAATGTACAGACGCCAGCAAATCAAGTTACCCCAATGTGTAAATTTTTCCCAATTGAATATGAACCTTATTCTGATTGACATAAAGTTAAAAAACAATCAAATAAATTTGACATATTAGGGTAACTTGGCGTGCTGGCGTCTGTACAAATAAAAAACAATGATAAAAGAGGGTCCTTAGAGGCATACTCAGTAGAGGAATTTCTAAATGACAGGAGTTTATCAAGATTATGATTGTTAAAACGAGGTATTCCTCGAAGCGCACCTTTTAGGAGCGTTCCCGTTAGAATTTTTTTTTTTTTTTTTTTCTAGGAAATAAAAACAAATATTTTTATTAGGAGCGCTCCGAGGAATAAAATAGGAGCGCCTCATTAGGAGCGCCTCAAAATAGTAGTGCTTCGAGGAATACCTCGTTAAAACTAACTCCTTGGACCATGTACCTGACTATAGTATTATTATGACTTCATTTTAATTTCTGTTTTTGTTTTGTTGGCATTGTTTATTTTAACTTATTTAATCATTTGCACGCCGTAAGGTAGACTGTAGCTGATCTCTTTAATTTTCCTACAACACCTTATGTCTGTACCTACATTCGTAGCAAGTAAAGATCTGATTCTGATTTTGAGTCCAATATAGACCATGTTGGACTATGTTGTTGTCTCATATCTTTTTTATATGTAAACTAGCAGACGTCCCGCGGTTTTACCCGCCTAGTTCCTGTTCCCGTAGGATTCCAGGGATAAAAAGTAGCCTATGTCATTCGGGAACAGTGTAGCTTTCCACCAGTGCAATCATTTTTAAAATTGGATCATTAGTTCCGAAGATTACCCCCTACATACAAACTTACAAACATACAAACTTACAAATTTTACCTCTTTATAATATTAGTATAGATGTATAATGAAATATCTTTAAAAAAGATACATTACTCTAACCAAAACGGCCAATAGGAGCAGCGGTGGCCCAGTGGTGGCGGCCCCGGCTTACGTACAGTAAGTCGTCGCGACGACTTACTGTACGTAAGCCGGCGTCGGTTCGAACTCAGGCAGGCGCATTACTTTGTGTAATTTATTTCATCACCACTGCTCACAAAAACGGTGAAGGAAAACATCGTGAGGAAACCGGCATGTCCTAGAACCAAAAATTCGAAGACATGTGACATCTACCAATTCGCACTGGCACCGCGTGGTAGATTATAGCCCATACGCAAAATACGCGCTTTGACGTGGAGTTGCGGATACCAGCCCGGTGTCTTTAATCTTTTTTTTTTTAACCAAAACGGCATCACAATTGAACGATCCTAAAAAGTAAAGATCAATAGTATCCATGGAAACCATAACACGTGGCGACACGTTAGGAAAGATAGTACTGTATGAAAAATAAATCCATTCTGAATCAAAACCGATATCGGGCTCACAACAAATAAAGCGCGGACAATGGAAGCCAAATAAAAAAAAAAGTGTTGAAATAAAAACATGGAAAACTTTAACTTCGGACTTTCCAATCGAATGGTATTGTGGTGGATGGTATTACTATTTGTCGCTTGTATGTACATATTAGCAAGAAATTGTTCTGATAGCGAAAATGTTTCACATACTGCAGCTTCAGAATCAGAATCAATTATTCGTAAACGACAATAATATAACATAGGTGATAATTACAGACAAGATCTAAAAATTAGGTAGTACGCTATGTTTTGCCATTTGACATACAAATCATTTACAGAAAAAAATTGTATTAAATTAAAATATTTCTGAAGGATTGGCCAAAAGTGGCTGAAGACAAAAAGGAGTAGAAGAATTGAAGGTAGGCCTTTGCCCTGCAGTGGGACACCACAGGCTCATAATAATAATTTATGTCAGGACATTAATTTCACACAAATGGTTTGTTAGTAATTACTTAAGCTGTGTTAGTATTTACACTAACACATGGACATTGAATACAAATATGACAAAGAAAGCACAATACTGGGTACCCATCAAGTGACTCTCAGTTTTACTAGAAACAACGCTCAGGAGACTGTTGTCGCTGTCCCGCTAAATGCGCTTTCACTTCACCTACATTTTCACGAGGAATTGAATCAAAAGACGTCCACGGCTGGACGTAGGCTTTCTCCAAATATTTCCACAATGTCCTGTACTGCCCTCATGTATTGACATTCTGAGTTATTCACCAGATCATCAGTCCATCTTGTAGGTGAGCTAAGTACTCTTCATTTCGTGTGGTAAGTGACCTACATCATGATAGTGTATATGCCACTCATGGGCACCTGACATGGCTAGACATGCCATCGAGAAACATATGGCATGCCAGTTTTCTGACGATGTTTTTTTACCGGTTTTGGCTGTCCAAATTAAAAACATGGAAGTGAAGATAATCATCTTACAAGGTCAATTTCTGTGGTTTAAAAAGTTTACGTAAATCTTATTTCAATGCAAAGCTGTGGGGTAATTTGACGAATTTTGACAGATTGAGACAAAGATTAGAATGTAAATGTTCCATGTATAAAAATACGGAAACTGCCCATCTGATATCTTCTACAAAAAGATATTATACATACATATAGGATCCATTTTCTTTCTGAAATCGGAAACATAAAGAACACATTACATTTTACGAAAATAATCTTTTCAATATCGCTCTTTGTCCCCTCAATATCAAGTGGTATTATTGAGACCATTGTAAAGATCAATGAAGCTTATGTTCAACCGCTTGTCAGCCCTGTAAGGTCATGAAGGACAACCAAGGGTCACAGATTAATTTAATACGGTATTCGCATGAGTTGGGTACCTAATTCCAATTTCCTGATTAATAATTCAAATAGCCTAACTTGAATTAGAATTATTGGAGTTTGAGAATAGAGGGACGGGCCCAAAAAGAATATGGAATCCTAAAATTGTACGTTCACTAGAGATATCTGGGGAGGACGTTAATAATTATTATTGTAAAGTGTATTTTAATATGTGTGAGGTGTTTGATGTTTATGTTTGGCTGTTGGTCTAGTAGTTAGTGACCCTGACTGCTATGCCGGAGGTCGTGGGTTCGATTTCCACCCAGGACAAATGTTTATGTGATAAGCACGACCATTTGTTCTGTGTCTGGGTCTATTTTATCTACATATATGTATTTAGAAATATGTAAGTATGTTTATCAGCTGTTTAGTACCCATATCACAAGCTCTCAAGCTTAACATGGGACTAAATGGCGTTGTGTGAAAAGTTGTGGAATATTTATTTATTTATTTATGTTTTATAATGGGACAACTGCAAAAGCCTTTTACTACACAAAGAAGGCAGCATTATGACAAGCCTTAAAGATAATTCACCGGATCTGAAACCGACTGTACCTATAAGTTAATCAGAACTTTTTTAAACACTGCATATACATATAACCTCAAGACTTCACGACTCTGTGAAGTATGAAAAACTGTAGTTGTACCAGAAAGCTTTTAAGAAACGCTAGATTTAATTGGTGGCAGAATTTACTGACTAAATCAGAGAAAAAAGAACACAAATTTTCATATTTTATTCGTTCTTTTATTTTGATATTGTGGCAGAAAAGTAATGGTTAAACAGTTTGCAAAACAGGCCTTTTAATTTTTCTTAAATTTTCCTTATCGAGGCGAGTTTCCTTAGTAACGCTCTGTCCCAACGGGGATTGAACCGACTGCCATCGCCGATTTGTCTTCATTTGTCGTGCCGCAATCGTGGCAAACTATGGACGAGAAATAATTAACTTGCTTTTGTCATTTGGTTTTTATTCCATTCGCAATTTGCATGGCAATTGTGCTAATTTGATAAATTGAAGTCAAATGAGCGTCTATTGAAATCAGGAATGGTTTTTGGTCCCTGCATTTACGCTTGTTATTAATTATGGTATGAAATGTGGGAAAAACAAGGGCTCAGCTTTGGAAGTTTTCTTTTGTGGCGATGGCGACACTGAAACAATGAAAATTGTTCAATTTAAAATGGGATTGGACTGCTGAACATTTGTTGATTTGTCTTTTTGTTTAGGAGCTTTGAAAGTTTCGCTATATTACACTGTTTTTTAGTTTTTTACTTTAGGTTTTTTCATCCAGAATCGTAATGTAATTAATTACTGTGAATCTATTAAAATAAACTTAAATTCAATACGTTATTGCATACCATAATGTGTACATAAGTAAATTAGTTTGTTTGTTATAAACCAAAACTCATTTATTTAAATTAGGCTAAGAATCAGTACCTACTTTTGAATGTCAAAATTACAAAAAACAGTCTCAAAATAGCCTGCCCTATGCCACTTCCTAGTGTTTTTGCTTGCTGAAGAAGAAATGGCGGAACAAACTCCCCAGCAACACGGCTATCTGATGTGCTATGTTTATTCCACCCACCTTGTATAGTTTTTGCCTATAACCATTGACACAATTACAAGTTACATATAACTGACGTGGTAGTCGATTTTGGCCTAGAAAACTTTGACGGTAGGTTATTTTCATAGGAAGCTATTTGTGAATCATCCCTCTTCGAAAGCTTTCAAGTCTTAGGTAAACCAACCAATTCGCATCCTACTTGTGAAGGAAAAAACACATACATAGAATATATTGTTAATAAAACAGATTCAAGCAAAGAAACTTTTGGGCATAAATTACCAAGAATTGTACTACTTTCAGAACTGAATGGCAACATCGAGGGTAATATGGAGTTAACAGTCGGGGCAGGTCAATCTGATCGTTGACCTGACAGATATCCGAACATGTTTTGATAAACATGGAAGTAAAATGTGACATGTTGTTTTCTGATTACTAACAAATGAGCTACAAACGAAATTGTGAAGATTCTAAACAACAATATTATCTCAGGGATTTTTTGGATCAAGAATATCAAGTTGATCATCATCTACTTAACCTTTTCCAACTATGTTGTCGGTTTTCTGTTTAATAGGAAGCAGAAAAATTATTATAAATGGATTGATTGCCTATCTGCCGTCCACAACCCAGTAACTGGGTAACACTATAATTGTGTTACTTGACATGCTTTTGGGCTTTCGACTGCCCGTTAGAACTAAAGAAAAAGATTAAAGATACCGGGCTAGTATCCGCAACTCCACGTCAAAGCGCGTATTTTGCGTATGGGCTATAATCTACCACGCGGGCCCAGTGCGAATTGGTAGATGTCATCGCACATGTCTTCGAATTTTTGGTTCTAGGACATGCCGGTTTCCTCACAATGTTTTCCTTCACCGCTTTTGAGAGCAATGGTGATGATATAAATTACACAAAGTAATGCGCCTGCCTGGGTTTGAACCCACGACTTACTGTTCGTAAGTCGGGGCCGCCACCACTGGGCCACCGCTGGAACTATCATAGATAGATGATAGCCATAACCAACAGCTTAGTGAAGCATATTAGAAACTATTATGTATGCGATATCTGTTATTTTGTGCATATACTTAAGCTTAATGACAAGCTAGTGTTGTTGAGAGATGTAAACATTAACGAATTTAGAATAGAATAGAATAGAATAATATTTATTCAGCACAGACACAACAAGCGCACAGCAACCAAGAAAACAGAAGTAATAAATTAATAGCAGGTACACAAATTGCGCTGAGCGTGCCCATGCCGAAAGGGTAACCATCTCAACATTTGCTGGGCGTCAGACACCCAGCGCTGGTTTTCAGTTGGCACCCCGCAGTGACACACGGACGAAGGTAAATAAAATAAACAAAAAAAAATTACAAATTTAGCTATAACTTTTACATGACGGTGCGAGGTTCATTCAGTTCTTCAAAGGTTTAATTTGCCAACAAAACAACATGAAAAATTACACTGCTGATCAAGAAAAACCTAAAACTTATCCAAGTGAATCTGTTTCTCCAATTCTCCTTGATGCAATGGCCACCAAAAATAGTTCCCTTATAAAAAGTTACCAAATTCTCAACTCACTAGATTCGCAATTCACCAAATGTACAATGAAACAGAAAGTCACATAAATTAACAGAATAGGTACTTATATGCACAAAAAAAAGGTTTTCAGCTTAATACCACACATTTAGAATTTCTCCTAAAACGATTAGAATCAGATATTTGAAATTTCAAAGAAAAGTTTTACAATGATATATGTAAAACTTTATTTTACGAATACACGTATGAAACTGCAAAAATTTTTGTTTCTTAACATTCCAGAGCCCCGTAAAGTATAGTCACAACTACGAATATATTAGTATAAATAAATAATAGTCTTGATTAGCTAATTTATAGCTATGTAACAAAACGTTAAAAGATAAAATCCAGTGCATTGTTAATAATGATAAATGCTAATCAGTAAAATAGTAGTAGGTACATAATTTATTTTGAACTTTTATAATTCATGTGCTGGATAGTACAGACGCCAGCACATCAAGTTACCCCAATGTGTCAAATTTCTTTGATCGTTTTTCAACTTTACGTCAAACAAAATAAGGTTCATATTCATTTGGGAAAATTTGACACATTGGGGTAACTTGATGTGCTAGCGTCTGTCTGTACATTATCTGATGAATCTGGTGACTTACTTGTAATCGAAATAATCTCTGAAATGCACTCCAATTCAGATAACTTTGGCAAAAGGATACGCGATGGCCCCGGTTACACCTTCCTGTATAAAAAACGTTTCCAAGATTAACGTTTAACAAAATCTATCTCCAAGAATTTGGTCCCCATTTCTTGTAAGGTCCTAAGGGTACAAGAACGTCTCGCCTTCATCTAGTGTCCAATTTCTAATAAGTATGGGAGTTTTACAAGAATATTCGGGAGACTACACAAACAATCAAAGTTTCTGATGAACATCGTTACAAGAATGTTTTAATCTCGTCCTAATATCATTTATTTTCCTTTGATTGACATCAAAAACAGATCACGGAGGTCCGATGTCGCACCTTCATTAAAACTTCATGAGGGCAGAAAGTACTGGGTTGCCAGCTTCATAAATTTTCCCTTATTTTGTTCTGTTCTTCAAGAGACTTTTCTTCTTACATCTTTGTTAATTCACTTAATTTCTTAATCAGTTTATGTCTTAACGTCTCTTTAGCTACAAGGACATATAAAATGTCTGTAGGTGTTGAATCTTTATCACTGTCGATCACAAACAAACTTGAGTACATAATAATTAATTTTCATAGGCATGTTAGAAAATCTCTGGTACAGTGCTTTCTGTTTTTACAGTGCTATTCTATAATAATCTTCCCGTGAAAGTATAGGTGAAGTGAACTGTCATCTCATACTGTGCCAGAGATTTGCAGTTTCACTTCACGTCTACTTAACTTCACTTTTGGCAGAGAGAATTTTACTGTTCATTTTCTAAATATTTGTTTTCATTAATAAATTGTAATTTAAATTATTAAAAACGGGGCACAAACCATTATTACCTAATTTAACTTAAACTGCAAGTTGACTTCATCATTTTACAATGCGGAATTTTACAAGAGAGTAAAGCTGTCTACTTGTGTGTTTCCGAACGCATTCAATCCGAATCTCCGCAAAGTTAGAGTGAACGGGTTACTTCTGGGTAAGCTCACTCCATCGTCGATCGTGACCTCAGAATTAGACTAGAGCATTTATTATCTTCTTCAAATTTCACCCAAACTGCGCATTTCTGTCCGAAATACCCACCACCGAAATTCAACGTTGGCAACCCAAAGTATACACAACTTTATCTTCCAGTAGGTAGATGCTAACGGAGTTTCAGAGCTGATTATGGACATCGGTTATTTTAGCCCCCAACTTTGAGGGCTTCCGACCAAAAGTCGGTAACGTATCTTAGCCTTTGTTTATTTATGAAGGCTTTTTGGCCTCCTCGAATATGATACTCGGAGCTTGTTTGTGTTAAGAGTCCGGTTTTGGAGACCGATCGGGTTTTTATTCGTACTTTGTTGGCGATTTAGAGTACCCAAGGTTACTGGGTCTATGTAATCTAATGGCTGGACTTCAAAAGAGACTGTATCCTGATTTTGTTTTGGTATTTCTTCTAAGATATTAGTCGGTTTAGAAATGCCGGCGCTATTCCATTTTTAAAACATTCACGGGAGTGTTTGGAAAGATTTATTTATAGAAATAAAATATATGATTTAAATTATGTTGAAGTAAATGGTTTTTAGGTTTTAATTTTGGTTTTAATTTACTTGGTTTTGGTTAAAAAAAGATTTATGTGGTATATCTTACTTTAAGCGGTTAAAATTCAGTAGTAGTACCTATTTCAGTTCTATAAGTTTTAGTAACAACACACATTATTGGTTATTTAATTCACAATCTCCAATGGGAGAGTACTCTTTTGACGTTCTGCATTCATACTAATACTTAGATCTATAATTATCTTCTTTTTTCTTGACTTCATTTTTCTTTTGGTTTTTTGGTTGGTGTCTATGTACGTAGGTATTACGACTGATGTCAAATAAATATTTTTCTTTCTTTCGTTCTTTTCTTTATTCAATCAGGTTATTAATACGATTTTTAAGTTTTTACTATCTTTTTGGACGTACCATATTTTGTCTCGATAGACTGGTAGAAAAAACTCATGCCATTACGCCCACCGGTTTATTTTTTACCTAAGCATTCAATTCAAATGAATAAATACACAAAACTTTCCTCACAGTAAGGACCCTGCGGACAATATTAAAAAATCACCCGATAGTTATCTATCAATAGCGACCTAATTCCTTGTGTTCGTTATTTTCGCTGCACGCGCGTATTTGCGCAACTCCCGAGCCGAGCCGAAGTTTTAATGAACGTATAAATGCTAACAATCGTTCCGTAGTGCAGCACTTTGTTAGTTTTACTAATATTATCAAACTTTGTGCTAAGGGGCGTCTATGGTGCTTTAAAGAGTAGAATGACCATCAATGGACCACTTGGAGACTTTTTATACACGTAAATAAAAACGCTTTAAATCTAGTAACCTCATCGACAAACTCGTCAAAAGTGTTGGAAATTGGACTTGTTATTAACGGACAGATTGAGACTGACACTAGAATGCAGATAACGCGAATGAGCTCAAAATCAAAGTCAAAGTCAAATATTTATTTGCAGACAAATCTTACCCATCAATTATAAGTCATCTCTCGGTTTATCTCTTCTGATACCTTACATTGAGTACATGATTCGAAACTGGAAAAGGCCGCTAATTTGTAAGCTCCTACATTATAAAATATCATCTAAATTTACACTAAATCTGCGAATAAATATTTGACTTTTTTTTTACTTAACCCCTACCGGTGATGTTTTCGTCGTCTAATTGTTCGTATTTTCTGATGATTTTAAACTGTAAATAAATAGATCTACATACATCTTACCCAATTAGATTTTTAATATAAAGTGTAAGTATGTAATTGTTTAATTTAAAATCTGATTTAGTTAGAACACACGGTGATCTTTAGTTGAACGCAAACTAACTGGGCGTACAAAATCATGTATATAATAATAGTATCAGGTTATGCATAGATGTTACTTCCACCCTGCATTTTGATGGGCCTTCATTTCAGTTACCCGAGGAGAGTGTTTTTTTTTATACTCAGACATTTTATTTGCTTTAAAAATAAAAAAACAAAACCATGTAAGTTCTAGACATTCTTTCATTTGATTTTATTATTTCTAGACACTCGACCTCTACACGTCAATGTATGGTCTATTTATAAAAGAATAAATAAATAAATAAAGACTGGAAGAAATTTTCTAGGTGACTGATCGCTGAGAAGAAATGTCGTAGCTAACTCAAGGTGTCATATAAGGTCCAAACATAATATTATGTATGTCAATGCTGGATAAAGTCGGGTAAGGCTTCCTGACGAGAGAGCCATTTGTGCTTTAAATTTATTTGTTATGATTGACTGCATGCTCGCATCAGTCATCGTGAAGCTCTACTCTTTTTAAGGAACTCAATCACTCATGATATGGACGCTACCAGACCTGTAGGACCCTGCCCCCCTAGCCAAGTTATAAACGATTCGTATCTATTCTCTTTCTACAATCGAGAACGCCTCAAATCCCTTTGTTTTGACCACGTGACTTATCACCTTTCGCTAAGTCACGTGGTCAAAACAAAGGGATTTGAGGCGTTCTCGATTGTAGAAAGAGAATAGATACGAATCGTTTGTACCTTGGCTAGAGGGGCTGTTACTGACTCAAATATTGTATTTAGCTATGCTATTATCGTGAAGAGAATATCGTGTTTCCCAGCCTATGGACCTTCTTGGCGCAGCCGTGAGGCACATAGCACATAATGTGTACCTACTCTTGTATATTTTGTATGCTTCATAAATTATGTGTGTGTGTTTTAATGACTGATGTCAAATTAATATTTTTCTTTCTTCTTTCTTTCTTTCAGTCGTGGGTTGTGGAGTTTTTTTTTGTGCTGCATCATTATTACACTGGAAGCCAACCCCAACACAGGTATTAGGCAGGAAGTGGCGAAGGGCTTTTTGGGGGTTTGCCTTTTTTAACCGACTTTCAAAAAAGGAGGAGGTTCTCTGTTCGTGTGTATGTAATATTTTCTTTTTTTTATGTATGTTGCCTGATTTCTCCCCCATTTGAGGACCGATTCTCAAAATTCTTTTTTTATTTGAAAGAGTATACTCTTGAGGTGGTCCCATTTTAATTTGGTGAAGATCTGGTGCTGATCTTCGGAGATATACAACAGAACTCTTCAAAAATAAACGGCAAATCTGTCGTGATTGCTGGAATCGCTTGGATGTTTATTGTTTATACAACATAATGACGTATCATCACGCCTGTATGCTCTGAGGGGTACGCAGGTGGGTACAATATACCTAGATTTCGTCAGTTAGGTATATTAATTTTAATTTATTAGGGATTAGTGGAAAACCCTATTATGATGACATGTATTTTTAACAATTAACAAAATAAAATAAATTCATGGCAAATATTTTTAGGGTAACAACTAAAAATGGAAAAATAAAAACTTTTTTGCAAAAAATAAAAATTCGGAAGTCGGTGGCCCATCATGAGTAAGACAAACCCACCAAAGCCACAGACTTCCGAATTTAGAGTTATTTTACACCGTTTAGTGATTTTTTTGAAGTCGGTTTTATTTTTTGCAAAAAAGTTTTTTTTAGTTAGTATGTTGTTCATATTATTATGCTATTCTTTATGTTAGTCCATAAAATTTTAATACTATATTACTCAAACAACCCATTACGGTCAGGGTTAAGTGTGATTTTCCTGCCAACATGATCCAATACGCCAAATAAAAGGGTGCTGCCAACTACCACGATATTTCATGTTTATGTGAGACTTAACCTTGACGTCAATACGGAAGCGATTGTCAATGTTCGTGCTCGCAATTTGTTCACTGAAATACACCCACATTACGTAATCATAGTAACACGATTTAGGTGACTTCTTTCGATTTACCAAAACGAGTCTGTATGTATACAATCTTCTTAACAATCCGGTAAATCACCGCAGTTAATTGCAATTTAATCTTGAAATTAAAACAATTCTTACAGTTTACAATATACAGACTTAAAATAGGTTTGTCACTAAAAGATCTATTTTATTTTTTACTATAAGGTACTATGTTCACAACCGAATGTTGTACAGACGCCCCAAGGTACCTCAAACTGTCAAATTTTTCCAATTGAATAAGATTTTTATTCAGTTGGTAATAAAGTTAAAAACTATAAAAAAAATGTCAAATCGGGGTAGCTTGATGTGCTGGCCGCTGCCCATTTCCATGATGTCAATGTCACAAATTGAGAACATTGTGTCACGCAATTAAATTATATTGATTTAATTGATATTTCTTAAACTAACAATTCAATTAAACGGGTTTAATGGTATGATTAGAATACGACACTTGGTTACGCCGAATTCATTCATTCAGCGAGTGATGGGGATTGCATTCACTCATCATTCGCATGGTTGTCGCGTCGGTGCGCGCGCAGCAGTTCAGTCGTCCTTCAAACGCCGCTACGTGAAGTGTCTGCGTCCGCGCTACTCGCTGCGCCGCCATATTGGTTCTGGTGCCATTATAAACCGCTAAAAACTCTTGCTTGCATGCTCGCCACCTTTCGCGACCTTCATTCAAAACCACTATCATAACTGGACGTGAATAATTCGCTTGTGCACGCTGTCTCAAATACCTATCTACGAAGAAGAAGAATCATCAGGACATCGTGGCGCCATCGCCAGGTGAGTGTATTGCTTTTCTCTAGCTCTCGCCTGAATGGGTTTTTTTTGTCGTACCATACCTCTCGCCCGCTCATATATATTTCTCCCGCATTTTTGTTCGCTTATTTAAGCTGCATATAATAATACACCGCATCGCATCACCAACACTAAACACGGTAGACTCAGTGTATACAGTAAATGTTTACCGTACACTTTTATTATAGTATCGTAGTTCATACTATACTAGTTAAAAAATGGCGGTGTTTGTGAAAACCTATTTGCAGAAATAAATATCGTATCATCATCATTTCATTTCATTTCATACCACTAGCTTGAATTCATCCAGGTATTGATGAAAGATTTCTGATATTTATATATTTTTTAAATATTATTATATAAACTAGTGCTTGACTGCAATCGTGGGACTGACGGTAAGCAGTGATGCACTCAATTATGGAGAAGCGCACTAATTATTAAGAGCCTATTCACTCAATATCATCACGTTTCTATTCTCTAAAGAGATTATGCAGAGGTATACCTATACAGTACCAGCTATGTTTAGCTCCTAAGTAATAAGAAGCGAACCTATTACCGATAAGCAGACACAACATTACATAAACCAAAGAGAGCGCAAATCCAAACGCTGGGGAATTTGTTCCGCCACTTCTTTCCAGCAAAAACACTAGGAAGTGACAAAAGGCGGGTTTCTTAGGGGACTGTTTTATGTAATTTTGACGTTCAATCAGTGCTGATACTCAGCCTAATTTGAGTAAACGACTCTTGATTTTGATTTTGAAATAATTCTAGATGAAAAAAAACAATTTCACGATTTTGGTTCAAGTGATTGACTTGATAGAGGTAAGGGCTCGAAAACTGACAAAAGTTTATACGCCTTGATTATACTCACTTGCTTTTGCCAGCCATAAACACCTAAACAAGTTAACGACTCATCAAAGACCCGGATGCTTCGGCAAAATCTGTGTATAACCGGATGCACGTAGATTCAAAGTCTTTACCGGCTCATTAAAACTTACACCCGGCTCCCTTGTACCGGTTATTCACCCTTATTTGACCGGAAAACCGGATATTTACTCATGTTTCAAGGCTTTCAGTGTCTCGTCTACTTTACTTTGGGTCTAAGTACTTAGGTAGCTGAAAGGATGGTAAATATATTTAGACTTGACCTGCCTTATTGCTGAGATCTTGTATTTTTTTTAAGTAACCTTTCGGTTTTGCGTTGACATAAAATGGGGTAAGCAGTGATAGCCTTATTATAAATAGCTATTCCACAACTTTCACACAACTCCATCTAGTCCTAAGCTCTGCTTAGCTTGGGACTAGATGGAGTTGTGTGAAAGTGTGGGTACTAAACAGCTGATAAACATACTTTTATATTTCTAAATACATACATATTATAGACTATGTTGGCTAGGCTGTTGCCAGCAGCTTTGTTGCCAAAATAATAATAATCGGGATAAAAACAATTTACGTAATTAATAATGACGACAGAGACGAACTTCAATAATTCTTTGCAAAAATTTTATTATTATATTGTTTGCACTTTAAAGTAGACCGGAAAAACTAAATAAATTGCATGCAACATAGGGGCACGCAGCGCAGAAGTTCAGTTTAAAATTATAAATTTAGTATTTTTTAAATCAATGCATTTCAGTAAGGTAGTTAGGTTAGGTAGTTAGGTTAGCTATAGGATAGGTATGGTAAGTTAGGTTAGGTTATATATACATGTTGTCATTTTAATTCTATCAAACGCAATGGTTTAAATGATCACAATAGAGACTCGCTATATAAAAAGCAGTAGGTTAGGTTAGGTTAGGTTTAGATCTATTTATTAAAGGTATGTATATCTAATATATAAAATTGTCGTTTCACAGTGTTTGTAACAAAACTCCTCCGAAACGGCTTAACCGATTCTTATAAAATGATGTGTGTATATTACTGAATATAGTTAGTTTTTATTAGTTTACGTCCTATTCTCATATCTACTGAGATATGAGAATAGGACGTAAACTAATGAAAACTAAATAAGACTAATAAGTTGATTCTAAGGCAGAATGAAGTTTGCCGAGAAAGCTATTTTATTTATATGATGGTTTTATGATGTTTTCTGATACTATCATTAGAGTTAGCATTCTTCTTCTTATTAAGTTTGTTATTTTCTGTTTGCTGGTATACATAATGTGTTCTGAGGCGAAATGTTTCTTTCTTTCTTTATCTTTAGCATACATATTTTAATGGGCTATTTGACCAACATTTAAGTTTTTAGACCCTTATCTAGATTACAAGAAAATATTCGACACGTATTTTTTCTTTTTTCACGTAACAATAAAATAACGGCGATACCTACATCGAGTAAATGTCGCATGACATCACTAGCTAGTACCCACAGTTTATACTAGATAATGACGTTACAAGCCCCCTCTCACTCAACTTTAATGCGCTTAATCAAAGCAGCTAGTTTTCCATCAATTTCAAAAAGAAAAAAATACGTGTCAAATATTTTCTTGCAATCTAGATGACGGACTAAAAACTATTTTTTTTTCAAATACTCCATTGCATTACAAGTGAAAAAAAATAATATCCAATCCCATCCATACACATACACATACACATACATACATATACATTCTTGTATCTTGTATCCATATCTAATTCCATGGAATATTTTTTTTTAACAAAAAGTACCCAATGAAACCAAAACAAATACTTGAAAAATGTCAGTGTTAAAGCTGAATTCAAATATAACAAAAAACAGCGTGAAAATTCCAATACCAAATACTTTTTCAAAAAAAGGAAACCAACGAAAGTTTTCTTTAAAAAAAAATCACCTGCCATCAGAAACTAATTAACAAAGTAACTCGGTATCAGCAGAAAATAAATTGCTATTACTACTTACTCTCTAAATTTCAGTTTCAACCTTATTCTTTGCAAAATACATCTCGAAATCGCATGGCGACTTATCCATGTGACGTATTTCAGGAATCGTAAATGTTTGAAGGAACTTTTTACTTATGGTGGATAGATATAGGCTTTGCTCATTAAAAAAGTCTTATGTGTATTGTTATCGGCAAATGACTTTAAACTTTAAATTAAAGGTAAGAGGGAACACTCTTCTCCAAATCAATGCAGGGTAGACGATGCATCGCTACACAATCTAGTACAGAGCCCAGTTAGTACATGAAGCTACCCCAATGTGTTAAATTTCTTTGATAGTTTTTCAACTTTATTTCGAAGACAATAAGGTTCATATTCAATTGGGAAGATTTGACAGTTTGGAGTGTAGCTTAATGTGCTGATCTGTACTATAAGTTCAGTACACAATGGTGGACCATTATCAGTTATCAAATTAAAGAAACATGAATATAACATAACGACTGTATTTCCCGAAGGGTTAGGCAGAGGTGTACAGACGCCAGCACATCAAGTTACCCCAATGTGTCAAATTTCTTTGATCGTTTTTCAACTTTACGTCAAACAGAATAAGGTTCATATTCAAATGGGAAAAATTGACACATTGGGGTAATTTGATGTGCTGGCGTCTGTACCTATAAAACCGCATTATTCCACTTATGTTTTATTTCTATGTGACAGGGGACAAGCCTATTGCCACCAACCGGGCACAAATCCTGACTGCGCAATTTCAGATGAGAAAACCCAACAAACTTTATCCAACCAGCGAATCGTACCCAGGACGTCACGCTCAGCAGTAGCACTAGCCAACACTAAACCAATGCGACCGTTAGACACAACTGATAGTGTTAAAATATATTATTATGTTGGTGTAGACAAAATAAAAAATAATGGAATAACAGAGCAATAAACCTAACATTGATTCTAACACCAAAGTACACCACCGCATAGACACTTTTACTTTTTTTAATTTTTAGCGCCAGAACTTTAATGAAAATTCATAGAATTCTATCAAACAAGATAAAAAAAGACATTTCCCCAATCTTAAATTAAGCATAGCTCAATCTATATTATTATCCGGCAGCCATATTGCCTTGAGCCCATGAATTTAAAACGAAGACGCCATGATGAGTAAATTATGAATTCCACGACGATACTCCTTCGAGACTATGGGTTTTTTTTTCTTTATTATTGTTGAAGTGTAAATATATTTTTTACGGGAGCAATGGCGGGAGTGTTCAAATGTTAGGAGCGTGTTAAATTGAGTGTCAGGTTATATGACGAATGTTTGTCGGAAAATGGAGATAATTTATTGTGTATTGATGAAGCAAACAGGAAAAGAAAATGTAAAATGAGATGTGTAGGAACTGCTTAAGTGTTGAGTTTAATAGGAAGCGCGATTTGATTGATGGCTATTTGTAAGAATCCTGAAATCAAGCCAACTAGACTAAAATAGTTTACATATTTATTAAATATTCAAATTGTTTTTATTAAAAATACTACTATAATTTAAAACAAAAAGAAAAGTAAAATAATTATAAGGCATCAAAAAATTCATCCGCATCGCTGTCAACGGGAAACGTGCCCAAAAGACTGGCCACATTGCCACGTTGAATGGCAATGCTGATTCTCTGACCTAGGTAAAGTTTTGTATGGAGAAGAATGTGCAAGAAACTCCATACTTACTCTTTTAAAATAGATTTTACAATATTTGTATACATAATCAGATTCTATGTGAGGACGATGTACCTCGGAAAAAAAATCTACTAGACTGAGATAGGTACAAGATGATATTTTAAAATAACCAACACAGCTGGTAGTTACATGAATGTATTTAAAGGTGCTCACATATTTACATAATATTTAAACCAAAGATGATTATTAAAAAAAGTAATAATCATGAAGTTAATAAAATAAAATTAGAATGAAAATCAAATTACAATGTGTGATGTAGAGAAAAAGCCGGGCATGACTAACTCAGACTCCGGGATACAACTATAAAAATCCAGATGGAAAAAAAGGAGGGGGTGTTTTAGAGGACTGTCTTTATTTTTTATTTTATTTTCTTTTCTTTTCTGTCTTATATGTTTTGACGATAAAAAGAGCTGATTCTCAGCCTTAAAGATGAGTAAATATTGTTTATCTTTATTTCTCTTTTAATTTATTTTTCTTTATGTTCTTACAGTAATTTACGTCTGCTAACAGTTTGCTTTTACTATATAACATAGTAATCTGTGGAAAATGTTGTGGGTAGTATGTTTGTTAATTTTAATTTTAAGTTGTTTTAAGGTTGTGTATACTTAATATACTACTGTTTGTTTTCCCAAATAAAATAAATAAATAAGTAAAGCGTATATAAGACATCAGCAAGGCAGGACTTGCTTTTTTTTATTTTTTGTCAAATAACTAAGTTCCAAGATGAAACCTAAGGTTCTTTGAAATTTTCGCATTCATTGCATCGTCACTATAAATTTATAAGCAACAGAACAATCGTGTTTAAAAATGTATGAGATATATTTTCCGCTTGTACTCGCGGCGGGCACATGTGTTCTATGTGTCTGAATTAGATTTGTCTGGATCTTGCGCGAACGTCTGTATTGACACCGCAATTATGTTTAGCTTCACAATACTCCATTTTATAAAATATATCTGACTATAGCAATAGGGTATAGTGTATTTAATTAAGAACATGTTTTTTTTATATCCCATAACTCGAGGTTTTAATTCCATAAGTAAATAGGTATAATACAAAAGTCCTCAAATAAATGGCTCAAAAATGCGTGATTTCGTAGAAATCATCAATCGTAATCAATTTAGGTTAAACTGAGTTTTATTGATAAACACAAGTCATTCATTTTCATTCTAACCAAAAATTGAGAATGTTTGAAGCCAAGAAAATACGACATTGTCATATTTTATGTAAGTTTTACATTAATAGTCATGATTCAATCGAATTACTTAGTTATGGAATATAAAAAAATCTGGTTGGGTTACTATCAGGGTTTATAATAATATACACTAAGTAGGAATGTAGCTTCACATTGGTACTTGCCCAGACTGTAACCCTATTATACATGAAAGATCTTAAACATAGGGCACGCATCACGCCTTTTAATAAACTGGAAGCTCTCTATAACCCAATACATGAATCCAAATTTTTTTGCTGCCCCTGACATGGCTCAGTTAGGACTGAGCTAACGTCAGTCACAGATATAACAACTAGTATGCCAGTTATAACCCGTGAAAGGCGTTACAGAAATACAGAAACCCGAAAATACAACACCAAACACGGCAACAATTTCCCCCACACTCTATGTTAGATATTTTTTCTAAAAATACACAATGTAATGACGTTCCATTTTTATGACACGCTTCTAAAAACACTCGACAACTTATTTAACCGAAAAACGTTTAAAAACATAACGTGAGCAAGATAAGAGTTTCCGCCGCAGTACAGTCACGCATAAAAGTGTAAAAAAATACATTGAATTTGTCTGGTATGTTCAAAAAACATGATTTTACACAACATCGATAATTTACAAAAAGATTTTATATACTACAGAGAGAATATAAGTATATACCTACTAGAAAGATTCGTATGTTGTAAGTAAAGTTCAAACCCATAAAAGACTAAAATCGCAACGGCAGCTACCACAAAAGAGCTGATAGCATTGAAACGGCTGAACCGATTTTGATAAATCATGTCTAAGAACTATTGCAAGAAACCCTGCTTTCAAATTTAAAAAACCGCATTTTAATCGGTTCACCCGTTTAAGCGCTACGTTGCCACAGACAGTCAGACAGACACAAACACATAGCAGTCAAACTTAACCCCAAAGTCTGAAAGCTAGTAGTAACTAGTAGTAGAGCCTTAAACCTTTTGTGTATTTCTAGACCTTCTTTAAGTAAATTTAAAAGACACCATACACCTTTGCCTTGTCCTTGCCTTACATCCTTTCGATTTGTCCACTAAAGAGCCACCACGAAGCAGTTGCGCTAAGCACAGTTGGTGCACACATGAACATGTTGCTACCCAGCTTTATAATACCATTGCGTGCAACACATGCGATGCGTGCGACACGCATTCATTTCAACACGCTTGCATATTTTCACGCTTCGTAACTTCATATCTTTGAGTTAATTGAACAACCGGAATGCGGTTTTTGTCGAGCAGTTTGGTAATTTAAGTAAATGTTTCCTGCAGAAGTGTAAATAGTACGTAAAATAAGGT
This sequence comes from Euplexia lucipara, assembly GCA_921972225.1. Taxonomy (NCBI): domain Eukaryota; kingdom Metazoa; phylum Arthropoda; class Insecta; order Lepidoptera; family Noctuidae; genus Euplexia; species Euplexia lucipara. The sequence goes on from OV179159.1 coordinate 20,231,888, forward strand.
TACCGTTACGCCGAATTAATAGGTCATGCACATGGCAGCCTGAAAGTGTAGAATTAAATTTGTTTTGTGAAAAATACCTTCTCTACTTGCTCGTAACAATCTGGCTAAAAGTCTAGGAAGAATTCAGTATTAGGTTTTATTACCAATTAATGGTGAATGATGGTAAACATAGGAGCTTGTGACTAAATAATAATACCTGGACAGCTAGATCGTAGGTTGAGCTACGATTATCTGTGGTGGTCCGTGGATTTCATAAAATACTGGATACTAATGTTACAGTAATCTGGCTGTAATTTTTAACCCCCAACGCAAAAACAGGGGTATAAAAAGTTTGACCGCTAATGTGTGTGTGTCTGTCTGTCTGCGGCACCATAGCGCTTAAACGGATGAACTGATTTAGATGCGGTTTTTTATTTGAAAGCAGGCTTTCTTGCGATGGTACTTAGACATGATTCATCAAAATCGCTAATAAGTACCTACTAGGAAGAATCATGAATACTAAATACTCAATATGTTTATTGCATTCTACAATGTGAACTTAGGTATTACTTAAGCGGTACCCCGAAGCGACATAAAACTTCATGGCAGAAATTATTAATTAAACTTTTTAAATGTGAGCTTTACTTTTTTGCGTGGGGGGTTTTAATTTTTTTTTTGAAGAAGAATTTTAGCAGTCGTTACGGATAGAGAAGAGAATCCTAAAAGTTTTGACAGTTCAATAAGGGATATGTTTTTAGCTAGGCGTGAGTTTGTATTTTTATGTTTTTGTTCTGTTTTAACAACAAAAAGTTTAAAATACTTTTGCGATCGAGCGTACGCTGATGACTTGCGTACGGAGCGATTTGCATGGTAAAAATAATGGCAGCTGCACGCGCGATGACTGGCTGTAACGTAAATCACGTAAACGTAAACCACGTAAACGTAAAACCACGTTAATGATGGTTTGTTGACGAAGCATGTTGTTTACTTGTACTGTTTAACCAACTTACTAAAAAGGACGAGGTTCTCACTTCAGTCGTATTTTTTTTCTTATAATATGAAGCTACCTCCGCCTTTGCCTACCTCTCATGCACGAGGTTGTGGTTCAAATTAGGGCAAGTACCAATGCGACTTTTCAATTCATATGTACTTTCTAAGTTTGTCTTAAACATCATTGACATCGGTGAAGAAAAACATCGTGAGGAAACCTGGACTTATAGTTAATATAAGTTTGAAATCTCCAATCCGCCTTGAGCAAGCGTGCTGATCAATGCGCGTGCCTTCTCTGTATGAGAACAGGCCTTTGCTCTGCAGTGGGACAGTAACAGGCTGGCATTATTATTATGAGTTTCCTAACAACTTCGTCATGTATGGTCCAATTTTTTATCTGAGAGAATATACTTGCCGTATTGCCATTTTAATTTCATCGACATGGGTGTAGTAGCTTGGTTTAAATGACGAAAAAACTGAAAAGAATTATTAGTTTCTCAGTTTTGTGCATGTTCACAGGCAATAAACTTGCTCCCCATTACATTCAATTTAAACTTATCTGAAGAAATGTAGGTGTATACACACAGGCACACATTTGCATTACCCTTTGAAAATACGGACGTATGTTAAGTATGTGGTAAGAATTATGAAGAACTTTTTGAGTTACATCCAACCTTATTAGGCTGTATGTAACTCAAAAACACACTTTATTATTATAAAGTGTGAATTGATACAACGACGTAAGAATAATTCAAGTTTCGAGTCGCAAGTGAAACGCGTTTTAGGGGTTTGTTTTTGTAATAGGTATTTGATATTCAAAAAGCCCGAATTACATAATTAAATTTTCATTCTGATTTCAGTTGTGCAGGAGCTTTTGGCTTAACTATGACAGCCACATGGGTCGATCGAAGGTTAAGTTACGCTTGACGAGGTCGGTCCGCGGATGGGTGACCATTTATGACATACCAAGACTCCTCCGTGCCTCGGAAAGTACGTTAAGCTGTCCCGGCTGTCATTTGTAGATCTTTGACAGTCGTTACTTGTAGTCTGAAGGCCGAATGTCAGACAACCAGTTTAACCAAGGGGTACCATGTTACCCAGTTACTGGGTTGTGGAGATCTGACAGGCAGTCGCTTCATGTAAAACACTGGTACTCAGCTGTGTCCGGTTAAACTGGAAGCCGCCCCAACTTGGGAAAGGGCTAGACAAATGATGCGGATTCTGATTTCAGTTATAAACCCAATTAGTGTTCGGCTTCCACCCCAGACCTACTATAATAGAACTGAAAACTACAACGTGTAACTTTAACCCTAAAACAAACACCGATATCCCCTATTAAAAATATCGCCCACGCGTCCAATTGTCGGTAGCAACAACAATAAAATAAAACCTAACACACACGACAAAACTTTTACACTTCACCACTCCAAACTTATGGTCATAACACGACCAATGGGCCGTTAACCGAACGTTTTAAACCACGATAATGGGACCCAAAACGGTTCCGTAATAGTCCCGAATGGAGGCCAAAATAGTTTCAATATAGACCCGAAATCCAGCACATTTAATAAGTCTTGCAAGATTATAGAAGTTGAAATTCAATTTGCCCGCACACCTTGCTAGCGGATAGCGATAAGATAAAGTTAGTTGTACACTTGGGAATAGTAGTTCTTGAAGATGTGCTGCGAGAGAAAATTATGACTATAATAATTGCTAGAGATATTCATGAAAAGAAGATACATATAAATAAATAAATGTTCCACAACTTTCACACAAAGCCATCTAGTCTTTGTGTTATGGGTACTAAACAGCTGATAAACTTACTTCAATATTTCTCAATACATTCCTACAAATTATAGATAAATTACACCCAGACACACAACAAATTATCGTGCTCATCACACAAACATTTATCCTGAGTGAGAATCGAACCCACGACCTCCTGCGTAGCAGTCAGGTACATTAACCACTAGACCAATAGGCCAGTCCAAAAAAAATTGAGAAGAGATGGTATGGACAAACATCTAACCTGACTTAATTGAATCATCATCTGTAGCTAGCCTTTTCCCAAATAAGTGAGACCGATTGTCTGTCTGCCCTCCATAACCCAGTAACTGGGTAACTTGACACCTCGTGGTTAAACTGGTTATAAGACTTTTGGGCTTATGACTACCCGTACCACTGTCAAAGATTTGCGAATGACATCCGTGACCAACGGTTTAACCTGACTTGATTTTACGTCTTGCGGAATAGAAAAGGTGCGAGACTACTCTGGCTGCCACAAATCTGGGGCTCGAGTCTGCTATTGCGATCGTGTCTCAATGACCGGTCATTGATCGAATATTTGACAACTTCGACAGTTTTTGTATGGGAAATGTGTCATAAGTTTGACGTTATACGTCAAAAATCGATCATTGACCGGTCATTGAGACACGATTGCAATAGCAGACTCGACCCCCTGTTTAGTGACATTAGTTGTCTTTGTTATCAAGACTACTATATAAAAGCTTACTAGATTAGAATGTTTCATAGCGGTTGAAATTGACGGGCGACCGGTGTAACTGCCATCGCATATTCGTAGCTGAGCGAGCTACGGCGTAGCTTGGTTACGGCGTAGCTTGACTACGGCGTAGCTAGGCTACGATGTAACTGTGCTACGTCTAAAATGCAATAAATGATAGATGATAAGAGTATTTATTTCTGTTAGATGGTAATTTAAAACACAAATAATAATGATTATGATATGAACTATCACACAAATAAATTTTAAAATTTAGTTAATTAAAATTAAGATTAATTTAAAATTGTTGATTTATTAAGTACTTATTAATTCTATTCTACAAAACATACTAACTTTATGCTTAATTTTTATTTATTTTTTACCTTTTGCTGCGCCCTACAGAGTCTGTAATATACTCTAGCTTCGAGCCCATTGCAAGTTCTCAACACACTATGGAAGGCTAATTACGATAAGAATATAAACTTACCACCACCATGAATTTACCACCTGTGTACATTATGGATTTAGCAATAAAGGAGGTCATGCTTCCTGGCAAAACCACCTTTTCCTTTTCCAAGTAAAAGTAACGTGAAAAAATCCATGGAATGTCTATAAAATTCTATCTTATTAAAAAAAAGTCTATAGCTCTAGTTTCGACGTAAACTTTTATTTAAAGTGGTTGCGCTGTGGAGTATCCTTCCCGGCGAAACCAACATAATATTTCTATTACTATACATAGTATATGCTAATATATAGTATCTAATAATTCTGTAACAACTCTATATTGAACTAACACCCCTAAATTCTTAATCTAATTGAAACATACGAAGAATAAACGATTTAATTTGATTTGATTTGATAAATATTTTAATCGTCAAATAAGCAGTTTTCACCGGGTTTAACATAATCTCTCACCGGCCTTCTTCTGAATGGACCGGCTAGTATCAGGTTATTAACTCCCATAAAACACTAAATCCCATCTGCAAAATCCCAATAACCCCGCTGTGTCACTACCCGCGATCCGAATCTCAAGCTCGCGATTATGCGCTGAACCAGTTTAACAAGAACTAGTTAAATTAAACTGGAGATTAGAGCTGCGCCGAACTCCGGCGCTAACTGTGTATATACGTTAACTTTGAAATATATTATAAACATGTGTACTAAGTTACAAGCTTGGAACTGGAACATGTAGCTGCCGTTTTTGCCTTTGTGAATACACACTGATGTGAATTTTGTGAGAATCAAATATCTTGAAGCGACTGCAAAGGAGTCAAGTATTTTATTTGTTTACTAGCTGCTGCCCGCGACGTCGTCTGCGTGAAGGTTCTACAGCACCAAATATACCTACCTAAGATTCCAGTGTCGCTATAGCATTATAAGTTAACAACTTTTAAAATAGCATTAAAATATAAGTTACATGAAGAGAGTTTTTTTGTAATTTTTTTTTTTATTTAGCAATTTTTAGTTTCTTTGTATGTAAAGAAAGTCTTTCAAAACTTGAAAGAATCATTGAAATCGGTTAACAATTGCAAAAGAAGTTCTTTCTAAACCTTTTAAAATAGACAGGCGTAATGTTATGGAAAATACATTAACCATGCACAGACATGTGACTGTAGCTATTGCGAGTAATTTGTTGTTATGCGTTGAAGAGTTCCATCGCCTGTCTTCTTCATCAGTTTTTCTACACGAAATGATACTTGCTAAATGTAAATGCTTGAATTGTCACCAAAAAAAAATGTAAAAATTGGTACATGTTTTCCTATATTATTTGAGGAGTTCCCTCAATTCCTCGAAGATCCCTCATCAGATCTGAGGTTCAATACTAATGGGACCAACCTGGTAGTATACCCTATCAAATAAAAAAACGATTTTTTGAAAATCGGTCCATAAATGGCGGAGTAATCGCGTAACAAACACACAAAAAAAAAAACACCGTCGAATTGAGAACCTCCTCTTTTTTTTTAAGTCGGTTAAAAATACGTTCAAAGGTATATACCTTATAACACTTCCCTATAAACTACGTTGATAATTATACTGCCAGGAGCCAAAATGTAAAGATAGTCAGGACTGGTGGCGCGGGAGCAAGCGACGTACAGGTGCCCGTGTGAGAAGCAACTCGTCCTGAGATCTACACCCGCTGCTCTGAGTATCGGCTCCTGCGATTTATTGATTGTCATCACTAAGCAAACACTCACGGGGAACTGTACGCGCTCGAACTGGATCGGGAAGCTATGAAGTATAAGGGGATTGCGTTGTATAAATACTGCCTTGCCGACGCCACAACCCGTAATAATTTCCACCTCAATGGTGTCTGTGGAGAGAGATGACTTTAAGGCACCACCCGTTACACAACTTTGGAGGAGATTTGTTCCTAAAAAGCATAATTGGGACGCCGACCTTCATTCATCTTGATGGTATGCGCTGGAAGTCAACTTGCTGACAGGAAGTTCAAAAATTCCACGGGATAATGTGTGGCGTCATCTTCCTCGACGACAGTGCTTATCGACGTATAGACCACTTCATTCCCCTCAATCTCCGAGAGAATGCATTCGTTAATTGCTGCAGCACGATCATTTTTGGGCGCCAAAATGGCCCTCTCACACGAATTCTGCTGGTGCGCTATACGACTGATGTCCACGTACACACAGCGAATGAGTTCTTCGAAGCTGGATACCACTCTACCGAGAGACTCTGAAAGCACCGCCTGTCCACTTCTCTCTTCTGGTAAAGTGCCTTTGCCAAGACTTAGAAGGACATCGGAGAATTCTTGAGCGCGTGCAATGCCGCCGAGCCGAGCTCTTATATTAATGGTCAAGCGCAGCGTACGAACTTGTGACCACAACGAAGATCGTTTCACCGAAGCATTCATCTCGTCAGCCCTCGATCCCCGCGTCAACTCGGGAAGCGTTTGCCTGAAATCGCCACTGAGCAGAACTGTGACACTACCCATCAAATGTTCGTTCCTGCAGATGCCCTGCAGGGTTCTGTCCACGGCCTCAACTGCCTTCCTTTTGAAAATCGTACACTGATACGATCCCATATGATACGATTCGAACTCTGCTCAAGATTTTGAGGGTTTTGTTGGAACTTCAATTTGTCAAAACGAATTATACTATACAACTTTAATGAAAAAAATGCACAATGCCATCTATGAATTTTAAGAATAACTAACTACTAACCTCATCAACACGATCAAAATTTAAATTAATTTTCAAAAAGTGTTTATGTGTTACTTGATTTGATTTTATACATTCTCATAGATGGCGCTGATTCCAAATTGTCTTTATGCTACTAACATTCATTAAACTTTGTTTCTCTGCCAAAGTTACTTAAATGGCGTAGTTTTTATAGTGTAAAGCTAGTTAATAGCATAGCTTACTTAAAACTAACATTTAAATATGAGTCCTTTGATTACACGCTTCCACAGAATGAGCTATAAGAATAAAGATTCACTGCTCCTCCCCCGTAGGTGATAGCAAATATACAAACAGACAAAAATTCCAAAAAGTCACTTTTTGTCACCAGTTACGTTTTTCTAACAAAACCCACTTATTTTTTCTTGAAAATTCTCAATGTACAGTTTTTCTTTCGTTACTGTTTTATTATATGTAGATGAAAAAAATGCACAATGCCATCTATGAATTTAAAGAATAACTAACTACTAACCTCACCAACACGATCAAAATTTAAATTATTTTTCAAAAAGTGTTCATGTGTTACTTGATTTGATTTTTATAAATTCTCATAGATGGCGCTGATTCCAAATTGTCTTTGTACTACTAACATTCATTAAACTATGTTTCTCTGCCAAAGTTACTTAAATGGCGAAGTTTTTATAGTGTAAAGCTAGATAATAGCATAGCTTACACAAAACCAACATTTAAATAAGCGTCCTTTGATTACACGCTTCCACAGAATGAGTAAGAAGAATAAAGATTCACTGCTCCTCCCCCGTAGGTGATAGCGTGATAATATATACCCTATGTGTTGACCCGACCTCTTAGTAATATTCATGCAAAATTTGAAGTAAATCCATGCAGTACTTTTTGAGTTCACCCCGGACATACATACAGACAAACAGACAAACAGACAAACAGACAAAAATTCTAAAAAGTCACTTTTTGTCACCAGTTACGTTTTTCTAACAAAACCCACTTATTTTTTCTTGAAAATTCTCAATGTACAGTTTTTCTGTCGTTACTGTTTTATTATATGTATAGATATTGCAACGGAGTAATCAAATTAATATCAGAAATGCATGTGATTTGGACAGGGTATTATAATGTTTTCACAAACAGGCGTAATATATTATTACCATTACCGTGAACGTTGTTATTACTCAATTTTATTACCTATAATTTATTCATTATGAAAACTAAAACATAGGTAGGGTGAGTAGTGTTTGTTTCAATGTTATGTTAAAACTTTAATCACTTTCAATGATGGCTCGTTGTGTTTCCAATATAGTAGCGTTTACAAGTCACATTCAAAATCCACATCAATTATTAAGCAAAAATTGTGTCACAAAGTTTACAGTAAAATAAAAGAATAAGTTAAAGACAAAAAGCTGCTCCAATTAAAAGGGTAAAAATTACTTACCTATTTTAATGTTTCCACACACAATGAAAGTAGTACCTATATTTTTAGGTACCCATAGGGGCTACTTATTCATCCAATAAATATTACAAATGTACTTTTTACTGTACATTCTCGATATATTTAGAAGTAAACATATCAAAACTATCAAAACCATTACAAAATGCAGTAATTGTGTATACACCACTAATTTTTAATTAGTACAAATACTTAAAGGGCTTATTCTAGACGGTCTTCTTATCATATTTGTAAAGTATTAATAAATAATATTCATAAACAGCAAAGTTATTAGCGTTTGCTTACATCCCAAAAAGTCACCCAACTTAAGAAAATACTGTACAGGCTATTCATGACATAGTAGTAGGTATTCATTAAATGTCATCGCGTGATCTCGCTCAAGCATGCCCCGCTTCCAACAGCTGTTTTCGTTATTTAAGTTTAACTAAATAGTGACATATTTAAAAATTTAACTTCGTTTATTTTTACTTTTGATTACGCAAATATGGTCAGTAACAGGTACGGATACAGCCCAATTTTTTTTGTACTAATTAAAAATTTGTGTTATACGCAATCCATTGTATTCAAAACCACACCACACTACCTGTACTAACTTTATCTGACAATCCTCTTTGACCAATCTTTTGTTGACTGTACACATTTATTGCCAGGTGAAATATGTATAAACGTAAGCAAAGCCAAAGAAGTATTTCAAGTATTTATTGCAATCCATAATGAACATACAGGTGGAAGGAATGTAAGGATATAAGTATGTAAGAAATGGTATTGAAGTAGGTGAAGTGAAGGCGAATTGAGCTGTCATTTCATACTAATGATAGGCATTTACAGTTTACTTCAAAATCCACCGGCTGACCGTACAATTCTGTAAAAGTATCCCCGGGGAAACATGGGTGAAACGTCAAGTCGATGACTGAAGCATGCATGCCGTCTGTCGGGCCAGGGCTACTCAAAGCTGAATTGATTCTTTCTTCAAAAGGCCTTTCCAGACTTAGCCCTGCATCGTGAGACTCGCATAATATATGAATACAATCTTATGTCTGGACTACCATGACCCCTGAGTTTCTTTCGGCATTTCTTTTCAGGGATCAGTCACTTTGGAAATGCCATTTAGTTTAAAAAAAAAGTACATGTAAAAGTATCTGGGAAGATCTACTTACAGAAATAAATATCGTGTCATTTCATTTCAAGTGAACTGTCAATACTAAGCAATAATATAGGACGACAACTCACCCTGCCTTCACTTCACACCAACATTTTGTACTGGGTGATTTTACAGAATAGCACTGCTGTATGTTCTGCCTACCCCCAAGAGAGGCGTGAGTTAATGTATATGTAGGTATATAAGAAAGGAATTCTCCAAGTAGCCACAGCGAAGTATTTAGTTTAATGCTTAGCGTGGAGCAAGATACAAATGTGTTAGCTCGGCATTGCGCGGCGTATCTTAATCACGTTGACTGTACCGCTTTGTGTTCATTTGTGATCTTACTGTACCACGTCTAATAAGTGCATGCTTACTGGCCGTTGCTGAAAGAAAGTAATTATATACTTATTAAGATTAGCAAATAAACATAGCATCACACCTTTATTCCCTGTGAAGTAAGGCAGATGTGTTCCACAGTAAACCCACATTTCGCCTATTTTGTCTATGTGCCATATAATAAGGGCCGAGAATTTTCGTAATTTGTAATTGTATTGTTACTAAAACTGTGAGTCTTGTTACTTGATTTCAATAACCGACTTCAAAAAAGGAGGAGGTTCTCTCTCTCTTTTTTAGGGTTTGTTACCTCAGTACTCCGTCATTTATGGACCGATTTTCAAAATTCTTTTTGAAGGAATTGAGGGAACTCCTCAAAAAATATAGGCACACATGCACCGATTTCAACATTTTTAGTAACAAATCAAGCATTTTTATATACAAAGTATCATTTGGTGAAGAAAAACTGATGAAGAAGACAGGCAACGGAACTCTTCAACACATAACAGCAAATTATTCGCGATTGCTATAGTCAGATGTCTATGCTGAGCTTTTGTATTTCCACAACATAACATTACGCCATTCTATTTTAAAAGGGGCCGGCAGAGATGTACAGATTAATGTTTAGAGATAGAGCTTCTTTAGCAATTGTTATCCAATTTCAATGATTCTTTCAAGTTTTGAAAGACTTTCTTTACATACAAAAAAACTAAAAATTACAACATAAAAACAACCGACTTCTTAAAAAAAAACTAACAGGTGAAAAATAACTCCAGTTTCGCAAGTCGGTGGCCAATAATGAACAAAACAAACCACCAAAGCCACAGACTTCCGAAACTGGAGTTATTTTTCACCTGTTAGTTTTTTTTTAAGAAGTCGGTTGTTTTTTTTATTATTAAACGGGAAATGATCTAGAGGTATCAGGCGCAGTAGGTAGTAGCCTTGCTACTAAACCGACGAACGCCACGTTGCTTGACCCCTTTTCCTCTAATGTTTTTTTCTGCGATGGATCAGTTAATACAGAGCACTAACTGTACCTACATGGAAACCCATTATGGACACAATGGACAGACCTATACAAATACCTAAAATTATACGCTGTTGGTAATATTAATTTGTAAATGAGAAACTACTCTCAGTGAGTAAAATAAAGTTCTTATTTCTTAAACCATAAATATTTTTAATCTAACATCAACCACTTTTCATGGAATGAGCCGTTCAGCTTATATGCCAAACAAGCTTGCCAACCTACTTCAAAAAGTTAGAATACGATTTGAAACTACTTAGGCAGTGTCATCCCAAGTTTATTGTGGCTGGTCTCAAAACCCGATTGTACTTGTCTGGCAAAAGAAAAGAAATTGGCAAAATATTAACCCGAATCCAGAAATTTGGCGCGTTCTCAAAATAGTACAAGGTATGTGTTTAAAATAAGAAAATATTGTTCAATGTATGACATGAAGTTTTTGTAATTGAGTTTTGTTATTGGCTTTTCGTTATGACTTTTATAAGAAATTCTTGAGGAGTACAACATGGAATATGTTAAAGACGTGTGAAATATTTTACTGATGGCTTGAATCTAACGTGTTCTTCGGTAGAAATGAGAAATTTGGAACAAAGAAAATAAACAAACGTCGGCCGTACAGAATATAACATAATGTACTTAACAAAGTAAACGGACTACCTAAAAAATGGTTATTGTGCTCATTATTATGAACAACTTTTACTTTTTCAACTTTTACAAAAATCTGCTATTCAGGATGACTGAGAGTAGATGACTTTTTGCCGGCAGTGGCCCGTGGTCCACCTATCATATACGACCCAACATGACTTTAGAAATATATAAGTATGTTTATCAGCTGTTTAGTACCCATAACACAAGCTTTCAAGCTTAACTTGGGACTAAATGGCGTTGTGTGAAAAGTTGTGAAATATTTATTTATTTTTATTTATTTATACATTAGGATGAGCTGTATGTGTTATATGTAGATGTACCTACCTGAGTGTGTATGTCTGTGTTACCTTCACCGGAATCCATCGTAAAGCTGTATAAATGTGTTTGTTAGCCGCAGCCCAGAACTTAATCAGGCGAACTGAGCATTTAATATTCAGACTACTGCGATGGAAATTTACCAGCGTCGGTTTGTTAGCCGCGGCTGCTGGAAAATCAAAGTTTGTTTTGTGAAATTAATATTTATGATGAAGAGCCATTTGAGATTTGTTTTGTGAAGTTTCATCTATGTCATAAGATTTTGTTATGGATTAACTAGTTCCTTTGTAATGTATTGTTTGACACTGCTGTTAGAGGCAGACACTATTGATTAACTCACTCCTTTTTTAGACTCCTTTTTTAGAAGTCGGTTAAAAAATTATGGCAACAGCAAAACATGCACCACACACACGCACAAATGTACACAACACACACACATTGCTGACGACAAAGCCCTAGAGCGTGGATCTCTCTATATGATGTCACACGTACTTTCGTTTTTTTGCTTTATTTTCTTATTTGGTAGCACGTTAAGACGTTGGCCCCGGCTGTCATTTGTAAATCTTTGCCAGCAACATGCATTAAAAGTTTAATTATTTTTCTGATGTTATTAATGCGTTTCAAAATGATACAATTACAAATAAAAAAAGAAAAATCGACGAATAATCTCTCCGCTGGCGTGTCCGGAATCATGTTTGGAACCCAGTGTCCGGATGAGAGTCCTGTCTCTTTACCCATGAGTTCGTCATGAACCCTCCAGTTAAACACAGTTCTACCACGTCTTAAGGATTTTACAGTCATAGATTATTGTCACCCATCATTTCAATCAAAAACGAACTTTCTCTCCATACATTCAGAGTTTACTCTCCTTCCGTCCATCCAAATGTCGACTGTGATGAAATGTGGTAATATCTTGTATCGAACTAATAAAACCGTATATCGTTTTGAGGGTCGGCACAGATAGAAGTGGGATTGCATCGTATTTCAGTTTATGGGTATTTGGATTTAAACCATATGGGCGGTATTAACTGGAACTATTTCCAGTTTAGATGTGAGTGAAGATTTTAATGGTTGCAAAGGGTTTTATACTGTTTGGTTCTGGTAATAAAATAAGCTGTTTATCCTTCATGTGTTTTGGAGTTTATTTCTATTGAATGAACTCTGTGACAGAGAATAGATTTGACTAAATAATATTTGATTGAGTTGAAGGCAGACATCAACAACGGCTCTGGACCGAAAATAGTGCTCATATTTTAAAAGCTGTTCGTTCAAATTATTTCACGCACCATTCATACCAAACCTAAACGAAAAAAGTTCACTTCACAAACACGACAGGCGGAAACTGTATCTAAAATTCACAGTGTAAAATCGTTGCGACCAATCGTCCGCATGTCGACAGCCTACATTGTATACAGTTGTGAACACTAACTTTGTTCAATTCACCATGGAGCTATTGTAACACCACTCTACCACTAGTTCTGTGGTATCTAAAAAAACTTTACTTAAAACTAAGTAATAATAATTAATAACAATAATAAATACTCCACAACTTTCACGCAACGCCATCATTCAGTCCCAAACTAAACAGAACTTGTGCTGATAAACATATTGAAACCTCAATTAATACATGCCAGCAATCGTGCTAAGCCATGGTGGGTAGGTAACGATTTATTAGATATAGAAAAATAAATCCCACCTAAAACATTCTGTAAAAAACTAGCTTAGTCTCAATGAAGCTGCTTGTTTATCTCTAAAAAGTAATGAAATCTAGACAAAGTCGTGCCGAGTGTACTGCATTTTCTTCATTATTGTAGTTAATGTAATGTTACTTAGCGCTCGACTTGGCGGGAACACTGCCGTGCCCCCCGAAAATGAGTCAAATCGAATTACAACAGTATTTACTTTTCCAAGTGCGAAGGAGCCATAAATGACAATTGATTTAGAATGGGAATTACCCTAAAATATTTCATAGCCACTGCCTCGTGTCGTCGCAAGCGCTACTCCTGATAATGCGGTCCAGGCTTCAATTCCTGCGTCAGGCAATACGTTATTTAGTTTTCCCACATGAACATTTTCAGCAGCAAACCGATAAATGGATCGGTACTTGAATGAAGGCAATAGCCTCGCCCTCTATAACGTAGGACTTTAACATAATTGACAAAATGTGGTAGGATAACCTACAGATGCCAGCACTATTTTAAAAAGTACTGTTTGTTTTTAATCTTTTTTTTTGTTTCGTTTTAATCTGCAATCAGTCACCAGACTATAATCAGATGAGTTGAGCGATAGAAGGTTGTTAGAGAGCAGCAGACAAATGCCTCGCTGTCTATTCAAAGCACGTGGTTTCTCTTCAGCCTCTTAACCACTGGCATTTTCAATTAATCGGGAAGCAAGTACATTGGGATGACGGGTAAGACGTTCAACGTGTTTTCTATAGCGCTCTATTTCTGAGGCCACTGTTGCAATGTTCGTATACTCATGTATCTCGTCGTTCCTCATGAACCATGGGGCATTTACAATATTCCTCAGTATGTTGTTTTGCACTCTTTGCAAGCACATTTTTTAATCTTAGCAAAGAGTTTTTTATGCCAGAAAAGTTGTCAACATTTTTAGAATTTATTTTATTTGGGAGATAAAAATTACGACATCATTGCAACGAATATATCGGTGTGCTCATAGTTCCAATACTGAATGCAATCCGATGCTCGCCATAGGTGAGCCAAGATCGTTCGTTTAATTATGTACGGGCCCCGAGGCGATGAACGTTTGTAGGAACTTCGTCTATACCGCAGTTAAATTGTTAAGCGTACACCTGTGTAACTACTGCTTTAATTAATTCTACGGTTTTTGATGTGGTTGTGTATTTATTTGTGTTCGTTCATTGGATTGAAGATTTTGAGGAACTGCTACTAAGACATTCTAGATGGATAAACTTAAAGGCATTTTGTTTGACCTGGGAAAAGAATCCAGGACTTTATACTGAGCAGTAGCGCATGCTACCAATAGACAAACAAACAACACACACAGAGACATAAGTACAGTTTGTATTTGTGTTAGTAAAAACAATATCAGCTGACTGGCCTTTTGGTCTAGTGGTTAGTGACCCTCACTGCTAAACCGGAGGTCGTGGGTTCGATTCCCACCCAGGACAGTTTGTGTGACGAGCACGATCATTTGTTCTGTGTCTGGGTGTAGTTTGTCTATAACATTTATGTATTTCGAAATATTTAAGCATTATTATCAATTATCTAGTAGGTACTCATAGCACAGCCTCTGCTTAGTTTGGGACTAGATGGCTTGTTTGAAAAGTGGTGGAATATTTATTTATTTAGTCTTTTAGGTAAAAATTTGCCCAATAATAATAATGTCCATCAATAGATTAGGTATGTTATTATTATACAGGCATGCAACTGAAATACATGTATAAAACATTCGCACAAGCAACTAATTAGTAAAAACTGTGCAGTGATAGCCTAGTGGTGTGACCGGTGGATTGCCAATTCATAGGTCTCGAATTCGAACCCAAGGCACGTACCTCTGACTTTTCTGATTCATGTGCGTATTGTATAATTATCACTTGCTTCAAAAACAGTAAAGGAAAACATCGTGAGGAAACCGGCATGCCTGAGAGATATTTCTCGAGGACATGATTGTGATGCCAAGTCAGAGGCCCATGGGCGGCATTAAAACTCTGACACCAGGTTAGTTACTAACCACACGATAAGAAGAAGTAAAAACTGTTGAAGTATATGAACCTTAAAATCACTAAAAATATCAGCCATTCCAAACATTTTACGGTTTCGTATTAATAGTTATGAATACAACAACGCCTTTCAGGTTAAGAATAGCTTAAAAATAATAGTGAATACAGCTGTAACAGTTGGCTTTTTATTGGTAAAATGAACCTTGTTATTTTAAAAAGCTTTTATATGGTGTCAGGTGGGAAAAAATCAATCCACATAATTACTATTCACGCTGTTTACTCCAAAGCTAACGCAAGTTCTACGAAACATTTCACCATACCTTTTGGCCTATATTCGGCTCAAAACCAGCCAAAATCAAAACATCATTACGCGAATAGAACGGAATAAACAGCGTTAAGTTAGCATGCAGTTGCCGAAGTAAGGGATTAGTGCCTCCCAGGCCCCAGCCAAGTGCCCACTCCAACGAAATGCCTATAACAAGGCTAGTGAACCTTTGGCAATTGTGACGGTCGGGATAAAACTGAATATATTTGCCATTAGATCGATGTGGCAAACCTGACTGGAATATAAATAAGACTTTTAGTACTAAAAGTAGGTATTTGATACCTGTTATTGAGTTTAACGATATAAGCGATTGGGTAAACGGCATTTTGAAATGGTTTGCTCTTTTATTCGTGCCACGAATTCATGATAGCAATGATGAACTTTGCAGAAAATTTCAAACATTTTTTTTATTGTATCTTAATTATACATAACTGCATTACAGAGTTAGATTTATCTTTTGTAGTTTACTAGATATAAAAACTTACACATAGCAGTAAGTTATAATCGATGAAATATGTAATTGTGTTGAGACTGCTTATGTTAACCTATTTTGTTATTCTGAAACAAAGCAATATTAACTACTGTAAAGTTTGACCAAAATGAGATCAGTAGTTTTTTTGTGAAAGAGTAACAAACAAGTTTGATTATTGCTTGATTAAATGTACTAGCTGTAAGTTTTCTTATAATTAGTCAAATAAAATAAATAAACATCCATACATTCCCATTAATCAAATGATTAATATTATTAGTTTGGTAAGTTTAGCGTCAATTATAATAATAATAATATTCCACAACTTTTCACACAACGCCATTTAGCCCCAAGCTAAGCTTGAGAGCTTGTGTTATGGGTACTAAACAGCTCATAAACATACTTATATATTTCTAAATACATACATACTATAGATAAATTACACCCAGACACAGAACAAAAGATGGGTGGGAATCGAACCCACGACCTCCGGCATAGCAGTCAGGGTCACTAACTACTAGACCAACAGGCCAGTCAACTTATAATACCAACTTATCTAGAAAATTACTTTCAAGAAATTGCAAGTAGACTCTTGGCTACATATTGTGCCGTACAACATAGTCGACAAAATGTTCACTATCTCTGACAACACGAAGTCTTCTCGCACTTAAATTGTGCTCAAGTTCGGCGCCAGGATAAAGTATAGTACTTAGCCTTTTTAATGATGGCTTCCTTCTTGTGTGAATGGGAAGAATAGATCACTAGGACGATTTATTACATTTGCCTTTTACTACATTAGATTACCTGTATATCTTTCGAAGAACTCAGATCTTATAGCAGAAGTATATGTATTTGTATACTGTTGGATTAACAACGTAGCAGGTGAAACAAATGGTACATGGCCCACGCTTAGGGGGGCCCACGCTTAGAGTTAGGTACTAATATAAATTTAAACGACTTCAAAAAAGGAGGAAGTTCTTAACTCGACCGTTTGTTTGTCACGATCAAACGAGAACAATACAAACTTTTGCTTTGACTAGCAATGCAGTTTGTTTTTATTACGAAGTGACCAACATGTTTGCTTTACAAACGTTTCAAATTGCACTACCCTCTGTACGGAGTAATTTTGTATCACTATGAAACCACGAACATAAACATTTATGAAGCAGTTGATTCTTTTTTTTGTGATTTTGAAGTTGAAGTACTGAAAGTTAATATTCAGGGGTAGGAGGTCCTGTGAAAGTTTGAACTGAGATAAAACATTTACCCGCATTGCACAAATTACGTAAGTACTCTGAACTATACGAGTACAAGTAAATCTCCCATTACGAATTTGCGCACAATATGTTTAGAAAGGTAAACAGATTTTAGTTTCACCTTTTAATACTACACTGCATATTGAAGACTGCTTTATTGGTTTGGTGCTAACTAGTACACGAGGTGCAATTACCAGGTTAAGATGTTGTTGTTGTGGTACCAAGATTAAGATGTTGTTGTTGTTGTTTTGTTGTTGTTGTTGTTGTTTTTGTTGTTGTAGTTTTGTTGTTGTTGATGTTGTTGGTGCAGCCATGAGACGCAAATTATTACGAAGGCTGCACCGCACCATATAATTTATTATCATTCTTCGCTCATTGTTTCATCACTTTTGATTTTGTATTGTGTGTTTGTCTGTGTCTTTTGTGTGTACTAAATAAATGTTATATATATCTATCTATCTCTATCTATGTTATTTGGTATAAGTTCCAGCCCGGCCCAGCTCTTTAGATTTGTGGCATTTTCTTCGACAAATTATCGACAGCTTTCGTATATTGTGCGTGCAAGTGGAAGTTTAAACAGGTTGTGTACTCAGCATGTTAAATATCCATTTATAACTAGTGTAACCTCGGTCAAGAAGTGCTTAAGCTGTATTTTTTTTTGTTTAGTAAAAGCAAACTTAATATTATGGTTCCTACTGAAAATTACTAGCCACTAAGCAACTATTTGTTCCTTTTCTGCACCTTACGTCCATTGAATTTTGTAATATCCTGTCCTTTATTAAGTGAGGACTTGTTATTGGCTGTCAGTCTAACTTACTGTTTCTTACCTGATTTGTTTTAGCTGTGAGTCCTTCATATCATTTAAATGAATAAAAGGCTCGCTCCCTTTTTTCTAAGAATGGGAAATCATCAAATAACTCCTACCACTCTAGATAGCTGAAGCAGAAGGGTGTGTCTCTTACTGGCAAAAACTCATCCGTGTTTCTTTCAATAATAAATAATAATAATACCAGCCTGTTACTGTCCCACTGCAGAGCAAGGGCTCACAGGCACTCTTCTCATACAGAGAAGGCTCGAGCATTGATCACCACGCTTGCTCAAGGCGGATTGGCGATTTCAAACTTATATTAACTATAAGCCCAGGTTTCCTCACGATGTTTTTCCTTCACCGATGTCAATAATGTCTAAGATAAACTTAGAAAGTAGGTACATATGAATTGAAAAAGTCACATTGGTTCTTTATATGTATATATATTATGTACATTATTCACATATTCTATAATATATACACGCATACACACTCATGCACACACTCATACACTGATGCGCACACGCTTCTCATGCACTCACAAGCCCGTTGACTATTACTATATGTGTTGTAATGTGGGGCCTGGAGTTCTAAAATACAGACCTAGGCTTAGTTTAGACTTCAGATCACCCACAAAAATTACTTATGATCTTTGTTTTGAAAAATACTTGATAACTAATTAAACCATTATTGTAATTTGTTGGAGAAATAAACATTTATTATTTATTATTAAATGCGTTCCAGGGCTGCGCTGCGCTGCGCTGCAAGAAAGCTCGCCCCGATTACAACGCAGTGATTGGGTAATCCGATACCCTTTAGTTAGTCTACTAAAACTAATATTTTTACAAATAAACAATAGTAGCTCACCGGTATCGGTAACAAAGACTAGCATTTATAATATCTATTATAATCGTTGTTTCAACTACTCTATCTACCTACAAGCAACAACATGATTGGTTAGAATCCCAGTACCGGACTCTGAATAGTCGGACGTCCGGATTGAAGCGAGATTGGGTCATGAATAAATTTACTAACACTTGTTTATGTGTTGGCAATGCAAACTGCATAGCGTTGATCGTTGCAGGAATGCGAAAACGAACCCCAGAGGGTCGTAATGTTGAGAAACACGGACCAAATTGAATTGTTTCGGTTAAGAATTGGTACACTGCTAAAGGTTAAGTATTATTTGTTATCTACTAGCTTTTCCTGCAATTTTGCTCACTTTTATGTAGATATTTTATCCTTCGGAAATAGTTTTTTTCTGATAAAAAAAATAACTTTTCGAATCATATCGTTTTATATCAACGTACTTAACTAAAGGGTTAATTGGTTAATCTTTTTCTGGAAAAAAAATATTTTCTGAATCATATCGTTTTATATCAACGTCCTTTGCTAAAGGGTTAATTAGTTAAGGAGTGAAAGTGGCAACAAGTACTTAATGCTACGTTTACTTTTACGTTTACGTTTAATTAATGAGATTCATCTCTGATGTTATCTTTCTATAACAATTCGAAATAAGCAGATTGATTGACAGATATATTTTAAAATTGTAACCTGCCCCCCTAGCAAAGTTACAAACGATTCGTATCTATTCTCGCCTCAAATCCCTTTGTTTTGACCACGTGACTTAGCGAAAGGTGATAAGTCACGTGGTCAAAACAAAGGGATTTGAGGCGTTCTCGATTGTAGAAAGAGAATAGATACGAATCGTTTGTAAATTGGCTAAAGAGGCTGGGTTAGTGTATCGACTGTTTACTTAGTATGTCAAAGACTCATTATTTTTATCATTTATGAACAGTTATTTTTGAGACATGTAAAATAATTGTGTCTCAATTTCATAACATGAATAAACATTTCTGTGGATGAAAAATCATGAAACTATGTCAATGCTGTAGTTATTTATTATTACTTAACCAAGCCCTAGGCTAGATACTAGACTAATTCTTTTCCAGTTTTTAAAATCATATTTTACGCATTGGTGTTTTTTTTTTAAACCTGTTTGTTTATTAATACAATATAAGACGATAAAATAAAAACCATCACCATTGCTTGCCATCAGGTAAGCCTGGTGGCGAGCGATGGTGTGGTCGACGATGAAGCATGCTTGCCTAGAAGTAACCTGAAATTTTAATGATTTGTAAAGTCACTTCTTAGTCTTAGTTTTTGTTGTACCTAAAAACTTTGTGTTTCCCGCGCGAGTACCAAACAAATATTTTTTTTAATAAATTTAATTTAGTGTCCGTAACGGGGCGGAAGAAATTTAATTCGTGACCAGTTTGATATAAATATTCGTAAATTTGGAGAATGTCATACCATTCTAGCCTTTCCAGCATCAAAAGTCGCTAGAATATTATATAAATTAGTTAATTTAGGAATTAAACGTAGAAGTTAAGTATTATTAAGATTAGTATGTAGAAAGGTTTTCTATGAGGGTGACATGGCCAGTATGTGATCAAACCCTCGTTAATAAATAAAGATTAAAAAAAAAAAAAAACCTTATTTGGAACATTTAAGTGAACAAAACAAATACAAAACCAGTATTATTACAAACAACACATTCAAATAAAAGTGCTTAAACATCAGCAACGGTTCGGACACGGCACGGTATGTTCGTGCCCAAACTCAATTTCCCGTGACTCCGGCGTGCCCCACCGGATTTATAAGTTTGTTTTTTACGCGTTAACTCCTAAACTGATTTGGAAGTTTGTACCGGTTTCCCCCTGTACCGTATATTGGTTTTGTCTCGAAGTTTTTTACGTCTGACCTTAACTTTGTTTTAGGAAATGGGATGGACAATGGTGTGTTGAAATGACGCTATTAGCAGTATTGTAAATGGCTTTTGTGAAAAATAATTAAACTTGACTGTTACTGTTCCGCTGTTGGGTGAAGGCATTTTCTCATACAGAGAAGGTGCAAGCATTGATCACCGAGCGTGTTGGCGATTTTAGGCTTATAAAGGGTGACTGGTAATTAGTGACCGATACTTAAACACGTGATTGTACTCATGAATACGAATAGCTTTCCTAAAGAAACTTTTTTTATACGCGTTAGCTTTCAAATTATTCAACAACACTGGGTTTAAGAGCTCAGATAGATATTTGCTTCATTTAAATCACTGGTATCCAACTATTAAAACTCTAGACCAGTGAATATACATAGATCCATTATAGTCGATCGAGTATTTTTGACAGGCCTTTTGGTCCAGTGACTGCTATGCTGGGGATCCTTGGGTTCGATTCCTACCCAAGACAAAAGTTTGTATGATGAGCACGATGATCATTTAGCCTGTGTCTGGGTGTATTTTATCTATAATAAAAATAAATAATAATTATGTTTGTAATTAGAAATAATTAAGTATCTTTAACAGTTGTTTAGTACTACATGATTTGTCTAAGATAATGTATGGACTTTTCTTTTTTATTATTATTATTGATAGGCACGCGTTTGACCACTATCTCACCTGTTGGTAAGCGATGATATGGTCGACG
Source organism: Euplexia lucipara (assembly GCA_921972225.1). Classification (NCBI taxonomy): domain Eukaryota; kingdom Metazoa; phylum Arthropoda; class Insecta; order Lepidoptera; family Noctuidae; genus Euplexia; species Euplexia lucipara. The sequence continues at coordinate 20,253,481 of OV179159.1, forward strand.
ATGAAGCACGCTTGCCTAGAAGCAACCTGTTCACTCTTGAATTGAAGACCCCTAGGTTGTAGCCATCAGGAAACACCGACTCCGGCAGGGAATTCCACTCTTTAGCTGTTTGCACAATGAATGTGTTTCCAAAGCGTTTAGTACGTATGGTTGGGATATCTACCATGTACCGGTGGCGCAGTGCCGTAAGTCTGGTGGTCCGATGATGGATGAGGTTTTGGTGGAATTAAATCGTGCAATTCCGATGCACACTCTCCGAAATATAACCGATAGAAAACCGACAGGCCAGCAACTCGGCGTCGAAGCTCAAGACTTTGAAGTTTAGACTCAACGAGTGCATCGAGTGTGTGAGTGTGTGAGTGTGTGTGTGTGTGTGTCGTGTGTGTGAGTAACTTTGAAAGAGACTGTGACTTTCTTTCGGTTTTTCTTCTCAGAGTAGACAGATAGTGGAACACCGAACTCATCTACTAGTCAAAAAATGACGTGTAATTTTTAACCGACTTCAAAAAAAGGAGGAGGTTCTCAATTCGACGGTACGTTTTTTTTTTTTTTTGTGTGGGGGGAGAAATCGCGTAACAAAACGCGATTTCTCCCCCCATTTGTGGACCGATTCTCAAAATTCTTTTTTTATTTGAAAGAGTATACTCCCGAGGTGGTCCCATTTTAATTTGGTGAAGATCTGGTGTTGATCTTCGGAGATATACAATGGAACTCTTCAAAAATAGACGGCAAATCTGTCGTGGTTCGCTTGAATCGCTTGGATATTTATTGTTTATACAACATCATGACGTATCATCACGCCTGTATGCTCTGAGGGGTATGCAGATGTGTACAATATACCTAGATTTCGACAGTTAGGTATGTTAAGTTTCATTTATTAGGGATAAGTGGATAACCCTATTACCATGACATGTATTGTTAAAAATAACAATATATATACATAAATTCATGGCAAATATTTGTATGGGAAAAACTAAAAATGGAAAAATAAAAACTTTTTTGCAAAAAATAAAACCGACTCAAAAAATCACTAACCGGTGTAAAATAACTCTAAATTCGGAAGTCGGTGGCCCATCATGAATAAGACAAAACCACCAAAGCCTAAATTAGGAAGTCTGTCTTCCTAATTTAGAGTTATTTTACACCGGTTGGTGTTTTTTTAAGTCGGTTTTATTTTTTGCGTAAAAGTTTTTTTATAATACTTATGCATAGTTTGGGACTAGATAGCGTTGTGTGAATGTTTTGGAAGATAAGTCATGCTCAACAAGATAAAATACAAGTCAGTTCAATAAACTACCATGTTATCTTCCACACAGACCAGGTAGGTAGTGAAAAACAAGCTCAGGAAATGGCCAGTATATCCTGGAAACGTTGGCCCAGTGAGCTATGACCGCGGATAATGGACACACAGCCTTTATTTGTGGACTGTGGCCAATTTTTAAAGTCACTTCGTAAGCAGGTTGTAAGTTTGTGTCTGTGTACTAACTAACTGCGAAGCTGGTTTTGGATGGGTTTGTTTTATGGCTTATGGGTAATTGATTATTTTTTATTACTTTTGAAATACTATCCAAATGGGCCATTTGACAAAATTTTAGTTCCTCATCTAGATAGGAAAATATCCGACACATATTTTTTTCTTTTTAACTGACTTCAAAAAAAGGAGGAGGTTCTATGTTCGTGTGTATGTATTTATTTTTTATTTTTTATGTATGTTACCTGATTTCTCCGCCATTTGTGGACCGATTCTCGAAATTCTTTGTTTGTTTGAAAGAGTAGACTCCTAAGGTGGTCTCATTTTAATTTGGTGAAGATCTGGTGCTGATCTTCGGAGATATACAACGGAACTCTTCAAAAATAGACGGCAAATCTATCGTGATTGCTGGAATTGCTTGGATGTAAATTGTTTATACAACATCATGATGTATCATCAAGCCTGTATGCTCAGAGGGGTAGGCAGATGTGTTCAATTTACCTAGATTTCGACAGTTAGGTATGTTAAGTTTCATTTATTAGGGTTAGGTGGATAACCCTATTATAATGGCATGTATTGTTAACAATTAACGATATAAAATGAATTCATGGCAAATTTTTGTATTAGAACAACTAAAAATGGATGGAAAATGGAATGAATGGAATTTTTCTTATAATCTATATGAGGGACTAAAAGCTAAAATATTGTTAAATGGCCCATTATTCGATGTTTTCGTTAGTAATGTGCTTCCCTGATAAAAATAGCGCGTCTCACGGCGGTGCTATTCCGTAAACATCACCCCGTGAAAATGTAGGTGAAGTGATGGTGAATTGAGCTGTCTTTCCATTCCAGACATTGACAGTTCACTTCACTCAAGTCTTCATGGGGTGACTGTAACTGAATCGACCAGCTGTAGTCGCATAATATTTAATGACATCTGACATGTTACGTGGTATAAACGTTGCCATACAATAAAACGGCAGTACGACGTAATGCTCATCACGTCAAATGGGTTGGAACGAAAGAGATTTAAAATACTATAGAGCGGGCTGTCAAGGATATGTCATAGAAAAACTTTGATCCCATGTCTCAGTAACGCCATCTATAATAATATATGAATATTGGAGCGGCAGCGGAGCGTACTACAAAAAACTCATAGACTTGTATCCAGCAGGACACACTTTTTCGGGCGAAAATTTTGTTCGTGATGTCCGGTCTATAGGTATTGAATGTCTTTGGTTGGAACCATCTCATTCGCGCTTAGTAGTTGTTGGATTTCGTGATTGTTCATAATTTTCATTGTAGGGTAGAAGTAAAAATGACCTGCGAAATGCGTCACTATCCTACCGCATCCCATCCTTTTCCCACATGCACACCTGGACTATCGCTGTCCTTGTCACCGCCGACGGTGACTGTATGAAGACGCTCGTTCACTTGAACGAGAGTAGCGTTGCTAAGAACATGCTCCCTTATTAATTTATTTATCTTACGGTGGCGAATTGCCGCGAGTGCATAATTACGAACTATTGTGTAAAACACCACGGAAAGTGCGTGTTTGTGTGGTGAAAGGCATCTGTGCGCGTCCCCTCGTGTGCCGCCTTGAATCCAGCAAGGACTCGACCTCTCTGCCGACCGACGCGGAGGATAGATCTTGGAGACGGCGAATTTATAGGTCAGTTTTACTGCATGTTTCCTGCCAAATTCCCTTGTCCAAGCTCACAAGTTCGTCATCCTAATTCGTGTCGCATTTGCAAGGTCAGACCTACTTATTTACGTACTTTTTAACCCCCGCAAAATTTGTAAGTTTGTATGTAGGGGGTAATCTTCGGAACTGATGATCCAATTTTAAAAAATATTGTACTGGTAGAAAGCTACTCTATTCCCGGTGGACATAGGCTACTTTTTATCCCCGTATTCCCACGGGAACGGAAACTACGCGGTTGAAACTGCGTGACGTCTGCTAGTTATTTAATATAAAAGTTCTTTCAATTTATTTTTGCCACACTAATTTATTTTAGGTAGATTTTACAAGGCTTACAACTTTTACATATAAATTGAAATTGATTTTATTTTTATTTGCCACAAGTAAAACAAATATACACAATTTAGTGATACGCCACAACCTGCTTCAGCATCCTTCTTCGGCACGATCCAATGAGCACCGGGCCATAAGAAAGGATATCTTAACAAAAGTTATATCTTAATTTAAACTTTACATATCAACAAAACCACCAAGACCATATTATTTTATGAATGCAGTGTTTTACTAACTTCAAAAACAATCACGCCTAGATGAAACTCTTCAACTACACACTACAAACCCTTAACTGACTGACAACTTAATCCCAAAATCGTCAGCATTCGTATTAAGCAAGCAGCATCAAGTGTCGGCTTAACAGTCACAATCTTCATAAAACGCGACACCATCCAGAAAGAAATCTTTTAGCGCCCATAAAAAAATGATCATCATCCTCTTGCCCTTATCCCAATTTATTTGGGGTCGGCGCAGCATGTCTTCTTCTTCCATACATTTCTATTTGTCGTCATCTCAGAAGTCACCTCCTTCCTAGCCATATCATCTTTCACACAATCCATCCATCGTTTCCTAGGTCTCCCTCTACTCTTGTAACCCTCAACATTCATACTCAAAACTTTCCTCACAACATGATCCTCATTCCTTCGCATCACATGTCCATACCATGACAACCGGTTTCCGCACAACTTCTCGGTCACAGGCGCCACTTTCAAACTTCCTCTTATATACTCATTTCTTATTTTATCCATTCGCGTAACACCACACATCCCCCTTAGCATTCTCATCTCAGCTGCATGCAACTGCCTTTCATTCATCCCTTTTGTGGCCCAACACTCTGATCCATACAGGACGGCAGGTCTTATCATTGTTTTATAAATCTTCCCCTTAAGTTTAAGGGGAATGTGGGAGTCACAAGTTGTACCCGTTACCTGCCGCCATTTCATCCATCCTGTGTTTATTCTGTGCTTGACAGTCCGATCTATTTCTCCGTCACTTTGCACTAGTGAACCGAGATACCGAAAGTCGGAGCAGACCGGAAGAAGCACGCAATCAAGCGTTATGGCTTCAGAGCTGGAGAGACCGCCGAAATCGCAGAACATGTATTCTGTTTTGGTTCTGCTGATTTTCAAGCCCACACTCTCCAGCTTCTGTTGCCATTTCTCTAATCTGCTCTGGATCTCAGGTCCATCTTCCCCGACAAGGACAATGTCGTCGGCAAATAGCATGCACCAGGGTGCCTCTTCCTGTATTTCCGACGTCAGAGCGTCCATAATCAATAGGAAGAGGTAAGGGCTTAAGGCCGACCCTTGATGCAGTCCTACAGCCACACTGAACTTGTCGGTGTTACCAGCAGACGACCGGACAAAAGTACTAGATCGGCTGTACATTGCACGAATCAACTCGACATACTTCCCAGGCACACCTTTCTCATTCAAGGCCCACCACAACACCTTCCGGGGCACCCTATCATACGCTTTTTCTAGATCAATGAACACCATATGCAAGTTTTTATGTGCACGTCTGTACTTCTCGCATAACTGGCGGAGTGCAAAGGTGGCGTCCATTGTCCCTCGACCTGGCATAAACCCAAACTGATTTTGGGAAATTTCACTCTCCTCTCGCAACCTTTTCTCTATCACCTTCTCCCATACTTTCATACTATGTGACAGGAGCTTTATCCCTCGATAGTTGTTGCAGTCCTGTACATCCCCTTTATTCTTGAAGATGGGCACTAGTGAACTATTGCACCAATCTTGTGGGATCACTTCCTCGTGCAACAACTTATTGAAGAATAGAGTCAGCCACGTACATCCATCTCCTTTTAATTCCTTCCATACTTCTACTGGTATATCATCTGGGCCCATGGCCTTTCCATTTTTCATACTTGTTACTGCTTGCCTCACTTCATCCATGCTAATTTCTCTCACCAAACCCATATTTACTTCTGCCTCTTGAACCATACCATTCCATTCATTCTCCTCGTTCATAAGCTCATCAAAATAAACCTTCCATCGCTCTTTTATTTCATCATCATTGCACAGAACCTTACCTGCATCATCTTTTATACACTTGATATGAGTAATATCTCTTGACCTTTTTTCTCTTGCTTTCGTAATCCGATAGAGCTCCTTCTGGCCTCTAGGGCTATCCAGTGAGTCATATAACTTCTCCTGCGCCTTAGCCCTAGCAACTGCTACCGCCTTTTTTGCTTTCCTCTTCCATTCTTTGTATATTGCATTCTTTTCTTCTTTCAAACTGTCGTTCCCATTTTTTACACCCTGCCATTCTTTAAACGCAACTTTTTTCTCTTTTATTAACTTTTGCACCTCTTCATTCCACCACCATGTATCCTTATCTATCATACTTTTCCCTTTCGATTCTCCAAATATGTCTTTTGCTACTCTCTTAATACAATCTGCCATCTCATTCCAACATTCGTTCACTGATTTCCCTTCCATATCTTTCATTTCAATCATTTGGTCCACGACTTGGTTTTTGAATAATCTGCCGCACTCCTCATTTTCTAGCATGCGCCATTTGGTTTTTGGTGGGAGCCGTTCTTTGTTATTTCTGGCGGAGACACATACTTTAGCCTCCACAACAACCAACCTGTGTTGCGAGACTAATGCTTCGCCTGGCAGCACTTTACAGTTTTTGACACAAATCAAACTATTCCTTTTTACTAGGAAGTAATCGATTTGTGTCGCGTGGTGGCCACTTTTATATGTTATAAAAAAATGAAAAATCCCATAAAAAAATGATGTCGTCAAAATAAACTGTTCGTCTTACAGTGACTACGAGTGAAGAAGGAAGGGTGGATGTGTTCTGAGTTTCTTACCATTTTGCTGTGCCCTTCAGGGTCCATAATGTTACCACATAAGAATACGTAAGGAAAGCAATAAAGATAATTGAGTCCATCTACCTACCCTTTTCCAACTACGTTAGGCTCGGCTTCCAGTTTAACCGAATGCAGCTGAATACCAGTGTTTTACATGAAGCGACTGCCTGTAAGACCTCCACAACACAGTCAAAATCAAAATCAAAATCAAAAGTCTTTAAGTTTTTTTTTTTAAAGTCTTTATTCAAACTAGGCTGAGAATCAGCACTTTATGAACGTCAAAAAAAATACATACGGACAGACCCCTAAAAACGGCCCACCCTTCGCCACTTCCTAGTGTTTTTGCTGGGAAGAAAAAGTGGCGGAACAAACTCCCCAGCAACACATCTGTCTGTTTGAAGAACTATTGACTGGCCTGTTGGTCTAGTAGTTAGTGACCCTGACTGCTATGCCGAAGGTCGTGGGTTCGATTCCCACCCAGGACAAATGTTTGTGTGATGAGCACAATCATTTGTTCTGTGTCTGGGTGTAATTTATCTATACATATAATAAAACAGTAACGATAGAAAAACTGTACATTGAGAATTTTCAAGAAAAAATAAGTGGGTTTTGTTAGAAAAACGTAACTGGTGACAAAAAGTGACTTTTTAGAATTTTTGTCTGTTTGTCAGTTTGTCTGTTTGTCTGTTTGTCTGTATGTATGTCCGGGGTGAACTCAAAAAGTACTGCATGGATTTACTTCAAATTTTGCATGAATATTACTAAGAGGTCGGGTCAACACATAGGCTATATATTATCACGCTATCACCTACGGGGGAGGAGCAGTGAATCTTTATTCTTCTTACTCATTCTGTGGAAGCGTGTAATCAAAGGACGCTTATTTAAATGTTGGTTTTGTGTAAGCTATGCTATTATCTAGCTTTACACTATAAAAACTTCGCCATTTAAGTAACTTTGGCTGAGAAACATAGTTTAATGAATGTTAGTAGTATAAAGACAATTTGGAATCAGCGCCATCTATGAGAATGTATAAAAATCAAATCAAGTAACACATGAACACTTTTTGAAAATTAATTTAAATTTTGATCGTGTTGGTGAGGTTAGTAGTTAGTTATTCTTTAAATTCATAGATGGCATTGTGCATTTTTTTCATCTACATAATATAATAAAACAGTAACGAAAGAAAAACTGTACATTGAGAATTTTCAAGAAAAAATAAGTGGGTTTTGTTACAAAAACGTAACTGGTGACAAAAAGTGACTTTTTGGAATTTTTGTCTGTTTGTCTGTTTGCTATCACCTACGGGGGAGGAGCAGTGAATCTTTATTCTTCTAACTCATTCTGTGGAAGCGTGTAATCAAAGGACGCATATTTAAATGTTGGTTTTAAGTAAGCTATGCTATTATCTAGCTTTGCACTATAAAAACTACGCCATTTAAGTAACTTTGGCAGAGAAACAAAGTTTAATGAATGTTAGTAGTATAAAGACAATTTGGAATCAGCGCCATCTATGAGAATGTATAAAAATCAAATCAAGTAACACATAAACACTTTTTGAAAATTAATTTAAATTTTGATCGTGTTGATGAGGTTAGTAGTTAGTTATTCTTAAAATTCATAGATGGCATTGTGCATTTTTTTCATAAAAGTTGGTAAAACGGGGTGGATAGAAACTCAAGGGTGAATAGAAACAAAACTTTGAGGAGGATATTCACGTAAGTTAAAAGTTGTTTGTTACATATAAACACTGTAATGCTTTTAAATAATTGAGATAAATAGTGTCGACACCTTGTTAGTATCAAACAATATTAAACTAGCGTAAAAATCCCCCTCAAAGTTTTGTTTCTATTCACCCTTGAGTTTCTATCCACCCCGTTTTACGGTATCGTATAATTCGTTTTGACAAATTGAAGTTCCAACAAAACCCTCAAAATCTTGAGCAGAGTTCGGATCGTATCATATGGGATCGTATCAGTGTACGATTTTCAAAAGGAAGGCAGTTGAGGCCGTGGACAGAACCCTGCAGGGCATCTGCAGGAACGAACATTTGATGGGTAGTGTCACAGTTCTGCTCAGTGGCGATTTCAGGCAAACGCTTCCCGAGTTGACGCGGGGATCGAGGGCTGACGAGATGAATGCTTCGGTGAAACGATTTTCGTTGTGGTCACAAGTTCGTACGCTGCGCTTGACCATTAATATAAGAGCTCGGCTCGGCGGCATTGCACGCGCTCAAGAATTCTCCGATGTCCTTCTAAGTCTTGGCAAAGGCACTTTACCAGAAGAGAGAAGTGGACAGGCGGTGCTTTCAGAGTCTCTCGGTAGAGTGGTATCCAGCTTCGAAGAACTTTCGCTTTGTGTACGTGGACATCAGTCGTATAGCGCACCAGCAGAATTCGTGTGAGAGGGCCATTTTGGCGCCCAAAAATGATCATGCTGCAGCAATTAACGAATGCATTCTCTCGGACATTGAGGGGAATGAAGTGGTCTATACGTCGATGAGCACTGTCGTCGATCAAGATGACGCCACACATTATCCCGTGGAATTTTTGAACTTCCTGTCAGCAAGTTGACTTTCAGCGCATTCCATCAAGCTGAATGAAGGTCGGCGTCCCGATTATGCTTTTTAGGAACAAATCTCCTCAAAAGTTGTGTAACGGGTGGTGCCTTAAAGTCATCTCAGACACCATTGAGGTGGAAATTATTACGGGTTGTGGCGTCGGCAAGGCAGTATTTATACAACGCATTCCCCTTATACTTCATAGCTTCCCGATCCAGTTCGAGCGCGTACAGTTCCCCGTGAGTGTTTGCTTAGTGATGACAATCAATAAATCGCAGGAGCCGATACTCAGAGCAGCGGGTGTAGATCTCAGGACGAGTTGCTTCTCACACGGGCACCTGTACGTCGCTTGCTCCCGCGCCACCAGTCCTGACTATCGTTACATTTTGGCTCCTGGCAGTATAATTATCAACGTAGTTTATAGGGAAGTGTTATAAGGTATATACCTTTGAACGTATTTTTAACCGACTTAAAAAAAAGAGGAGGTTCTCAATTCGACGGTGTTTTTTTTTGTGTGTTTGTTACGCGATTACTCCGCCATTTATGGACCGATTTTCAAAAATCTTTTTTTTATTTGATAGGGTATACTACCAGGTTGGTCCCATTAGTATTGAACCTCAGATCTGATGAGGGATCTTCGAGGAATTGAGGGAACTCCTCAAATAATATAGGAAAACATGTACCAATTTTTACATTTTTTTTTGGTGACAAATCAAGCATTTACATTTAGCAAGTATCATTTCGTAAAGAAAAACTGATGAAGAAGACAGGCGATAGAACTCTTCAACGCATAACAACAAATTACTCGCAATAGCTACAGTCACATGTCTATGCATGGTTTATGTATTTCCCATAACATTACGCCTGTCTATTTTAAAAGGTTTAGAAAGAACTTCTTTTGCAATTGTTAACCGATTTCAATGATTCTTTCAAGTTTTGAAAGACTTTCTTTACATACAAAGAAACTAAAAATTGCAAAATAAAAAAAAATTACAAAAAAACTCTCTTCATGTAGGTAACTTAGATTTTAATGCTATTTTAAAAGTTGTTAACTTATAATGCTATAGCGACACTGGAATCTTAGGTAGGTATATTTGGTGCTGTAGAACCTTCACGCAGACGACGTCGCGGGCAGCAGCTAGTCTATAATATGTATGTATTTAGAAGTATATAAGTATGTTTATCAGCTGTTTAGTACCCATAACACAAGCTCTTAGCTTAGCTTGGGACTAGATGGCGTTGTGTGAAAGTTGTGGAATATTTATTATTATTATTTATTACTATACAAAAAGTCTATACAATTGAATGCTCAATAAATAGTTACTGGGTAATATGATAATAGCCCTTGGTTTAACAAGGGTTTAACAACTTCTGACTACAAGTAACGACTGTCAAAGATCTATATAAATGTCAGCCGGGACCAACGGCTTAACGTGCTTTCCGAGGCACGTAGGAGTCTTGGTATGCAATAAATGGTCACCCATCCACGGACCGACCTCGTCAAGCGTAGCTTAACCTTCGCTCGGCCCATGCGGCTGTTATAATTTAGCCACAAGCTCCTCTTCAATAAAGGTATTGAGTGTTGAGTTGAATTTTTTGTACTCATGATTTTATTCTTATTAAGCTGTATTTTTGTTAACAACTTTGTTATTTATTGTATTTGCTTTTTTTGACTTTCTATTTTCTAAAACAAAGTCATAATAAAAGATATATTTGCAGATAATTAAGGTAACCAAAGTTCTTACAATGATAGACTAGTAGTTTAATATTCAACGTTTTTCAAACCATTATGTCTCATGTGTTTATCTGTGGTGATCGCTGTTGATATCACATTTATTTATATTATTTAAATTATTTCACTGTGATATTAACTTTTTATTGAATGTGATTTATTTTATTTTCCCAAACAAATGTCTACAATTCTTCGACTTCCTATCTCGTTAGTCTTTCACACCATTAGAATAGAATAGACATTATTTTAAAATATGGGTAAGGCTAGCAACAGACTTATAACACGCCATGCCACGCAACGTCAATATGGTGTTCTCATTGATTACTATAAGCACCTGTTTCAGATTTGACCAATAAAACCGCGTGGGATGGCGTCGGGTGTTACAAATGCGCTGGAGCCTTAATACTTTCTAACTCTTGGCTGCAACTAAGTTATCCTTATGAAAAAGGCCAGCACTCAATACTCACTTCAACAACACACATGCACATTTTGAGCATACTATTAAGAGCTTAAAACAGCTCCTACCTCAAATTAAAGAAACGAAAAAAATTACAAAATACGAAAACAACACAATCTGTATTCCACAAATGGTTAGTCAGAGGCAAAGACATTCAATACTATAGACCGGACATCACGAACATAATTTTCATCCGAAACTTGTGTCCTGCTGGACACAAGTATATGAGTTTTTTTAGTACGCTCCGCTGCCGCATCAATATTCATATATTATTCTAGATGGCGTTACTGAGTTATGGGATCAAAGTTTTTCTATGACATTTCCTAGCATGTCTGCTCTATAGTATTTTAAATCTCTTTGGTCAGAGGTATACCTGTAGTAAACCAACATGGCGTTGTACAGACATACGTAGATTCACGCCTATTTCCGATGGGAGTAGGCAGAAACTCAAGAACATCACCTTATCTGATCTGTTTAAGTTTTTTTTTATAATCTATGCCCGCTACCTGTTAACGTTCAAATCTCCGCTGAAGCATAACTTTATTACAAGCCTCAAGATCATAAAAATAATGAAAACAAGCATAAAATTCTATTTATGGCTACAACATCATATCGTAGAAAATTGTGTAAAGCTATAAAAGGGAGTGGAATGGTTAGTACGGGCGTTATGTACTACTTGTTAGGTTAGTAGTTAGTAAGTTCAAGTGTCAAGACGTGGCGATTGCTCTAACAAATTGTGAGTGAATGGGCTTTGGTAGATGTTGTTTTGTTTTGAATGAAGCTAGTGTTGTCTTGTTGTAAGATAATATTGTTCATGTGGACTGTGAACTTTTTGGAGTGAATGAATTGTTAGATTTTGTGAAGTGTGCGCAGAGGATACTTATGGTAACACACACAGTCACACACCAGCCACATGTCGCCCGTGTGTAAGTAGCCATGTCTTATTTCGTTTTTTTTAACAAGTATATTATGTTAACATAAATGTACATACACTGAAAATAAATTAAGTTAACTTAGAAAAATTACAGACGCCAGCACGTCAATTTACCCCAATGTGTCAAATTTCTTTGATCGCTTTTCAACTTTATGTCAAACTGAATAAGGTTCATATTCAATTGGGAAAATTTGACACATTGGGGTAACTTGATGTGCTGGCGTCTGTACATAATTAATAAATTTCAAAATTAATAAAAACTACTTAATTAACATTTATTTCAAATCAAATCAAATCATTTTTTTGTGATACAGGTGTTCTTTGTGTTCTTTACATAATTAAATACTCCATGCGTTCATTTGCGTTCCGTCACCATGATTTACTTATCAGTACCTAATAATTAAGTGTAAAATGACGGTAATATTAATAGTTACCATAATTCAAGTCCCAAACACGCATCCATCATCGCTTCTAGAAAGAGCCGTAATATTCTACCTCTAATGAAAAAAAATCTCGTGAACAATCACGTAATTTCGCACGGACATCCCAACTCATAACACAATACCATTCTCTTTCATGCTGCAGATGACGTGAATGAGATGAGTGCGACCTTCGTAGTATACAGGGTGGAGGAAGAATAATCGGACCACCCCATAACGTGAGTACCTACAGTAATATATTTTTAACGGGATAAACAAGTGCTTGATTGCAATCCCACCTGATTGTAACCATTTATGCATTCAATGAAATAGGTTTGAGCTACACGATGACTGAAGCATGCATGCCGTCTGTCGGGACAGGTCAACTCAAAGCTGAATTGATTCTTTCTTCAAAAGGCCTTTCCAGACTTTGCCCTGCATCGTGAGACTCGCATAATACATGAATAAAATCTTATGTCTGGACTTTAAAAGAGACCATCACCCCTGAGTTTCTTTCGGCATTTCTTCAGTCACTTTGGAAATGCCATTTAGTGCCATTTAGTTTAAAAAAAAATGAAAAAGTAAAAGTATCTGGGAAGATCTACTTACAGAAATAAATATCATTTTATTTCGTTTCATTTCATTTCATTTCATTTCATTTCATTTCATTTCAAGATATCTCATGATAGTTGAACGCACTGCCGGTCAATTCAGTAAAAGTCACGTCGTGAAAACTTGATTGAAGTGAACTGTCAATGCCTATCATTAATACGAAATGACAGCTCAATTCGCCCTCACTACGCCTAGATTTACACGCGGTGATTTGACCAGAATCGCACTGCTGGTTTATTAGGAGCTACTCACTCTTATTGCCTTAAAGATACCTAAATTAACCGGACGGATTTTTTGAAGACTGGAGCAGGTAAGTTGTTCCAGTCCTCCGACGTACGCAGTATACAATATACAATATACAATATCTTTATTTTCTCTCTTCACAAAGGTTCACATAGTTATTATAAATATAATTACAACAATAACATTTGATAAAAATCATAATATATGTTCCTTTGTGAGAGACTGGCGTCCATACTAGGATACCCTGTGTGACGGATCCCCAGGCTCTCACCTCGAATTAAATATAATTTAATAATAATATGATACAATACCTAATGCCTAATTTTAATACTTAGACAAATGATGTAAGTATTAAAATTATGTTATGTTAGTATAAACGTCGCGTCGGGGCGAAACGCTTTGACCGGATCGGTAAGGTGTGATATAATTATGATTCTAGAAATTAGGTAAGATCGTCTCATAAGATCGAATAGAAACCATATTTTTTACATTTAAAAGTAAAATAGTTAAACCTAGGACGAAAAAATCTTATGTGGGCCTCTCACGTGACCACGTGATTTTTTTCATTTTATTTCATCTAAATTATAATGTATCCTGATTTATTCCTAGTCTAAAGAGACTTTTAATCAAAATCAAAACTTGTTTATATAAATAAGACTGAGAATAAGCAATTTTTGAATGTCATAAGTTACAAAGACAGTACTTTTAAAAATGCCCGCTCTTCACCACTTCCGAGTGTTAGTGCAATGAAAAAAGTGAATTATTTAGAATTAGAATCAGAACATTTTATTTGTAAATATTAATCAGATAACAACTGAGTGTTTGGGTTTACATTCATATTTTGCCTAAAACAGAAATAATGATTGGTATGTGACATTTAACTTAATCTTTCAAAAATAATGTTAATACTGGTTGTTACTACTGCGTTAAAGACTTATGTGATACTTTTACTTACATAAATGATACCTTATAATTTTATTGTTTTATATTTTAATTTTAATGTTTCTTTTAATTTCACTCAATGGTTTTATATTTAAAATGTCTGTATTTTTTTTCGCATTCTTTCGTTTTGTAAGTACGTACGTACGTACGTTTTTTGCCTAAATATGGCAAAACATGTTGAAACTTACCATTTTCAAATTTCCATCCACATTTGCATTTATATGTATTGTGTTACACATGTTTAAACAAGAAAATATATCTTTATCTTTATCTTACCTATTTTACAACGCGTATAAGGTGCTATAGTTAAAAGTAAACAATAAACAAAAAGTTGGAAAACTGACAAAAAAAAAATTAGTTGGGAGGTCCTAATTATTAACTGACCTCAAATATTTGGTTGTCCATCGATGTCCGTTCCACCCTGTACATTAATTAAGAAGAACCAAACTTTTTGCCGTCCCACATAATTAATTTTTGAATAATATTATTATAACAATGAAAACACTTTTCCCGGTACAATTGTTTTAAACTTGTATTTGAATGCACACTGGAAGGCTTTTAGAGAAAAACTTTTAGAATTGAACGTCAACCGTCCGTCAAGGTTAAGATTGAATTTTATGCTTTTGTGTCAAATATGAAGTATGTACGTTTGTGAATGCTGTTATACTTTAACCTTACAAAATTATTGTTCTAGACCAAAAATTTTCTCGGGGTACTTGGGGAAATATAGTGTTTCATGTTTCAGACACATACTTACACTTTTACTATCAATCATTCTCATCACTTAAACATTAAACTTCTTTTCGAACCCGCTAGAACTACAAGGTTGGCACAGTAGCCAAGTTATTGGCTACTTTGTATGTATGTGTCGGGTTTAATTCCCACACAGACCCAATAGGCATGTGTAATGCATACATAGGTAAAGCTAAAATTCAGACGTATCGTCGAGAAAAAAACGATTTATTTTCTTAAAAAAAGCTTACTAGCAATGTGGATTGGACATTACTAATGGTTTTGTTAAACCTTACAGAAAAAAAAACTGCACAATTCTTAGTGCTTGTGTCTGGTGGAGTAGGTTCACGACGATTGTGCAATAGGTGGGGATCAAACTCACCGACTCTCGATAGCCAGGCCAATTAATTAGCCATTAGTAATATTGACTATTGACTCAGCCTAATTTTAATACATTACTTTTGATTTTTATTTATTGCCGCTTGAATTCTGATACAGTTTGTGCAAACTAAAGTCAAAATCAGTGCCCTAAGTGCGAGTTGTTTTTACGCTAACGCGATCGAAACGTTCACCGCGTTTGGCTGTCTGATTGGTTAAAAGCTTGGAGCGGGCCAATCGGAGCGCCGAACGTCATGAACGTGTCGATCGCGTTAACGTAAAACAAACTCACACTAGGAACTCAGATAGTGTCAAGTGTCAATATGCTCTCACAAGCTAAGTTTATCTCGATTTGTTTGACACCAGTTTGTGCTAGTTCAAGCTGCCAGGCTAACTACGCGAATACACCGTTACATACTAATTACATCCCTGTATGTAACAAGCTAAGCCTAATACCCATAAACAATACAAGCTAGCAAGGACCTAAATTATGTTGATATTCAATATCATGCACTGTGCTAAGATCCTCTGATTACCTGTATCGCATGATGCATGGCTAGACTCGCAACCACCTGATATATGGCCTGGTGGCTTTTACATTATATTCAATTTTCGGTGTCGTAAATTAATAGGGAGTGCTATGTGCTTGCTGTTTTAAAATTTGTATCTTGAATAAGTCTTATATAATTGTGATTTTAATTTTAAAGATAGCGTACTGTAGACTAATTTATAAAAAATATAAAAATCATTAATTAGTAGGGTACCTACATTTGCTAATAACAAGCTTCCACATTTATAAATCTATACACTACTAATTTTTAATTAGTATAAATACTTAAAGTCGACAAATAAAGCTGGAACGCGGAGACCCGGCTGGTCGTGAGCGACGTGTTAATAATTTTTTATTATTGGTTTTTTTCTTCCTTTTATAATTTTAGTTTTTTTTTTAAATCTTATTGTATTTATTGTATTATTATACATTTTTCTTTTTTTTTTTAATATTTTGTTTTTTTGGGTGTGTCCGTGGCGTCACAACGGGCCGTATCAGAATAACAGCGCTGCGATATTTATATTTCTAAATGTCGCAGCTAATGCTGAGGTAGGCGCCTTTTTGGTCTCGCACAGGTCTTTTTATTATTATTTTTTTATTTCGTCTTTAGTTTTTTAATCTTTTCTTTTTTTATATGTATTGCTGTTCTTTTGTTTTATGTTCTGAACGTCCAAATAAAATATTTTCTTTCTTTCTTTCTTTAAAGGGCTTATTCTAGACGGTATTTTCATTATATTTGTAAAGTATCAATAAATAATATTCATAAACAGCAAAGTTTGTTTATATCTCAAAAAGTCACTCAATTTATGGTTGACAATAATTATTAACACCCGTGTGCATACCGTCGTTTTAGTGTACTAACGATGTAGCGTAACAACGATTTAGGGTACTGTCGATACATTAGCCCGTCGATGGAAGGTTTTCGATACAGCGACCATCGATGTAGTGATTGTCGATATTATGAACTAGACCCCAGATGTTTCTGATCTGCTCAATGAACTGATTCGTCTTTAAATGCTCCTTGCAACTATCTCCGCGGCCGGAGACAACGTCTGGTTGCCGTACCCTTGTACCGCGCGTCATCCCTGTTCCCCGGCCGCATTCTGTCCGCGCTCAATAGTCTCGTGGAAGCCATCCCGAACCGTGATATATTTGCCAATGATTTTAAAATTTTAATGTGTATGGCATGCTTAAGCTTCTGCGAAAACAAGACGACCTGAAGACCTAGCCAATCTTATTGTTTCTATTTTGTTTGTATACGTTTAAATTTACATACATACATAACGTCACGCCTGTAATCCCCGAAGGGCTAGGCAATAGTGTACCTGGTAGTACACCCACATTTCGCCAGTTATGTATGAGTCCCATGTAACAGGGGGCGAGCCTATGGCCATCAATCGGGCACAAATCCAGACTCCGGGCTGCTACTGAGAAATTCCAGATAGAAAAACTCAATAACACTTTGCCCGACCTGGGGATCGAACTCGTGACCTCATGCTCAGCAGTAGCGTTTGCGACCACTAGACCAACGAGGCAGTCTAGTAGACCAACGTTTAAATTTGTAGTCTAAATTTAGTTTTTTGTGTATGTACGTTATAAAATATTGTATTAATGTTCTTATATGTTAATGTTAAGGTATTTGGTTTCCCAAAACCGTTTTAACATAAATAAATAAATTATTTTTTTTTTTCTTTTTAGTTTCTGGCTACACCTATGGGAAAAAGGAATGGATGTTTGTTTGTATAACTAAGCACGTTGTTGACCTACAAAACCGACCTATTTAAAAGACAAGGAACCCCTTTAAAAGCTGTGGCTTTTAAAGGGGTTCCTTGTCTTTTAAATAGGTCGGTCTCACGCCTCGTAAAGACTGCCATATATCCAGAGCCTATCAAAATAAAAGTTTCAGAGGCCCAAAAACACAATTTCAGTTGAGGATATTATTCCCATGGGCTTTCTATGGGCACAGTGAGATCCCCCGACGTCCATTAAGTCTATCGCTTTGTAGATCTCTCGCGACATTAGGAGAATATATTTCCAATTGGTTAGAAGGGGCGGGGCTGAACAAAAAGTAGAGTGGCCATGGTTTATTTAAAAAAAACTTTACAGTCATTAATTTATTATTATTGTTATTTGAGAGTACCTTGTAGCGTCTCATCTTTTTTCCTCCACTATCAAGTCCATCCAAAGGTTGTCTGTAAGAGATCGCTTTTAGCGATAAGGCCGCCCATTGTATCACCGCTTGTAGCCCTTAAAATTATAATTTGTAAGTTTTAATGGTGTACAATAAAGAGTATTCTATTCTATTCTATTCTATTCTTGTGGTTAAATTATAAAAGCCGCATGGGACGATCGAAGGTTAAGCTACGCTTGGCGAGGTCGGTCCGTGGATGGGTGACCATTTATTACATACCAAGACTCCTCCGTGCCTCGGAAAGCACGTTAAGCCGTTGTTCCCGGCTGACATTTGTAGATCTTTGACAGTCGTTACTTGTAGCCAGAAGCCCGAAAGTCTGACAACTAGTTTTACCAAGGGGTATCATGTTACCCAGTTACTACTGGGTTGTGGAGGTCTGACAGGCTGTCGCTCCATGTATAACACTGGAATTCAGCTCCATTCGGTTAAACTGGAAGCCGACATCAAAATAGCTGGGAAAAGGCTAAGCAGATGATGATGACATTCATTAATTATTTCTTTTATAAACGACAGGCTGTTAACCAGTAGTAACAAAATCAGTACAGAAACAGACAACGCATTGTATTGAAACTCCACTCTAAGTTTGTTCAGCTAAAGGTTGAACAATCGTCACGCGGTAGACTACTTACACAAAAATATACACACATATAATTACAAACTCACGCCTTTTCCCCATGGGGGTAAGCAAAAAACTACAGAGCCCTAATACACTACATAATTCTATTGCTTCGTTCACATTCATACACACACATGCACACTTATCACTCTGTTTTTACGTCGATGACACCTCCCAACCTCAGGTCTAGTTGAAAACCAGCGTCAGGCACTAGTTGTCAGGCTTTTTTGCTGAACTGGACCTATTTGGCGCAGCCGCAAGGCACATAATTCTTTATTTTGTTTATTTTTATTGTTTTCTTTTAGTTTAACTTTTTTTGTTCCTATTTCTATTATTAACATGTGCCTGTGTCGCGGTCGTGCCAAATAAAGGTTTTTTTCTTTCTTTCTTTCTTTCTATACACGTTGTTTATACAAACTCGCCGGTTGCGAGTTCTACACACTTGGCCTTCATGAAGAATCTCACCAATAAGGTCTACGTAGGTCTTTCTAAGGCGCCCTCTCCCGGCGTTCCCACTTACATCTGCCTTGTAAATACCTTTCGTTAGTCGCCTATCATTCATCCTTTCAGTGTGACCAAACCATCTAAGCAAAAACTTTACAATTGTTTTTTATGGTCATAGATTATCATTTTAAACGTAGAGTCACAGCCTTACGAATATAAGCCAGCATTGCACCTGTAAGCGGTCACGCCTTTTATACCAGGAGTTTTTTCAGTTTTGTTTTCGTCTTGAGTTTAGATTTCAATGTTATTAAGAATATTTTTATTTACTTTTTTTTCTTGGTATATTGGAGTGTGCTAGCTAACACGTGACAGTCATTCTGAAATGTAATGTTTTACAATGAATAGGTATATTTTTTTATTAGACTTACCAGCTTATTAAAAGTAATCAATCTGGAATATTTTTTTAACACAATGGTGCTCCAAAAATAAGTGCTCGATTTAAATTACTTCTGCTGATGCTTGAGAAAAATAAAAAAGAAGAATTTCGTGGAATTCTTCTAACACGAGTAGTCACCGTAATCTTCTTTTCTTTGTAGCGTCTGCTGTCCATAGACTATAATTATATTTTTACGCCTAAAACTAAAAACATAAGCTTCTTAGAAACTTCTTAAAACTCATTATCCATTTCAAAATTAAGGCTTTTAGTGAATTAAATTTTTATATCTTTTTTTATTACTTAAACTTGTTAGCATCAGGTACTTAAGCTATTAAATTGTATTTTAAACTTAAGTTAGAACTAATAATCATTGGTTAAACGTGTTAAAGAATTATTATGATATTGCAGCAGATAATAATTGAATTTTAAAAACTACTTTGATCATTAGACCGCAAGTATGTATTCTTTTTAACATTTTAGGGTACCGTACTCAGGGCACGCAACTCTTGCTTCGAAAACGGTGAAGGAGTTATCTTGAGGAAATCGGCTTGCCTGAGAGATATTTCTGGACAGCTTGTGTACGCCAAATCAGAGGGCCATGTACAACATAAAAACTGAGACAGTAGGTTACTCACTAATTTAACAGAACCCTATACTCTATTTATCATTTAATTATACTAATTGTAAATTATTTAACACATTACATATTAAATTCATTCCATAACATTTTTAACATCTATAAAAACATTTGTACATTCCATTCGTATTAAGGTAAATGCACCTTATTCCGAGGGGTTCTAAAAATGGCATCATATTCCGATGTATTTAGAAAAACAGTTTTTTAAAGCAATTTACTAGTTATTTATGGTCTGCATGATAAAATAATGAATTAATAATTATCTGTTCATATTTATTTATACAAAGGAGAGTTTAGTATGGTCACACTGTAAAATAATCGGTCATTTTGCCGCGGGGAGCGGCGTCGAAAGCACACTTCATACATTTGGGACCTTATGCACGTGAGTATTACGATTTGCCAAATAGTGTTTTACGTAATAATTTTATACAACGCGAGTTTTCGTTTAGGTTGAAATATTGAAAGGATAATATTTTTTATCGAAAACACTTAAGATTTGAGTATTTTATTTGCAAATTAGCAAGAAAATAAGTGTTTAAAATACCGCGGCATTAGGTGCAAAATATTTTAGTGTGTTCCTAAAAGCCGATGTATACCACGGAAAAACAAATTTAAAGACATTTAGTTTTTTTAAATTTCGGTGTCTGTTTTATGATTATAAACTTTAATGTGTTAGTTCTGACTTAATGAATAACTCATACATTTAATAATCTATTTCCGAGGTACACCGTGGCGTCGCATTTACTAATTATAGCAGGTCAAAAATTGTTTGTACAGGTACTTTATTAATACGTTGTATA
Organism: Euplexia lucipara; assembly: GCA_921972225.1. Classification (NCBI taxonomy): domain Eukaryota; kingdom Metazoa; phylum Arthropoda; class Insecta; order Lepidoptera; family Noctuidae; genus Euplexia; species Euplexia lucipara. Next base: position 20,274,509 of record OV179159.1, read on the forward strand.
GAAGATTTTAGTGAAGACATTAGGTTTTATAAGTGTTCTGTTATTATATGTATGTACTTTATATTTGTTTTCCTTTCATATTGTAACTATACATTATTTTATTTGCATAATATTAAAAAATCTTTTACTTTTTAGTACTCGGAATTAGAAACTTTGATTTAGCATCATAAAACGCTATTCCGATGTATTTACGTCGGAATAAGGTTACATGAGTACCTAATTCCGATGTATTTACGTCGGAATAAGATTACATGAGAACCTAATTCCGAAGTTAGTTAAGACCCTGTTTAAATACAGAGTGTTCATTATTTTATGTGCTTAGTAGATACGCGTTTAGTAACTGAAAGAATACTAATCATCTATACAAATACATAAAATTGGAGTGTGTGTTTGTAAAAAATGTTGATATTGTTAATTCATTTTTATATTTTTATAAGATTAAGGAATAATATTAATAAAAAACAGGGTTTAGAATAAAACTAGAATAAACAAAAACAGAATTGATTTAATATAAAAAATAAACAGATTTGACTTTTAAACATCATGTATAATTCTCCCTACATAGTTCCCTTTCTATTTTTATACTCGGAATTAGGAACCAAATGCATCGGAATTACGATTTTTAAATCGGAATAAGGTACCTCGGACTTTTTTATATTTTTATTTATTTTATCAGCTTCAATAACCTTCTACTGACAAACTGCAAATATTTTTCAAAAATTTGATAGTTAACACTTCTGATAAAAATATAAAATTGTACACAAAGGTCCGATAAATACTTAATTTATAATGTTCTTTCGTGTTATGTTAAAAACAGCGCGGAATTAGGTGCCTTTACCTTATTATTTCTTTTAATATTTAAAGTCTTTATTTAATTTTTTTTAGTTATTTTATTTTTTTAATTGTATTATATCATTTTTTAATATTTTACTAAACAATTTGTTTGACAATACACTAAACATCTTTTCAGTTCATTTGTATATATTTGTATATTTGTTAATGTAATGTAAGGTATGAAATGTTAAATGAAATGTATTTTAAAACACGAAATGTTAGGGCAAATAAAGGCTAAATAAATAAATAAAAAATAATACTCTATTTAGGCTTTCCTGACCAGCCGGTCGATTCAATAAAACTCACGCCTTGAAAACTTGAATGAAGTGAACTGTCAATGCCTAGCATTAGTATGAAATGACAGCTCAATTCGCCCTCACTACGCCTACATTTTCATAGGGTGATTTGACCGAATCGCACTGCTGGTGTCGATTCGTCTGTCTGTCGGTCAGCGGGTTGAGAAATTCATGAACCGTAATTAGCACAGTTTTTTTTTTAACCTAATCTAATCCTTCGGGGAATTTCTTTATTTTTTCTTTTATCAATATCACATTATTTGTGAGTGTCATATTTTCAAAAATAAGAGGAGGTGGTGGGGATGTTCAAGTACAAAATACAATAATATTATAAATACGAAAGATTTTATTGCTTGTTTGTTTGCATTGAATTGGCTCCGAAACTACTAGACCTATTTGAAAAATTCTTTCACCGTTGAGAAGCTACACTATCCCCGGGTGACAAAGGCTATTTTTTATCCCAGTATTCCCACGAGAACGGGAACTTTGCGGGTGAAACCGCGTAACGTCTCCTAGTTCGCTATAAAATTAAGCTCAACCTCAAGCAACTTAGTACATCTCCAATACCTTGTAGGTCATGTCTACTCAGGACGATCCACCCAAAAACAAAGTTTCACCAAATTGCTGTAGACACTCCAAATCTTAAAACTTTTACATCAAGTCTACAAGCAAATTTCTTCATTTTACAGAAAAAACTTTATCCATTGAGGTTTTTTTAAGTACAGGCTAAGAGGTACTTAGCTGCAAAAACAAGTTTAGGGGTCTACCTGTATTATATAAACACTGGACCTACACATAAATTTACTACTAATAAAAGAACAGAAGGCCCACTCTACACAAAACTCCCCCTTTTTTTCATTTTTTTTTTATTTTTGTCTTTTGATTTTTAATCTGTTCTCGTACTTTTTATCATCTTGTTTGTTGGTTTTTTCTAATGTTCTGTGAGTCCAAATAAAGAATTTTCTTTTTTTAATTTTTATCTATTTTTTGGCGGCGGTGCATTGGTAGGGGGGTCATATTCATCACGTTCGTCGCCCTCCATGTATAAGAACCCGAAGTGGTGGCGAGTGTCTGTGTCCTTCTTAAACACCTTATGGGCCACTGACGACGCGAGTTTGCGAGACAAAATGGGGGTCGCGGAAGTATCGTGTGTTTTTTTCGTGAGATTGGACATTGGAGTTGTTTTAGTCAGTAAGTAATTGACAGACATTTTCGCCCTCCCCAGGACGAAGCCACCATCCTTTTCGTGGGTCGTTCCGTGGCATGTGATGCTTCATCAGAATAACAGCGCTGTGTTATATATTTTTAAATGCTAATGCTGAGATAGGAGGGTTGTTGGCTTCGCACAGCTCTTTTTTTAGTCTACAAGTAGGTATATTTTGCCATTTATATTTAAGTTTTTCTGTATTTTAAAATGTTTTACTTATATAGAAAAAAGAACGATATCTTTTTTCTTTACAAACATCTGTTGGCAATCTGTAACAAATCGTAGCGAGTAACAAATAAGTTACAGAATTACAGTAGGTCTGCGTGATAACAACATTCTGGTAATTTTTTTTAAAGAAAGTAATCTTTTAATCCCAAAAGTGAATTAATTACGTTTAACTACAGTCTGTGGAGTGACCTACATTTTTTGTGCGTTGTATAAAGTAACCCAGATTTTAGGCACCCATACTTTTTTTGTACAATTCTCTATTTACGTTGTAAAGATTTTGCGCCAGCCGACCTATTTTCCGACGGTACACAAATATTTTTGTAGGCGCTAAAATTGCAAATAATGGTACGTCGCTGTTGATTTTATTAAAAAGGTCTCATCAGGAGTCTTTATACCTAATTTTGTTTAGCGTAATGTGGATAAACATAATAATAAACTGATTTTATGTGTTGGAGTTTCCTAAAGTTTGCGTTACGTTAGAGGAGTTTTTACCGCTTGATAACTTCCACCAATTGAAATCTACATCACCAGAAGCGTAACAACCGCATGGATGTTATGCTTTCCAAGGTCAGTCCATGGATGACCATCCATTATACATGGTGTCTCATTCAAATCGGTCAGTATGGGAAAGTCTGAAACTATAAGACATACGAAGCAAAAAGGCGGTGGGCACTTCGAGCACTTACTAAAATAAATTAAAGTATGTGGAAACGATGCATTTTATTCATTTTAGACATCATGTTTCGTTCAGACTTTTACTGCTTAAGACCTACACAATGGATATCTAATTAGAAAAAGTGTAGGTTTTTTTTTCAAAATAACCGGGTTCGATTCCTGAACGGAGAACGGACAGATGTTTTTTAAAATGTATGAATACAGTTTTTCTTGTTATTAAAATCGATGACAGGGTTCCTCAGAACAGATCTTCGTATGTCTTATATTTCAGACTTTCCCATACTGACCGATTTGAATGAGACACCCTGTATACTGAAGTCCCTCACTGTCATAAAAAAAACGTTCAGCCGTTTGTCTTGACTCTATACACTAGACATTTTACCTAGGTATATCGTGGCCCGTGGGTGAGTTAACAAACATTATAACTCGCATATAGAAAAAGGCATCCCGGAACACCTACCCGTAGCTACACAAACATTTGTTTCATGTTTTTTGTAGACTTTTTGTATGACTGGAGATTCAATTAATTTAATATTGTGACCGAATTAAGATTACTTATTTTTGCATTGACTATGGGAATTTTGCGATATTGTGACATGTGTATTTATTAATTAATCATCTTTGTAGTTATTTTGAGATACGTATGATTAACAGGTGACAATTTGACATTTGACAAGTCTTAATTACGCTAAAACTAAGAAGGTAAGGTTGTCAATTTATACGTTCCTACGTTCTGAAATTTATTTTGATACTAAACTTTGAGGTTTTTGTGTTTTTTGAGAAATCAATTTATGTAATTAATAATGACGACAGAGACGATGATAATAATTCTTTGCAAATAGAAATTTATAACTGTTTGGACTTTAATTAAAGTAGATTGGGAACTTTATAAATTATAATGTAACATAGAGGCACGCAGCGCAATAGTTCATATTAAAATTATGAATTTATTATTCTTTAAATTAATGCATTTCAGTAAGGAAGTTAGGTTAGGTAGTTAGGTTAGCTATAGGATAGGTTTGGTAAGTTAGGTTAGGTTAGGTTATAATTATAGGTACATGTTGTAATTTTAGTTCTATCGAACACAATTTTTTTTTAAATAAGATCACAGTAGAGACTCGCTACATAAAAAGTAGTAGTAGTTATTATTGGTTTGGATCAATTAGTTGTCATCTTATTAAATGTACCTATGTATATCTAATATTAAATAAAAAAAATGATAAGAGCAATAAATTGACTCTAGGGCACAACGATGTTTGCCGGGGCAGCTAGTCTATACTAATATTATAAAGAGGTAAAATTTGTAAGTTTGTAAGTTTGTAGGTAGGGGGTAATCTTCGGAACTACTGATCCAATTTTAAAAAACTATTGTACTGGTGAAAAGCTACACTATTCCCGGTGGACATAGGCTACTTTTTATCTCCGTATTCCCACGGGAACGGAAACTACGCGGGTGAAACTGCGTGACGTCTGCTAGTATTAGAATAAAAGTATAGAACAATAGAAATGGGCAGGCAGATAATGATGTTACCCAACTGGGTTGTGAAGATCTAATAGTTAGTAGCCACATGTAAAATACTGGTATTTAACAATCTGAAAGCAAGACATAACAACAGTTGATGTAACGCTAGACATTTAATATTTATCACGGTATTGTACCGTAATTGCCAAGGCGATAATGTGGACTCTCGCGCAATTAGGACTGATTGCTTGATTAACCCCTTGTGTCTGTGAAGTAGAATGTTATATCTATACATGTTGAAAAGGACATCGACCAACAAATTTATGCTTTTAGAACGTGATAATGAAACCTCCTCTCTTCCTCTTTTTTTGATACTAACAAAACTTAATAAATTAGTAAATTTTTTTTTATTTTATTCTATTTTATAATGGAACCTCCAACGTTGGCTTTTCATTATTTTTATTGAAGAATTTGTTGCCTCCCGTCCAGCTGATTTCTTTAAGAAGGGCATCAATAAACTGCCACTGCGTTGGCAAAGATGCATTGATTGCATGGGTGATTACTTCGATTCATACAAATTAAAAATACATGAAATAACCGTCGTTTAAACTTTTTCGTTTAAATTTTTTCATACAAAACGGCAATTTCATAGATAAAGAGTAAAGACCTATTATTTTAAATTACTTATTTACCTAATTAAAATTTATTAAATACGAACTCTAAAATGACAACAAATAAATTACTTAATAATAAAAAAAAATGGGGGAATACAAAACAGGAACACTTAAGCGTCAAAGTACCTACTTCACTGTCATCTGGAAACGTGTCCAGAAGACTGAAAGCTTTGCCACATTGGATGGCAATACTTATTCTTTACCGAAAGAATAAGCCAGCCCTGTGATCTCGCGAAGTGTCGACCAGTCTGCGAGAAATCTCCTTGTCCTACTCATCATATAATAAACGCGAAAGTTTGTGAGGATGTTTGTTACACTTTCACGTAAAAACTACTGAATGGATTTTAATAAAATTTGGTATGGAGTTGGCCGAGACCCTGGATTAACACATAGGCACCTTTTTATTCCTGTATTCCCACGGGAACGGGACCTACGCGGGTGAAACCGCGGAACTTCTGCTAGTAAAATATAATCTCAAATACCTAGTAGATACAAAATGATGTCAACCGTGATTTCTACAGCTTAAAGTAAATAACATATCTGAAGAAACAAAACAAAAAAAAAGCCGTTCATAACTACTACTTCTTTTCGTGAGGTTAATGACTAACCTGCAGTGCTATTCTAAAAAGTTTATTTGCGAAATCACTTCTGAATCCGCAGTGAAATCATGTGAAATTAAAATATCGTATTCTTAAATGGTGTGATTTCGACACTGGCGCCACCAAGTGGTGATCAAAGTGAGATGAACTAAAAGTTGAGTATTTTAACGTTGACATGTGAATACCAAAACTTGTACAGGCGACATGAGAAGCGTAGTGAGTATGACTTTCGAGGTTATTTGCGAAATGACTTTCGAAGTGATTTACCATTTACAGAATAGCACTGTTGGTATCAGAGTCGTATGCCGCCCGTGGGCCTCTCAATTGGCTTCACATTTCGTTTAAAAATACCTCTCGGGCGTGTCGGTCACCTCCCTGCTAAACTCATAATATTAGTTTGTTCATGAATACCATTTCAATTCAGCTGTATATAGTTAATAATGTGTAGGTATGGTTGACTGAGCAATTACATCATTAACTGAAGCGTTGAAGAAGAAACAACAGTCTATTAGATACACTATTTCATTATGTAAATAACATAAATTGACACGTAATAGACTATAAATGAGCACATAGCACGCTGAACAGATGGTCGTTGGGGTCGCAAAGATGCAGCGTTGGAAGGCCTCCCACAAGGTGGACCGACGACTTCGTGAGGGTCGCGGGAACCCGATGGATGCGAGACGCACAGGACCGGTCGTTGTGGCGACACTTAGGGAAGGCCTATGTCCCAACAGTGGACGTCTTTCGGCTGAAATGATGGTGAGATGAGAGAGGAAAGTTTCGTGTTACCGAGTTACTGAGTTCCGGAAGGTAGATAGCAAGTTACTCCTTGTAAGATACTGGTATTCATCTGCGTCTGGTTAGAGTTACAGCACGGTTGGCGCCGTAAGTTGGAGGTATTCCTCGAAGCGCTACTATTTTGAGGCGCTCCTAATGAGGTGCTCCTATTTCATTCCTCGGAGCGCTCCTAATAAAAATATTTGTTTTTTTTTCCAAGAAAAAAAAAAAAAATTATAACGGGAACGCTCCTAAAAGGTGCGCTCCGAGGAATAAAATAGGAGCGCCTCATTAGGAGCGCCTCAAAATAGTAGCGCTTCGAGGAATACCTTGTAAGTTGATTACCGCACCTAAAACTAAAAGGAAAATGGAAAGCCATAATTTATTCAAATTAGGCTGAAGATCAGCACTTTATGAACATCAAAGTTGCATAAAACAGCCCCTCAAAAAGCCCACCCTTCGGAATTCCTTTGTGTTTATTTTTCTGGGAATAAGACGTGACGTCTGTCTGATAACTTAGAGAACTTGTATTTATACCTACCTACAGTAAAAAAAAAGAAAAACCTGTGGTGATGATGGACTAAAAACTAAACACATATTTTTTAACCGACTTCAAAAAAAGGAGGAGGTTCTCAATTCGACGGTATGTTTTTTTTTTTTTTTTTGTGTGTTTGTTACGCGAATTCTCCCCCAATTGTGGACCGATTCTCAAAATTTTTTTATGTGAAAGAGTATACTCCCGAGGTGGTCCCATTTTAATTTGGTGAAGATCTGGTGCTGATCTTCGGAGATATACAATGGAACTCTTCAAAAATAGACGGCAAATCTGTCGTGATTGCTGGAATCGCTTAGATGTTTATTGTTTATACAACATCATGACGTATCATCACGCCTGTATGCTCTGAGGGGTACGCAGATGTGTACAATATACCTAGATTTCGACAGTTAGGTATGTTAAGTTTAATTTATTAGGGATAAGTGGATAACCCTATTACCATGACATGTATTGTTAACAAATAACAATATAAAAATAAATTCATGGCAAATATTTGTATGGGAACAACTAAAAATGGAAAAATAAAAATCTTTTTTGCAAAAAATAAAACCGACTTAAAAAAAACACCAACCGGTGTAAAATAACTCTAAATTAGGAAGTCTGTGGCTTTGGTGGTTTTGTCTTTTTCATGATGGGCCACCGACTTCCGGTCGGTTTTATTTTTTGCAAAAAAGATTTTTTATATTTTTACGTAATCACAAAATAACGGCGAAACGTCGAGTCAAAATATCGCATGACGTCACTATCCTGTACAGTTTGTGCTGTATAATGACGTTACAAGCTCTTCAATTTAAATGCGCTTAATCCGAGAAGTTTCCCATCAATTTGAAAAACCAAAAAATACTTGTGCATTTTTTTTCTATAAGAATAATAATAATAAGACATTTATTTCAGGCCTTATTAGCCCATATACTGTTAGTAACACAAAAAACCTTATAAAACTATTGTTAGTTGGTACATACAAAATAAATAAAAAATCATAAAGTGGCACCACACTGGAGTGCCAGTTTATGCCAAGCCCTGGACGCGACCACCCGCAGTGTCTATACCTAATCTAACTATTGTTAAAATTCAAATTGTTGTTGTGTATATTTTAGCTAGCACACTTTATTATTGTTAGAACTTTTCTCAAATTCAATCGTTTTTAATACTTTGGGAGTACATATTATAATCATTAAAATTATGGGACCATTAAAATCCGGACTTATCCCAAATCTTCGTCTCTTATATCCACCATACGATCGAATACAACATTCGCAGGAACAATCTCATTAGCCGTGAATTTCGTGGGGCCTCCCATCGCAAGATTTATATTGTTATGCCCGAGTCTTAAGCCGGTGTAATGTAAGGATATTTGCATTTTATCTTCATTCGATCGATGAGTGATTAGTTTTGCGGTTTGGTAGGTACTATATTTATTTAGTCCTCTAACTACCGACTGTTCAGAGGCGGACTTAATTCCATAAGCATTTTCTGCCCGACAGAGATGATTATAGATTATGCATGGAGAATAGGCGAGGAGCTTGTGGCTTAATAATAATAGCACCAAGGGTAAAAATAATAAAAAGTTAAGCTAAGCTTGGCGAGGTTGGTTCTTGGATGGGTGACCATTAATTACAAATTATTAAGCTATTGCATAGCTTCTATCGCGGGCCTTGAGCGCGGGGACCGAATCCAGAAATTCCGTAACGAAAAAAAACCTCACGCTCCCCACTCCGACGGGCAAGGAGGTGTGGCTTGAAGGCCGTGCATCCTCTAACGTCGTTTCAGTTCGGCAGTCTTCGACACGGCGTTGTGTGCGATCAGATGGGATGTCGTGTGCGAGGGGAGGGGGAGGGGAGGGAAGGGGCGGAGGAGGGGGAGTTTGTGACAGAGGGAAGAGGGGATTGTGGGAGGGGTCGGAGGGGCGGGGGAGGAATGTGGAGGGGAGTGGAGAGGGAGGACAGAGAGAGGGGGTGGAGAAGGAGGGGGAGGGGAAGGGGAATGGGAAGGATGGCAGGGAACCGGAGGGGAAGGGAGGGGAAAGTGAGGGAGGGGTGAGGGAAGGGGAGGGAGCGGTGAGGGAAGGGGTGTGGGAGGTGTGGGGGAGGGGAGAAATGGGGAGGGGGAGAGGAGAGGAGTTGATAAAAAATGATATGCAATAGCTTTACCGTGGCAGTCTCCGAGTGCCACACGTCATTTTTTATTATTAAAACTCCTCCGTGCCTTGGAAAGCACGTAAAACTGTCGGTACCGGCTGTAATCCGAAGCCTGAAAATCTGACAACCAGTTTAGCCAAGGGGTAACGTGTTACCCAGTAACTGGGTTGTGGAGGTCCAATCAACGTCTTGACAAAATCAACCAGCCCCCCTAGCCAAGTTACATACGATTCGTTTCTATTCTCTTTCTGACCACGTGTTCTTGATTGTAGAAAGAGAATAGATACGAATCGTTTGTAACTTGGCTAGGGGGGCTGGTTGCTAATCTTATAATGTACCTACGTATTGTTTTCTATTTATTTTTTTATTATTTCACGTTTTTAAAATTAATGTTATTACATTTGAAAGTATGTGAGCACAGTGTATCTAGCTGTACCAACTTAATCATGTAATTATCAACTCCATTGCTTATTTTTTTATTTTTTTGCTTAAACCTATCTTTGTATAGTACTTTTTATTCTAGGTGCATCGTCCTCACATATAATCTTATTGATGTATACAAAGTTTTGTAAAATCTATTTTAAAAGAGTAAGTATGGAGTTTCTTGCCCATTCTTCTCCATACAAATCTACTTTTTGGAAGGGGCAACTAGAATCATTTTTAAAGTTAATTTTTTTCGACGTTCAAAAGTGCCTTATAGGGGCCTAATTGAAATAAATGGTTTGACTTTGACTTTGACTTTGTCTTTTACCAATTAAATTAATGTCAAGATATAATAAACAACGTAGTTCCATGAAGAGGCCCAAAAGGCCAAACCATTTCACTATCTAAAACATTCTAACAGCCCATAACAAAACAATTTCAATAAGTAGGTATCCTCCCCCAAAAATTTCCCTGAAATCAAATTTAATTACACCACTATGCGCAAAATCCCGAAACGCTTAGCGTCGCTCTCAAATAACCTTTAAATTATAACATCTTAGAGCTTGTAATTTAAACCGTTGTAACATTTCACTCGACGATAATCACTGGCTTGGTCGAAATTAAATCGTAGGTCGCAATCAATTACGGCCGTCCGCCGGGTACAGCCAGGCTTTTTCATAGACATTATCTCTTTTACTTCAGGCTAAGGGACCATTCTCACTGGCGTTTGTGACCATTTATTATAATACTAGCGGCAAACTTCGTTCCGCTTTAGAATGAATAAAATTAATGTTTTAGTTTTAGCTCACAACTTGTCAAATGTCGAATTTTCACATGTTAAAAAAAATGAAAAAGCGTTTATTCGTTGTTACATCCGTACTATAAAATATTTTAATTCTGCCAAACTGTAAAACAGTTTGTTGTTGTTTGTTGTTTGTTTGTTTGTTAATGAACTGCCGGGCGATTCAGTAAAAGTCACGCCGTGAAAACTTGAGTGAAGTGAACTGTCAATGCCTTGCATTATTATGGAATGACAGCTCAATACGCTCTCACTACGCCTACATTTTCACGCGGTGATATGACTAGAATCGCACTGCTGGGAAGAAATTGGTCACCTGTCTTATCATCTAAAATGGTGCTGCATTTGTAAAATGTTAGAAAAAAACAAAAAAAATACACGTATTTTTTTCGTGAATTTCACATTGTTTAAATAGACAAAAGAGCTTATTCCTGTCTCGATGTTTTTAACTATCTCCATACCAAATTTCAGTATCATCCATTCAGCTGTTTGGTCATGAAAAGCCGACAAACGAATAGAGATACTTTCTCATTTTTAATATTACTAGTATGGATTCCCTACTGTAAAGACCTCTCTATTTATTTCTGTCTTTGTCTGAGACTATTCTTTATCAAAAGAGTTCAGCGCATCCTGTCTTCAGCTTCTGGGTTCGACTGCGATCATGCTTGCCATTTAGATAGCTACTTTGGTTTGTGGGTATGACGAGTTTATAGTCTGGCATGGGGCAAATGTGTTAATTAAATTGAACCACATTAGTTTTTATGACCATGCTTGTAAGAATATTAACTTAAAACATCTTATTTGAGGTGAGAATTTGTGTACTGTTAAAGTTACTAGGTGTACAAGCTCAGGTTAAACTAAGATCACATTGCAGTAACAGGCATAAGAGAATTTAATTTAGTTACTTCTAATTTTTCCTATCTGTAACAGTAGCAACATTTAGAAACTGCTTAACTCTTTCGTCAGAATTTGCTTACAACTGTTCTTGTCTTTTGAATCTTGTGCAAGATTTTTATGCAAAACATCTTAAACTACTAGTACTAGTTTAAGATAGACACTATATTCAAATGTATTATGTTTTATTTTGTAGGGCTTCTGTATACAGCTCCACGATTATTATTTTTTTATCACTATCTCACCTGAGTGCCTAGTGTGAGTTTGTTTTACGTTAACGCGATCGACACGTTCATGACGTTCGGCGGTCCGATTAGCCCGCTCCAAGCTTTTAACCAATCAGACAGCCAAACGCGGTGAACGTTTCGATCGCGTTAGCGTAAAAACAACTCGCACTTAGAGCCCTGATGGTAAGCAATGATGTGATCGACGATGACGCACGCTTACCTAGAAGTAACCCCTCTACTCTTGACTTAAAAACCTCTAGGTTGTAGCTATCACCAACTTTCTAACATATCTTATTTACGAGCAACGTAACGAGCGTGGTCGCATGTTCCAGTGTAAACCCATCTTAACGCGCGCCCTTCGCCCGCGAACTTAAAATGTTTCGTTTTAAAGCACCGATTTCAGTTTATGGCAATTTAAATGGCACAGAAATTGATAGGCTATCTAAATGGAGTTTGGATGGATTTGCCTTAGTTTTTTCTTTTACCATTTCAGAGGAGATCAATCTTTTTGAGAATACTTGGGACAATGCTATCTTTATCTTTATATTATACTCGTGAATGTCGAGTTTATTCACTCTTTTTTTCGTGTTTAGTGAGATAAAAGAGCTTCTTTTTAGGGTTCTCTACCTAAAGGGGGTCAACAAGACCCTTTTCTAAGACTCCGTGTATGTTCGTCCGTCTATCTGTAAGCGGGGTGTGTCGCAAGAACCGTAATAGGTAGACACTTGAAATTTTTACAGTGTATGTATTTTGATTGCCGCTATATCAATAAATTCATACATTAACTCACCTTTTTCTTATGTAGGCGGAAACTGTAGCTAGCCACCTGCTTCGATTCTTTCATACTTCTTTTGCTTTGTATATGTTCATATATCCAGTCATACAAGCTTGCCGATTAAGAAGTTTTCTAGCGTCCGCTGCCGGTTTTTACTTACTAGACTTGGCCTTATTAGTCGCCAAAACAAACTTAATTGGTTGTCTTGCGAGCCTAGGTTTTGCTATTGTTTTAACTATTACCTGTTTTTTTTTCGTTTTATTTAACTTCGAAAGTCTTAGTTTATCATTTTGTTACATTGTCTTGCAGATCTATGTATTTATTCCAACTCTGCACATGTAAGCCGGCACACTCTTTATACCTGGAGGTTCTTAATAGTCAGTTGCTTTACCTTGAGTTAAGTTAGTATTAATGTCATTACTGGTAATCTGTATATTGAGTGTGCTAGCTAACATGTAGTGAATAATTAATTTTAATTATTTTATCATTATAATAACTAATTGTACTGTGTAATTTCAAGTTTTTTTTAACTTATCAGACAGACGTGTTGCTGGGGAGTTTGTTCCGCCACTTCTTCTTCCCAGCAAAAAAACTAGAAGGTGGCGAAAGGTGGTCTTTTTGGGGACTGTCTTATGTAATTTTGACGTTCAAAAAGTGCTGATCCTCAGCCTAATTAAATAAATGACTTTTAATTTGATTTGATTTGACTTTTGGTAGTCGCCTTCCTTTCATCCTTTCAAGGTGTTCAAACCATTAAAACATACCTTTTAAATTTTTGTCACTACAAAAATAATACAAATGAAGATGAGAAACATGATTTTATTTGTTTTATTTTCTCGACCTTAGCAGAAATTGCTGTTCTCATAGTCTTGTAAGATTGTACAGAACCTTTTGTGTACGAGTCGCTTAACCCTTGGCCGTTTTTGTTTTTATTTTCACTTAGACATTGAGCTTTGACGTTTCATCCCGTGGGTCTAGAATACACACAGTGCTTACTCAGACGAATTCTCATAAAAGTCAATAAAAATGTATTAGATTGTCGAAAGCTGGCTAAGAATAGAGTGCCAGTTCTTTACAAAAGTCTCCAATAATGATATTCATATTGTTGATACGAATATTTGATACGTGCAGGCAATGAACCCACAAATCAGCAACTCCCGACTCAGGATCATCAAAAAAACGTTAACTTATTTTTTACTTATTTATTTTTTACTATATTATTTTAATAGCATTCACCCGTGACTTCGTCCGCTTGGAAAACAGTGTACCGAAAAATGTGGACAAAACGGACTGTTTCAGTATTTGTCTCTGGGTCTAAACAGATTATCCCTATCACAACTTCTATTTTCACGAAAGGATGGACTTATTTGAGTGCAACTTGAGTGAATTCGCAAGGGTTTTGTTAAATTTTGTTAGTTACAATTAATCTTTGTATAGTTTAAGTTCTTAATAGAATTTAAGTAGTCTTTTTTGTTTGTATTATTATTTTTAAGTTTAGATAAAGTAGTTTTTTAATAGATATTAAGTATATGCATATTTTGTAACTTTTTTTGTGTGGAAACCACTGTCGAATTGGGGACACCTGTAAAGACTTAGGTTTACGTTTCATAAATAAATCAATAAATAAATAAATATTTTTTTTTATTTCATTGCGAAGTCCATCTCGGGGACCTGATGAGACTTTCACGAATTTTGACTTTTATGCAGATTCCGACTGAACAGTTGTGTCGGTTTTAATTCTTAATGAGCTATATAACAAAATTTATTTTTTTGTCCCTCATAGACATAGATTACAAGAAAATATTCGACACGGCACGTATTTTTTTTCTGTTTCAAATTGATGGAAAACTGCTTAGATTAAGCGCATTCAAGTGGAGGAGAGGTGGCTTGTTACTTCATTAGCTAGTATAAACTGTACTGGTTAGTGACGTCATGCGACATAGTGACCCCGATGTATCGCCGTTATTTTTTGATTACGTGAAAAAAGAAAAAATACGTGTCGAATATTTTCTTGTAATCTAGATTTATTTATATATTTATTTGGGACAAAAAACAGTTACACGTTACAATATTAATAGTTAGCTTTGGTCTAAAAGTTAACAAACGCATAACCCACGCTATTGTCCACGGAATAACATAAATTTAAAAGAAATAAGGAAACGGACGTATGCAGAAAGGGACAGTGATAAGAAAATAAAAATAAACCTGAAAGATATCACAAACCAACTCTAGACAGCGCTCTTCGTTCAGTTTGTAGTCGTAGTAGTGTAGATGAGGGACTAAAAACATAAATTTAGTCAAATAGCACATTATAATAAAATAAAAATTCTCCGAATTTATTATGATCAATCTTTCTTCTATCTTATATATTAAATTCTCGTGTCACAATTTTAGTTGCAATACTCCTCCGAAACGGATTGACCTATTCCTATGAAATTTTGTGTTTATATTCAGTAGGTCTGAGAAAAAGACTTAAACTAATAAATTGATCCTAACACGGAATGAAGTTTAACGGGCAGATAGTTTTATTATTCGAATCTTTGTGGCAGTTTCAATTTACGCGCACAATTAATGTTGTACCAATGGCTGTGTATTTACGGGACACTAGGTAATACAAATAACGAGTGGTCATCTAAAGTGTCACGTTTTCGACATAGTGAAGATAAAAAAAATTACTTTAAAAGGATTGTCATTATAGTCCTCAAAACATCATGGACCTCATTTGTTGTCTAGAATAATAATAATAAATAAATAATAAAATTACCGCCCGGATTCCTCGCACCATCCCATCGCCAGCAAGTTCTGCAGTCCTGGCAAAACCCTTACATAAGGATTTCGCTAGCGTCACGACGAGTGCACGTTGCGCTCCTAATGTAAAACCATTGCCTGAGGAGGCACGGAATGAAGCTGATGATGAGGGTTTCGTGACGTTAAATAGGAGGAACCGCCGATCTCAAACGAACAAGAACCACTGCTTGAAGTCAACTTGCGCACCGCAGCGCCGAAATCACCGGTGACACTACACCACTAACTTAAGGCAAAGAGCATCTTCGCGTACGTGCACCAGAAGAATGGATACATGCCGAGGGTGCAGTTACTGGAGTCGCTTCCGCGGGCAAGTTCCACAAGACAACGCAAGATATATACCTATTTAAAACTAAAATAACACTTCACTAGCAGACGTGCTAGAGAAGTGTTAGTAATAATGTATAAAAATAATAATAACAGTAATAATGTATAAATCTGGGCCTGCGTCACCTGAAATAAAATCTATTATTATTATGTTTAAAAATGCATATTATGTACAAACACAATACATTTTTAATTATTTTTTCTAATTACTTTGAATGCAATCCTTGCCTTTTCTCTGCAGTGAGCATAGGTAAATTGTTTCGTTTTTTTTCCTCCTCTTGTCCTCTATTTAAAGAGAATATATTATTATAATATAATATTTCAAAAGGTCAAATTGCTTTCAGTATACGCCTTACCAAGGCCCTGTTTCTTTTTCAGATGAATAAGGCGAAAACAGTGATTTCTTTAGACTGAATGAACACAAGATTTGTGACCTAATAACTAGACTTGCGCTAAGTAATTGGGTCATCTTTTTGTTTAGTTAGAAAGTGTAGGTATGTACCTTCTAGAGTTTTCTCAGCTGAACAACTTACAACTGTGTTTCTAAGAAATACTTGGGCAATTTTTAAACATTTTGTTTTCTAAATACTCCTTTGTCAGTGAGCCAAATTAAATTAACGTTTTTAAGAAAGAAAGACGTTTATCAGGTTTCTAACTCTTGTAGGTACCTATGCACCAGTAGACTTTTTTTACGTGATTGTTGTCCCATAGTGAAAATTGTTCATGTCATGGGTACAAGAGCCTGTAAAAGTGTTCCTTAAGATTAAAAATACATCCTTTATTCCACAAATTTCACATAACACCATCTAGTCCCAAGCTAAGCAGAGCTTGTGTTATATAAATAAAATAAATATAATATAAATATTTCACGACTTTTTCACACAACGCCATCTAGTCCCAAGCTAAGCTAAGAGCTTGTGTTATGGGTACTAAAGAGCGGATATACATACTTATATATTTCTAAATACATACACATTATAGATAAATTACACCCAGACACGGAACAAATGATCGTGCTCATCACACAAACATTTGTCCTGGGTGGGAATCGAACCCACGACCTCCGGCATAGCAGTCAGGGTCACTAACTACTAGACCAACAGGCCAGTCAGTGCAGGCAGGCCAGTGTTATGGGTACTATACAGCTGATAAACATACTTATTTATTTCTAAATACATACATATATTATTGATCGAAGCATATTATAGATAAATTACACCCAGACAAATGATTATGCTCATCACACAAACATGTGTTTTGGGTGGGAATCGAACCCACGACTTTCGGTATAGCAGACAGGGTCACTTACTACTAAACCAACAGGCCAGTCAATTATTCTATGTATACATATTGTATACAACTATGTATTTTAAGAGAGTAAGCATGGAGTTTCTTGCCCGTTCTTCTCCATACGAAACTACCTTTTGGAAGGGGCAACTAGAATCATTTTATTTTATTTAATTTACCATTTTAGTTTGTTGTTCAAAAGTGTTGTTGTTTGTTGTGCAAACAGTTGAGCTAAACTAGGCCAAACAGAATCACACCCAGTATTTGTCAAATTTCAGTTAAATAACTACCCTTTTTAACCGACTTCAAAAAAGGAGGAGGTGCTATGTCCGTGTGTATGTATTTTTTTTTTTTTTATGTATGTTACCTGATTTCTCCTCCATTTGTGGACCGATTCTCAAAATTCTTTTTTTACTTGAAAGAGTTTACTCCCGAGGTGGTCCCAATTTAATTTGGTGAAGATCTGGTGCTGATCTTCGGAGATATACAACAGAACTCTTCAAAAATGGACGGCAAATCTGTCGTGATTGCTGGAATCGCTTGGATGTTTATTGTTTATACTACATCATGACGTATCATCACGCCTGTATGCTCTGAGGGGTACGCAGGTGGGTACAATATACCTAGGTATCGTCAGATAGGTATGTTAATTTTAATTTATTAGGGATTAGTGAAAAACCCTAATATCATGACATGTATTGTTAACAATTAACAATAAAAAATAAATCATGGCAAATATTTTTAAGGTAAGAACTAAAAATGGAAAAATAAAAAACTTTTTTGCAAAAAATAAAACCGACTTCAAAAAAAACACTAAACGGTGTAAAATAACTCTAAATTCAGAAGTCGGTGGCCCATCATGAGTAAGACAAACCCACCAAAGCCACAGACTTCCGAATTTAGAGTTATTTTACACCGTTTAGTGTTTTTTTTGAAGTCGGTATTATTTTTTGCAAAAAAGTTTTTGAGAAAACAAGTCGATGCGCTCTTCATCCTTGCACACAGCATACAATTTGTAAAGCGCCGACTTTAGTCATTTTTAAGACTCTCAGCTATAGTGTAGGTTTCTATTAGTATCTTATCAGCAACACACCTCCCCCACTTGATTTTAATACAGCTAGGCTATAACCCGGTATATCGGTAGGCGCGGTGGGTGTTATTCTTAACGCTAGCCTGCACTGTAGTGGCACTACAATCTCGATGACTCTGACACACGCAACCTGCATACGAAGTGACTGTGATTCTTGCGGATCGAAGGACCAGTATTTCTTTTATATTCTAAGACAAATGAAAATCACTTTTTAAAATGTTTAGAGTATGACTTATTGTTGCTTTAAAATGAAGATAATCTATCGTAACGCCTAAGGCATTAAGTTCGCCTTTGTACAGTTTTCTTCACTTGTGCATACAGCTTTAATAAATAAATTACACTTTTAATATAAAGGTGATAGTTTGTGAATGTGTGAAGGTGTTGTTACTTCTATACGTCTGAACGGCTGAAGGGATTTGTGTGAAGTTTTAGCACACAGATAGTTCGTAACCTAGATTGACACATAGGATAATTTTTATACCGAAATTCTCACGGTATCGAGACTTTTGCGGGTGAAACCGCAGGGTCCAGCTAGTAAGTAATAATATTCTATATGCAACGTTTGGTAGAAAATAAATATAGAAGTAATACAGTACAGTTAATTACATTTCCACTTATAGTAAAAGGTACGATGCTCTTGTCACCTTTGTTTGTTGACTTCACGTGTATTTTGTCTTAATGTTATTTTGGTCCTATTTAAAAATCTGTTTTGTGTACAGACGCCAGCACATCAAGTTACCCCAATGTGTCAAATTTTCCCAATTGAATATGAACCTTATTTTGTTTGGTATAAAATTGAAAAACGATCAAAGAAATTTGACACATTGGGGTAACTTGATGCACTGGCTTCTGTACATGATTTAAAAACTTGAGAATGGTTCGACAAATTCGACTGATAATTTTACAGTTTTAAAGCAAGGTTTTGTGATTTTGATTTTGATTTGTGATCCTTCTAAAATTTAGATTCTTGCATAATACTTTTCACAAAACAATCATGACGTATTATTTAAAAAATAGAGATAAGAGTAGGTAGCCGTTGTGTAACAACGTGTTTATAATTTAAGTAGCTATTTAGGAATAAATCCCATTTAACATAATTAAATGCGCCTTTTACCCTAACCCGGTTACCCTAAAAACTCTCAAAGAAAGACCTTCTACAGTAAGTTTATTACCTCAAACTATTGTCTACGTCAAGATCAAATCTAGGCATTTTATTACCGACCATTTATTTATTTATCATGGTATCCTGACAGCAACATGGTGCTCGTAGCCGTCACAACAGGCCGTAGTACCCAGGTTGTGCTATCTGCCTCCTACATCTCTGTTACATAGATAAGGCTTGTGATAGTGGGAACATATGGGAGGATATTGTGAGGTGGCACGCTTAGTTTTACAAATACAAACACAAAATAGAAAAAAATAATTTATTTGGGTTTAAAGATTACATATCATATAAACGTATTTGGATCCTCCTTTTAGGCAAACAATGCCTGTATAAGAAGGATCCGCTCTTTTACATCATTAACATAAAAGTTTCATTTAAGTAATACAAATATTTACTAATGAAAAAAAAGTATAATTATAAAGTAAAGTTTAAGTTATTGGAAAGTTAAAAGAAAACATATATTACTATTTTCTAGTGACGATATAATGTGGTGTAACTTTAGTGTGATGTGCTAAGTAGTACGGCGGTGGTGGTGGTGGTCGTCTGGTGTGGTGTGGTGTGGTGTGGTGTGGTGTGGTGTGGTGTGGTGTGGTGTGGTGTGGTGTGGTGTGGTGTTTTTGTGGTGTTTACGATGTTCAAAAGAGTTTTTAGGCCATAATAGTATTCTTTGTGAACAAAGAGATTTAAAATACTATAGAGCGGGCATGTCAAGGAAATGTCATAGAAAAACTTTGATCCCATGTCTCAGTAACGCCATCTAGAATAATATATGAATATTAGAGCGGCAGTGGAGCGTACTACAAAAAACTCATTGACTTGTGTCCGGCAGGACACACTTTTTCGGACGAAATTTTGTTTGTGAAGTCCGGTCTATAGGTATTGACCTATTACTGGCCTGTTGGTCTAGTAGTTAGTGACCCTGACTACTATACCGGAGGTTGTGGGTTCGATTCCCACCCAGGACAAATGTTTGTGTGATGAGCGATCATTTTTTGTGTTTGGGTGTAATTTATTTATAATATGTATGTATTTAGAAATATATAAGTATATTTATCAGCTGTTTAGTACCCATAACACTTAGTTTGAGACTAAATGGCATTGTGTGAAAAGTTGTGGAATATTTATTTATTTATTTGGCATAATTGTGTTTAGAACACACTTTTGGTTTTTACGCATGAAATTCATACACTACATAACAGGTTTAATCCAAACACTATTTGTTAAAATGATTATTATAGGAAACAAAAGAATAACTGTAGGTACTTCTTAAAAACTGACAAAGAAATACTTAAAAAGCTGTGGTGTTACAATGGGTGGCTTTCTCAAAAACCATATCTTTCAGGTAGATGGTAGTAGAAGTCCTATGTACAGACGCCAGCACATCAAGTTACCCCAATGATCGTGCTCATCACACAAACATTAATGTCCTGGGTGGGAATCGAACCCACAACCTCCGGTATAGCAGTCAGGGTCACTAACTACTAGACCAACAGGCCAGTAATAGGTCAAGTTATAGGTCTAAAGTTTGAACCTACGGCACTTACCTATGCTGTTTCGGATTTATGTACAGACGCCAGCACATCAAGTTACCACAATGTGTCAAATTTTCCCAATTGAATATGAACCTTATTCTGTTTGACATAAATTGTAAAACGATCCAAGAAATTTGACATATTGGGGTAACTTTATGTGCTGGTGTCTGTACTTAATAGGGGACTAAGTTACTTAAAAAAAATCAAACAAAAACAAATAAGCCTTTATTAAATTAGGCTGAGAATTTTGGAACGTCAAAAAATTTATAAGAATAGATGGTCCCCCAAAACGCTCACCCTTCACCAATTTCTAGTGTTTGCTGGGAAGAAGAAGTGGTGAAACAAATTCCCCAGCAACACATCAGTGTGATCCGTTTGAAGAGTTGCATCAATAGAATAAAATGCTCAGTAATAGGTACCATATATGCTTACACAGTATTGCAGCATAAACAATTAGTCATCTTACTTTTAGAATACCTCATTTAGGTAACATAATAAGGGCTACATCTACAGTAAATTACTGTTGTTTATTGCACGTATAGCATTTCCGCCAAGGCGTACAGTAACGGGAAATGTTGAAGACAAGGCCTCCAGTAGGAAACATAAGTAGGAAACACATGAACTTACATTAGACATACATAATAATAAATGCAAAGTAAGTGCTTTATATGAGGACTACGATACGGCAATTCTGACAAGAAATTCATACAGCTAGGCCGTCCAATATGCCAGTGAAATTTCCTTGAGATAAGACTAGTTAAAAGTGATGACATACAGACATGTATTTAGAGCGATTACGTGGCGGTTTTTCTAATAGAAATAGTCGCCTTAGTGGTTGAAATTCGACCATTATAGCTACACTCATTAATCCTTCTCCACTTTTTATTATATATATTTACTTAAATAATTAAACATTATGCACAAGTAAAAAAACTATTCAACAAACTTTTTTGTATTATTATTGCTCGCGTTTGACCACTATCTCACGTGATTGTAAGCGATGATGTTGTCGACAATAAAGCACGATTGCCTAGAAGTTAACAATATACTCTCTACTTAAAAACCCCTAGGTTGTTGTATCCATAAAGAAACACCAACTCCGACAGGGAACACATACATACACATACAGATAAATTATACCTAGACAAAACAAATGACTGCGCTCATCACACAAACGTTTGTCGTGGGTAGGAATCCAATTCACGACCTCCAGCTTAGTATTCAGGTCCACTTACTGTCCTGTTTGTCTTGTGCAAACAGGACGGTCAAAATACTGTTATTGACCCCTACTTTTACCCCTATCTTCTACCCTGGTGGCCCAAGATGTTAAGAAAAGGCTATAGTTCGTTCGCGTTAAGAATGCAGTGCAACTGCAAGATAAAGGTGTATTCCACAGTGGTGTTAAATTGAAACAAATAATATTTTAAAAGATTAAGTTTAATGAATTTATAAAAATGAATTTGAAACGATTGATTAGGGGGCGGGGCTAGGCCGACGGATAATGATGACTTTACTGCATTCTTCACGCGAACGTACTATATAATAGTCAGATAATGACGAGTGAGACAAAAACCTTTCTTGCGTGGTTCAAAACACAATATCAACCCATGTGTTTCCAACGTAACTCGTTTGACCTACTGCTAAGACAGTCCTGAAGTAGGTATTAACTGTAGGTGTTCCTGTTATGGACACAGTAATAGCGGTTTTAGTACTCTAAGTAGCCCACGCAAATGACCGGCAGATTGCGTCGTGTGGCGAGTCGTTGAGCTCCCTAAAATTGGTTTGAGCTACACGATAAACAAAATATTCCACAACTTTTACACAACGCCATCTAACCTCAAATATAGCTAGTGCTTTTCCAGATTTTGTCCTGCATCGTTAAGGTCGTGGCACATTACACCGGCACCTCACTTGCATGGCTGCAGCACAGCGTCGCGGCAAATTTAGGCTACGGTCAGGTCGGTCACTCGTCAGCTTGCGTCAACTACGCGTCGTCAACGAGGAGCAAGCTCGTAGACCTCCCTTGAGGTGTAAGCTTGTTGTCCCTGAACACAAATTGTTGTAGTTATGGAATTTGTGATTGAAGTTGTCATGTCGGAATCGGCGCGCAGTAAGCACGTGGTCCGCTAGCTTTCAGCGCTCAGGCTGCGAATAGAATTGTATGATAGTGGCCAAGGGAGCTAACTGCCCCCCGGCCGTTGGCTTTTTCATATTGAAATAGGGTGTTTGACAGAATATGAACATCAAAATATAATAAGTCCATCAGTTAGATTTTAAAAAATAATACACAGGTTTTTTTTTCTTTTTTAAAATGATGGAAAACTGCTTTAGATCAAGCGCATTAAAGTTGAGTAGAGGGGGCTTGTAACGTCATTATCTAGTGTATATAAAGTACTGGCTAGTGATGCCATGCGAAATTTTTACTTGTTGTATCACCCTTATTTTTTGATTACGTGAAAAAAGAATAAAGTATGTGTCGAATATTTTCTTGTAATCTACATGAGGGACTCAATATTCAATACTCAATACTTTATATTGCATTCCATAATGTGTACATATTCATATTCATTTATTTGCGTTCCACAAGGTAAACAAGATGTTAACAGAGGGCTTAGAGCTAAGAACCGTTGTAGACCCTGTAAGGGCACAGCAAAATATTGTTAAATACTTAGCAACTAAATAAAATCTAAGTCTAAATAAAAATTGAATAAAATTATACATGAAAACTAAATAATTAAACATCCTAGTTGCAAAACAGTTAATAACAATAACATAAATAATGTGTAAATACATAATAGTTGGTATGATAATAACATCGAATCAATTATGAACCCTGTCGGGCACAGCAAAGTCATAAAAGTAGGAGAGAGGATGAAGGCGCTTTTTATTATGAGAAATAATAATTTAAATTGTAACATTAAAATAGTAATATTTGGTATTTATATTTTATTTACGTATTTATAATAGGTATGTTATTGGTTGTTTTAGTTTACGTCCGATTCTTAGACATACTGGGTATACACAAAATATCTGACAAGAATCGGTGAAACTGTTACGGAGGACTTTTGTAACACTGTGATACGAGAATTTTGAAAATTGATACGGGACTAAAGAAAAATTTTGTTAAGTAGCCCATTATGCAACGACACACGATTTAATGCTCTAATTAAAATTTGAATGACAAGTTAATAGCTGGGTTGGAACGGTGCTGCTGCAGTGCTAATATAGTATGCCATGATCTTTAGACTCTCATCAAATAAAAAAAAAATCTTGTCTCGACTTTAAAATAGAACAAAATGATAAAATAGGACTGTTTGATGACCAGGGGAGAAATTAAAGCGTGCCTCAATACTCTGCGCCCTTATTTTACGTTAGAAGGCAATAACAACAGTATTCGCATTCCCCTCAGGTACCCTATATTTCATCAGTCCATTACAAAATCGTTGAGTATTTAATACCAGAAGGCTTGTTGATTAATGCGCGATTCGTTTATTATTCCGATGGGAAACATGATGGTATAGGCTTCCCCTAAACGACTTGTGACAACACCTTACCACCTTACCACGACTTCATCCGTGTAATTTTTCCCTTGTGAACTTTTAACACACCTACCCTCTCGTACTTTTGAAAATAAAATATACCCTATGTTACTCAGTAAGAATTTAGCTTTTACTCGGTAATGTTACCTATAGCTTTCTAATAATGAACAAATATCCAAAATCAATCAAGTATTTTTTGAGTTAAATCGTAACAAACAAACAAATTTTAACTTTCCAGTTGACAGCGATGTTGATAATTTTTTTCATGCCCTGATTGTAATCTGAATTTTCTTTTTATTTAAATTATGTATATGTAAACTACTTTTTTCTGTGATTTCGCCTGCATGGAGGTCTAGTATAACATTAACCACAATTATACTATTAAATTAATAGCGGTCCTTTGATTAACTTATCTATACTAATATTATAAAGAGGTAAAATTTGTAAGTTTGTAAATTTGTATGTAGGGGGTAATCTCTGAAACTCATAATCCAATTCTAAAAAATTTTTAACTGGCAGAAAGCTACATTATTCCTGAGTGCTATAGGCTATAAATTGTTTCTATAACATGTATATTAACCGAGCTATCACAACTTTTGTCTAGCAAGTCGGAAAAAAATACCTCATAAAACAGAATTATTTGCGTGCGCTGCCTAAACAGTTGCTTAAAATTAAAAACAATGTATGGCTACCTGGTTCGTCTTAATTATTTCTATAAAAAAGTCCGCGTTACCATATCTCTATCTTTTATATTTTATCTTTTATACTTCATTTAATGCATTAAAAAAAAAAAAAATCGGCATACTTAGGTTTGGTTGATTATTTGAGCAACAAAATATTAATTCTTATGACAAAAAGTTATTTCAGTATAACAAGAACATCATACAGATAATATTTGCCATTTACAGTATATCAATTGGTCATACAGTTTCAGAGATAATATAAAATTACTAAAACACAAAATGCCCCTAGCACTTTCATTGTGCAGACGTGTTACCTATTTGCCCATAGATGGCGTTCTGCAATTACGTAATTTTTCTGAATCGCGGTGTTAAGACTTTCCGTGGATTGATGAGGACCCTCTCGAATAATAATATGCCCACGTTGACGTTAGTTGGAGTTCATATTACATGTCAGTTGATTATTGGTTTCGGTTCGGTTGTTTCGTTCGTAGTTCGTAGTTCGTATGGTTGTTGTTGTTTTGTTGATAGATACCTACCTCATAATCGAAAATATCGTCAATTCGTTGTATGTTTGTTTTGTATGTTCGTAGTTTCGTACTTCGTTCTATCGATTCGATATTACGATTGTTTTGTTTTGTAAAGGTGGACGGTGTTCGAGTCGCTCTCCCTTTGTTCATAATTGTTTTCAAGTCTGTGCGTAGTTTGTAGAGCATGGCTAAAAGGAAATCTCAACTGTCCCGGCAGACATCACAGACAAGAGCCGCTCGAATACGCCGTACGGAAGAATCTGCCCCTGAAAATGAGCAGCGCCTGTCGAGAAATAAAGAATATATTTCGCAAGCACGCGCTAGAGAATCTAGCTCCGAGCGCTCACAGCGCCTCGCTAGCCAAAATGTGAGGACGTCGCGGGCCCGTGCTCGAGAAACTAGCGCTGAACGTGCGCACCGTCTATCTGAGTTAAGGCAGCATGTCTCTGAGACAAGGGATAGGGAGACTAGCGCTGAGCGCTGGCAGCGTCTTGGTAGGTAATAAAAGATTTAAAAGACAACCTAATTGTGGCGACCATTCTCATCGGCCCAGGAGCTGGCCAGTTGGCGTACATCCCAAGAATTCCAATAATTCCGACGGACCTACCCATACCGTTTAAACGACTCCAGTTTCCAATAAAAACATTTGCCCTGAATATTAACAAGTCCCAGGGACAAACATTCTCTTTGGTTGGCATTGACCTACAAAAAGAATGTTTTTCCCATGGGCAATCCGAAAAGCAGATTATTCATTTACCGGAAAATGAAACAACCGCAAACATTGTATATAGAGAAGCTTTAAATTAAATACCTAGATACTTAACTTAAATAAATAAAATAAGTAAAAGGCGACTAAGGGTTAAGTTACCTTGAGCAGAAAAGAGAACTTCGGTAATCTTTGAAGTTACTGATCTGATTCCAAACAATATTTTACTAATAAAATTAAATACAGTAATATCAATCGAGTGTAATCTTATGTTAAAACGAGAAATTTTCCGCGGACGAAGTCGCGGGCAGAAGCTATTACTAATATTTACAATTTACAAAATATTTAAAATGTTTTTTTTGCACAATAACAGTTTTGCACGACACATTCGTGCAAACTACACTGGTCCAATGCCCCACCCGTACTGCGAGTACGAACCGCCGACAACAATATTACCAGAGCGGCATCAAGACCACATGATTTATGTATTTCCTAAGTAATTGAATCCGTAAGTTTTAGCGGCACTAAATCACGGCGCGGTTTACATCGCTCATATATCGCGTTCATTAACATAAGGGTTTGGCCTTCCTGTTGGGTCCACTGCTGGCCAAACATTCATGTTGGTAGTTAATTTTGTAATAAGCAGAGCAACTGTTAAATAATTTGTAATGAATCATTACATTACTTCGCTAAGTGAAGACTTCAGAACCCTTTTTAGGAATATAGTGCTCATGGAGGCGCGCGGGTTGTTCGAAGGTTAAGCTACCCTTGACGAGGCCGATCCGCGGATGGGTGACCAATCTTTTCACATCAAGTTTCCTTCGTGACTCGGAAAGCACGTTAGGTTCGTCTCGGCTGTCATTTGAAGATCCTTGACAGTCGTTTACGGGTAGCCAGAAACTTCTGGAAATCCATTTAAACCAAGAGGTACTTATGAGGTTGCCTAATTGCTGGGTTGTGGAGTAAAGACAGGCAGTTGTTCCATGTAGGACACTGGTAATCAGCTGCATCTGGCTGAGTAGGAACCCGACCCCAACATAGTTGGGCAAAGGCTAGGCAGATAATGATGATAAATAAATAAATCTTCAGAAAGGTCAGGTACGTAGTACTCGCAACCGGCGTGTGTGTATGACAACACGTATGAATATAAACGAAGCAAAAGAAGTATGTAAGAATCGTAGCATATGGCGCTCTGTAGTTTCTGCCTACCCCCATGAGAAAAAGGCGTGAGTTTATGTATGTATGTGTGTATGTATAAATAAATAAACATTCTACAAATTTCACACATCGCCATCTAGTCCCAAGCTAAGCAGAGCTTGTGTTATGGGTACTAAACAGCTAACAAATACAGTTATGTATATACCTCTTTATACAAACATATTAAAGATACATTATAATAGTAATAAAATAATAATAAATATAATAAATTTATTACGTCCTTTTACAAAGTAAAACATTTACAAACTTATAAATACTTAGTAGAACCAAGTTCTTTAACATATTAGCTTAAATACTTATAAACAAAGTAGTTAAATTTAATTTACACATGTTGTTACCTATGAAAGGTCATTGGTTTACATTACACCCAGACACAGAACAAATGATCGTGCTCATCACACAAACATTTGTCCTGGGTGGGAATCGAACCCATGACTTCCGGCATAGCAGTTAGGGTCACTAAATACTAGACCAACAGGCTAGTCTAATAATGATGATGATGGTGTCCTTAGGAGTTGTGGTATAGTCAAAGTTTACATGAAGAAAAAGAGCACAAAGTTATTATTCTTCGTGTGGCTTCTAACCTGGTGTCAGACTTATATGCCGCCCAGGGGTCTGACTTGGCTTCACATAACCAGCCTGTTACTGTCCCACTGCAGGGCAAAGGCCTCTTCTCATACAGAGAAGGCTCGAGCATTGACCACTACGATTGCTCAAGGCGGATTGGCGATTTCAAACTTATATTAACTGTAAGTCCAGGTTACCTCACGATGTTTTCCTTTACGGATGTCAATGATGTCTAAGATAAACTTAAAAAGTACATATGAATTGAAAAAGTCACATTGGTACTTGCCCGGATTTGAACCACAACCTCATGCGTGAGAGGTAGGCGCCTTAACCTGTGGCCCATCACGACACATACCTACCGTCAAGAAATATCCCTCAAGTATTCAAGTTTCCTCATGATGTTTTCCTTCACCGTTTTTAAAACAAGTGATAATTATATAATTATACAATACGCACATGAATTCCATAAATCACGGGTACGTCTTCTTACTATGTATGAGTTTGTTCCGCAACTTCTTGTTTCTAGCAAAACACTAGGAAAAAAGTGGCGAATGGCGGGCTTTTTGAGATAGGTACTGTCTTATGTAATTTTGACGTTCAAAAACTGCTGATTCTCAGCATAATTTGAAAATATTACCTTTGAGTTTTTTTTCTAAATATTGTAAACCAGTACTTGACTGTAATCCCACCTGATGGTAAGCAGTGACGCAATCAGTGATGGTGAAGCGCACTAGTTTTTTTAGAGCCTAATCACTCTAGCCTTGAAGACACCTAAATTGTAATCGGACGGGAAGACCGCAGCAGGCAAGTTGTTCCAGTTCTTCGATGTACGCGGTATAAATGACGAAGCGACACGCTTTCTGCGAATCGTGGAAGTGCCAACGATGTAAGGGTGAACACTCGCCGTTCCAGCCAGTCGGTTGTGCGATGGTAGAAAGGTGATGGCGGAATCAAGTCATCTAATTCCCGCGCACACTCTCCATAAATACACTACTCTAATATATATTTTCGTCACCTTAGTCGGAAAAAGACAAAACAACATACCTATACACACATACATACATACATACATATTCTGGTCCAATCACCCAAAAAATTGCTTATAAAAATTATACCGTCATTGATTCCCGTTCGTTTTTCCAGCTGACGCGACTTTATAAGCTTATTAAAATAACACGGCTCGTTTACTTAAAGCCTGTTGTGCTTACACAGCGGAATATGAGAAAAAAGTATTTTTAAAACTGATTGCCTGTGCCAATGATTTACAAACATATTTCAGTTTCACACCCTTCAAAGTTTTCGTCGGTATTAAATGCAGGCCTGTGTTTATTTACACAGTTACACATTTATATTTACTTGTGGACATTATTTACTGGGCAATTTTTTAACTCTTTCCAAGTGTATATTTTTTTTACATTCATAACTATTGAAGTTATAGGTACCTCTTTTGGCCTGTTAGGGAAAAATTAAGAGAGTTCATTTTTATGATACGCACGCAAAACCGACACCCTGAAGTTATCCCAAAGCACAGTCTAAAAACATACAGTCGTCCGACTAAGCTGTCGGAACAGGGCAATCGAGTGGGGTGTGAGGGGCGAGACGCGGGAAAGCCGCTCCCGCACTGCGATCAAAACGATGTTCGTAGTGCGGGAGGTATTATTCAAGTCTAACGCGTGTAGAAGTTGTCGGCATTTTTTCAGAGATCAAAGGCGTCGTCCTACTGTATTAATATTTATACTGTGCCCATAGTCAACATTTTAGTTTTTTTCTATTATTACACCTGAAGGAGCTTGTGGCTAAATTATTACAGCCGCATGGGTCGATCGAAGGTTAAGCTACGCTTCACGAGGTCGGTCGTGGATGGGTGACCATTTATTACATACCAAGACTCCTCCGTGCCTCGGAAAGCACGTTAAGCCATTCGTCCCGGCTGTCATTTGTAGATCTTTGACAGTCGTTACTACAAGTAGAACGAGTAGTAGAAGAAGTCAGAAGCCCGAAAGTCTGACACCCAAAGTCAAAGTCAAAGTTAAACCATTAATTTCAATTAGGCCCCTATAAGGCACTTTTGAACGTCGTCGAACAAAAATTAACTTTATAAAAATTTTCTAGTGGCCCCTTCCAAAAGGTAGATTTGTATGGAGAAGACCAATCTAACTATGGGGTATCCCATGTTACCCAGTTACTGGGTTGTGGAGGTCTGACAGGCAGTCGCTTCATGTACAACACTGTTATTCAGCACACACTGCCCACTCATCTTTTTTCCTCCACTATCAAGTCCATCCAAAGGTTGTCTGTAAGAGATCACTTTTAGCGATAAGGCCGCACATTGTATCACCGCTTGTAGCCCTTAAATTATGATTTGTAAGTATTAAATAATGGTGTACAATAAAGAGTATTCTATTATATTCTATTCTATTCAGCTGAACCCGGTTAACCTGGAAGCCGCCCCAACATAGTTGGGTAAGGGTTGGCACATTGATTGACACCGAAGAAGTATTTATTTATTTATTAATTTAGGATCTCCAACAAAGGATATACACAGACACATGAAAAAAGAAAATATTGAAGACAACAGTATTATGTAGGTGTACTCCTTCACTTACAGGAGACCACAGCATGCATAATAAAATTAATAACTAAGGCGATTAACACACGGCACCGCGCACCGAGGCGGTTCTGAAGGTCTGGCGCCCCGCTCGACCGCGCGGTCGGGCGGTGCACGTGTGTAAGGTATCAACGGATTTATTAGAGGCCAATGCGACATGAGATCCGCTTCACCGCCTACCGCAGCGGTGCGCGGTGCCGTGTGTTAATCGCCTAAGCCAACAACAAATAATCGGAATAAAATTGAAAACATTATGTGGAAGAAAATTGATAAAACAAAATAAAATTAAATTAAATAAACAATGTCACAGAAGCAGCAATAGAGAAATAAAATCAAAATCGAAAAATAATTATTAAAACAATAAAAAAGTAATAAATTAGATTTGAATACAAACTTATAATAATTAACAATTAGCAATTCTTTTTGAGGCACTTTTAGTAATAAGTATAACTTTTATTGCGTGTACAGACGCCAGCACATCAAGTTACCCCAATGTGTCAAATTTTCCCAAATGAATATGAATCTTTTTCGGTTTGCCATTAAGTTGAAAACCGATCAAAGAAATTTGACACATCGGGGTAACTTGATGTGCTGGCGTCTGTACATTAGTGCACTTTTTTATTTATTGGTGATCGACAGTGCACCTACACAAATAAGGTTTTTAAATTAAAGGCTTTAAGTTTAAAAATATACATTGTAGACTAAATAATAGAATAGTGTACAAACTTTATTCGAGTAGCCTTGACTCATAATGATAGTATTTGTTGTATGATTTTGACGGCACGATTGGCGCAGTGGCTGAGCAATTTGCTGCTGCGCCGCGTGTCTCCGGCTTGATTCCCGCACGGAACAAATTTCTGCATGGCCGACAGGTAGTTCCATGTCTACTCGTTTGTCTAGGTATGTGAGTTTAAGTATCCACGACACAGGAGAAATTCCTAGTGTAGGGCGGGTTCGGGGAAAACCCAAAGGCCAGAAAAATATGTATATAACGTTAATCGTTTATATCCTCAACGTTTACATAAATAGCCAGTCATAAACGTAGCGCTGTGTGCAAGCTATTCTAGTTAACATTTAAATTAATATAATATGCCTATTTGGCGCGCTGCAATCGGCACAGCCGCCATTTACCGAGAACCGAAAGGAAAATTAACTGGACAAGCGCGAACATGTGGTTTTAAGCAGGTTCTGTAGACCACAAACACAAGTATGTACACCGCAAACCACCTGTGTTTATTTTTTCTGCTACACAATTCTGTGGCCCTAGTGAAAAGGGGTATAAGTCCAATTTTGTCGAAAATGAGTTAAGTGTACCAAAGTGATCAGAAAACCGACTTTTACAGTTTTTTTTGGTGTCAGTTGGACCCTTTTACACAAAGTATTTTTCTTATTTTTTGAGATAGCTTAGATCTGTCTTCACCAAACGATAGAGCATTTTTTTCTGATCACTTTGGTACACTTAACTCATTTTCGACAAAATTGGACTTATACCCCTTTTCACTAGGGCCACAGAATTAAGGCCATGCAAAGGTTGTCAATGAGATTCGTTTTGTGTGATAGGTAAAGCCGCCTATTGTGACACACTCCTTTCAAGTTATTATTTTTAAGTCTTTACTATGTACAATAAAGAGTATTCAATTGTTTTCTGTTCTGTAGAGGTACGATAATAAAATAATAGTAATGCATATTACGGTCCCACTGCAGCGACGAGCAACGGTCCCTTTACTTTCAGAGAAAGCACGAGCCTTGATCACCACGCTTGCTCAAGGCGGATTGACGATATCAAATTTAATATAACTGTATGTCTAGATTTTCTCAACGATGTTAATGATGTATATAAATTTAGATTTTTGTACTTACCATTTTTTTACCATGTTTTTCGTAAATAAAGTTATTTTATTATAGAAAGTATAAATGACAGCAGAACTTTCGAACACACGGCAATTACCTATGCTGTTTCGGATTTATGTACAGACGCCAGCACATCAAGTTACCGCAATGTGTCAAATTTGCCCAATTGAACATGAACTTTATTCTGTTTGTGATAAAGTTGAAAAACTATCGAAGAAATTTCACACATCGGGGTAGCTTGAAGTGTTGGCCGCTGTACATCTATACTGATATTATACAGAAGTAAAATTTGTTTGTTTGTTTGTAAGTTTGTACGCAGGGGGTAATCTTCAGAACTGATGATCCAATTTAAAAAAAAATTGCACTGGTGGAAAGCTACACTATTCCCGGATGACATAGGCTACATTTTATCCCTGTAATCCCTCGGGAACTGGAATAACGCGGGTAGAACCGCGTGACGCCTGCTATATTATATGAATTGATAAAGCCCATTGGTACTTGCTAAGCCAGGGTATGCTACGTGGCATTTATAATTAGAAACAATAACCAGGTCTCAGAATATTTTGTGAACGATTTTATTTGTGCCTACGGAACCCAAAAAAATGCATTGTCAACTATTGCAATGCAAATTGGCAGCAGTCGTGGGAGCTCATGGCGTCACAGCAGTTTAGTTTTTTTTTAATTAACTACCGATTTACGGAAACAGCGTTTCTGTTTTGTATTTTTAATCGCACATTGTTCTTTTATTTTTTTGTTTAAGTATAATCTCCGCTTATAATATTTGTTGCCGGGATAAAAATAGTGTTGCTTTAGTAACGTGACTGCCATTTACAATTATGAAAAAAATAAAAATTTGTGCTGTACAGAGGCCAACACATTTAGGAACACCAATGTGTTAAATTTCCAGTTTTATATTCCATTTGATAGCTGATGCCCGTGGCTTCGCCGGCATGGATGTCGGTTATCGTGCCCAGCTCCCAGAAGGCTTATTTTTCACCTCTAACAAATATCATCATATTTTTGCCAATGTATACAAAATCTTGACAAATTATATACTGATAACTTCCTTGAGAAAAACTCTATCTACAGGTACGTACGGCGAGTGTCCACCCTTACATCGTTGGCACTGCCACGATTTGGACAAAGCGTTTCGCTTCGTCGTTTATACCACGTACATCGAAGGACTGGAACAACTTGCCTGCTGCGGTCTTCCCGTCCGATTATAATTTAGGTGTCTCCAAGGCTAGAGTGAATAGGCTCTTAATAAACTAGTGCGCTTCACCATCACTGATTGCATCACTACTTGCCATAAGGTCGGATTGCAGTCAAACACTGGTTTATAATATAAAAAAAAAAGTTGAAGACAGCATCGGCGTCATGTTTGTGTTTAGTGTGGATCTACTCGATCAACCAGTCAAAATATTACTTTATATATGTATGTTATACGAATCGAGTTAAATTATTACCTCCTACTACTACAACTTCACATACTACTACCTACTCTAGCATTGTTTGCAACATAGAGACACGCAGCGCAGTAGTTAGGTTAAAAATGATGTATTTTGTATCTTTCAAAATCAATGCATTGTAGTAAGGTAGTTAGGTTAGGTAGTTAGGTTAGCTATAGGATAGGTATGGTCAGTTAGGTTAGGTTATATGTATATTATACTAAATTTATACCTCTTTTACCCCCATAGCGATTGCATTCACAACAAACATATAAACCCTAATACTTAATTTTATCCAAATAACTTTGAAAATCAGAGCTTTGAAATCGAACTTTGCTGCCCCCTTTTACCCCCTTAAGGAATGATTTACGAAAAAACATTTGTTACGTGTTTCATGACTTTCAATGAAATTCAGTATAAAGGTTTTTCACCTTTTCACCTTCACACTGAATTTCATTCGAATAACTTCAAAAACGGACCAGTGTTATACCAACTATGCACCCCCCTTTTACGAATATCCGAATATTCGTATAAGAGCGGATGTTCTGAAGACTCAACCTCTTATCCCTCTGTGTAACCGTTTCGGATGCACGAGACACGCATTTCTCGTTGTTCCACACTTTCCTGAGATTGAGAAGCAGTAGTGTGGACTCGTTTAAATTCTAGTCGTAATTAAAGGTTTCTATTAGATGCTATACATAGGCACATCGGCACCTATAATCACTTTTTGGGAACGAAACCGATCTAACTTGGCGCCAACGCCATCTAGTTAGAAAACGGAAACTACACTGCTTGGGGAGTTAAAATTTAAAACCAAAACTTTGACTTGACGTCATGATAGTGAAGCTTGTTGTACCACCAATCAATCTGTTTAGTAATATTGGTGTGAAACTCTCCATACAATTAGATAGGACATGTAAAGTTCTCAGATTTCATAACAGCATCGTTCCTAATGCACATAAGAAATGCAAAAACTAAAAAAATAGAATTTTCAGATTTTTTAAAACAATAAGGGATTTGAACTCGCAACATTTAGTGCGGTAAACGGTCGCCTGAACTTACCGCTAAATTCCCCGTTGACAAATTGTTGAATAGCTGTTCCCTTGCAATTTATAATATTGCTGCCCCGCTCCTTTATCAAAATAGCGTGATTATTATGTTCCCAAAATTACAATTTTATTTACGAAGCAACTTGTCATTTTGTCATTCAATTACGAACAAAAACCTTTTAAAATCAATATTGCTTACCTGCCATAACATACGGCGTGATAATACGTAGCCTAAAGCCTTCCTTGGTTTACAATGAACTTTTTTGCTAAATTACAATTCAATCTATCTAGTAGTTTTGGCGTGAAACCGTACCATACAAGACAAACCGACAAAAAGTCTGAAAAGTTACTTTTTGTCATTAGTTATGTTTTTCTAACAAAAGCCACTTATTTTTTCTCAAAAATTCTCAATGTGCAGTTTTTCTATCGTTACTGTTTTATTATATGTATAGATACAGAAGATATACTTAGATGCATTATACGTTTCGCTGTTGGTTTCCTAAATAAATAAATGAAGAAGATAGTTAATCTTCTGGTAAGGAATTATTACTTGTTTCAACAAAAGGGGGACAAATGCTTCACCTCAGCTCAGATCACCTATGCTCAGCGTAATGCTGCAGCTCATGAACGTCACAGTGGCACAGCACTGGTCTGAAACATCTGCCTATAAATCTCCAGTGTCACTTATACCATCAAAAAGGTCTGGATCCAACAAATGACGCTGGTAATTTCTATACAATCGCCGCTGATTTATTCGCAGCCCCGATTGCCGTGATAATGATGCCTGATCAAAATGTATTTACGATGAATGAGGCATTGAATGGCACCCTTCAAGCTTTTGTGATTTCAAGTGGCACAATGTTGTTTAAAGTAAAAAACGAAGATAGATAGTTGAAATTTCAGTGAGAAGTTTTTTTTTGGTCAAATTGTTTTTTTTTTGTTGTGTTCATTATTAATATCGATAGGCGTCTGTTATATTGTGTGGGTTATTTTAATTGGTGTAACATAACATTAAATTTACTTCACGCCAGTAGGGACAGAATAGAATATAATAGAATAGAATATAAATAGAATAGTATACTCTTTATTGTACACCATGAAAACTCAAAAATTATAACTTTAAGGGCTACATAGGGTAATACAATGGGCGGCCTTATCCCTAAACGCGATTTCTTACAGACAACCTTTGTATTGATTTGACAGTGGAAGAGAAAAGATGAGTAGGCAGACGTCTTTATAAGTATAGATAACACTTCGTTACTTTACAAAATAATTAGTATTTATGTATTGTATTTGAAAGGATGAATGAAAGGCGACTAACGAAAGGTATTACAAGGCAGATGTAAACGCCGGGAGAGTACGCCCAAGAAGAACATACATAGACCTTATTGGTGAGGTTCTTCAGAAAGGTCAGGTGCGTAGTACTCGCAAGTACCCGGCGTGTGTGTATGACAACGTGTTCGAATATAAACAAAGCAAAAGAAGTATATAAGAATCGTAACATATGGCGCTCTGTTGTTTCTGCCCACCCCCGTGGGAAGAGGCGTGAGTTTATGAATGTATATTTTTTTATTTAAACTTAGGTATTTTATGTATATATTCGAACAGTTAAAAGTCGTGATGGCCCAGAGGTTTAGACGCTAACTTCTCATGCACGAGGTTACGGTTCAAATCCGGGCGAGTACCAATGTGACTTTATCAATTCATAACTACTTTCTAAGTAAATCTTGGACATTATTGACGTCGGTGAAGGAAAACATCGTGAGAAAACCTGAACCTATTTTATTTAATTTTATTTATTTTGTTTGATTAGTTCATCAACAATTGTTAACACAGAATTTATGCTAAAAATAACTTGCAAAAATATAAGTGCAGCAGTGCAACAATAGTTAAAATATTAGTCTAGTCTTAAACCCTGTCTTAGATCTATAGTTAATATAAATTTGAAATCGCCAATCCGCTTTGAGCAAGCGTGGTTATCCATGCTCGAGCCTTTACTGTAACTAAGAGAAGAGGGCTTTGCCCTGCAGTGGGAAAGTAACAGGCTGGTATTATTATTATTCGAATAGTTATGTTTAGGCAATTTTCATCTTTTCAACACCATCTTTCTCTAACACAATAAAAAAGGACGAATAAAAACATCTATCAAATTATTGTAGTCTTTATACTAACAAAGAAACGCATCGACCAACAAAAACATAAGCAAAGTTCAAGGAGACATTAATTTGACATCTCTGACGTAACTCTTATCTGTCACTGTCATTCTCTGTCCTTTTCTAATGCTATACGTCAGATGGAGATGTCAATTCTCTAATTTTAATTTAGTTTTTTAAACAAGGGAATGTGTCTTAAATGAGAGAAACACCGAGACATTCAAGTTTGTCCTATCATTTGTCACAAGGACAACAGTCTAACTTTTGAACGATTTTTGCGAACAATAAATTCTAATTTCTTCCTTTACGCGTTTCTAAATAGAATTAAAGAAACTTCTTTCAAAGTTAATCTTCTTTATAGCCTGCAGTTATTAGAAAACTTTTGACATTTCCGCAAAAATAATTGACTTGAATAAAAAAATACAGGATGATTGCGAAAATTGCTCAATTTTGTGTAACAACCTCTAATTGTGAAGGGGAGGCAGGAATTACAAGGAAAAGAACGCTAATCGACATTTAACAAATTGACTATTGATAAAATTGACGGAAAATTATTGGTATTAACTGTGGGTAAAAAAATGCAGTTAATATTCTCATGTTCCTTTGTTTGTTTACTTTGGCTTAGAGCTTTTCTGGACGAGAAGGTATTCCTCGAAACTCAAGGATTTCCATCGAAATGGTACCGACGGAAACCTATTACTAACCCTCACTGTTCGTCTGTCTGTCAGCTAACTGTGTCTCATGAACTATAATAGCTAGACAGTTGAAATTTCCACAAAGTGTATGTTTCTGTTGTAGCAATAGTAGTAAATAAAAATAATATTTTGCTTTCATAGAAGGCCAGCAGATGTGAAACCCCTCAATTAATATACAAAAATCTAAAAAGGAACGATAAACATGTGCAGTCCGTTTTTTTTATTATCATTGATAGGCACGCGTTTGACCACTATCTCACCTGATGGTAAGCGATAATCTGGTCGTCAATGAAGCACGTTTGCCTAGAAGTAACCTTAGACTTAAAGGACCTTAGTGACTTAAAGGTCTGGCCCCTAGGTTGTAGGTATGAGGAAACACCAACTCGGCGGACAGGGAATTCCACTCCTTAGCACAATGAATGAAAATGAGTTATCGGCTGCGTGTAAGGAGCCTGACGTCATAAAAGAGCATCATTTTGTCACGGCATACAGTTAAATATTTACTACAGCAATATGGCATGGAACACTAGATGTGTGTAAGGTGAATTCGTACTTTACATCTTCATAAGTAATTAAAAAAAATAGAAATAGAAAAAAACTCTTATGACGTTTGTAGTATTTCTCACTTATTATAATTATGTTATTATTTCTCTTTCCGAATGGTACTCGTGTTTGCTTTTTTTTTTTAAACTTGCACGAAGCAAAATAATTATAGAAAAGAACACTTTAATTGATGAAGCAAATAGGACGAAGCTACTTTTAACTTTCATTTCTAGAGAGTGAAGGAGCCAGTTCTCTAAATGGCGGAGTCTTAACGTTTTTAATTTTCTCTTTTTACTGCTTTTAATTATTTTAAATAGTGTCTTATTTGTTCATTTATTTTTTTATTTAAAAAGGTTTTCTCATACGTTTTTTTTTTATTGTGGCATGGTTTTTATGTTACACAACAATTTTCTGGATTCCTGTCGAATGGATAGGCTCGCTTACTACATGAGACTCATTGGTCAAATCAAATAGTACGCGCGTACGCGTTTCCCCTTTTTGCTTCTTTGTGACGCCCTTTATACCGGGAGGCTTCTTTTAAGTCAGTCTGTTTTTGCTTGAGTTAAGTTTGTGTTAATGTCGGAAACTTTATACATATTACTAGTATTTTGTATAATGGAGTGTGCTAGCTAACATGTAGCGAATAATTTAATTTGATTGATTTATAAAAATAATAATTTATTGTACTATATAAATTCAAGTTCTTAACTTATCAGACAGGCGTGTTGCTGGGGAGTTAGTTCCGCCACTTTTTCTTCCCAGCAAAACTGGGAGACTCTTTTATGTAATTTTGACGTTCAAAAAGTGCTGACCCTCAGCCGAATTTGAATAAATGACTTTTGATTTTGATTTGTAACACATTTCCGTCCCATATTTTGAAATTACACCTAAAAGAGGAAAGATTTTACTAATCAAAAACAAAACAATTAACCAAAGACATTAAATACCTATAGACTGGACATCACGAACAAAATTTAAATTTAAGAAACGGACACAAGTCTATGAGTTTTTTTTTGTACGCTCTGCTGCCGCTTCAATATTCATATATTATTCTAGATGGCGTTACTGAGACATGGGATCAAAGTATTTCTATATGAAATTAAATGAAATGGAATGATATTTGAAATGAAATGATATTTATTTTTGTAAGTAGATCTTCCCAGATACTTTTACATGTCATTTTATAAAAACTAAATGGCATTTCCCTGAGAAGAAATGCCGAAAGAAACACATGCCCGCTCTATAGTATTTTAAATCTCTTTTTCTTATTTAACCGAAAAAGCCAAAATAAAAACGGTAAAAAAGAACATTTCTTCTGGTAACGTTTAACAAAGCTTACTTATTCAGAAGAGTTAATCTCCACGAGTGGGGGAACATTGCAAACTTAAATGACAAAAGTTTAATTGTCATTGTAATGGAATAAAACGCCAGCAAAAATAGCTTCCGCTTTTGGAATAGTTTGAATACCTGAATATGTTGATTTTAATTAAGTGAAACGAGGAGTAGCCCGCGGCTTTCAACACTAAGTAGAGAGTTTCAGAACGTGGCAACCAGAAAAACAACACGGCGATGTTTTAATTTATGTTGACTTACAAAAAAGTTATTTACGTCACACTTAATGCTAGTCTCTGGGTGAAAGGAAGGGTTAGGCAGTAGTGTCTATTGTGAATTCACATTAAATATTGTTTTTTATGTGACGTATTATAGGGGGAGAACCTATTGCCATTATTCACTCAGAAATTAACTTGAAGAAAAGCCTGATAACACTTTACATTACCCGGATTAATCACTTTCTCCGTTTCATAAGAAAAAACCGAATATCTACTTCTATACCGTGTATAAGATGTTGAAGGAAACTCAATATAAAACAGAATTTTTGTTCGTGTGGCTATCTGCTTCTCCCTGTCGCGCAAAAACTACTTCACAAAATTGAATGCGGTATCCACAGTTCTATTGTTGCAGATCTGACTTGAAATATAGTATAGTTATATCTTGAATAGAATAACTACTTTTTATTGTACACTATTGAATAAGTATAAACTTACAGATTCTTGGAGAGCTACATAGGATGTTAAATTGGGCGGACTTACCGCTAAATGGGATCTCTTACAGGCTAACTTTGGTTGACTAGATAGAGAGAAAGATACACGCAGTCATCTTATCAAATTTAAAGTCACAAGCTTGTAATTATTTATTTATTTATTTAATACTTCAATCACACAAATGTACAAAGGCGGACTTAATGCCTTAGACATTTTCTACCAGTCAACCTTTAGGTCAAACAGAGGCAAACAGTAGTAGGTGCAAACCCGCAAAAAATAT
This sequence comes from Euplexia lucipara, assembly GCA_921972225.1. Lineage (NCBI taxonomy): Eukaryota > Metazoa > Arthropoda > Insecta > Lepidoptera > Noctuidae > Euplexia > Euplexia lucipara. Next base: position 20,315,191 of record OV179159.1, read on the forward strand.
AAAAATAGTAGAAAAAAACTAACAACTACATCATTTAAAATGTAAGTACATTCATTACCTCAACCCATGCCAGCTCAGTGGTTTGCGCCCCAATACTAATTTGCCCGTTATTATTAACGGGCAGGGCAAACAGAGCTTATCATAACTCAGTTATAAATAATTCGACAAACAATCAATATAATCCGCGCCCAATTTACTTACTGTATTCGGTTAATTATAAACGTGACGGCCATAGCTTCGGACAATGTCAGGACAGATATCCATGTGTGCATATTATTTGAACAAAACTTGGGAATGTTAAATATCGTTCCAGGCAATGATATTATAAGTAAAAATATGTAGATAGGTTATAAGGGCTCAGCAAGCGACACGGTAAAATGTGGCTAACTAGCCACACTTGACCTTAGTGTCGCGTCGCGCCGTCAACGTACGCGTGCGTGCGTTAGTGTGTCGTTTTTGGAGATCGAATGTTGTTTAGGTAACCTATCCTTACCTTTTTACTTATAATAGCATTGTTTCTAGGAAATGAGTAAACGCTCACTTGAAAAATGGTTTTCACGGCCTCGGCTAGTTTTAATTTTAAAATGTTTGTAATAGTCCAAATAAAGTTTTAAAGAGTAAACAATTTAAAAGTTGCTCGGAAAATTTTAGTATTTGGCAAACAACAACTCCATTGATTTTCAGTGGTTTTTTTTTTAATGAATCGGAATTCGAACAGGCTACCGTTTATCGACACCATTTATCCTACTAATATTATAAACACGAAAGTTTGTGAGGATGGATGGATGGATGGATGTTTGTTACTCTTTCACGTAAAAACTACCGAATGGATTTTAATAAAATTTGGTATGGAGGTAGCTGACACCCTGGATTAACACATAGGCTACTTTTTGTCCCTGTATTCCCTCGGGAACAGGACGGGCGGGTGAAACCATGGGACGTCTGCTAGATTAGATTATTTTCTAAAATTAAGTCCCATTCTATTAACATTGGCTCATCAGATGACGTATTTGACAATTGTGACTAACGTCAGCTGTCATGTGACGTTTTGTTACCTCTCTAAACTGTTTAAAGAAAAGAAGAAAAAGTAAAGTAAGCGTGTATGTGTGTGTCAAAGTTAAACCATTTATTTCATTTTGGCAGTTATAAGGCACTTTTGAACGTCAATCAAGTTAACTTAAATAATAATAATTATGATTTATTTATTTCACTTCAAAAATTCAAGCATCAGTAAATAATAAATAAATATTCCACAACTTTTCACACAACGCAATTTAGTCCCAAGCTAAGCTTGAGAGCTTGTGTTATGGGTACTAAACAGCTGATAAACATACTTATATATTTCTAAATACATACATATTAAAGATAAATTACACCCAGACACAGAACAAACGATCGTGCTCATCGCACAAGCATTTGTCCTGGGTGGGAATCGAACCCACGACCTCCGGCATAGCAGTCAGGGTCACTAACTACTAGACCAACAGGCCAGTCAGTGTGGCTCTGGCTCTTGTACTAGGAGTTCCTGTATCACAAGAGCCAGACAAAAATGTTTCTTGTTGCCCCATCCAAAAAGCAGTTTGTATGGAGACAAATGGGCCAGAAACTCCATAAAAGTGTGTGTGTGTAAGTGTAGTGTAGTGTGTATGTAGTAAGTGTTTTTTTTTTATTTTGCTTCTTTTCTATACTAATTATTATTTGTCTCGTACAAGACAAAACAATAAAATCTATACACTTATAATAAATCTGTAGAAGTAAAATTTCTGTACATTGAAAATATCAAAAAAATAAATAGCAGGGGGTGTTACTAGACCGACAGCGAACCCAAAAATCGATACTGAATCTGATGCCAAAAATGCAATAAGTAAATGTTTTGTCTGTCTGTCTGTCTGTAAGTGCACGCATAGTTCAATAACTATTATAGGGATTGGGGTTGACTTGGTACGGTTGTAATCAATACGCCTGGATAGGTTGATCTTAGTCTCAGTTGTTTTACACATGGTCACTTGTACGGCGCTCTTTCCCGGGTCAGTAGTTCCAGAAATCTTTATGCATACATACTGGAAGGATCAACTTTGAAAGTAGTCTATCTGGAAGTATTATGCTAAAATTATTACGTTTATATATCAACGCACAGCCCAAACCGCTGTTATTAGAGACATGAAACTTGAAGGGGACTTTTTAGTTAAGAATAAGTATCCGCTAAAACACGATTTTTGGAAATTCAACCCTTAATGGGAAAACATAGGGGGCGGAAGTTCGACATCCACGCGGGCGAAGCCGCGGGCAAAAGCTAGTGTTAAATAATAATGGTAAACGCACTTGAACCTCGAAAAAGTCTTGTTAAATCGACGATGTGGCCAAAACGTTTGGTCTTCCTAACATAACCTATAGTTAATATCGTAATTCGATTAATTGAAGCATAAACTGAATAATGAAGTAACTGTTTGCTGTTCAGCAGTGCGTGTGATGTGGATGGTAGGCCGCGTGTGTCTTTACGGAAATATTCAAAGGTAGACTCTGGGGAGCGAAGTAACCGAACTTACTAAAACTTATCATCATTATACCGAGCCTTTTTCAAAGACTCGGTATAAGGCTCGGTAAAAGATTTGTGCTCCTTCAGTTATAGGAGAACACATCATGCATACATCATCATTTTAAACATAGTTTAGAATTGACTAAGTTAAAGAAGTAAACAGAATAAAATTTAAATCAAAGTAAAATTAAACAATATTAAATTAAACAACACATGAACTTCTATGTTATAATATACTCAGTTATATCTTAAAAAACACGTACAGATTTATACTTAAATCATATATTGTTTTTACCAGAAGTAAGTATCAACTTTATCTATACTAATATTAATAATCTATACTGTATAATAATAATATATTCGGCGTTCAAAAGTGCCTTTCGACGTTCAAAAGTGCCTTCTAAGGGCCTAATTTAAATAAATGGTTTGACTTGGTTTGGTTTGGCTTTGTATGTTTATCAGCTGTTTAGTACCCATAACACAAGCTCTTAGCTTAGCTTGGGACTAAAGGGCGTTGTGTCAAAATGTTATGGAATATTTATTATTATTTTTATGCGCTAATATTTCTCGGAACCCTCGGGTTCCGAACCTTTGAAAGGCGTACGAGGGGCCTAAGTCAACTCGCAGATGCCCTTTGTCGTTTTTAATGCAGTGAGGCACCAATTATTATTATTATTTCCATTTATTATTTTAACATACATATAAATTACATTTTTAAATATTGACATAAAAATATAAAAACATTTAAAAATATAAAAAATAGTGAACCACCGCTGGCGGGAGCAGGGTCCAAGCTACCGGTGGTTAGGGCTCCAGAGACAGGAACCTCCTCACGATACGGGCCGTATCAAGAAGTACTGCCTTCTGGATCAGGTTCTTGACCCAACCGTGCAACGAAAGCCTCGAAAGATGCTCATCGAGGCTTTTAGCTATAAGGCCATTGGCTGTAACGACTATCGGCACAATGACAGCCGAGTCCACATCCCACATGTCGACAACCTCGCGTGCTAAGTCGAGATATTTGATTTTTTTCTCTTTCTCAGCTTTCACAAGGTTCTCGTCATGAGGGATGGTAACGTCGATTATCATTGTGCGGCGCGCTAATCGATCTATCACCACTATATCAGGCTTATTGGCAACAACAGTCCTGTCAGTGATGATAGATCGATCCCAGTACAGTGTAACATGGTCATTCTCGAGAACTGGGTCGGGCACATACCTGTAATACGGTACTTCAGAATCCACAAGCAAGTATTTCAAAGCAAGTTGCTGATGGATAATCCTGGCCACTTGGTTATGTCTGTGCAAGTACTCACTGTTAGCCAGACGAGAACAACCGGAGATGATATGTCTGATAGACTCGCCCGGACAGTGACATGCCCGACACACGTCAACTGTCCCGTCCTTTATAATATATCTCCGGTAGTTATTCGTCAAGATAACTTCGTCCATAATTGCACAGACGAACCCTTCAGTTTCTCCGAAGAGGTTACTGAATCGTAGCCAGGATACGGACGCTAAGAAGTCTACATCGGGCCCATGAAGAGCCCGGTAGAAGCGCCCGTGAAGCTCTTTGCTTTGCCATACCTGTCTGCGGTCATCAGTACTCAGTACTACAGGTTTGCGCCAGTTCTCGTTAGCCATGGATAGCGGGGTAAGGCCCTTGTCCACTGCGACCACATCCCGATGCATCCCCACGTCGGCTTTCAGAAAGTATTCTCGGAGGCTGTACACCTCACGGTTGTGGAGGGTCTTAGCATTTAGAAAGCCTCGACCCCCGCACTTCCGCGGGATGTACAGTCTCATAACCGAGGATTGTGGGTGATGCATCCGGTTTGCAGTCATCAGTGTACGAACTCTCCTATCCAGGGCGTCAAGTTCCGTTTGAGTCCATTTGAGTATGCCGAAAGAGTACATCAACACTGGCATGACCCAACCATTGAAGGCGCGCACCTTGTTTCCGCCCGACAAAAGGCTATTTAAAACCTTCTTCAGGCGGCCAAAGAAGCGCTCCTTCAACGATTGCCTCATGTCAGCAGCATCGATGCCTAACGCTTCCGACATACCCAAATATTTATAGTTTTCGGATAAGGAGAGGGATCTAAGGTGTATGGAATCCGAGAGTTGAATTCCCTCGGATTCCACAATCTCCCCTCGCTGTACATGCATGACTGCACATTTGTCCACACCAAATTCCATCCTGATGGCACTACTGAAAGTTTCAGTTACCTTCAGTAGCTCCATCAGCCGCAAATTGTTGGGGGCAAAGAGTTTCAGATCATCCATGTAAAGGAGGTGAGATATGACCTGACCACCTCTCCTTAACCGATAGCCTAGACCTGAATCCTCCAGCAGTGTGCTGAGGGGATTCAAGGCCAGGCAGAACCAAAGCGGACTCAAACTGTCACCCTGGAATATACCCCGCTCAATCCTGATAGGTTCACTGTTTCCCCGGATCTGTCGACATCCTGGATAGCGTAAGACCGTACTCCACTGCCGCATACACGATATCAAGAAGGTGCGAAGAGTTGCATCTATTTTGTACAACTCCAGCACCCTCATGAGCCATGTATGCGGCACCGAGTCATAGGCTTTCTTGTAATCTATCCAACATGTCGACAGATCCTTGCGGGATCGGCGAACCTGCTGGCTTATGGCCATGTCAATGAGGAGTAGCTCCTTAGTACCGCGGGACCCGTTCCTACATCCATTTTGAGAGGTGGACATGATAGAATTGCTGTCAATATGATCGTTTATTTTAGCTCTCAAAATGGATGTTAGAACTTTATAGACCGTCGGTAAACAAGTGATCGGTCTATAATTTTTGGGTTCCGCAGTACTACCAGATTTGTGGAGCAGGTGGGTTATGCCTGTAGTTAAGAACTGGGGTAGCGACCCTGACTCTAAAGCTGACTGAAACTGGGAAGCTAAGCAAGCGTGCGATCCCTGGATCCATTTGATCCAAAAGTTGTGCAGTCCGTCCGGTCCCGGAGATTTCCAGTTAGGTAACGGACGGACTGCACAGGCTATTATTATTATTATTATTATTATTATTATTCCTTATGCAACCCATAGTCATACAAAACAGTTGGTAACCAAGTTGTATTTTTTCATCTCATTTTAATTATATTTTTAAGCCCGTCCAAATCTGGGTCACTAACTCGCTAGTTTAAAAACCATGTACCTATATTCTCTTTTAAAATCAAGTAGTAAAAGGCAAGCATTAATTTTGTCCTAGAATGCACCTAATCTAACTATTCAGAGAACGGACGTAGCCATATATAACATCCTAAACTTACGTCTAAAATGGCGGTCGCTTGACAAGTGAAATATTACAGTCAGTGGACGACGTGAATGTTTTGAGATAAATGTAACCTGAGAATGGACGTTTTAGCGTTTATTCAAAACAGGGTAATTCTGCTATCATAGTTCGTGTATCAAAATCTTTCAGAGCTTTTGACCCAGATATATTATTTTTAAAGTGAAGACTTCTTTAGCCGCGTTGGACACTTTTTGGTAAGAGAAAAGCTTATAGGTTTGCGTCATTGACATACTCATGATTGGTACATGCGCAGCACCTATGTGCTGTATGCGTTAGGGCCGACACAGACCTGACGAAGCGCAGAAACGTGCGGTTTTCCATGCCAAATAAATGTCACCGTTGCGTTTCTCAAAATAAAGTCAAAAATAAACGGTGTACTTCAATAAGCCTTGAAGCTCTTGGAGTTTATTTACTTTGAACTCTATTTGGACCACCACAAGGTTGATAATTGTTTAGCAGTGAAAGCCGCTCTGCGCTGCGTCTAGCCAAATAAGCGCCTGCCCTTAGACGCTTTTTGGATGGGTGAAATCTCGGGTGTTTGTGTCACCGACCTTCTTAAAAGCCGCAAAAGTTACTAATTTACATAATAATTATAATGTATACAGCTGACGTATTGTGCAAAATTAGGGATGTAAATCTTGTATTTTCGTTTGTTATTATTCGAATTGATTAATTGTAAAATCACCATGGAGTATACAATACTAAGTACTAAATAAGAATACTAATAATTTTATGTTGGCAAATATAAACCAAACCCAATGGTCCTTTTTGCTGATGACAGCACTTTAATAATTAAATGTGACGATAAAGATAGTTATGAAGCTAATATCAATAGTACGCTTGATAAATTCGTGAATTGGCTGGATAAAAATAATTTAATTATAAATTTAGACAAAACAAAAGTAATGCATTTCTATCAAAGAATACCAGACACAAATATGAATATAAATTATAATGGACAAACAATAGATAAGGTAAATGTTACTAAATTTCTAGGAATATCAATTGATAGCCAACTGACTTGGAAAACTCAAGCAGATGACGTATGCAAAAAACTAAGTTCAGCTGCATACGCATTATATAATTTATCAAAAAAAGTAAATTTACAGACAGTATTGATAGCATATCACAGTCTAGTTGTTTCTGTATTGAGGTTTGGTATAATATTCTGGGGCAACTGCAGTGAAAGAGAAAATATTCTTAAGGCGCAAAAACGCTGTATTAGATGTATTTTTGATCTTAAAGTGACCGACAGCTGCATACCTGTATTTAAAAAAAATAATTTGCTAACTTTTACTTGCCTATATATATTGGAAACAGCCATTTTTGTTAAAACAAATTATCACTTATTCCCGACTTTGAAAAATACTAGAAATAGGACTACAAGTTTAAGAACCCAATACGAAGACAAGTTATGCATTGGTAAATATAAAACTGCTCTATTGAGGAAAAGTGTTATGTGTATGGCTCCTCGTATCTATAACCATATACCAAAAAATATTAAAGAGCAACCTCTAATAATATTTAAAAAGTACTTGAAAATATTACTTGTAAATAAATGCTATTACTCTGTATCAGATTTCTTAAATGACAAGTCTTTTTAATAACTATGGTCATATTTCAAAATAAATTAAATAATAAGAATAATTAATAGTATATTGTTTAAGAAAACTGTAATAAGTTAATAATAAAATTAATATGTAAGTATTTAAAGCTAATAAAATTTTGCATGCCAAGAGGCAGAATGTATAAGGATCTAAAATATTGTAACACCTAATGAATTCATTACCTACATTCTATGCAAATAAATAAATCTTATCTTATCTTATCTTATCTTATCTTATAAAAATGCATGTAATTGTTGCTCGGAGTGTATCATTACACGTATTGAAGCAAAATTATCAATCTCAAATGTATTGACTAAAGTATAAATATATTTCATTGCTTGAAAAAACTAAATACTTACTGTCATTTGGCGTAGATAGTAGTGTGTGCTACGCCGTAGCTCGGCGCGTAGCAGGTGATGCTACGCGGATTACTACGACGTTCAACGTTATCTTGATTTATTGATTAGTCAAGTACCTACTTTTATCCAAAAAAGTCAATCTCGTTTTCATTTTAGACCAAATTAAACGGATTTACTGCTGAGAGGGTTCCTTGAATAGCTGGTACTATCTGATTATATAATCGTCTAACAACAGAACATTTAATCCTTTATTTATACACAGGAATAACAAAAAAACAATCTGAAATGTAACTTCCCACCACTTTTATTAAGCCACCGACAATTTAATCCCCTTTAACAAACCAACACATTCGCCCAACACCGCGATAACCACATTCATCTCTCAAAAACGATAGCTCATAATAAAAGGCGATGTTGCCAGACTTCTGTATGGAGCGACTCATTAAGCGGGGGACACACGGGCGTCAACAAACACGCTTGTCAAACGGTGATTATTCTTGGCTAGGGATAGCTCATAGCTCACCTATCGTGAGCTGAAAGACCCCTTTGATAGCTCAGCTTTTCATGCTACGTGAATAGTGTCTGAACTGGGTGCGGATTAGTGTAATGTGGATAGGGAATTTTATTACACGGATTACATGGGACTCTTCATTTTGTGTGGTTAATGACAAATCTGGTGCCAGAGTTTTTATTAACCGACTTCAAAAAAAGGAGGAGGTTCTCAATTCGGTTGTATGTTTTTTTTTTTTTTTTTCTCTAAGGTTTGTTACCTCAGTACTCCGTCATTTATGAACCGATTTTTGCCTGCTTAGACTTGGAAAACAAGAAAATTAATTAACTTGTAGAAGTTTGACGTGTTTGTGTTTGACTGTTGCATCATAGCTCTTGAACTGATGAACCGACTTTGATTTTGTTTATTTTTTGTTTGAAAGGTGATGATGGTCGCCGCCACCAAATGGCGGATTACATTTTTTTCACCACTACACTAGTAGAACACACACTAGTAGAATGCTATACACTACGATACACTTCAAATCCAAGATGGCCGCCAACGCAATATAATTACATATTTTTCAAAATGGGTCTTTAATGAAAGGGTTTGACTCAAAGATATCCGTGGCTTGACTAGTAGAATACTGTACACTATATAAATTTCAAATCCAAGATATATCACAATATGGCGAATTTTTTCACATATTTAGCCTCACACAAAAAAAATAACCGTACCAAAAAAAAAAAAACAAAAGTCTTAAAATAAAAAAATCAAATTAGGCTGAGGATCAACCACTTTTTGCGCGTCAAAATTACATAAGACAGTCCCCCAAAAAGTCCACCCTTCGCCACTTCCTAGTGTTTTTGCTTGGAAGAAGAAGTGGCGGAACAAACTCCCCAGCAACAAGTCTGTCTGATAAGTTAAAAGAACTTGAATTTATACAGTACAATTAGTTATTATTATATAACAATTAATAATTTATTCGCTACATGATAGCTAGCACACTCCAATATACAGAATACTGGCAAGATAAAGCTACCGACTTTAATACTAACTAAACTCAAACAAAAATAACAGACTAAAAATCGTGGGTGCATTTCCAAACATTAGACACGCACAACAACAAGACCCCGAACAACTACCTAATATTTGTTCTATACGGTAGTCGAACCCAAGACACTCAGCTCAGCAGACAATCGCTCAGCTGCTGTTCCAACGGTGCCGCCTACATAAGTCAATTTACCTTCTTGCAAGTAAAGTCGTAGATAGAAACTAATGAACGATGAAATCGTGAAATTCTATTCTGAGCTATTTCAAAATATATACCTACATATCATAGATAAAAATTACACCCAGACTCACTTTACAGTCTTAGGTAGGCATTGAACCCACGACCTCCGATACCTAGGTATAAATGCATTCTGTGGTCTCCTATAACTGAAGGAACACACTTAAATGAACAATTGTATATATCTGTGTATCTTTTGTTGGAGATCCAAATCTATACTTATAATAAATTTGTAGAAGTAAAATTTCTGTACATTGAAAATATAAAAAAAATAAATAGCAGGGGGTGTTACTAGACCGACACCGAACCCAAAAATATGATTAAAAAAATTTTTGTCTGTCTGTCTGTCTGTCTGTCTGTCTGTCTGTCTGTCTGTCTGTCTGTATGTTCAGGTATCACGCAAAAACTACCGGTTCGATTACGATGAAACTTGGTATACTTATTCTTTAGTTTCCTGGGCACCACACTGGGTACTTTCTATCCCGGAAAAGTATGTACAATAAAAAACAAACTTAATTTTGCGGTTCGATCCCTAGACCCGACTACTGTACCAACCGCAAATAATAAGTTTGTCGTAGGTTACGTCACCCGCAGTGGAGTTCACCAAGGGGCGCTGCATATTCTTATAAGATATTATTATATTTTATCTTAAGATACAATATCGCTCGCCATGCAATTCAATGGACTATCACACACTACGAAGATAAAACGTACATTAAACATATATTCAAAATTAATATTGGAGGATGATTGGTGATCGATACTGATGCCAAAAATGCAATCTGTAAATGTTTTGTTTGTCTGTCTGTATGTGCACGCATAGTTCAAAAACTATTATAGGTATTTTAACCAAACTTGGTACGGTTGTAATCAATACACATGGGCAGGTTGATCTTAGTTTCAGTTGTACGGCGCTCTTTCCCGGGTCAGTAGTGCAAGAAATCTTTATGCATACATACCGGAAGGATCAACTTTGAAAGTATTCTATCCGGAAGTATTATGCTAAAATTATTACGTTTATAATAATATATCAACGCACAGCCCAAACCGCTGGTATTAGAGACATGAAACTTGAAGGGGTGTTCTTAGTGAAGAGTAAGTATCCACTAAAAGACGATTTTTGGAAATTCAACCCTTAAAGGGAAAACATAGGGGACGGAAGTTTGACATCCACGCGGGCGAAGCCGCGGGCAAAAGCTAGTAAATAAATAAAAATAAACAAAATAGCAGTCAGGGTCGCTAACCACTAGACCAATAAGCCGGACAAAACCTGATTGCAAGTGAAGTCGTGGGTAGAATTCAGTGCACAATGAAATCGCGAAATTCCCACAAAATAAAATAGGTACCCAACATTCTCTTCCACATTTCTCGATTCCCGGACCCGCAGTGACCCACGCGACCTGTCCTGGTTAAATTATGAAGTGTATTTTTAACTGAATGCACATGAATATGTTGTTAAACAGTTGCGTTGCGATTTTGAAGTGGTTTTTACTGAGAACTTCAACACAGAAAGCGCTATTTTATGTGTATATTACATTTAATTTGGTAGTTACAGGGAATAGACTGGTGATATTTATATACACGTATTTTAGTAATATATTGGTTGGTATTTCCTTAAAAAACTGTATTCAACATTATATCACGCCTCCGCTCTCCTTTCCTATTGGTTAGGCAGAGGTTTGCCTGTAGTATACCAAGACTTCGCCAGTTATGTTGGAGTCCCATGTAATAGGGGACGAGTCTCTTGTTTTTAACCAAGTATTAACCCTAAATCTGGGCTGTTACCATCAAATCCAGATACTAAATCCTAAAAACACTTTGTCTGACCTGGGAATCGAAACTAAGACCTCATGCTCAGTAATAGCGCTTGCTATTACTAAAACATTCACATTGTCATACAATATGATTTGTAAAAGCACTAAGTGGTTGGACAAATTAAACAAAAAAGTAAAACTATTACTACAGGTACTATCAAGTTTAATAAGGCTGAAAATTAAAACGTTAAAAACTAAACGCCCGCCTTTTAGAATAGAATAGAATAGAATACTCTTTATTGTACACCATTAGAACTTACAAATTATAATTTTAAGGGCTACAAGCGGTGATACAATGGGCGGCCTTATCCCTAAAAGCGATCTCTTACAGACAACCTTTGGATGGACTTGATAGTGGAGGGAAAAAGATGAGTAGGCAGTGTGTGGTGTACTATTTACATAAATACACACATCAAAAGTGTCTAGGGATCAACATATATTTTTGCAATAACTTTTCTCCTGATTGATATTAATTAAAATTTTCTTTATGGATTCATCAAATAAAGTGTTTTCGTTTGTCACAGTAACGATAAACCAAGTCACCTTTGCATTAATAAAGAAATTTGCCATTTTCCTAATAAAGGGATTTTTGACATTTGAACCACCAACATTAAAGTTCGAAAAAAAGACTGAAATAACAGTTTTCTTTAAAATTTTATTGGGTAACTTAAACAATTAATAATCCGTGTTTCTACCGCGAACACTAACAACACAAGAACATCGGTTTGGCATACTCAAAATGAGTTCATCCAAATCACGCTGTGGAATGGCCGCCCATGTTCGTTGCAACAACAAAAAAAGGTCTTCTTGCGACTGGATACCCTCCATATTCGGCAGAGCTCTTCTCTGTAGCATATCCCATGCATGCTCAATCGGGTTCAAGTCTGGCGACTGAGCAGGCCAGGGCAGGACATTGATGTTAGCTGCGGCGAGAGTCTGTCTTACAACTCGTGAGGCTTCATCACTCTTCAGGGAACTTAATTAGCGACCAAACAGTCAGAAACCGCTTGCATGAAGTGAACCTTCATTCCCGAAGACCGCTACGGGTACCACCTATAGCAATGCACAATCGTAGGATTCGATATCAATGGGCTCTTGAACACAGAAATTGGGCAGAAGAACAATGGCGTTTCGTGTGCTTTTCTGATGAGTCTCGTTTTGGTATGAGACCGGATACAAGACGTATACGACACTGGAGAACCCCTGGACGCCAACAGCGATTAAAATCCTGCCAGGAAGTCCATCCTTATAGTGGTGGAACTATCATGGTATGGGCGGGTATTTGGATCGGCGGAAGAACTGAGTTGATTTGGATCAGAGGCAACCTCAACGCTCAAATTTATGCTGAGACGATTGTATCAGACGTCATCGTTCCTCTACAAGTGCAAATCGGTCCCTTATTTCAGTTAATGCATGATAATGCACGACCGCACACCGCAAGAGTTGTAAGACAGACTCTCGCCGCAGCTAACATCAATGTCCTGCCCTGGCCTGCTCAGTCGCCAGACTTGAACCCGATTGAGCATGCATGGGATATGCTACAGAGAAGAGCTCTGCCGAATATGGAGGGTATCCAGTCGCAAGAAGACCTTTTTTTGTTGTTGCAACGAACATGGGCGGCCATTCCACAGCGTGATTTGGATGAACTCATTTTGAGTATGCCAAACCGATGTTCTTGTGTTGTTAGTGTTCGCGGTAGAAACACGGATTATTAATTGTTTAAGTTACCCAATAAAATTTTAAAGAAAACTGTTATTTCAGTCTTTTTTTCGAACTTTAATGTTAGTGGTTCAAATGTCAAAAATCCCTTTATTAGGAAAATGGCAAATTTCTTTATTAATGCAAAGGTGACTTGGTTTATCGTTACTGTGACAAACGAAAACACTTTATTTGATGAATCCTTAAAGAAAATTTTAATTAATATCAATCAGGAGAAAAGTTATTGCAAAAATATATGTTGATCCCTAGACACTTTTGATGTGTGTATATACCATACAAGACTATTTGAATGAACATATAATATTATAAGTATAATTAACAAGAGAAAAAAATAAATAAAATAAATACATAAATACAAACCATTTACCATTTGTCTTCCTAGTTTTGTTTGCAGAGAAGAAAAAATGGCTTTAATTGTAGTTGACTTCTAGATAAGAAAGCTATTTTATCGACGAGTGATAGTTACTCGTATGTCGTATAATGTTAGTTGACTTTTACACGTTAGAAATCGTGAGCAAAAGTTAGTGAAAAGTAAAATGATGCCCAACCCCTTGCATCCGCAGTATCTATCTCCGAATGCCCGCAGAGGAGTTAGAATTAATATCTCCGTAATAATATAACAATGATAAAGTTAGAGCCACGTTGGACACGCGTTACTTGCCCCTCCCTGTGTCAACCATCCCTCTTGCCTCACTAGATCTGGGTGGAGCGAGGCATAAACTTCTACCGAATTTACTCACTACAAACAGAGTGGTAGGAACCCTAAAAAAAATTTAAACTGAAAACTGCTGTAAAAGACCCACAAAGTAATTAGTAGAAGCGTCTTTTATAAATAAAATACAAAAGTACCTATTCAATGAATTTTATCGAACCCTCACTGTTGACAATATTCAAAATTGTGTTTGCCGTAAATATGTTTGCTATAGTGTCAAATTTTCCCAATGGAACATGAACATTATTCTGTCCGTCATAAAGTTGAAAAACTATCAAAGGTATCTTGATGTGCTGACCTCTGTACTTATAAGTAGATTGCAAAGAACCGCTGACCATCGCAATGGGAAAACCTGTAAGGACGAATGAGATTTTGATCAATAAATATATAATTTTACTTAGACTTTATTTATTTATTATTACACACACAAGTTAACATTACAGGTTATTTAGGACCCAATGCGATAACAAGGTATTATAAAATCTAGCGACGCCATACACCATATACCGCCATATTCCGCCTTAACCTTTACCCGCTCAAATGAATTCAGTTTTCTGTCCAATAACTTTTCAACTTTACCTAGAAATTACTACCCGCTATGACCTCCTAACTTGAACGACTCCCCTACATTAAATTGAATTTCTATTAATCGGGCAAGTTCTGGGTACCGCTAAATCATCCTAGTTGAGCCGGGTGTAACTGGGCATAACCGATTGTAACCGTCGTAATAGGCCCCTGAAACCGGGTATCGGTTTTAGGGGACAACCGCCCGGTCAAAGGGACGGTAATCACTTTAAAATTATATCACTTTACGGTCCGTTTATCCGGTTTTTTTGTAAATTAGTTGCTGTAGCGTGGAATATGGAGGTAATTTACTGGATGGGAGCTGAAGCCTACTGTAGCTATACCGCTGCTGACCCTACTGAGGAATGCTGGCTGAAAAGTCGAATAGTCTCACCGATATTTTGCGATACCTAAGGCTTGACTGCTAGCGTATGTTATGATATATAAATTGTTGAGTCACCGATACCTACTTGGCGATAAGGCTTGGCTTGGTTTTGTTTGTTTTATACTAACCATAAACTATAGAACACTACCACTTAGCCCGTCGTCGTTCACAAGGACATCGAAATCTAATATACTCTCCACCTCCTCGGTTTAAAACATTATCTTAAAGTTTTCATAAATCGAAATCAAAACTCATTCATCCAAATTAAACTGAGGATCAACACCGTTTAAACGTCAAACATTTCATAAGATAGACCCCCAAAACATCCGCCCTTCACCACTTCCTAATCTTTTTGCTGAGAAGACAAAGTAGCAGAATAAACTTTTTTTTTAATTGGATCATTACCTTCAGAGATTAACCCTTACATACAAACTTACAAACTTTATGATATTCGTATGGATAAGTCCAGATTTCCTCACGATGTTTTCCTTTTCCGACGTAAAATTTGACACATTGGGGTAACTTGATGTGCTGGCGTCTGTACATGAAGCTCTCGTATATAATATTTAGAAACACACATTTGATCAATAATATATAGCATGCAATAGTACAAGTTTTTACACATAAAACATTAAAAATCAAATTTTGACAATTTATGTATCAGCTTAAACATTAATCTGTGCTTTAATGTATACAATTTACAAGAACACTTTTGAAAGAACTCATCAATCGAATAAAAGCACTCCTCAACCACTTCGGCAACGCCACACAAAACTTATTGAATGGTAGTTGAGTAATTGACTTAGGCAAGGCATTGTAAACTAAAGGAGCCATATAAACGCAGCTCCGCCGAGATAGTTCTAGCTTTCTTTGAGATTCTTCAATGTATCTTTATATTTTTTTCTTTAAATGTACATACATACATAAACTCACGCCTTTTTTCCATGGACCCAGGCAGAAACTACAGAGTGCCATATGCTACGATTCTTACATACTTCTTTTGCTTCGTTTACGTTCATACATGTTGTCATACACACACGCAAGTACTACGCACCTGAATTTTCTGAAGAACCTCACCAATAAGGTCTATGTATGTCCTTCTAGGGCGTCCCCTCCTGGCGTTCCCACTTACATCTGCCTTGTAAATAACTTTCGTTGATCGCCTTTCATCCATCCTTTCAACGTGACCAAACCATCTAAGCATGCATACTCTTTAAATGTATTTGTACAAAATTTTCCTACCTCTACACGAGATATCACCTTCCATTCACCGCTATTCTACTTAGATCGTAAAACACGAGAGCATTAAAGATAAGTACCTAGGTTGGTGCCCGCTCTAGGTAGAGACCTTAAAACTGGATAGATATAGTTAGTTTTATAGCCTATCGATGTTCGGGAGAGTTGGCTCTAGAATATTGGTAGTTCAAACGTGCTAGATCTACGAAGCGTGTATAAAGTATAAGCAAATTATGTTATCATTTTGTGTTCGACTTTAAAAGAGGCTGTGACCTCAGAGTTTCTTTAGGTGTTTCTTCTAAGAGTAGTCAGATAATGAAACATCAATCTCATCTACAAGTTAAAAAAGTGACATGTTGTTGTTGGTGAATACCTATTTGCAGAAATGAATATCATTTTATCTTTTTTTTTATCGTGGTGCCCACTAATTACTAAAAATAGTAAGAGAAGCACTAAGTAGTGTAATTTAGATGATAGTTAAACAGGTATTATAACCATAACAAAAGAATATTTTCGCTCAATATTCAATCGTATGAATTCCATATTGAAACATTTTGAAGCAAAACTGAAGCTTATAAAAGTATAAACCAGTTCCAATGTCGGCGTAACGAGCTGCTTGTATCAATACCGAATTAGTTTCACAAAGGGATGATGGCGGCCATTTATCGCAAGATGAGAGTTTGTTCGATTCACACCCGGATTTAAATCGGAATCATGAAAAACTGGGATTTTTTAAACTTTTTATGATACATTTGATGCTGGTTTGAAAGGAATTATAGTGAGTTTTTCGGCTTATGGTCGTTAAACTGCGGCTTAAGCCGGTGTTTCAAATTTCAAGTTCCTTTGATAGTTTTTCAACTTTATTATTACAATATTAGGGATCATGTTCATTTGGGAA
Organism: Euplexia lucipara; assembly: GCA_921972225.1. Classification (NCBI taxonomy): domain Eukaryota; kingdom Metazoa; phylum Arthropoda; class Insecta; order Lepidoptera; family Noctuidae; genus Euplexia; species Euplexia lucipara. The sequence continues at coordinate 20,332,124 of OV179159.1, forward strand.
TATTGGGGTAGCTTGATGTAGCTGGCTAGCTCTTTAAATATTAACTCAGTAGGTGACAAAAAATCTGTACAAATAAATAAATAAATATTCCATAACTTTCACACATCGCCATCTAGTCCCAAGCTAAGCAGAGCTTGTGTTATACAGCTGATAAACATATTTCTAAATACATATATAATTGTATACATTTTATAGATAAATTACATCCAGACACAGAACAAATGATTGTGCTCATCACACAAACATTCGTCCTGGGTGGGAATCGAACCCACGAAATCCAGCATAGCAGTCAAGGCCACAAACTACTAGACCAATAGGCCAGTCAGGTCAGTAGGTATTTATTTGATTGTAATTTGTTATACGTAATGTTTATATTATAATTGTGGTTTTGCTGTTTTATGACGTAAGCTTTTAATTACTGAACTATTAAGATTATGAATTAGAATTAGAAAAAAAAAAGAAAAAAAAAATTAATTAAAAAATATAAATATATATATTTATATATTATATGTTATGTTATGTTTGTTGTTATTTTTTATTTTTTTTTTATTTTTTTTATATATATATATATATTTTTTTTTTATTATTAATTTATTTATTTATTATATTTGTTGCTATGAACATTTTTGATATGTTTTGAATTTTAGATATTGTTACTAACACAATGTGAGTGCAAATATGAAATAAAATGATAATTAATATTGTTCAAAGAACACAGATGAGATGTTATGTGATAATAATCTAAAATTCGATTTAAATTAACATTCTAATACAAAAAAAAAGGTTGCAATGAAAAAAGTTGAAGGTAATCCGAACCTTTTAGGCAAGGCGCCTCCATTATAATTGAGACAGTCATAAATTAAATAGAAGACCCTCGGACCGTTAGACCTCTGGAAACTAATCGAAAATCCATTTTAATTCAACTAATGTACCTTTCCATTGATATCCTTCGCGTCGACATTTTTAATAATAATGTCTCACTTACCGAGTCGATAATCGTTTTAAAACTCGATAAATGAAAGTTATCTGTTTTACCGAGTTCTCGTTATTTTTATGGGATTCAAGAATGGTTCATTTGAAAGTTGCAAGTAATTTAAGTATCTTGAAGGAGAATGAAAGAAAGAACGTATATTTAAACAACTTACAAAAAAGGAGAAGGTAGTATTTTTTTATGTGTTTTACCTATATACCAGGCAGAGCGGAGGAGCTTGTGGCTAAATCATAAACAGCCGCATGGTTCGATCGAAGGTTAAGCTACGCTTGACAAGTCGGTCCGTGGATGGGTGACCATTGATTACATACCAAAACTCCTCCGTACCTCGGAAAGCACGTTAAACCGTTGGTCCCGGCTGTCATTTATTGACCTTTGACAGTCGTTACTTGTAGTCAGAAGCCCGAAAGTACTCAACCAGTTTAACCAAGAGGTATCATGTTACCCAGTTACTGGGTTGTGGACGTCTGACATGCAGTCGCTCCATGTAAAACACTGGTATTCAGCTGCATCCGGTTGAACTGGAATCCGACTCCAACATTGTTAGTAAAAAGACTAGGCAGATATAGCTTTATTTCACAAAAATGAGTGATTAGGTACTCACGGTAAACCCCTAGAAACGATTCATATAAATTAGGTACCCGTTTCTAGGGGTTTACCGTGAGTGTTTGGGGCCTAAGTTGGCGCCCACAAACTACTACTTGGGGGCCAATCTACACCGTATTAATTTACCAAAAATAAAATAAGTTCAACATATTAAATTCTGAAATACTGAAAAATTCCCACCGACCCCAACATAGTTGGGAAAAGGCTATGCAGATGATGACCTATATACCAGGCAGAGGTGTACCTGTAATACACCCACATTTTGCCGTTACGTTACGTTACGTTTAAGTCATATAATAGGGGGCGTCTTATTGCCACTTATTCATTAAACCCCAAGCGACCGCGCTGTCATTGTCTTTCTATTGTGTCTCTAATTATCACGATTGAAAGGTTAATCGGGCACAAATCAAGACTCCGCGCTGCTGCTACCAAGAAATTCCTCATAAAGGTCCCGAAAGTTCATTTGAAAATCAGCGTCAGGCAGCATCTCAGCATCTGTCTGGCATTACCACTGAAATGAACCTTTTGGCGCGGCCGTGAGACATGCCAGTTTTTGTCTCTTTTTTTTGTGTTATTGTGTTTTTACTGTGCGTGTATCCAGCTGTTGCCAATAAATGTATTTTCTTCATTTCTTATTTCTTTCTTTACCAACAAAGCAGTCAAGACGGAACGAGGGAACAGTAACAGAATGCATTTATATCTAGCTAACCGAAGGCACGCGGTTTCACCCGCTTAGTTCCCGTTCCCGTGGGAATACAGGAATAAAAGTAGCCTATGTTACCCGGGGATAGTGTACCTTCCTAACGGTGAAAGATTTTTTCAAATCAGTTCAGTAGTTTCGGAGCCTATTCAATGCAAAGCAACAATCAAATATTACCGCTTTATAATATTAGTAAAGATTTTTACGACATTTCCACCGAACACAGCACCCCAATGTGTCAAATTTCTTTGATAGGTTTTCAACTTTATTCTAAACACAATAAGGTGCATGTTCAATTGGGAATACTTGACAGTTTGGGGTGGGTTGATGTGCTCGCGTCTGTAGGTACCTAAAAACGTACTTCACTCCAAACAGAAAAGCCACAAGGTAAACTACAAACGAACCTAAAACCCGGTTCTACCTACAAACACATAAAATCCTCCTAATTCCGAGCCCAAAAGTGGCTTCGTGTTTGATCTTGCGAGTTCGAAACTAACGCAACCAGTCCGAATTTCAGGCGTGTGGCGTTGATAATCAGCGTCTGAATCAACGCGGTGTGGTGACCTCGGTTTTACCAATTAGACTCATCACTGATTGCAGACACTAGTGACGTTAATGGACACCGGGATCCCGGAACCGAATGGAAGTTCGGGAAAGTTGGACGACAGTTCCCGTAGTTTGGCGGGAATTAATAAAATGGGTCGCTGGAAAAGATGTTTGTAGAAGGTTATGAAATCGATATACCTAAGGTAACTTATCGTTTCAATATTTCCTTCATCCACTCTTCTATTTAAAAATAACTTTGCTGTACGAGACAGCGTCCATAATTGATTCGATGTTTTAACAAACCAATACTAGCTGTACCCTGCCACGCTTCGCAATGACACGTTGTGATTGAATGGTTAACAAAAAAAAAATAGAAAAAAACAATCTTTGATACGGATTATTATCATGCTAAAATTTCAGCTCGATCGGTGCAGAATTTTTTGAGTTTTTGTTTTGAAGCGTACACAAACTAACATAACATTTTTATATGTATAGATGTACACATTAAAAAGCAATAAAATATTTAGTATGTACGAGTATCTTCCAAAGTAAAAAATTCTCGTATCACAGCTAATTTCTCTGAAACGGCTTGACCGGTTCTGATGAAATGTTGTGTGTATGTGTGTGAGGCATTCTAGAATGGTTAAGATTTGTTATTGACCCGGAAGCTGCTGCAACCGGGTTCGACCTCCAGCTACTCCAGCAGTTTAGGACGAATTTAATCACAAACACACGCACAAAAGATTTATATAATTATGTAAAGATAAGCAAGATAGGGATAGAGAGAGATATTACAAACTTAAATAGAGCCTAAAAAAATAGCCTAGGGTAAAACATAGTATTAGAAGGTTTTTAGGGTACCGTAGCCAAACATCTTTAATGGAATCCTTACAGTTACTAAACTATTAGTTTACGGTTTATGCCTTGCGGTGAAACATGCAGTTTCATAAATAGCGCTAAAATACAAATAAATTGTTTCCTTTCAATGTAAGGACTTTAGAAATCAACGGTTGCATCGGTTAAATCACCCGATTGCAGTCATAATGGTGGACTTACACGATGTCAGCTTAAGCCAGCTCACAGTGAGAGATCAGTTCCATGAATTGGCCTCCCTGTGAGTCTTTTGTTTGATAGATTAGTAGAGCTCATTCAGCGTTCAAATTGAAAGCGGAGAGTTTACGGAATAGAAATGTATTTCTTGGAAAAACAGTGAGAACGAAATTGAAAAATTACATTTTGCAGTTCTTCGTGTAACTAGCCAGTTTATTCAAACATCCGTCTGTAATAGTAATCAGTTCAATATTTTTAACTTCTTATAACCTATAAAGATGACGATGATGATGTAAAAGAATTCTCAAAATTGCTTTAGTAAATTCAGAGATTACCCCTACAACTTCACAAATTCACGCACTTTAACTCTTTATTATATTAGTACTAGCTAGTGCCCGCGACTTCGTCTGCGCAAGATTATTGGGTACTTTGAACCATAATTATTATCTACCAATGTACAGACGCCAGCACGCGTAGCATGATCACCGAAGAAACGGTCTTTGTCGTGTCTCGGAAGAAAAGAAATTAAGTGTGCATGCTACGCAGGCCGGTTTATTGAAAGAAATTTGACAGATTGAGGTTCCTGTCTATATAATCTGTCACTTTGCCGATTCGTCTGTAGACAAAGGCCGTTTCTTCGGTGTTCAATGTGTTCATGCTACGCATGCTGGACATCAAGTTACCCCAATGTGTCAAATTTCTTTGATCGTTTTTCAACTTTATGTCAAACAGAATAAGGTTCATATTCAATTGGGAAAATTTGACACATTGGGGTATCTTGATGTGCTAGCGTCTGTACTTACTGTACCAATCTATCTTTATTGTAGCCTATGTACTATTCTTATGTCTAAGCTTCATTAATGAAAGTTTCATTAAAATCCATTCCGTAGTTCTATTAGTAGGAAGTAGGATAGATATCACTTTGTTCATCCCGGGAACGGCACACTCGGCAGTCTGATCACTAGATCTAAAAGTATGTTACAAGAATTCTCTGTCCGACCTAAAAGCCTGTCTAGATTAAGCGCATGCAGAATTTGCAGTCTGGCACAATTGTAATCAATGTCAAAAATATACTCGCCGTGTGCGGCTCGGTTTCAACAATTTGACTCATCGGGGACATTAGTGATGTTTATCAACGGGAAACGTGTTACGGATATTGATGTCCCGTTTTTAGGTGTGATTGATGATGTCAATCGGTGGGTCAATTCCCGTAATTAAAAACTTTCAGAATCTAGTTGCAATCAATGTCAAAAACTTTTTGATAATGTAGGAGATTGTTTTATCTACATGTTACATTCTGAGCGGCTAATTAATTTTCATGTTCAATTTCTCCTCAACGCAGGCTGAGGCTACCTATGTGACTTTTCCAATTCATACGAGTAATAAATTATATACAGACGCCAGCACATCAAGTTACCCCAATGTGTCAAATTTCTTTGATCGGTTTTCAACTTTACATTCAATTGGGAAAATTTGACACATTGGGGTAACTTGATGTGCTGGCGTCTGTACTTTGTAAGTATATTTTAGACAACACTGGCATTGGTGACAGAAATCAGGGACTTGTAACAAATGGATGTACCTTATGGTCTCAACTGATCTGACTAATGGTTACCAAGAAGCTGGGTCGTGGATGTCAGATGGACAGTAAGAGGCTGATATTTTAAATAATTTTCATTTTTACTTTCTACTAACTGACCCGATAACATCTTGCTGTGACTCAAAAGTTAACTTAAACTGCCATTTAATAAAAAGTTATGGAACTGGTTATAGTTAAGGATGAAATTTTTAATAAAAAAATATTGAGGTAGGTAAATAAACGAGATGAAAACTCTTAACTGTACTTAAATAAGACAGATTAAAAAAAACAACTCAACACTGTCGAGTAAACTCTTCTTCATTTTCACAAGCCAACACGAAGAAAAAAGCAAAAGAAACCTTTGTTTTATACGTTGGGTTACCTAATATCTTCCAGTAATACTTGATACCGGTCTCACTATACCATGTAACTGTATCGCTGCTGCCATTTGCTTCTAATTCGTTAACATCACAAGTACAGTAGTTATATTTAATAGTTGCTGGCACTCGCACTCAGTACCTCACACCAAAACTAATTATGTGCGAACTGTATAGAGAGAGACATGTATAGACTAAATGGACGGCAGTTATTTTCATTGAGTTTGTTAATTGTCTTTGCCGGTTCATTCTGTCTTCTTCTTTTTGTGACTAACTTGGTGTCACAATTTTTACGCGGCCCACGGGCCTCTGATTTGGATTCACATGCGGTCGAGAAACGCCTCTCAGGCATGCCGGTCTTCTTAAGATGTTTTACTGCACAGTTTTTCGCAGATCGCAGCTATCATGGCTCTTATTCTTTTAGAATCAGACATGACAAGACATTTTGTTTACTGTTTTGTTTTATTACAATATCAAAGTTTAAATCACACTCAACTAATTACTCCATGTTTTGATCGTCGCTATTCTGACATCACGCACACTTAATAAAACTTTTATAAATCAACATAAAAAATATAAATGTGTTGTCCCTTTAACACGAGCAACTACAATTAACTATTAAATAAATATTCCACAACTTTCACACAACGCCATCTAGCCCAAAACTAAGCAAAGCTTGTGCTATATGCGTTATACTAAACAACTGATAAACATACTTTTATATTTCTGAATACTAACATTATAGATAAATTACAACCGGACACAGAACAAAATGATCGTGCTCATCACAAAAACATTTGGGTGGGGGAATCGAACCGAATCGTCGGAAAACTACCCGCGTTGTGGTGCATTTCGCTTATGCTCGTAACTTGTCAAATGTATTTATTGATACCTACCTGTTTACATTGAATCAAAAGCTACTTGTATCTAAATCCACCACTCACAGAAGATAATCTGCATGGTTCTCACAAGATAAGACCAAGATTATGCCTAGATTTCAAAAGAGACTGACCTCTGAGTTTGTTTCGGTGTTTCTTCTCAGAGTAGTCAGGTAGTAAAATACTGACCTCACCTTCTAGTTAAAAATGACGTGTAAAAGTGTTTTTGTGGACCTATTTTCAGAAATAAATGTCATTTATCATTAATGATTGTACTGTGAAAGTGAATGTGGAATACTATTTGTGTTTTGAACTGGTTAACTGCAGTGTAAGAGGGATATCGTACTGTCCCATCGTGATACAGTTTCGTTTAGTACGGAGGGCAGTGTCAATCTAATACTGCAACCGAAAAAAAAAAACAATATCTGTTTAAATAATAAATTGTGTGTGATTTGTTGTTGTGTGATTTATTAGTGAATACTATGTGAAGAACTACACACCATTATATTGTGAGAAGGTAAGGCATTTAATACAATTTCTCCCAATCTCGATCATGATGACTCGATAATGAAAGGTTGTACAGCATTGCAATCGATAACCGGTCGGGCAGATAGCCCGCTAGTGTGGGCGCTAACGAATCGCACCCGATCTGTTTTAGTTATTAAGTACTAACATAGGCTAAGTTGTATTGTTACTAACAAAATGGACTCCTTGTTGTTGTCTGATTAATAAATATAATAATAATAATAATTGCAATTCTGGTCAAATCACCGCGTGAAAATGTAGGCGTAGTGAGGGCGAATTGAGCTCATCACTTCACTCAAGTTTTCACGGCGTGACTTTTACTGCATCGACATTAAGCTATACTAAACTGTTATATTCTTGTAATAAAGCTGAAAAAAACTCTTAAAGAAATTGCACAAATTGGGGTAGCTAGATCGTGCTGGCGTCTGTCCTTTTGTAATGCAAACCAAATTTTACTATTACTTAAATTCGACTCGCACTATGCCGGTTCTTTTTTTATCTTTATTCCGGATCCCGAAATTATTTCCCGGGAAGTACAACACTAGCGTTCGACTTGATTGAATACAATTTAATGTAATAGAGAGCTGTTCGCGTTCGACCTTGTGGTCAAACAGGGATTTAGATTGCATTGTATTGGTTAATCAGTGGTTACTAATACAATGCGATACACGCGTATACACTCATCCAGTATGACCACCATAAGAATAAGAATAGGAAAAAAATATTTGCTCAGACAAGACGTGTCATACAGGTTTAGAAAAAAAATAAATAAAGGTGGATGGTGGAGGACGACGTGTCTGCCATTTTTCATGGCGTGCAAATATAGGTACAATCATTTTATACAAACACTTAAAAATCGCACTTAAAAATTAGGTACACTTAATTACACTTAACCATAGAAACGGATTTTGTCTACCGAAGAATAGACATAGTGACATATTATCGTAAAACTATTTATTTTGTTTTGAGCATGACAATGTCAAGGATAAAGAAATGAAGAAGAAATGTGTAGTCTTCAGTCGTCAATAGTCTGCATTATTGCTTTTTAATCGGTAGAAATGTTTCTACCATCTGTCAGTTTGTCAATTCTTCTGTCGACATACCTGTTTCTACGGTGATCATGCTACGCGTAAGTTTCGTCACAATGAAAATAGGTTCTACAACACAGACCTCATGGTATATTAACTAGCAAATAAACAATATTTCCGTATTTTGCATCCATTCGGATAATAAAGACCGGATTTATGTTTAGAAAAACATAGTGGCTACCACTACAATGCGATACAGGCACAGTGAAAAATAGGTTTGTCGCCATCGTATAGTTTTAACCGCAGAGATTTAAAATACTATAGAGCGGGCATGTCAAGGAAATGTCATAGAAAAACTTTGATCCCATGTCTCAGTAACGCCATCTAGAATAATACATGAATATTGGAGCGGCAGCGGAGCGTACTAAAAAAACTCATAGACTTGTGTCGAAGCAGGACACAAGTTTCGGACGAAAATTTTGATCGTGATGTCCGCTCTATAGGTTTTGAATGTCTTTGGTTTTAACCGACATCAATAAAGGAGAAGGTTCGATGTTCGACTGCATGTTTTTTTATGCATTTTCATGGATTATTTCGCGATTTAATTGGCCTGGCAAGTTGGTCTAGTAGTTAGTAGCCCTAACTGCTAACCCGGAGGTCGTAGATTCGATTTCCACCCTAGACAAATGTTTGTGTGATGAGCACGATCATTAATTTGTTCTGATTCTGCAGGGCTAGCATGGGCTGGGGATATAACTTTTATCCACCGGTTATTTCCACTGACAAGGGATACAATTATCTTATCCACCTGCCAAAGCACGGCAACAGGGGGAAAGAGAATTATATCACTTTTTGACATTAGACGTGGATACTCATCCACGGCTTATAGCATGGCGACTAGTGAAAGATTTCGCGATTCCAATTGACAACAAAACAAAATAAATATCCAGTACAGATGTAATAAAACGATGAAAGTACTTTGGTTTACATGACATTCTCGACTATTGTGTAATTTCATAAAAGTTTTCTTATAATGGCAATAATTTCGAGGACAAGCGTTTCCCCTGGTTTATCCCCGTGAATAGTTTATCCACCCATGTCGCCATGCTCGGAGGGTGGATAAAATTGACAGAGGGGAATAGTATTTTATCCTCTCCCCGTGGATAGAATATCTCCGGCCATGCTAGCCCTGCTGGGTGTAATTAGAGATAGTTTTACATGTTTATTAAGTTTAATTCATTAAACCCCAAACGGACGCCGGCATCCGCGATGTCATTGTCTTTCTATTGTGTCTCTAATTGACACGATTGAAAGGTTAAAAAGCAATTATGCACACAATAATAATTAACGTAGACGGTGTGGTTTAAAATTGTCTGCATACTTAACTGTTTCGTACATTTTTACACAAACCTTTCTAAAAAAAAACTTAACAATATCTAACCTCCTATTAATCCTACCTCCTATTATTCCCTCTTATTATTTCTTTCCTCCTCCTCTTATGTATCCTTATTTTTCCTTAATTACATATATGGGACTTCAACAAACCTGGAAGAATCTTAGTTACACTTTTACTAAACCTTTGTGGAATAACATGATTAATTTAACAATAGGTACCTAATAGATATCAAAACCCAAAACATGGCAAAAAAAATACCTCCCGAATTTCGCATCTATTCGGATAAAAAACAACCGGATTTATGTATAGAAAACCCGGGATACGTCATTAAAAAACTACATCCGTACATTATAATTATGGCTTTACACGTGCTCCATGTTAACATGTGTCTGCGGTGAATCGAGTGTCGAATGTGTTACATTGATTATTTCGATGGCAGCAAAGTAGACAGGGATATCTACATTTTTGCAAAAATGCTTTATTTCACAAATAAAAGAGCTTGTGGCTAAATTATATCAGCCGCATGTTTTACATACCAAGACTCCTCCGTGCCTCGGAAAGCACGTTAAGCCGTTGGTCCCGGCTGTCATATTTTGTAGATCTTTGATAATCGTTATTTGTAGTCAGAAGCCCGAAAGTCTGACAACCAGTTTAACCAAGGGCTATCATGTTACCCAGTTACTGGGTTGTGAAGGTCTGACAGATAGTCGTTCCATGTAAAACACTGGTATTCAGCTGCATCCGGTTTAACTGGAAGCCGACCCCAATGTACTTGGTAAAAAGACTAGGCATATGTGTATAGCTTTATTTAAAAAAAAAATGAGTGATTACTCACGGTAAACCCCTAGAAACGATTAATATGCATTAATGGTTTTTAGGGGTTAGTGTTTGGGGCCTAAGTTGGACCCCACAAACTACTACTTCAGGGCCTATCTACTCCGTGTTAATTTACCAAAAATAAAATAAGTTCAACAAATTAAATTCTGAAATACTGAAAATTTACACTCTAAAAAGCATGAATCAATCTCTAAAAAGTATACATAATTATTTCTAACGTTATATCTTCTATCTTCTAACGTTCTATCTTCTATATTCACGTTAGAAATAATTATGTATGCAACAAACTATGTATAACGTTTATCCTCTATTAATATAAATAAGCCACTTACACTTAATATAATTGAGTGTACCTATTTAATACATTTTCGATTTGTACTGATTTCTAAATGACAGGATAGTAAATAAAAATAAAAAACTATGTTACATGGAAGTTAAGCATAATTGGCGAAATATGGGTTTACAACAGGAACGCCTCTTCCTAACTCTACAGGAATTACAGGTGTCATTTTAATTAAAAAAATATTCAAAAAATGTATATATTTCTGTTGATATTAATCTCCACCTGTACATACCTCAATCCCTCACCCTCACACCAACTCGCACCCACTACACACATACATACTCATCCACACTTATAACACTCATCCCAGCGCGTTATTTGCTTTAACTGTAAATCCATCCATCCATTCTTTATTTTTTATTTTTTTTAATAAATAAGTTCTAACCTAATAATAATGAAATAACCTAGGGAAGGGCGGAGCGTCCTAATACAAGTACGCTTGTATTAGGACGCTTGCTTAAAAGGATTCTCCCAATTGAAACTAGAATAAGTTATTTAAGATTAAGCAATAAACATTTTTTTTTTGTTTAATATCGTAGTAGAAAATTTGCACTTCGAAGCGTCGACAGATAATATTATTTTTACTAAATTTGCTTGGACCTATATAATAATAACAGCTCTGAACTGCTGTATAATTGCGATTTTGTAGATATCTTGTTTTACTTTGCTGCCACTGATTTGGTCATATTTCGGTTTAAAGCGGAGCGCGTTAAAGTGCGACAAAATGTATTCTGGGCAAAATGATGAGCACAGTTCAAAAAAAAAAGTCAGGTCAGTTCAAAGGAAGTTGATATGAGGACATGTTAGGTTTTTATATTTTCGGGCCTGATTTTGAATCTCTTTGACATATTTGTTTAGCCACCGAAAATCTGAAAACCTTTTGCCCCTAACCTAGCGACTTGCTGCAATGTGAAAAAGGACGTAAAGCGTTGTTTTTTAAGCGATTTCAACGTGTATCTAATCTTTAAACGTAATACACTGACCTGAAAAACTAAGTACCTACCTATAAAAACTTTTAAAATTGGTGTAAAATTTAATTTTATTGTTTTATCTTTTTTATGTCGTGATGGCCCAGAGGTTACCTCTCACGACGCACGAGGTTGTGGTTCAAATCCGGGCAAGTATCAATGTGACTTTTTCAATTTATAATGTACTTTCTACGTCTATTTTAGACATCATTGACATCGGTGAAGGAAAACATCGTGAGGAAACCTGGACGTATGGTTAATATAAGTTTGAAATCGCCAATCCGCCTTGAGCAAGCGTGGTGATCCATGCTCGAGCCTTCTCTGTATGAGAAGAGGCCTTTTCCCTTAGTGGGACAGTAACAGGCTGGTATTTTTATTATTATTCATCTTTTTTATAAGTCTTATACCTTTAATTACTAATGTATAGTTTACTAGTTTCAAAGAATGCTGATAAAATTTGCTATTAAACGTTTTTGTTTTCAATCTCTATCTTGTGTAGTTGAGAAAAAACTGAAATTTGAATACAGTAGTACTTACTTAGTTTTGCAGGCCAGTGTAATTTATCTAACTTTTTCAATACTATAGTTTTTTTTTGTTTTTTGTTTTCGCAAAAAACAACATACATACTTAACATCACGCCTGTAATCCCGAAGCGCTAGGCAGAGGTGTACCTGGTAGTACCTACACCCACATTTCACTAGTTATGTTTAAGTCCCATGTTAAAGGGGCGAGCCTATCCCTTTGTATGTAAAATATAAAAATAAATATTCCACAACTTTTTCACACAACGCCGTTTAGTCCCAAGCTAAGCTTGAGAGCTTGTGTTATGGGTACTAAACAGCTGATAAACATACTTATATATTTCTAAATACATACATATTATAGATAAATTACACCCAGACACAGAACAAATGATCGCGCTCATCACACAAACATTTGTCCTGGGTGGGAGTCGAACCCACGACCTCCGGCATAGCAGTCAGGGTCACTAACTACTAGACCAACAGGCCAGTAGTTATTTTTCTTTAATGTCGATATATCTCAAGCAATTATAAAGGCTCCTCTGACTAAGGTTTCCAAAAACCTCTTTCCAACTTCAGTAACAAAATACAACTTACTGCATCAAAAAAAGTCTTGTATTTCAGAAATCAATTAACGCAATTAATAATGTCGCCAGAGACGAAGTAAATATATATTATAATATAACTGTTCGGACTTTAAAGTAGACCGGGAAAATTGAGTGAATTGTATGTTAAGTTTAAAATTATGTATTTTGTATCTTTCAAAATCAATGGACTTCAATCAGGTTAGTTAGGTTAGGTAGTTAGGTTAGCTATAGGATAGGTATAGTAAGTTAGGTTAGGTTATATATTGTCATTCTAATTCTATCTGACATAAAATGTTTTAATAAGAGCACATTAGAGACTCGCTACCTATATAAAAAGTAATAGTCGTTATTATTGTTTTGGATCTATTCTATAAATTGATTCTAAAGTGGATCAAAGTTTGCCGGGGTATGTAAATAAAACATTTTTAAAACAGTAAATAGGTACCTATAAGAATTCTACTTTGAATATTTTTTATATACCTACTAACATAATTATCAGTTAAGAGCTCTGAAAAAACATTAGTCATAATATTTAATTTAAGCAATTGTTCTTATATGTATATTTTGTTGTCATTTTACTAAATACTTCAGTTTCTACTTGTAAGCACAGGCGAGTAGAGTCTCTTGACCGTAAAGCGCGCTAGTGGCTGTCACAAGCAGAAGCTACATTTAAAATAAAACTTGCATTTTATTTATTTGAGGGGCGTATTGCATATCGTGTCCTTGAAGAGGACGTGTATAGCTTAACCGGGCGTCTCTGTAGAGATATCTTAAACAAAAGTTAGGACCTCCAGCCAGAGTATAAACAACTTAAAAACTAAGCGACTACGCTAAGGGCACCCCCTGCGGGGTACGAGCCTCGGCTTAGGGCGTCGCTGGGAGAGGACAGCAAGGGACGGCTGGATCTGTGTGGTTATTATTTGGGGGATAAAACTTGCATTGAACTACACCACCTTTATATACAATTACTTTTAACCATAAACATAGAATTAGGCTTTATTAATTAAAACTTAAACACAAATAAAATGCCTGTGGTCGGTAGCATTCATTAATCGTATGATTTTCAATATAACAACAACATAAAGAATCAACATACATGCCATCTAAACATTATTCACAAATAAGCGTCATCCAGTTGAAAATTATACTTTCGAAACTAACCCGAGCGCGCGCGCGTACGTCGAGTTTGCAAATCATTTGCAACTCCGCAGCTCTCCAAAAATTAGAGAACAACAAACAAAATTTTAGAATAACCTCGCGTCGTCCCATCTCATGTTAGTCCCCGTATTAAAACGTACTTTATCATCTCTCGCTGGGTTTTAATTCGTGACGTCACTTGTACGTGCGTGGGTCATGTTGTCGTGTCGTGGGGATGGTGTTGCCATGTATAGAGAGCGTGCGACGGTTGTGCGACCGTTGCTTGGTTATTTTGCTTGTGGTTTCATATTGACTATGGCAGCATTCGTCGAGACTTGTGACTAAATAATATAAGTCGCGTGTCGATCGAAGGTCGAAGGATACCTGGCTTTTCCTTACATAATAATGAGACCTCTCTATACTTCGGAAAATACGTTTAACCATAGGTCCCGGCTGTTATTTGTGGATTTATGACTGTCGTTACGGGTAACCAGAAGTTTCTACCACGTCTTACCAAAGGGTATTGCTCAGTAAACTGATTGTGGAGGTCAGATGGACAGTCGCTACATGTAAAAAGCTGGTAGCACAAAGTTGGACTTGCTTCCGACCCTAAAGGCGATAAGGCAGATCATGATATCGACGGCTATAAATCTCATTACTCATAGACTAAACTTCATTTTGGAACCGTCTAACTTTACTGCGTCGTTTGAACTAGTTTTAAAATGGTCGCAAAAAATCCAATTAGCCCAACAACCGCTAAGTATTTGTACAACTGGTTGCTATAAACATCCGCATAATAAAACCTCGGGTATAAATTCGTGGCACAATAATTAGCCCGTGGTCGCGCCGCAATTACGTGCTGAGCGGACGATTGTCGCACTCACAATGACTTATGTACAGCTTTAATGTTCACGGGTTTTAATGAGTTGGGATACTGCCTCTTTTATTAGTAGGGTTAAAGCAATGGTCCTAGGCTGTGTGTTGTAGTAGGAGATGAAGCTCAGTGACATTCAATTACAATGTAGCAGTGATAAACTGGCAGCTGTCTGTGGGCTAAAGAAACTGTTGTTATACAGACAGCGCAAAGCATGAATTAAAAGCATGAACATATGCACTATATGAATTAATCAAATCAATTATTTTGTTAAACATCGGTTGATGGGGCTTATGGCTTAAAAATATCAGTCGCACGAATTGATCAAAGATTAAACCACGTTTCAGGAGGCTGGTCCATGGAAAGTTTACCATTTATTACATATCAAGATCCCTTCGTTCCTCGGAAAACACGTTAAGCCGTTGATTCCGGCTGCCATTTGTAAATCTTTGACAGTCGATGATCTTTGTATCCTGCAGTCCATAGCCGCATGTTAGTGTGTTAGTATCACAAATATGCACCTAAGAATACCTATGTCAGTTTCTACATTCATATACACACATACATAAACTCACGCCTTTTTCCCATGGACCCCCATATTCCCCCAAGGCAGAAACTGCCGAGCGCCATATGCTACGATCCTTACATACTACTTTTGCTTCGTTAACATACACACACGCCGGTTGCGAGTACTAATACACTTAATAATATGTTTTTTTTTTGTGTTTTTTTTTTTACATACATACATACATATCGTCACGCCTGTAATCCCCGAAAGGCTAGGCAGAGGTGTACCTGGTAGTACACCCACATTTCGCCATTGTGTTTTTTTTTATATTGTGCTATAAGGTTATAAGTACCTGTATGCAAAGTGAAGTCTCCAAAAAACAAGTTCTTAGTTCAGGGTGCCAGAAAATCTTGTTCCCTCTCACAAAAATCTTGTATTCCTCTGCACTTAGTTACTTAAAAACTGTAAGACGGCTCGCGACGCGCGACGCAGGCTGGCGTCGGGTGGGCGTTTTGCGGTCAAGTGGCGTCAGTCATTCTTTAGTGTACAATTTTAGAGTGTTATAAAGAAGTTTTTTATACTTATTTCACTTGCCTGTTGTGGGCAAGACCTTTTCTGTCTAAAAATATTCTAAAAGTTTAAGCTGATTTAAAGGAGAGGGATATTGATATGTGACTATGGAAAACTAGTGCTGCGCTATAGTTTTCCATTGCTAAGTGAAGTAGATGGGCGTAGTGGTACGCCAAAAGAAATCATAAATTGAAAATAATAATTTCAACGCCTTGTTGTTAACAAATAATATTGTTCTATAATATAATAATATAATATAATAATATTGTACTAACATGATAATTCTCTTTAAAGTTGTGTTTCTATGCACCCATGCATCTTATGCAGCAAATAAAGATATGAATATGAATACGAATATTATAACTACTTGGCCAATCTTTGGTCGGACAGTGGTCGGTGGTGGTAAGCCCAAGAGTCGAGCCTATTACCATCAATTGGGCACACATCCAGACTCTAGGCTGCTACTAATAATATAGATGGAAATTTTCAGTAACGCTTTGTAACCCAGGATTGGAAGCAGAAATCTCATGTTCAGTAGTAGTGTTTGCTACGTCTAAGCCAATGAAGCAGTCATTGACCCATCGGCGCTGAAAATAATAAAAAACGCGCTAAAATCAATAAGGATCTATTTCCTCCCGGTAGCAATTAAAAATAATTATGGACACTTGATACAGCGACCCGTCGGTCGCGGGTAAAAAAAACCCTTTGCATTTTGTGTTTGTCGGGGAAAATTAAAATCTCTTTAACCAAAAATTGCATTAGTTTTTTTTTTTATTTTATACAAATACTTATGAATAGTACTTTGATAACGTCTTCGTCTGGGTACATTTAATATTTTAAAATCCTCTCTGAAAATTACATAATTATTGCCTCTCTCTAGAAACACACAAATAATGAAGGTTTGTATTAGTGAGAAAAATTTCAAAATTTGTTCAGTAGATCCAGAAGTTAGAGCCCCTACAACGTAACAGAGTCCCAACTTTACCTCTGAATATCTAATCTTTCTTCTAAAATATATAAAATTCTCATGTCACAGTGTTACCAAGATGGTCCGAAACGGGTTGACCAATTTCTTATGCAATTTTGTGTGTAGGCGACGACGCCTTTGATCTCTGGAAAAATGCCGACAACGTCTACGCGCGTTAGCCCTGAATAATACCTCCCGCACTACGAACATCGTTTTGTTCGCAGTGCGGGAGCGGCTTTCCCGCGTCTCTCTCTCTCTCTCTCTCTCTCTCTCTCTCTTTCTCTCCCTCTCTCTTATTTATTTAATAGGAATGCTTTAAGTCTAGTTTTGAAAAGTGTAGCTTTGTAAATATCAATGTTCTTAAGTCAGTAGGTAACCCATTAAATAATAATACTGCTTGAAATTTAGAGCAATGCTTAGCATGGATACATTATGGTACTCACATATTTACAAATATTTAAACTACCTACTTAGTGAGAACAACTTTCTTAGAAAGGGTTCCAAAGTTTACGCCTACTCCTCGTCATCAGCACATTAATCCACAGCGCTTTGTATTCAGCTTGCCAGATCCAACATCTACCTGCCCGCGTAGCATAGCACGGAGGACTGATGACCGATGGGGTCGAAAGGTTCTCGAGTGGAAGCCACGTATCCGCAAGCGCAGCGTAGGACGTCCACCCACAAGGTGGACAGACGACCTCATTAAGGCCGCGGGAACGCGCTGGATGCGAGCCGCTTCCAACCGGTCTTATTGGAGATCTATATGGGAGGCCTATGTCCAGCAGTGCACCTCCTATGGCTGAAATTATTATGATGATGAACTTGACATTTCTAGTACGCGAGCGACACGTAGCATGAACACTGTCGAAACGGCTTTTGCTACAGAAGAATTGACAAAGTTACCGATTAAAGAAACATGTCTTTTGTTTTGAGCACGACAGCAAGAATAAAAAGGATAAACGTGTAGATTCTTCTTTTGACAATAACCTACAATATTGAGCATTATTATTTCAATAATCGGCAGAAATAATAGAAGAAACTGTAGAGTTTTGTCGGCAGAGGAATCTACACATGTCTTCTCTTCATTTTTGACATTGACTTACTCAAAACAAAAGAAACATTTCTACAATTTGTCACTTTGATTCTTCGGTAGACAAAATCCAACCAATGGGCTTCCTGCACTACGTAAATAATTCAAATTGTATTAAAATTATAGTCATGACCGCTTAATGATATCTAGTATATATTCAATTCCATTAACCAATAATCCTTGCAAAAGAACACTAAATATTGTCGAACTCGAATGAAAAACGATCTTCCCCGAATATCTACGAGTCCAACTCTAGTCTTCCTAAAATACACTGCGGGCCATTCCAAATATCCAATACAGATTCCAGTGTCGTAGATTCATAATTTGTAGTAGTCGTGCAACGCCCACAAATCACCCGGTGTTGCCAGCTTTGAGCTTCGCGAAATATGCCAATATATCCGTCCGAACGATGAATAACAGCCGTGTTGCCACACTCAAAAAAATATATTACGCGTTTTGTTAGTGGTTTTGCGTAATATTTTTTTTGCCATTAGGCTGAATTTATTTTGTTTTGGTGCTGAGATAGAAATATTGTGTTCAAAGGATTAGCTATGAGGTAAGCGTTTTTTGGTTATTAAAATTCGATTGCTAATATATTATTTATATTTTACTGATACTTAAATAGCAATTAACCAAAATTGGGTGCGACACAGGCATACTGAACTGAGCACACCAATGAAAATTACGACCGCACATGATGAAAAAATCAAAGGGCACTGAAGGTAAACCATTCATCATTTTTAAGACAAATTGTTTTACATAAAACAAACATTCCTTTACAAACAAAAAGGAAATAAAACTACGTAGGTACACAGATTCCTCGACAAGCAGCTAAACCGGGAATCGAACCAGCTAAAAGCACCACAAGTGGTGACCTGATCTTGTTTTTACATTTTTCCACAAATTATTAAGTAGTATAATTATAGAATTCCAAACAGTCGCTGTAAGTTAATGATTACATTTTACTTGCGTAATTATCTTTTACGGGTGTGAGAATTTAGGGCCCACTTTGTACGAAGATATACAAGTAGGACAGTGTTTTGCGATACTATCTTGTTTTTGTTTGGCATTAGCTTTGATTTTGGCATAAAGACTTTTTCTGTAGTGTCCATAGTTTATCAGGTTCAGGTGGGCCCTCAATCCTCTATGTGATTTACACTTTTACAGTCCATAACTCGGTTATTTGACTTTCACAAAATCTGATCCCAACTTTCACAATTCTTTTAGAATGTTCAATAAATCCTAAGCTAATTTTGCAGTCCCGCACCGCAAACAAAATAAAACGTTCTCTATAAACTTTTCATCAGACCACCTTGTCTAATAAACACAATGATATTATAAGCAAAAAGGTGTACCTAGATAGGTTATACGCGCTCAGCAAGTGACGCATTAAAATGTGGCTAATTAGCCACACTTCACCTCAGTATGGCGTCGCGCCCCAAAAACTAGATGCTTCTACTATGATTTACTGCGGCTTGCCAGTGTATGTTGTATTCACAGCTAGTATTATTATTATAATATTTGAACATTTTTGTTTTAGTTTCGTATAACAACAATACAAAAACCTATCACCTTATACATTTTGTTCTACTACCTACATTACTAGGTACGCTACCTACATTACTAGGTACGCTATTATGCATTTTGTTCTACTACCTACATTACTAGGTACGCTAAAAGTGCTACGGCCGCGTTTGACCCCACGGCCCCCGATGGCTGGCAGCACCAAAGAGCAATATTTTTAATGGCTGCTCCGTAGCCATTAATTAGGAAGATGGGAAGCGAGCCAATTAATCAATCGGTGGGTTGCGTGGCGCCAAACTGGTGGGTAGCTGTAATAAATGTTCTAGTTTTGGTATTGATAGAGAAGAAGAAACTAAAAAGGCTGATAAACATACATTTATTATATTTCGACAGTTTGATACGCTTAGGCGTAACTCGTAGGTAGAACCTTATCGTAGTTCAGTCATCATTTGCTTAAAGTCCGATCAACCATTTATGTATTTCATGAAGTCATTCAGTGCACTTTTGAACGTCCAACTAAAGTTACAGCACTATAATAAAAATTACTCTTGTTGGCCCTTCCAAAAGTAGTTTTGTATGGAGAAGAACTGCCCATAAAAAAAACTATTTTGGAAAGAGTAAGTAGGTAAGGAGTTCCTTACTTAGTTTCGTTTTTTAGTTTTTAGTAATCTGATACGAGTAATTACAAAGTTTTCCCTCATAATAATATCTTATTACATTTATTATATTTCGACAGTTTGATACGCTTAGGCGTAACTCGTAGGTAGAACCTTATCGTAGTTCAGTCATCATTTGCTTAAAGTCCGATCAACCATTTATGTATTTCATGAAGTCATTCAGTGCACATTTGAACGTCCAACTAAAGTTACAGCACTATAATAAAAATTACTCTTGTTGCCCCTTCCAAAAGTAGTTTTGTATGGAGAAGAACTGCCCATAAAAAAAACTATTTTGGAAAGAGTAAGTAGGTAAGGAGTTCCTTACTTAGTTTCGTTTTTTAGTTTTTAGTAATCTGATACGAGTAATTACAAAGTTTTCCCTCATAATAATATCTTATTACATTTATTATATTTCGACAGTTTGATACGCTTAGGCGTAACTCGTAGGTAGAACCTTATCGTAGTTCAGTCATCATTTGCTTAAAGTCCGATCAACCATTTATGTATTTCATGAAGTCATTCAGTGCACATTTGAACGTCCAACTAAAGTTACAGCACTATAATAAAAATTACTCTTGTTGCCCCTTCCAAAAGTAGTTTTGTATGGAGAAGAACTGCCCATAAAAAAAACTATTTTGGAAAGAGTAAGTAGGTAAGGAGTTCCTTACTTAGTTTCGTTTTTTAGTTTTTAGTAATCTGATACGAGTAATTACAAAGTTTTCCCTCATAATAATATCTTATTACATGTATTATATTTCGACAGTTTGATACGCTTAGGCGTAACTCGTAGGTAGAACCTTATCGTAGTTCAGTCATCATTTGCTTAAAGTCCGATCAACCATTTATGTATTTCATGAAGTCATTTAGTGCACTTTCGAACGTCCAACTAAAGTTACAGCACTATAATAAAAATTACTCTTGTTGCCCCTTCCAAAAGTAGTTTTGTATGGAGAAGAATTGCCCATAAAAAAACTATTTTGGAAAGAGTAAGTAGGTAAGGAGTTCCTTACTTAGTTTAGTTTTTTAGTTTTTAGTAATCTGATACGAGTAATTATAAAGTTTTCCCTCATAATAATATCTACTAACCTTAAAGATTTTTTTCTGGAACCCAGTATACACGTGTACACTTGAAGCATTCGAAGGCTAAATTTATTTTAGGACGAAACTTCACTTATGTTTTCAGGAGCGTAATAGGACTAAGGCCGACAATAATGTAAAAAGAGTAAATACGTTATTCAGTCTCTTACAAAAATATGTATGTTTATGTTCAGTTTTTTTGCTATTATAGTAAAAAAAAATATATTTTGATTCTGTTACATCAAAAAGATTTAAAATAGTATAGAAAGAACATGTAAGGAAATGACAAAGAAGAACTTTGATCGTATGTCTCAGTAACGCCTTCCTACTAATATTATAAACGCGAAAGTTTGTGAGGATGTTTGTTACTCTTTCACGTAAAAACTACTGAATGGGTTCTAATAAAATTTGGTATGGAGTTAGCCGAGACCCTGGATTAACACATAGGCTACTTTTCATGCCTGTATTCCCACGGGAACGGGACCTACGCGGGTGAAACCGCGGGAAGTCTGCTAGTCTAGAATAAAATAGCAATATTGGAGGGGCAGCGGTGCGTACTAAATTAAACTCATTGACTTATGTCCACTAGGACCAAAGAGATTTAAAATACTAAAGAGCGGACATGCGAGGAACTGTCATAGAAAAACTTTGATCCCATGTCACAGTAACGCCATCTAGAATAATATATGAATATTGGAACGGCAGCGGAGCGTACTAAAAAAAAACTGTCAGGCAGGACACAAGTTTTGGACGAAAATTATGTTCGTGATGTCGGGTCTATAGCTATTGAATGTCTTTGACTAGGACACACGCGTCTATAGTCAAGTCTTGAATGTCTTTGTGTCACATGAATGAAACCCATTGTAAGTCTAGTATGTGTGTTGTAATTATGAATACCGGGAGGGGACGCCCTACAAGAACATACACAGATCTTATAAGTGATGTTCTTCAGAAAGATCAGGTTCCTTTACATTGATTGATACATGTATGACTACATGCATGGACGTAGCAAGAATAACAATCGCAGCAGATTACCGATTACCTCCATGAAAAGCGCATGTGTTTAAAAGATAACTTTGTGATTTGCCTAAAGCAGCGAAAACAGTGCTAGGTAAAATTAACAGTGTGTGCATGTTTTACCTGTTGCCAGTAAATATAATTTATTTCTTTCTTTTCTGTAACATAATATTTCCAAATACATAAAACATACCATCACGCTTCTTATTCACGAAGAGTTAGGCAAGGTTTTACTTTTACACCCTCATGTCGCTAGATCCATAGATAGATAGATAGAATACTCTTTATTGTACACCATAGTTCTATGTAATAAGGAATAACCTTATTACAGGCACAAATCCTGACACCGGGCTGCAACTGAAAAATACCAGAACCCTCAGCTTTGGCGACCACAAGATCAAGGTAATCAATCACGTCTCAACATTAAAAAAATCCAATTCTATACAAACACTTTCATACGAAATACATCATCAAATATGAATATATGTAAAAGCCGTCGACAAAAGCTTACGTTGCTATAAATAATTATGTGAAAACACATTACGCTGCAGCCCTATCAACGCCATGCAGGCTTTGCGACGGGCGGCGGTCGTGCGGAAAATTCTTATAATGTGAACACCGAACCTACTCGTATGTACTGAGCACGCGTTTACCGTGCCTGTCGATATACAACTATATACTATGCTTTTATACACCAGCGGTATGCGGCCAATAGCAGGGGCAACAGCTGCCGTAGACACGCCTCGGCAGCAGCTCAACTGACTCCCTATACTGAGAGAACAATAATAAATAATAAAAAAAATGAGAGGTGTCTTGTCAAGGTACACCCGGATGGCACGAAGTTCCTTTAAGATTAATTTTTGTTATTATTTTTTATTATTTATTATGTACAAAAAACCTGTATACACTCAACAAAAATAATAATCGTCGTGACACCACACTGTTCAATGGTTTGCTTTCTATGAGAGAGACAGACAGAGAAACACGCGCACGCCGCTCGGCTTACATCTATAGCAAAAAGTGTCGTTATAACTTTTGGTCTTAATTTTTTCCATCTAGGCCCCTTTCGCAACGCGCGATAAGTAACTTCGTACCAATAATATTTCACAACGCCATCTAGTAAAAAACACAAGCTTTTGCTGGGCAAAAGCTTGTGTTTTGGGTACTAAACAACTGATACACATACTTAAATACTTCTAAATAAATAGGTAAATAGATAAATTACACCCAGACACAGAACAAAAATCGTGCTCATCACACAAACCTGTCCTGGGTGAGAATCCAAACCACGACATAGCAGTCAGGACACCTAACTTCTGGACAATAGCCCAGCTAAACTGACGGCGGCTGCCGCTGATTTTTGAACAACAGCTGCCGTCGACGCGTCAACGGCTACAGTTACCTCTGCCGTCAGCAACATGCCATTCGTGTGTAAGAGCTCTAACCGAACTTTAGCTTTGAATACACTTCCTAGAAACCTTATGCCACTTCGGTTAGAAAGCTATGAATTTTGCGAAATGAATCACTGGACCACTACAGTTTGGTCTTCTGACAAGAGGCTCACCATCACCACATAATATTATGTGACTTAAACATAACTTGCTAACTGGGTGTCCGCCTCTGCCTCACCCTTAACTCCAGTCGTGATGTTGAAGTGTGTGCTGAGTTTCATTGTATTTCAAATATAAATGCAACATGCAGCAGGTTAAACCGTTGGTCCCGGTTGTCATTAGTAGATCTAACAGTCGTAACAGATGGTCAAAAGCCCGAAAATCTAACATCCAATTTAACTAAGGGTATCGTGTTACCAAGGAACGTAAAGAAAGAAAGAAAATACATTTTTTGGCAACAGCTGGATACACGCACAGTAAAGACATAATAACACAAAAAAGAGACACCAAAATGGCATATCTCACAGCTGAGCCAAAAGTTTCATTCCAGCGGTAATGCCAGACACATGCTAAGATCCTGCGGCGCTGATTTTCAAATAAACCTTAAACACCAAAGAGGAGAGCCTCTTTCCTTCAACTGGATTGTGGAGGTCTGACATGCAATCGCTCGATGTAAAAGACTGGTATTCAGCTTTATGTTGTTAGAAGCCGAAACTAGCCTTTTCGGCTTCCAGTTTGCTTTCAGCTTCCAGCAGCTGAATATTTTTGGGTTTTAATATAATATATTTAAATAAAAATACCTAATATATATCACTTCGTAACTTACCATCCACAAGTAGATTTTCCGATCCATTTGTTTACATTTTCAGCAAATTGTTTCTGTACAGAGGATACAATGATTTTATTTCTACACCTCGTGTTTGCTAATGTCCCGTGAAAGCCTTCGTACATGGTTTTCAGCCCCACTCTAAATGAGCATTCGATTCGTTCACCTTTTTACGTACCTAGGTAAAAAATATATAAATGTACCTAATCATTCATGTATAAAGCCGTAAGTATGTATTAACTATGTTCGTACGTGTTTTAATCATGTTCCGGGGATTTGTTATCCTACTAATATTATAAACGCGAAAGTTTGTGACTATGGATAGATGGAAGGATGGATAGATGTTTGTTACTCTTTCACGAAAAAACTGCTGAATGGACTTTAATAAAACTTAGTATGGAGTTAGCTCACACCCTGGATTAACACATATGCTATTTTTATCCCTGTATTCCCACGGGAACCCACAAAACACGGGACGTCTGCTAGGATGTAAATACTTTATTTTATTTGTTCCTTTATATTGTTGAAATAAAAGTTTTTGTTATAGTCTAGTATGCCTGCCTACACAATTAGCGTCAGAACCATAAAAATCGGCCCACTAATTTCGGTTCTAGAGCAGCCACAAAGTTTAAATATACAAAAATTAATACTATAATCCTTCCTATAAAAATAATTTCTTCTCCAACACTCGTTTGACGGACCTAGTATCATCTAGTTAGTGGCCCTGACTGTTGTGCCGGAGGTCGTGGGTTCGATTGGCACCCAAGACAAAAATGTTTGTGTGATTTGTTCTGTCTGGGTGTAATTTATCTATATACATAATTATGTTAGTATTTAGACCAGCAAGGTGCTGGTGCTTTTTACACTAGCAGTCTATGGGTCGATTACACGCAAAAGGCTTACAGCGCCTTACGCGTTATTGTCGACACTGTAGCGCGTCAGGGATGTTCGCAGAGGCACATATAAAAAACTTTTACGCATTATGCGAAAGCGTGTGGCGTCCCTGATGCGGCGGGTCCGGGGCAGTGCCAACAGCCTCACTGTGGTCACTGTGGCCAATAGGGCTGAAGGTATTATACTCAAGCACTAGACCATAACACAAGTGATATCATCAAACCGTGCCTTGAAGAAATAAAAAAGTATTTTGGTCAATTAATGTTTTTTTTTATGTTTCTTTGATTATTATCATAATATTAATGGTTTTGACATGATTAGTGGTAATTTTGACATTGTTAGATTTTGACTTTATTTGTTTTTGACATTTTCTGATTTTGACATTATTATGGCTGATTGTATTGACATTATTAGTAATTATTATCAATATTCTCCAAATGTGTGCTTAAGTTGTAAACTCATTACTAACAAATTGGATTGTATGATCTGTTTAATAAATGATTATTATTATTATTATTAGAAATATATATTAAATATGTTTATCATTTGTCTAGTACTCATAACACAAACTCTGATTAGTTTGGGGCTAGGTGGCGTCGTGTAAAATTGTGGCATATTATTATTAATATATTATCTATCTATGTTGGGATCAGCTTACAGTCTAACCTGATGCATCTGAATACCAGTGGTTTACATTAAGCGACTACCTTTCTGACCTCCAAAATCCGGTGGCCGAATTACTCAAAAGCCTTGGTTAAACGGATTGTTAGATTTTCGGGATCCTGACTTGTCGTAACGATTGTCAAAAAACTACAATTCACAGGCACGCACGGTTTAAGCCCGAAGAATTGCTAAACTGAAGTGGCAGTGGGCAGGACACATCGCTCGCAGAACAGATGGTCGTTGGGGCCGAAAAGTTCTGGAGTAGCGACCACGTACCGGAAGACGCAGCGTTGGAAGGCCTCCTTGTGGGAGTTTTCCAACGCTGATACGACAACTTGGTGAGAGTCGGGGTAATCCAATGAAAGAGAGACGAGAAAGGACCGGTCGTTGTGGTGATATTTGGGGGAGGCCTATGTAGATGATGATGATGACGGTTTAACGTGCTTTTCAACACGCGGCATCTTAATATTATGTTACTTAGTAGTCACTTATCTATAGATTAACCTCAATATGTGTAGGATCTTTAACCACCACCCTGTATACCAAATACTATACTAAAACAGCAAAAAAAAAATTAGTTTATAACCACTTCATTTTAATCCACATTTGGAAACCGCAACTCGACAGAATCCCGCAATAAAAAATAATGAGTGAACTCGCAAAACAGAACTAGCGATACAACACAAAATATAATTATTTTTAACACGGGTCTGCGAGTTTCACAATTCAATAAAAAGGTGTGATTCTGAGAATTTTGATCTCTTTTATAATCATTATAATACTTCAAAAGAAGGGACGATGCTGTTGGTAATGTTAAACCCATTGTTAAGAATAACATTTATATGAATGCTATAACTTTACAAGTCCAAATTAAATTAAATAGTCTGTTTCTCAAAAGTGACGACCATTTTTTATTAAGACAGTGACCCATGTACAGAGACCAGCACATCAAGCTACCCCAATGTGTCGTCACATATAATCTTATTGATGTAAACAAAGTATTGTAAAATCGATTTTAAAAGAGTAAGTATGGAGTTTCTTGCCCATTCTTCTCCATACAAATCTACTTTTTGGAAGGGGCAACTAGAATCATTTTTTAAAGTTAATTTTTGTTCGACGTTCAAAAGTGCCTTATAGGGGCCTAATTGAAATAAATGGTTTGACTTTGACTTTGTGTCAAATTTCTATAATAGTTTATCAACTTTATGGCCAACATATTAAGGTTCATGTTCAATTGGGAAAATTTGACAGTTTGGTGTCGCTTGATTTGCTGGCGTGTCTGTACATTGATATTTTGTGATAGTCACGCGGTTTCACCCGCGTAGTTCCCGTTTCCGTGGGAATACAGGGAAAAAAAGCCTATGTGTTAATCCAGGGTGTCGGCTAACTCCATACCAAATTTTATTAAAATCGGTCCAGTAGTTTCGGAGCATATACAATGCAAACAAACAATTAAATCTTTGCTAGACTTTATAATATTAGTATAGATATAGATAAGGAATCGCCGTATACGGTGACATAATAATATAATATGTGAAAATTTGCCTGAGTAATAAAAAATGCCTTTTGTAACAATGTTTTTACAGGTCAGTCAGTCAGTCTAGTTTGTACAAGTGGGTTTCAGATTAAGCGTCAACGGTTCTTGTTAGACAAATGCATTACAATGCAATGCAATACCTACTCCTTCGATGAGTTATGAGTTAATACAAAAGTCAAATTAACTTCTAAGATAATAATAATTTACAAGAAAAACTAAAAAAAATATAAGTAAGTAACTTTTTTTTTGGGTGTAACAATTTGTTAAACGGTTTCTTCAGACGTTTTTATGTTTATCTCTCACGCTGTTAATACCGTTCAATTACCTATTTTTTTATTAGTAAGTTTATTATGTGAAAACTTGTAATTGGCCTTATTTTGTATATTACTGCTGACTATTTGAATGTATTAGCTGTAAGTTTTCCTAAAACTAATAAAATAAAATAAATATCGCCATCAATTTGTACACATGACATTAATTTTGACATACATTTTTTTATCATTTTACTATTTTTTATTTAAACTAACCTTTGAAAACTGTATTATTTAAATGTAAATTGCATACACGATGTTTCTTTAATTAATTTTAGATATAAGAATATAGACACAATGTAAAAATTGTTATTGAATAAATGAATTGAAAAAGGCGACTAACGAAAGGTATTTACAAGGCAGATGTAAGTGGGAACGCCGGGAGGGGACGCCCTAGAAGGACATACATAGACCTTATTGGTGAGGTTCTTCAGAAAGGTCAGGTGCGTAGTACTCGCAACCGGCGTGTGTGTATGACAACATGTATGAATGTAAACGAAGCAAAAGAAGTATGTAAGAATCGTAGCATATGGCGCTCTGTAGTTTCTGCCTACCCCCATGGGAAAAAGGCGTGAGTTTATGTATGTATGTATGTATGTATGAATTGAATTGTTTTGAACTCAGTCGGTGATACAGAAAAGAGCGAAATAAAAAGTATTGATTTAAAAAAATTCGTTCGTTCATGTCTACATCAGGTACCTACTCTCGAAGAACGTTGCTTAATCAGTCCTCATTTTATTACCACGAATATACATAGTCTTCTTGTCATACATCGTTATCTTTCGATATTAAAGCTAAAACCTCCATCTTCCAATATTCTGATAAAATTATAGGTCCCACCATTGCTCTGGGCAGATCTGCTTACCATTACAAAGAGGAGTAAACACAGGCTCCACTCTAAGCGGCCCCAGTGGGTTTGCAGCGTCGATCATCCGCATAGTGCGCCGCGGGCGAACACGCGGCTTTCCTGATTCACTTCACTACGTCGCTAGTCATGACTCTCGAACTAACGGGACGGACTTGGGAACTTATTTGGCATCTTTTTAACCGACTTCAAAAAAAGGAGGAGGTTTTCAATTCGGTTGTATTTTTTTTTTTTTTAGGGTTTGTTACCTCAGTACTCCGTCATTTATGGACCGATTTCAAAATTCTTTTTTTGTTTGATAGGGTATACTAACAGATAGGTCCCATTTGTATCAAAACTCATACCTGATGAGGGATCTTCGAGGAATTGAGGGAACTCCTTAAAAAACATAGGCACACATGCACCGATTTCAACATTTTTAAAAACAAATCAAGCATTTTCATTTAGAAAGTATCATTTGGTGAAGAAAAACTGATAAAGAAGACAGGAAAAAGTCAGATGTCTATGCTGAGCTTTTGTATTTCCACAACATAACATTACGCCATTCTATTTTAAAAGGGGCCGGCAGAGATGTACAGATTAATGTTTAGAGATAGAACTTCTTTAGCAATTGTTATCCAATTTCAATGATTCTTTCAAGTTTTGAAAGACTTTCTTTACATACAAAGAAGCTAAAAATTACAAAATAAAAACTTTTTACAAAAAAAACAACCGACGTCTTAAAAAAAAACTAACTGGTGAAAAATAACTCCAGTTTCGGAAGTCTGTGGCTTTGGTGGTTTTGTTTTGTTCATTATTGGCCACCGACTTCCGAAACTGGAGTTATTTTTCACCTGTTAGTTTTTTTTTAAGAAGTCGGTTGTTTTTTTTGTAAAAAGTTTTTTTGATATTTACATCTGCTACGATTGTTACATACTTCTTTTGCTTCATTTATGTTTATACATGTAGTCATACACTCACGCCGGTTGCGAATACTACGCACCAGACCTTTCTCTTCAGAAAGGTACATCACCAATAATGTCCGTGTCTAAGGCGTTCCCTCCTAGCGTTTCCATTTACTTCCTTTTTTTTCGTTCTATCTAAGCATACTCTTTTCGATTTATGTCTCTAAGTGCAACTTCTTTTGAACTATAATGTTGCTTTAACACATCATTCCTGTCTATCATTTATTGTAAGTACGTACTTTGCAAAAAAACGCATTTTTTACAGCATTTATTCAACTCTTCAAGGTAACAGTCGTGATGTTAATAAATAATTAAAAATAAAATAATCATACCAGCCTGTTACTGTCCCACTGCAGGGCAAAGGCCTCTTCTCATACAGAGAAGCCACAAGCATAGGTCTTAAAAATAAAATAAATATATTATTAAATACTAGACAACTGATAACTTATTACATTTCTAAATACTTACGTAAATTATTTCACCCAGACAGAGGATAAATGATCGGGCTCATCTTACAAACATTAGTCGTTTGTTTGTTTGTGTTTGTGTTGCGTGTGTTTGTGTTGTGTGTGTTTGTGTTGTGTGTTTGTTTGTTTTTGTTCACTTATACGTTGGCCACTAGCCACTAGACCTCCCAGCCAGTCATTTATGTTTTAAGTATATGTAAAATATCAATATCCACACGAATACCAAGTCCGTCCCACGAATTTATGGAAAATCCGCCATTTGACGCTCAAACGGACTCGGTCTAGGAAATTGTTTCGCATTTTCGTTTCCGTGTGCAAGGTGCATATTGCAAGCGATTGTAAATGCTCGCCCGGCTATATGAGCCACTGAGCTGATCGAATAGCTGACCTGAAGCGGTTATTGATTATGGGTTATTGGGTTTTTTTACTGAGGAATTCGGAGTTTTTTTAACTGAGAATAAAGTACATTTGTGAGCAATGTGCGGTAGTGTCTAATTTTCGACACTTTTGGACAGTGGTGTAGGGTTTGTAACCAAAGGAAGCATAAGCATTGTCATGAAGTGGGCCCAAATTAAATCTCCGGGCACAAAAATGCAATAACATGTCCCCGATCTGAGAATGAAACCCAGAATTATAACATTTTGTTACTAAAAATATAAATAAAATAAAAAAATAATCTCAAAGTAAGCAACACAAACACGTAAGGATCTTGCTTACAATAAGCTGCAAATACAGAACGCCACTTCCAGGCTTGCATGTGGCGTTCAGAAGTTGCAGCTTACCCCCATGGGTGAAAGGCGT
The DNA here is from genome assembly GCA_921972225.1 of Euplexia lucipara. Taxonomy (NCBI): domain Eukaryota; kingdom Metazoa; phylum Arthropoda; class Insecta; order Lepidoptera; family Noctuidae; genus Euplexia; species Euplexia lucipara. Next base: position 20,363,178 of record OV179159.1, read on the forward strand.
GAATTTATGTGTGTATGTACCTCTAAACATCTAAATACTTAGGTATTTAATTAAATCAAACTAACCGACTGACAACGGCTGTCTGTCCTGAAGGCCTAAACAAAGTCATAAGTTCGTTACGACAACGAAGTTCGATAAATCTGAAATAACAATAAACAATAATAATAAAACAAATAATAATAATAATGATAATCTGAACTTGGCATAAGCTTTCGAAACGCTCAATTTCGGATTTATTAAACTTCGACATCGACTACCAATTTTATGAGCGTGGAACCCAATATAGAAATACGCTTGTACGATATGACTACATACAGAAAGCACAGCCAATAGAAATCTCTATTCCTAGACAGCACGTTTCGCCGAAAACTTAGTTGTTAGAAAACATTGTTTGCAGACATCTCGGTACATAGAAAGCACTGTTGACAGAGATTTCTGTTCATAGATAACACTTCTTGCCGTAAACTTTTTCATAGAAACCACTGTTTGCAGGCATAGTGGTGATAGTGGGAAAAGGAAGGGGAGTGGGAAGGGAAGGGGGAGGGGAAGGGAGGGGTGGGGAGGGGTGGGGAGGTCATGGGCAAGGGAGGGGGTGGCGGAGGGGAGGTTAGGGGGGGGTGGGGGAGGGGGAAGCAGGAGGTGAGAGGGGAGGGGATAGGGGGACGGGTAGAGGCAGGGGTTGGGAGGGGTTAGGGAGGGGAAACAGAGGGAGGGGTGAGGGAAGGGGAGGGAGGGGTGATGGGAGGGGCGTGGGAGGTGTGGGGGAATGGGAGGGAGGGGGAGAGGGGGAGGAGAGGAATGGGGAAGGGCGGAGGGGGAGGAGAGGAATGGGGAGAGGGGGAGGAGAGGAATGGTGAGGGGGAGAGGAGAGGAGTTGATAAAAAATGCTATGCAATAGCTTTACCGCGGCAGTCTCCGAGTGTCACACGTCATTTTTTATGGATAGAGAGGAAGAAAAGCGAAATTTAGTAATTATAATAAATATTAATAGGTTCTTCTTCTCCATAGGCGCTTTCTGTGAACCAAGGTATCTGGAAACAGTGGTTTCTATGAAAAAATTTACGGCAAGAAGTGCTATCTATGAACAGAAATCTCTGTCAACAGTGCTTCCTATGTACCGAGATGTCTGCAAACAATGTTTTCTAACAACAAAGTTTTCGGCGAAACGTGCTGTCTAGGAATAGAGATTTCTATTGGCTGTGCTTTCTGTATGTAGTCATATCGTACAAGTGTATTTCTATATTAGGTTCCACGCTCCAATTTTATAAAATTATTTCATTTTGTGCCTGAAGAATTGCAATGATACAAACAGACACCAGATACATTTAAAAACATGTCCCACCACACCACACTTTTACATTTGTAATGTAATTAAATATGAATATTAATAAGAAAAATACTTAAGGGGCCGTGCATAAAATTCGCTCGCTGGAGTTTAGGTAACATCAATGCGATGCTATATTTGTGTGTACCGTTCACGAACACACGCGTAAAGCTCGAGCGTAGTGATCGCTTAAACTGTTTTAATATTTTCTATCATATTTTGAGTTTCTAAGTAAATTAAGACGGTTGAGAAATAAATCTCCGGAATTTTTGTGTATACATATTTGTTTACTATGTTGGTACACATGTTAAAGTACACAAATTAAAAAATAGTACGAATATATAATAAACTGAAGATTATTATGTTACTTTTAAAATTTCTTAAAAGTTATTCAAACAATAGAAAAAAAAATACTGATTAGTCTTCAAATTTCCGGAAAGTAACGACATTATTTTTTTTTCCGTATGTTGTAGTAAAAATTAAAAAGTGGTTCCCTCACGTGCAAGTAGACTATATACTGGTATTGGTAAGATTTTTTTAATTTTCATAATCTATTTCAGTTTCTTGTAACTAAATGATCAAACGTCATTCTCGCGTCATTTTTTGGAAAACATGTGGGTGAATTTTAGTGATTTACCATGAATACGTAATTTATTTCCAAAATTTAATTCCTCAACATGCAAAGCAAGGAACTCGTCTTTTCAAATCACAAATAGGATTGTATACATTTTTCTTCTCTTTCTCACAAATAATGATTAAAGTTGATCAAAATCAGTCGATTTCAGGCACGGCGCCTTAAATTTGTTACCAATAAATTTGTAAGTATATTGTTTTTGTTTTACTTAATTTTATTAATTTTTTGCTATGCCCTACAGGGTCCATGATTGTGCGTAGTAAGCATTATTTTAATATCTTTTACACATTGTGGAATTCAAATAAATAGTATGAAAATACACACATCGGTCCAAAGGCTCTACTAGTCTACAGTCCTTTACAACTATTCCATCCAATACCTACTTCCCTCTCCAGAAGAATAAATACGAAACGCAACAAACAGTCGAAATACACTCAGACCAGATGCAGGGCGGGGAATCAGTTAATTAAATTAAACATACGAACGAAGCGTAGCTCGAAATTAACGATGTGCAATTAAAGGAGGTACGCGGCGCATGTAACTACATTACGACGAGGTACTGGCCATCATGCATGCATGTCCGATAGTAAATGAGGTTGGGACTGTAGATAGGGGACCGCATTACGCATTTATGGTGCCCGCGAATTTTTTTTTTTTTTAGTTTCTGGCTGGAAGTTTAACAAAACATGATTTGCGACTTTAACACGTAATTTGTTAACTGAAATATAAAAATTGAAATCGTTAGGACAACCCTCTAAGTTCATTTCACCCATTTAAAGATTATTTCATGAAAAAATCATTTAAATTAACAGTAGGTACTTGCCGACTCACTTAAACATCGATGTCTCAATTAAAAAATCCGTTACCGACATCAAACGACTAACCAGGACAATTGAAAAAAAATTACAAAAGAAAAAAAAGCGTTCAACGAAAATAAATTAAGCAACGCAAACACGCGCGAACTCAATCGCTAAAATGTTGCCACAATTAAAAATTCAGTCCGAATTCCCCACCTGGCAACACTCCAAAGCGTCGAATGCTGGCCACCCAGTCGACGGCGCCGAAATAAAAATTAATTATTATTGTCCACTTTTCACTTGGCTTTATTTTACAACACTAGCTGGTTTTACGAGTACGCTCGCTCTTTTATTTAATTAATTTGCATTTCGTTTTGTATAAACACATGATACCTCTGTTTGGGAGCGGCTGCTGTTGGAAATTCGTTGTAAACTGCAACTACGATGAGAATTTAAGGACTTATTTTTTGCAGTTTTTTGATAAAATACAGTACAGACTTTTATTTTTCTCTTTTCCTTACTTTTCTCCTTATTTCTTTCGTGCTTTTCTTCTATCATTGTCTGTAAAACCTGTTTTACCGTGGATATATACCATAGATAAATTCCCATTGTAGTTAGAATGGGAAATAAAAAAATAATTGGAGCTTGTCAATAAATTCAGCACAGCGTTATTTGTTTAAGCGCCCCAAATATGGATAATTTATAATATATTATGTTGTAATTTTATCTGAATTAAATGAATTGAATTAAATCTTTACAAATTCCCAACGCAGATACAGTAGGAATTTATGAAATTAATCATTAGCAGCTTTTGAAATAAGTAGGTACTCACAGTACCTACTCGTATAGACTGTTATTGTTTTTTCTTGTTCTGTTTTCCTTATTACTATTTTTTTAATAAAAAATACCAAGAAAATGCATGTAGGTACAAACGCTTGCACATCAACCTACTCAAAACAGCAATAAATTTAAAATTTATTAAAGAAATTTGACAGATTGTAGTAGGCTGATGTGCTGGCGTCTGTACAAATTCACATCGTAGCTACAATGGGAATTCAAGAAATTAATAATTTTAATCTTTTTGTTTTATTCAGTATAGACTGAACCGACCAAAATTTCAGCGTTAAGAGGCTAGCACATCAAGCTACCCCGATGTGTCAAATGTCTTTAAAAAATCAACTTTATTACAATTAAGATTATGGTTCATGTTCATTTAGAAAATAGTGACAGTTTGTGGAAGCTTGACGTGCTGGCAACAGAACTTATGGTTTTAGCTATTTAATTTCTATTTTTAATTGCATCCGAATACACTTAAGTTTAGTATTACGTTCAAACCCAAATACCTAGCTGTCAATATTTACCAGATTTGTATGTAACCACACAGCCTACTCTCTGAATAATTTACAAAACAAACATACAAAATAATAGACTGCAATAAAGAAAATAAAACTGATCCGATGCGAGTGTTAATTCCTTTTAACTGCAAATCCGCGGCCGCCATACTGGAAACCAATAACGGTTGAAACACATTCAAAATTATAATGGCCTGTTGTGTCCGTGATATCGTTGGCAACTTTTTAATCGAGTTTTCAAAGGGAACCTCAGATATTGTTATGCTAATCGGGGATTAAAAGTGAGTCATACCTATTGTATAAAGTATACTAGCTGATGTCCGCTGCTTCGCTCACGTGGATGTAGCTTGACAAATTACGTTTTAATAGGTACCTTCCTCGAGAACCACTCTATCCATTGGTGAAAACAGCATGAAAATCGGTGCAATATATTTTGAGTTTATCACCAACAGAGAGACAAACGCAGTGGAGGACTTTATTTTATAATAGGCCATTTGACAAAAATTTTAGTTTTTAGTCCCTCATCCAAATTACAAGAAAATATTTGACTCATAATTTTTCTTTTTTCACGTAATCAAAAAAAAAATAACGGCGATACATCGAGTCAAAATGTCGCATGACGTCACTAGCCAGTACAGTTTATACTAGATCATGACGTTACAAGCCCCCTCTCCTCAACTTTAATGCGCTTAATCTAAGCAGTTTTCCATCAAGTTTGAAAAAGAAAAAAAATATGTGTCGGTAATTTTTTTTTAACCTAGATGAGAGACTAAAACTAAAATTTTGTCAAATTGCCCATTAGTAGTGATTTGTAATTTGTACCCACACGCCTGTATTGCCCGCAGGGTAACCCGCTGAAATATGGATGTATCATAAGTATTATAATAACTAAAAGTAAACCTTTAATTTTTTTTTAAATTTAGGTTAAAAATCCATAGCAAAGTACACCATTATCTACCTAGCCTTTTCCTAACTAATTTCGGGTGTTCTTAACTTTATTTACTTATTAACTTAACTTTCAATTAGATCCTTTGTTAATTTCAAGCTAAAACAACTAAACTGTTTTTTTATGGATTGCATTATGTGGTGAACGAGAGACTTCGACTAAACTGATTGGTTAATTTTACGTAAATAACCGGTAGCGAGTTCGTCATGCTTCCCTCAGATGTTGCTGCTTGCGCTAGCGTCGGGGGGCTAGTTGGGGGTCGAATTACCACCATCCCTCTAATATGGCGAGAAGGGTAATGGCTGATCTTTACGTTATGCTCGTGAAAGGGTGCTGCTTGTGGTAACTGGTCGTCTTGCTGGCCTTGGTTTTGCTATTGTTTTAACGAATACCTGTTTTTTTTGTTTTATTTAACTTCGATGGTCCTAGTTTATCATTTTGTGACATTGTCTCGCAGATCTATCGATATAATCCAACTCTGCACATGTAAGCGGGCACGCCGTTTATACCGGGTCAGTTACTTTTGCTTGTGTTTAGTCAGTATTAATGTCGGTAGCTACATAGGTATTACTATGTAGCTATATAGGTATTAACATGTAGCAAATGACTTATTTTAAATGTTTATAATTATAACTAATAGTACCGTATAAAATCAAGTTCTTCTAACCTATCAAGCAGACGTGTTGTTGGGGAGTTTGTTCCGCCACTTCTTCCCAGCAAAAGGGCGGGCTTTTTGGGGGACTGTCTTATGTAATTTTGACGTTCAAAAAGTGCTGATTCTCAGCCTAATTTGAATAAATGACTTTTGATTTTCATTTTGAAAAGACCGCTATACAAATAACAATATTAAAAAAATATTAACAATAAACCCAAAGTTCTGAACGGGGGTTGCCCGTAGTCCACCTTCGTGAATTCACTAATAATAAAAAATGGAAACAGATATGACTATCTGGAGAAAAAATCTAAAAGAAAAGTTCATCGAATCTTGGCCTCAACTGTCACATTTGTCCGAGCAAAGAATATCAGATCAGAAAAGAGTAATTTTAAATAACAAAATGATTTCAGACACGCGATTACAAGCTTTAAAAACGAAAGCAGAGTACACACTTAACCAATTAAACCCTTTCATACACTCAGAAAACTACAGTTTATTGACAACTGCAGAGAATACACCAACACAAGCATCACATAGACAAGAAGCAGACGTAGACGACGACCCCAATTATTTAAATAGTATTGATTTAGAATCTCTGACACACACCATCATAAACATGGAACACAATGTCACTAACCCTGAAGTAAGTTTAGACAAAAATAAAGAAATAGAGGAAACATTCTCAAACGTACTACAATATTTCACTAACATTCATCCCACAAAAAGAAATTACATACCCAAACAGAAATCTTCAAAAAAGTTATCGCAAATAGTAAGTTACATTAATAATATTATACTGCCAAAATATGCCAACGGAGATACAGAGTTCGAAACTTTACAAACGATAATATACAGTGCTGCTTGGACAGCTGCTAAAACAAACGGAAGTAAACTTTCATTGTTAACTTCTGAGAATATAGGTTACATTAATCAGAAGAATCAAAAACCTAAATGGCAGAAAAGACTAGAACTTAGAGTTAAAGATTTAAGAACAAAAATTGGGAGACTTACAGCGTACATGCAAGGAAACAGGGGTTGGAGGCTTGTTCGAGAGGTAAACACAATACTAGAAAACTATAGAATACATACAACTCATGAAGAGCCAAACACACAACTCACACACTTTTTAGACACACTTAAACAGAAACTCACTCTTGTTAACAGTAGATTAAACAGGTATAATAATTGCACACTCCGCAAAATTCAGAACAACAAGTTTAGAAACAACGAAAAACAATTTTATCGAACAATAAAATTTTCTACCACAAACAAATCAGGACCAAGTAATAACGAAAATAACATAAATAATAGTTTACCACCGATAGACGAACTTAAGCAATTTTGGTCAAATATTTGGGAGAGGCCAATATGTCATAACGCGGAAGCTGAGTGGATTAAATTAGAAACAGAAAACCATTTCCAGGTTGAGGAAATGGCATTCGAATATGTACAAATAGATACCTTTCACGACGTCCTTCAGAAATTACACAATTGGAAAACACCCGGGTCTGACTACATTCACAACTTCTGGTATAAAAAATTTACACACATTCACCCATATCTATATAATTACATCAACACCTTCATCAACAATCCAACAACGATGCCTACATATATAGCGGAAGGAATTACGTATATGATACCTAAAGATAGCGACAGCGCCAACCCAGCAAAGTACAGGCCAATAACATGTCTACAAACAATATATAAAATAATAACTTCATGCATTACCGAAACTATTTACAAACATCTTGATTCAAATTCCATATTAGCTGAAGAACAGAAAGGCTGTCGAAAATTTAGTCAGGGCTGTAAGGAACAGTTAACAATAGACTCAGTAATACTCAAACAGGTTCAAAGGCAGAAAAAAGATCTATACACTATGTATATAGATTACAAAAAAGCATATGATTCTGTACCACACACATGGTTGCTAGACATTTTAAAAATCTATAAGATAAACCCTCAAATCATTGACTTTTTAAATAACACCATGACATAATGGACAACACGCTTACATCTCACCACACCTACAGGAAATGTGGAGACAGAACCCATTAAAATCCAACGAGGTATATTCCAAGGTGATTCACTTAGCCCACTATGGTTTTGTCTTGCGTTAAACCCCTTATCAAACCAATTAAATTCACTAATTCCAGGATATAATCTTCACTATAACAACAATTCAGATAACATACAGGTCCACAGACAGAGTTGCAAAATTAACCATCTACTTTATATGGATGATATAAAATTGTATGCGTCTTCACCAGAAGACTTAAATAAACTTGCAAACGTCACAGATCAATTTTCGGGGGACATAGGAATGGAATTTGGAATTAATAAATGTAAAATCAATTCAGTCAGGGCAGGCCAAACATTTGAACATTCAAATACCACACAGACAGGAGAACACATAGATTCCTTAGATGAAAACGAAACATACAAATATTTAGGGTATATTCAAGCTAAACAAATCAAACACAAAACGATAAAAAATAAACTTACGCAGCAATTTAAACACAGACTCAACTCTATTTTAAATACCCAGCTTCACTCCAAACATACTATCAAAGCAATTAATAGCTACGCAATTCCTGTTCTCACATATTCCTTTGGTATAATAACCTGGACAAAAACTGAACTTAAAAATCTACAACGCACCATTAACACTACTTTGACCAAACACCGAAAACACCACCCTAGGTCTTGCGTACAGCGACTGACATTACCAAGAAAAGAAGGAGGACGCGGTATAATAGACATTACAAACCTACACAATAAACAAATTAGTACACTTAGAAAATATTTTAACACAAAAAGCAACACATCTATCCTACACAAAGCAATAGTTCAAAACGACCGAAATCTGACCCCACTAAACATGTATGATAAAACCAATCAAGGCAATGAAAAACAGACTGACCAACAGACAAAAATACTGGAATGGACCCGGAAGACTCTTCACGGAAGACATCGCCAAGACCTGTGCCACCCTAACGTCGACAAATTAGCGTCGAACGAATGGCTTAGGAGAGGAGATTTATTCCCTGAGACTGAAGGGTTTATGACAGCAATTCAAGATCAGGTAGTAGTAACCCGTAATTATCAAAAGCATATCATGCGAGCCCCCGTTACATCAGATATTTGCAGGCGATGTCATAGCTCATCCGAAACAATACAGCACATAACTGGAGCATGTAAGGCCATAGTTCAGACTGACTATAAACATAGGCACGACCAAGTGGCCAACATAATTCACCAAAAACTTGCCATAAAGTACAAATTAATTACTACACCTCCAGTATCTTACTACAAATATAATCCTGAAGCGGTTCTCGAAAACGCTACACACAAGCTATACTTTGATAGAGCTATCCTCACAGACAGAACAACACACTACAATAGACCAGACATAACTTTACTAGATAAAATTAATAAAAAAGCACAAATAATTGATATAGCAGTGCCAAATACACATAACCTACAAAACACAATAGCAGAAAAACTATCAAAATATACAGACCTGAAGATTGAAATCAGCCGAATGTGGCGATTAGGTAGCGTTGATATTGTTCCTGTAGTGCTTTCAACCACGGGTGTCATTCCCAAAAAACTTCACCAATCTTTGAAAACTTTAGACTTAGCTCCTTCCACCTACCATACCCTACAGAAAGCTGCTATTCTGAATACCTGCAGAATTGTCCGAAAATTCTTACAAAACGACAATGACGCAGAAATATCACATTCACAAACCCCATTCAGATCACGAACACACTCGCATCTATCGCCAGTCACACAAGTACACGAGCACACTCACGCAGCGCAGTCATTATACACCATCACAGAACATCATCACTTAGGTTAGTACTTCAGGGTTAGCACTTGGCTTCGGCCCGTGTTATCCTAAAAAACCGGCACATATAAGCCGAGATACAAAAATGTATACCAAAGAATAATAATAATAATAATAGACGAAGTTATCTTGACGAATAACTATCGGAGATATATTATGAAGGACGGGACAGTTGACGTGTGTCGGGCATGTCACTGTCCGGGTGAATCTATCAGACATATCATCTCTGGTTGTTCTCGTCTGGCTAACAGTGAGTACTTGCACAGACATAACCAAGTGGCCAGGATTATCCATCAGCAACTTGCTTTGAAATACCAGCTTGTGGATTCTGAAGTACAGTATTACAGGTATGTGCCCGACCCAGTTCTCGAGAATGACCATGTTACACTGTACTGGGATCGATCTATCATCACTGACAGGACTATTGTTGCCAATAAGCCTGATATAGTGGTGATAGATCGATTAGCGCGCCGCACAATGATAATCGATGTTACCATCCCTCATGACGAGAACCTCGTGAAAGCTGAGAAAGAAAAAAAAATCAAATATCTCGACTTAGCACGCGAGGTTGTCGACATGTGGGATGTGGACTCGGCTGTCATTGTGCCGATAGTCGTAACAGCCCATGGCCTTATGGCTAAAAGCCTCGATGAGCATCTTTCGAGGCTTTCGTTGCACGGTTGGGTCAAGAACCTGATCCAGAAGGCAGTACTTCTTGATACGGCCCGCATCGTGAGGAGGTTCCTGTCTCTGGAGCCCTAACCACCGGTAGCTTGGACCCTGCTCCCGCCATCGGTGGTTCACTATTTTTTATATTTTTAAATGTTTTTATATTTTTTATATCAATATTTAAAAATGTAATTTATATGTATGTACAAATAATAAATGAGAATAATAATAATAAAAGTTTTATTTGCAGATAACAAAGATCCATAGTTTTAGTTAGTATTTTGGTATTAGTAACAATGGTGCTTAAATAAGTAAGTTAGTATTGTTAGTTTTGACGGAATATACATTTAAGACAAAGTTAACCTGTGACTGCCCACCCAGTGTTTTTGGAAGGGACAGTCCGGTCTGGCAGCTATCATTTTTAGGATGCCATTGTTACTACCATGCAGGCGCTGTAGTAAGGAGGCCGCTTTCTTTCGCATGATGGCATGGAAACCATCTGTGCGAGCCTCCGCAAACATTCCTGAAGCACTACAGCGCCATGGCAGTCCCAAAAGCATCCTAAAAGCATTATTGAGTTGAACACGCAGGACGTTGTATGCTCGGCGCGTGTATGAAACCCACAGGCCGCTCGTGTAAAAAGATTGACAGAACGCCTTAAAAAGTGTTACTTTGACGTCTGTGGTACAACGAACAAACCTGCGGGCAATCATATTGCTCCTCACAGACAACGCCCTGCGCTCTCTTTCTATATCCATGTCATCCCTTAGGTCGCTCGTGATAACGTGGCCAAGATACTTAAAACTATCTACAACCTTCAGCGCTACGCCATTGAGACTTATGGGAGGAACACTGCGCGACTGCTGCTTAGGTGCCTTAAATACAAGGATCTCACTCTTCTTCGAGTTGTATCTTAACCCGTGTTCCTCCGCATAGGCCTCGCAGGTCGATAGCAACTTCTTCAAACCGCTTCTAACCTAACCACGGGTAATTATTTTTCCCGTGGACCACCTGCATTACCAACAGCACCTACACCTGTGTACATTTAAAATCATCAAATTGGGGTAATGGGGTCCCCACCCCCATACATGAAATGATTTTTCCGCGTTCTTGTTCGACGTTATTTACTAATTTTTCACGTACGTAACCTTTCCTGTGCTAATCCGACTCGCACTTGGCTAGTTTTTTCCGGCATTCATTTGTTTGTTTGTTGTTCAGGTTCAACAGTAAAAATAACTACCTAACATTTATAGTGATCTTGGTTCATACGTATGAAAACTGGACCACGGGCAATACATTCTAAAATGTAATATGTAAGTATACACAATACATTCTAAAATGTACTTAAGTGGACCACGGGAAAAAAAAATATCAGTGGTACACCTAGGGGAACTTACCACGGGCAACTCCCGGTTCTAAAATCTCCAATCCAGAATTACAATTTAACGCCATCTATGATAAAACGTGTGAACTAAGATGCAAGAGGGGTAACAACCCACCGACCTAAGTTGGGCATCAAGCAGTGATCGTAGTTACAGTAGTTAAAGGGCGATGGCTCTGTTTAAACTTCAGTCCTTCACCTAGAAATATGGTAAGCTGATTGATTGATGGAAAAATAACTGATTTCTAGAAATTACTCTCCAAAAATCAATATTCCAATGCAATCCACAGCTACTAAATACTTACAGTAATTATTCGATCTTGGCCTTAGCTCACATAGCTAAAATGGTAATTAAAATAGTGTAACAATGCTATTGTTATTTAACTAGGTATTTTACGTAAAATACTGGTATTCAGCAGCATCTGGATAGAATCGTAGGTACAAATAAAATATGTTATACATACCATTCGGTCTAATAAAAACTTAGAAAGTACACATGAATTGAAAAAGTCACATTCGTACTTGCCCGAATTTGAACCACAACCTCGTGCATGAGAGGTAAGCGCCTTAACCTATGGGCTATTAAGACTAGCTGTCAAAAATCTACAAAAATAACAGCCAACGTCTTTATGTGCTTTTCGAGTTACGGAGGGGAATTTATATGTAATAAATGATTATGGATCAACTACATATTAGATAATGGTCGCCCCTCCACGGATCGACAATGACAAACGTTGCTTAACCTTCAGTTATCCCGTACGGCTGCTTTTATTTAGTTACGAGCCCACACAAGGAGTGAAAGTGTAAGTAATAGGTCTAATATTAGTGATATCACATTACCTACTATAAATTCACATCACGACTGGCAATCTAATTTGCATGTTATTACAAACAATCTATTGAGTTAATGGAGGAAGAACGGCTAGTATTAATAGTCCTAAGTTTGTCATAGGTTATGGCATCAGTAATTTGGCATGGTAACATATTACTTACTTTCTCCGTTACATTATATTAAATTCTATTTTATTTTTTATTATGGCAAACAGAGCCGATGTCGACTATTCTGCCAATGTCTAAAGTGAGTTGGACAGCAAGTGCGCAAAAAAAAATCTTCAGTTGATACCTACAGTTGAACTCAATGAGATCTGCATGGGTTAGTATGGGACTGACACAAACAAAAAATGAAATTACATAAATATTATAATTTTAGTACTGCTAGTACATTTATTAAAATTTGTTACCACATTAAAACGGGCAGAGATTTTAGCTCACAATAGGGAATATGCATGTAATTTAAATATGGTTCGAATATTTTTTTTCCGAATCTATAATGGCAGAAAATATGAACTGAATCATTATTTTACTTTTTAATAGCGTCATAATTATTTAAAATTAAAAATAAAAGTGCGAATTAAGCGCGGGAAATTCTAATTTGTGAAACGCATCACCATTGGTTATAACGAAACTTGACGTCAAATACTACGACAACAACTCAACGCCTACAAAACATACAATGTGTAAATATTGTCATATTTACACATTGTATGTTTTGTAGGCGTTGAGTTAAGTATTGGAATGGACTTTTTATTGGAAAACATAATATTACCGTGTGTGTTGTGAACTAATTTAATGTTCAAGTGTAATTTTAGCTTCATAGTAAGGTTATAAAACATTTAAGATAAATGACTGAAAGTGGTTTTGTAAAAGCACAATCTGGTAATGTTTATTGAATTCGGGTACAAGCAATACCGGTAAACTGGTTTTTGAACTTTTTTCACGGTGAAATGGTTAGAAGAACGAAAACACCCAAAGTAATAGTAATAGGATCATAGTAAATGACGTAATCGATATGGCGCGCGAAAATGGCGGCGTTTAAACAGCTCAAATTTATTCTATAGGTATTTTAAATATTTTTTTAAGCTTCATTACTTACTGCATTTTTAAATATGTTTATAATTTTTTACTATGTTAAAACGTTGTAAACAGTGAATTAAAAATATAAAAAAAATACATGCATATAGATACCCTATTACTACAACTATCAGCGCCACAAGCAGTTCAGGGTAGGAATATGTTAGTTAGAAGAGAGGAAAAGTTAACACATTATATTATAATTATATCATCATCACTGTTTTTAAAACGTAAATTTAGTGGTATATCTAGCTTGCCGAGGTCGATCTGTGGATGGGTGTATCAAGAATCCTCCGTGCTCGAAAAGGATGTTAAGCCGTTGTTGGTCCCGGCTGTCATTCAAGTAGGTCTTTGACAGTCGTTACTTGTAGTCAGAAGCCCGAAAGTCTGACAACCAGTTTAACCAAGGGGTATAGTGTTACCTAGTGCCACACTCGACTCAGTAGAGCGCAGAGCCAAGAGGCTCATTGGTGACGAAAAGCTGGTGGGTACCAAGCTTCATACCCTGGCCCACCGCCGCAAAGTTGCATGTCTGTCGGTCTTTTACAGACTGTATTTTGGTGAGTGTGATCTAGAACTCCACGAGATCATTCCACCTTCACCTTTCTTCTATCGGGAATCCGGACGCACTGCGGGTTATCACCCATTCCTTATAGATGTTCCTTGTGGAATAACATTACTGCGATATTTATATCTTTAAATGTCGCAGCTAATGCTGAGATTGGCGCCTTGTTGGTCTCGCACAGGTCATTATTTTATTTTATTTTTTTTTCTTTAGTTTTTTACTCTTTTCTTGTATCTTTTTCATTATTTATTTATTTATTTATTACATAATAAAACTTTATGCACAAGTAAAAAAACTGTACAAAGGCGGACTTAATGCCTTAGGCATTAACTACCAGTCTACCTTAAGGTGGTGCAGAGATGGAACGAGGTAGGTGCAACAGGGTAAAAATTAAGGACAAAAAGTGACACATAAAAAAAATATAATAATAAATACATAATAATAAATACACAGATACATCATTCATTACCTGTATTGTTGTTCTTTTGTTTTATGTTCTGTGCGTCCAAATATTTTTTTTGCTTTCTTTAAGTTCCAAACATTAATTTGCACGAAGTGCTTTGCCTGTTCCTTCATTATGCGCACAGCCAAGGAGTGGAATTCCCTGCCTGCATCGGTGTTCCTGAGTTCATTTGACCCCAATCTGTTAAAGTCGCGAGTTAATAGGCTTCTTTTGGGTAAGCTCGTTCCATCGACGACCTCATCTCTGACCGCAGGACAAGATTGAGGTCAAGAATAGACCCAGTATGTATAAAAAAAACTGGGCTGATGAGGTTAGTAGGAAGTCACTCCATGTAAAATACTAGTTTTCAGCTGCATCCGGTTAGACTAGAACGACTCATACGTAGTTTTGAAAAAGCTAGGCAGATGATGATGATATTATCGCTATCGGTTACGTATACACGGCTACACATCAAGCTGTAGGTACATTTCTAGTTCATTTCACCCAAAAGCGAATCAATCCTAAATATAAACAGACACATTCCAACTGACGCGTCTTCACTGTGTAGTGGCAAAACAATTGAACTCGCACAATTAATTGTATAGCGAGCGGTCGACGATCGACCTATTAACCTAGCCAGGGGTGTGCAACATTTGATTTATTTTTACCCGACTGCGGCGAAACAAGAAGGAGGGCTATTATACAAAAGCATCAGGCCTGTATTCCCCGGCTTACATTACAAGCTTTATCTTTATTAGGAGTTTAAATCAAAAAGCACGCCTTGATGGGTTAGGCAAAAGTGTAAATATTAGTAGTGTTTAAGTCCCAACTCCCTTGAACCAGTCCATCCTGGATCCGTGCTGATACTGCGTAATTCTTGATTAAATACCCAATAACACTTTACCCGGTTTGGTATTCGAACCTATGACCCCATGCGTGATGTTAACTTACAACCACTAGACCAACGAGGCAGTATTAGGAATGTATTAATATCTTGCATTAGTATTTTTTTAGGAATGTATTAATATCTTGCAAATTACTAGTACCTACTAACCATAACATATTTTCCTACGCGAAGTTACTTCACAGATTCAAATCTTAAGTGATTTATGTCTTAATATAGCAAGCAACTATTCCTTTTAATATTAGGAAATAAATCATTCCGTGAATAATATTTGTTTTATTTTGAACAATGTTGTACAGTCAGCGGCACGTTGACGACGTCGACGTTACGCTCTTTCAGCTTTGCTGAACTGTTTATTCTGGTCAAAACTGACAATTATTTTAACCAAAGGGGTTTTTTGTTACACTTTTGGACTGCCTCGTTGGTCTAGTGGTCGCAAGCGCTACTGCTGAGCATGAGGTCCAGGGTTCGATCCCCGGGTCGGGCAAAGTGTTATTGAGTTTTTCCATCTGGGTTTTCTCAGTAGCAGCCCGGAGTCTGGGTCTGTGCCCGATTGATGGCAATAGGCTCGCGCCCTATTACATGGGACTTAAACATAACTGGCGAAATGTGGGTGTACTACCAGGTACGCCTCTGCCTAGCCCTTCGGGGATTACAGGCGTGACGTTATGTAAATAAAACTAACTCGGTTGTGGAACTCAGATAGGTAGTTGCTTCATGTAAAAAACTGGTATTCAGCTGTATACAGTTAGACTGGAAGCTGAAGCCAATAGAGTTGGAAAAAGGCTAGGTAAATGATGATTATGCTTACTCTAGTTTTAATACCACTGCTATTAGGACTTTTATACAATCGAATCTATTCCGACGTGATTGAATTATGAACACAAGAAAAAAAAACTAGTTACTACTTTTTTTATTAATCAATTGAAAGCGAAAAAATGTTGAGCGCTTCTCACTTTTTCGCGATGCGCGACGACCTTTCGCGCATGCGTACAACAACTAGTCTGCTGCGCGCGCGCGCTCTGACGGACGTACTGCAAGTCAATTCAAAATGGCGCCGGTCGAGATAAACGAATAACTGTTGTTTATCAATAAAATAATAATAGCTTTAGTTAGTAATCAGAAGAATAGAAACAAAGTTAATCAGCTCCTTCTAAACTAGACTGTTGTTAAGTGATTAAGTATTATTTTGAATTGGTAATGGTATTCGATCAGTAAATTAAGTTAGAGAGATTAAAAATTAAATTCACTGATTAATAAACTTAATCAAAAGTTTGAAAGACCGTATTAAATAAGTCTTAATTTATCTGAAGTCTAAAAAGTAAGTTAGTACAAGCAGGTACTTGATTTGTTTAAACTGCCCTGCTTCTGATATAAATAAATAAAATCACAGTACACAAAAACGCAAATTTATAAACTTACCTACTTCTTTTGTACGCCAATATTAACCGCTAAATGTAAAATGTGATTGACATTTATTGCCGAGTAAAAATTAAATAAAGTGAGTGTGATTTCGAGGATTCTGAACTATGAAAATGTTGTGGTTTTGCCTGCTATTAGCACTGGGGTTAGCGAGTTCCCAGAATGCTTCTGAGACGGAACCAGTTGCAAATCTTTTAGGGTAAGTCTTACTTTAGTTCTTTTCTTTCTAAAATAATGCTAATCTTTAAATATTCAACTCTGGTGCTGAATGTACACATTATCATACTTTCTTACTAAGCATATTTTGGGAACATCTATTTTTCGGTAAAAATTTGGGAGTATTCCCGTTTGAGCACCCATTTTTTGAGCACCTACGCATTTAGCACCAAAGGTATTCCCATTTCCCATAGGTTAATGCATAGGTGCTCAATAAATAGGTGCTCAAACGGGAATACTCCAAAATTTGTCTCGCAAGACTTGTTGCCAGTGCAGACATCTGCGAATTAAATTCTGTTGAAGAGATTCCTACTGCACCGTGTGCAGGCTTGGCAATGGCTTAGACAGAATCTCTCTTTCAAGATGTTTTCTAAACTAGCTGTAAACCTCAATTGGCAATTTTTTTTATATATCTTCGAGTAGTGGAAGGGACAGAATTATGTATCTGAACTCTTGTAGGTACGAGCGATGAAGTATCTTCCATCCTATACATGTTATAAACCAATAGCTAAATAGACATCATCAGAGCAGGATATTTTTTTCAATCTTCAGACTGTTTCTACTAATGCTACTTTAAACTTTATGATCTTATGCTACCACTCCCTCATCCATGTACAGTACGCCTCAGTTTCCGTGAATCATCCTTAAGGCTATAATCGCTTGCACCCAGCGGCAGCGTCCAAACCAAGAGCTTGGCCGCTCAAAGAAACGAATCAGACAGATGTGTTGCTGGGGAGTTTGTTGCCCCATGTCTTATTCCCAGCAAAAACACTAGGAAGCGTGCGTAGATTATTTTTGACGTTCAAAAATGCTGATTCTGAGCCTCATTTAAAATTAACGAGTTTTGATTTAGAAAGCATTTCAAGCAATTTCATGCAAGCTCTGGTGCGCAGGGTGCGTGGCAGCCCAAACAGTGTGCTGATAATGATAGTTGGCTGTCGATGTTAGGGTTATGTGTTGTGTTAAGAGCTCTTACACATGAGCGGCATGTCGCCAACGGCAGGGGCAGGTGCTGCCACCGACAATGCGGTAGCCAAACTGACTCCTATACTGAGAGAGCTGACGACGACTGCCGCTAATATTTGAAGTTGGAACGTCAACGGCTGCCGCAGAGGCATGTCGATTTCGACGGCAGCAGTTACCTCTGCCGTTAGCAAAATGCCGCTCGTGTGTAAGCTCTTAGAATGTTTAATGTTATTTCGTCAGCTAACTGATTCATCGCGAGTTGGGCCGACTGTACCCACGTCTGAAAGGTATAAATGAGCTTGTGAATACCCTCACCAGTTAGCGTTGTTATGTTAATCTAATTAAAGCCACAAACAAAAGAGAATCGCATTGCATCGAGTCATGCGCTTGTGCAGCTTCTAAAACCGCATCCTCGGCGCTTACAGTTTCGAAACGAATTGTTACGTTATCGATTACACTAGGTGGCTTTATTGAATAAAACTCATTATCAAGGGAAAAGCACTACAAATATAAAATATATAAAAGTATTAATTATACTAATAAATCATAAACTAAGCACAACTTATAGGTAGATAAATTACTCCCAGAGACAGACATTTGTCTTGGGAGGGAATTGAACCCACGTCCTCCGGCATAGCAGTCAGGGCCACTAACCACTATACAAACCAGTCCACTGCTCTCAAGTATTAGGTACCTGATTACCAAACAAATATACTGATTAGCCCATTAGGACCCTTTGCAAACGCGTTTGTCTATAGAAGATCTTGCAACACTAGTTTTTGTAAACTCATTACTGATCCGGTTTAGACTGTTGGTTCAGTGGTTCTGTAGGAGAAACTAAAACGCAAGACATACACACACAACTTAAATAAGGTTAGTCAATCTCATCGCCTGACAGAAGTCAAAAGGCGATTACATACATAATTAGCAAATTTTCACCTAAAATGGCTCGGGGCCTGTAGCCGGCTTCCGCGAACAATAGGTCATTTAATTGTGTCTAGAATACCGGTAGTTGACAAGTTAAAGACACGCTTCTCATACACGACGTTGTAGGTTGAAATCCGGGCAAGTGCCAATGTGACTTATTCAATTTCATTTGCCAAGTTTGTCTTAGACATGACGGACATCGGTGAAGGTAATCATTGTGAGGACATATAACAATCAAATTAGACTCTGAAATGACTTGCCTTAAGCAAGTGCAGTGACTAATGTTCGCGCCTTCTCTGTATGAGAAGAGGTCTTTGCCTTGCTGTGGAATAGTAAAATTCTGGTATTATTATTTTATTTTCGATTTTAGCATTGTTTTTCTGACAACTACAATACACGTTAAGTAGAAAGATCATAACGGTCAGACGATCAGTAAATATCACGATATTTGTGTTCCTGTCAATATTTAAACGCTGTGTTTAATTATATTATAGAAAATGTTGTGTTGATGTTTGATTTAGCGAAATTACCTATAGATACGGCGATATTCCCGACAGGTATGGCGATATTACCTATAGGTATGGCGATATTACCGCTAGGTTTGGCGATATTACCTATAGGTACGGCGATTACCATAACTGTGTTTCTCAATTTACGATACATAAACATGAAAGGACCAATTGAATGCGCTTTATTGACCAATCAAAGTATTGACTCATAAGATACAGTATCGGCACTTTCCTTACAAGGCTTGTACCTACGTTATTGTTATGCGTAATTTAAATGTCCTTAGGATTTATTGTTTTGATTTACTTACATTAATATGAATTAATCAAATTCCTTATCCACACGTTTTGTTTACCGTTTAAGGGGACGCGACATAAAAAGTGTAACAGAATCATTATTAGGTTGCCCGTTCATGTCCAATAAATTCGTGACCAATTTTTGTAGAAGATCAATAGAACCTACTGATGGCAAAAGTGAGTACCTAGATCTTTCTAGATACTTTTACATGTCAATATTTTTAACACTAAATGTCGCCGGCATTTCCAAAATGACTGATCCTTCAGAAGAAAACTAAGGGGTCATGGTCTCTTTTAAAGTCCACACATACGATTGTATTAATATGAAGCGAGTCTGACGATGCAGGGCCAAGTCTGGATAAGTCTTCTGAAGACAGACCCAATTTAGAGCTAGTTCCTACAACGTCACGTCCTATAATAAGTCGGTCAGATATTATACTATGTAGAATGTCCAAACAACCCAATTATCGCACCTACAAGAATTCTGTCGTGAGCCTTAAAATGAAGAACTTAGAGATTTATCTAGTAATACACTAAGATACGGCTAAGTCGGATTTGACTAGCTTATTTAAACACTCGAAAACTACTATTGTTTTTGTGTTTTAAATATTTGTTAAGGTTTAACAAATACGCGGGTTAAACTACACTCGCCGTGGCCGGGTGATCATTCATTACATAAGGGAAAGGGACTACAGTGCACTAAACTCCCTGTTTTCAAATGCAAGATGGACCGATTTAACCAAGGGGTATTCATCTGCATCCGATTAAACTGGAAGCCGAACAAAGCCGAACAGGCTCGGCAGATGATGTTGAAATACAAGATGGACTTGTTCTAGCAGGGCCATGGCTTTCTTTTAATTGCCAGATTAACCGGCGTTCAGTTGCACAACGAACTTTGAAACCAACTGAGAATTTACAAAAAAATGGACTTCAAGTTACGGTGACTATCAGCCGGGGTACTGTGCGCTTCGTCACATCTCTGCGACTGCGCATGATCTCATCCTGAAGATAGCCAATACGAAACTAGCCGTTTGACAGTTAATAGTCGAAGACTGCCCAATGATCATCATTATAAAACTGGCAACGGAGATATTATATAAATCTTTATATAAAATATATAAATTTCATATATCCGTGCCTCTGAAAGCACATTAGGAAGACTGCAGCCAGGGGGTCGAGTCCGCTATTGCAATCGTGTCTCAATGACCGGTCAATGATCGATTTTTGACGTATAACGTCAAACTTATGACACATTTCCCATATAAAAACTGTCAAAGTTGTAAATATTCGATCAATGAGACACGATTGCAATAGTAGACTCGAGCCCCATGCTGTAATACCAGTCTTCAGATCTTTCTACCAGTCTTAATAATTTAATGAGTGTCGTTTTGGTAACACGACACTCTTTAAGTTGTCTATATCTAACTGGATTGTTGAGGTCAATCCTGGTTGTATTTTTTAACAAGTTTTTCAAACTGCATTAATCAAAGCAAATACTCAGGCCAGCACAGCCCTATCACCGGCATCTTGTTTTAATAACATCCAGATGTTTGTGCTTCTAAGAACAAGTTAACGAGTGCATTCATACAGCGGTCATTTGAAACCTGATCATAGTAGCCCATGGGGTAAGCAGAATAGCTAGTAAGTGTTGATGAAATAAGGTAGGTACTGGTAAAATGAGGCGACTTTAAAATCCTTGGGTGACTTTGATAATTAGGTCTATGTAGCTAGCGGTTAGCCCTACATGTAGCTATTAAAGTGACAAGTGCGTCCGGCTGGAGTGACTGTCAAATTTTTCCAATCTACTCTAATAATGTAAAGAGAAAAAAAAATATTTTTGTGTGTGTAAATGTTTGTAATGAATAAACTCAAACACTACTGTGCCGATTTCAAAAATTCTTTCACCATTCGAAAGTTACATTTACTGTTACCCTGAGTAACATAGTCTACTCTGTATCCCTGTATTCCCTCGGGAACGGGAACTACGTGGATGAAACCGCGTGACGTCTGCTAGTTTGGTTATAAAGTTGACAACTATGAAAGAAATTTGACACATTTGGGTATCTTGATGTACTGGCCTCTGTACCTACCTCGTCAGATACAAATCGGTTCGGCAGTTTTATTATTTACTGACCTGTTGGTCTAGTAATCAGTGACCCTGACTGCTATGCCGAAGATCGTGGGTTCGATTCCCACCCAGGACAAATGCTTATGTGATGAGCACGATCATTTTTTCTGTGTCTGGGTGTAATTTATCTATAATATGTATGTATTTAGAAATATATAAGTATGTTTATCAGCTGTTTAGTACCCATAACACAAGCTCTTAAGCTTAACTTGGGACTAAATGGCGTTGTGTGAAAAGTTGTGGAACATTTATTATTTATTTACTTATTTATTTAATACTTCAAGCACGCTTATGTCCAGAAGAAAATTTCACAATTTGGGGAAGTATGTAAGTAGTAGTAAGTAGTTATGTTTGTGTTAAAAATCTGCTTTTATCGATGCGGTAAAAATACTGATGTTGTGTCGCAATAAAACCTATAATTCATCAAGACACAATAAGGCTATTAATTGAGTTGATTATTTAATTAGCCTGCTAATTTTATAGCCATTCAGGTTTAATTTGTTAGGAAGGCAGTTTAAACAAGATCCTGTTATCATAATACGGTGAATTACTGGTTTTAACACAGATATAGATAGACCTAGATAACACAAGTATCACGATCTGTATGAAAACCAAGCGTGCCATTTTTTGACTGTACGCAATGTAACACGAATGTTTTGGTTTTCTCAAATTTGGTAAAACCAGGTAAAAATGAGGGTATTTGATTAAAAATAATGGTTTATTAAATTGATTACGCATAATATTAATCACAAAATAACTTACCGATGGAAGGAAACGGAGCGAGAAAGTGGCCACTTACGATTTTTGTACGTAAGTTAGGCACGCAAAGTGGCACGCAAAGTAGTTACTCTTGCGTTATCTAGGTATATCTATATCTGTGTGTTTTAAGTAGAGCAAAATAAATGTCATTTGAGTTCCGCTATTCTTACGGAAATTCACGTTTCACTATGCAACTAAAATACTTGCTACATAGTCGCTACGGGAACCGTTTTGAGGTCCAATTAAATAAATCTTGTTTAAACATAAAAAATCACAGCATTGTCGGTGCAGCTTAGTGCCTGAGCGCTTCAATCTTGCGCTGCGTATCGTGAGTTCGATTACTGCGGTAGTGGTTTGGTTAGGTAGTTAGTAATTAGTATAATGATCATTTTAAACTTTATACTTGTAACTTGTTCCTACTTTCTGTTCAAATAAAGGACTATAAATAAATAAATGTTCTACAATCTTCAAACAACGCGATCGAGTCCCAAACTAAGCCGAGCTTGTGCTATGAGTATTAGAAAACTGATAATCATACTTATTATTTCTAAATACATACATATTTCAGGTAAATAACACCCAGACACAGAACAAATGATCATGCTCATCGTACAAACATTAATGTCTTGAGTGGTAATCGAACCAACGATCTCCGGCATATGGCCACTAACCACTACACCAACAAGGCAGACAAAACAATATAAAACAAAGAAACAGCAACAAACAAACTATTGCATTCTACTCCTTTCTTATAAGTTTATATGTTTAAAAACACACAAAAAAACAGAAATGACAAATTCATTAATTCTTAAGTCATTCATCACGTCGTCGCGGCGTCGTTCTGGTTCTCGGTCTAGTTCACGTTGTTCTAGTTTACGTCGTTCTAGTTCACGTCGTCGTGCTGTTCATATCCTCGCTCTCAAGTGACTTCAGGTAGATCTCCAACTCCCAAGATGAATGTAATCTTTGCGTTTTTTATGTGATGTCGAAAAGCTCTTGTATCTGTCAATACTCATAATCTCCCGTATCGTTTTTCTTCACTGTGTTGGGGTCGGCCTCCAGTCTAGCTTGATGCAACTAAATACTAGTATTTTACATGGAACGACTGCCTGTCGGTCCCCCAGACCCAGCTACTGGGTAACTGGTAAACTGGTTGTCAGACTTTTGGAGTTCTGACTACCTTGACTGGCCTGTTGGTCTAGTAGTTAGTGACCCTAACTGCTATGCCGGAGGTCGTGGGTTCGATTTCCACCCAGGACAAATATTTGTGTGTTGTGCACGATAATTTGTTCTTGTCTGGGTGTAATTTATTTATAATATGTGTGTATTAAGAAATATATAAGTATGTTTATCAGCTGTTTAGTACCCATAACACAAGCTCTCAAGCTTAACTTGGGACTAAATGACGTTGTGCGAAAAGTTGTGGAATATTTATTATTTTTATTTATTTATTTACCTGTAAGACTGTCAAAGATCTACTATGACGACAATGAAATGAAATGATGAAATAATGAAATGATGAAATGAAATGAAATGATGTTTATCTCTGTAAGTAGATCTTCTCAGATAGGTACTTTTAAATGTATTTAAACTAAACGGCACTAAATGGCATTTCCAAAGTGACTAATCCCTGAGAAGAAATGCCGAAAGAAACTGAGGGGTCATGGTCTCTTTTAAAGTCCAGGCATAAGATTATATTCATTTATTATGCGAGTCTCACGATGCAGGGCAAAGTCTGGAAAAGCCTTTTAAAGAAATTAAATGTCTTTGTTTGCAAAAGATAATTATTTATTTATGCAAATCACGACCTCCCAGCTACATTTTCATTACAAAACGATCAGGCAAATAATAGAGAAAATGAAAATCATTAACATACAATTACAGGCCATCATTAAATCATCGCAAAGCATATTTATATGCCTATGTTGTTAATGTCCAAGGTCGATCGAACCTTGATTTTTATGTCCGTCATTACGAGGAAACAACGATTCAATTGATCTCATAATTTTTTGTTCCATGGTATAATTGTACCCTTCATGGTATGAGACGTGAGGTAGACATCAATTGTGATGGGTAGAAAAACGTAAATGGTATGTGCGTGGGTATATTGGACATCGATGAGATGTATCTGATGGGAATTTTGTGGCATATGGTTTTTTGTTGGAAGTTGTTGTCAAAAAACTGGCGAAGTGCCAGTGGGACTTGCGCAACGAGGGTTTCGTACCTATGTAAATGGTACCTATATCTTTTTTTTTAAATACCGTATGTTTATTCGTAAAAATAATGAAAAATTTGTTATACCTTTTGATAACGAAGCCCTTTCATATGATACCGCACATAACAACATTGTTTTACTTTAAAATTTGGACCCGACTAGTGATATAATTAAAAGTATCACGGTTTTTGGAATTTTTCCAGTATTTGTAATTTACGACGATTTTACTTGCGACAGACGGCGGCGGACGGACAGACGGACAGACAATTGTGATCTGTTTTTTTTAGGTACGAAACCCTATAATAGGTCTAGTTCAAATCAAATGAAGGGATACCATTATGAAGCACGACCTAAACCTAGTGTGGTTTAAATATTAATTATTTTTATTTATTATTACTGTGTTGCTGGCTATGGGTTTTTGTAACTTGAATTAAAGATTATTATTATTATTAATATGCGCTGATATGTGTATATATTATTATTATTCGATGTTTTTTTTTATCTTACGCACCTATGCAGGTACTTCAGAATAACAACCATTTTTACAGGCGGTCAACCGATTTAGATTTCTATTGCAATTTATTTACTTATTTTCCGTCATCTCGATAGATACCTTCCTCCTACCTATTTTATTTTTACAAACTTTTCTATGTGACCCAGACTATTATTAAAGTAAAATCAAATCATTTACTTCATCTAGACCATTTAAAAAGAACTGTTGAACGTCGAAGAGTAAATTAAAATACCTACAAAAAGATTTTACCTCTTCAAAAAGGTAGTTTAGTATGGAGAAGAATGGTTTTAAATAACTTCATAGGTACTTACGATTTAATTGGTTTTAGATTAAATACAATACATTGCATACATACATTCACACCAATATCTACCTACAGTAAAAACTACTTACACCAAAATAAATAAGGTATATTACTAAGTTACAAGTGCTCACTTACCTATTTACTAATGTTGTAACTGCGGATAAAACTTTCAAAAATAAATACCTATTATAAATCTAAATCCCATATATCTGGCCTAACTGGCCTGTTGATCTAGTAGTTAGTGAACCTGACTGCTATGCCGGAGGTCGTGGGTTTGATTCCCAGCCAGGACAAATATTTGTGTGTTGTGCACGATAATTTGTTCTTGTCTGGGTGTAATTTATCTATAATACGTATGTATTTAGAAATATATAAGTATGTTTATCAGCTGTTTAGTACCCATAACACAAGCTCTCAAGCTTAACTTGGGACTAAATGGCGTTGTGTGAAAAGTTGTGGAATGTTTATTATTATATTTTATTATTTATCTACCTTTTTTACAGAAACCCATGCACAGACAAGAACCACCTGTTCCTGGCTCCAGGGGTGCTGACTGCGGGGAGTATGAACCGGGCCTGCGTCTCCAGGTTCTTCACTGACGGACCAGCTCGCCTGGTGCTGACGTTGCTGACTGAGGACAGACAGACGGTCACGGCTTCTTCTCAACTATCAAGTAACTAATTGACATTATAATAATAACAACATGACTGCATTTTCCATACGGGTAGTCAGCGGTGTACGTGGTACAAACGCCAGCACATCAAATTACCCCAAAGTGTCAAATTTTTTTGATCGTTTTTCAACTTTATGCCAAACAGAATAGGGTTCATATTCAATTGGGATAATTTGACACATTGGGGTAACTTGGTGTGCTGGCGTCTGTACACACATCTGTTGATACTGGGAAAAAGTAATAAAATAATATTTAGTAAGTACTTCAAGTATACTGTACAGAGGTGGACTTGAACTTTCGGGAGAGACAGTTACACAAATATCTAACACACAAAGCAGGTTCAAAAAGAATGAAATTTTGCCAAAGATTTTTTATAAATAATAATAATTATTATTAAGAAATAAATCTAATTATTATAAATGAATAACGATTTTTTTATACTTGCCTCCATAAACATCCGCTTACCTCCGTTTGTGTAAGGAACTCTTGTGAGGAAGTAGTGTAGAAAATTCACCCCCAGTAAGACCGTATGGAAGTACGTTTTCTTTGTTAAAATGTAATTTCATTCCATCTTCACTTTACAACCACATTCAAATGATTGTCGAGTCATCATAAACTTCCACTGTAACTATAATCCAACGGGTATCTTGTTCGCAGGCGATGGCGGATGCTTGGACATCAATGTCCCTTCGCTACCAAATACAAAAGCTGACATGATCGTGAACATCAGGTGCATATGAGAATATTACAATCAACTATTATTTACATAAACAGTATGCGCAGCACGTCTAAGATAGGTTAATTTGTCAGACACCTACAAACTGCCTACTCATCTTTTCTCCTCCACTATCAAGTCCATCCAAAGGTTGTCTGTAAGAGATCGCTTTTAGCGATAAGGCCGCCCATTTTGTCACCCTATGTACCCCTTAAAGTTATAATTTGTAAGTTTTATGGTGTACAATAAAGGGTATTCTATTCTATTGTTCTTTCAAACATGATTATTCCATACTAACAATCTTTAGAGGTGAGGAACAGGGTGTAAAGTTTCTCAACCCCCATACAACAGGGAAGTTCCTCCTCGCAGACGGGTGTTGTGTCTGGTGGGCTACTACTGCACAACGATTGTTGTCGGGATCTTGTATAAGTCGATGTCGCTACACAATAACTTTTATCAGTCAGCAGATAATTATTATTTATTCGATGATCATGAAAACCATAAAAGTACGTAGGTACCTACTGATGACTGATACCAGCCTCTTATTGTCCCACTGCAGGGCAAAGGACTCTTCTCATACAGAGAAGGCTTGAGCATTGATCACCACGCTTGCTCAAAGCGTATTGGCGATTTCAAACTTATATTAACTACTAGCTTCTGCCCGCGACTTCGTACGCGGATCCTGTTGCTTATGCCAGCGACAACGGGGTCTTCAAAATCGAAGATCTGAAACATCTGATGTCGAATTCTATAAGCCCGGGGACGGGAAATCAATGGGATGCGCGAGACGATTCAAGATGTTCCAGATTTTTTATTTTTGTTGGTCAACAGGAAATGCCATCAGACTTAACAACTTTTGCTAAGACGCCATTTCTATTATGTATATGTTATATTGTCTCTGGGCTTTGGAGTTCCCCTACAGGTGCTCCAGATCTTCAAATTTAGTCTCACAGCAGAAAACACTCTTCACGTGGAATAGTTTTTGCAATGGCACCATTTTTATATCTCTTTCACTTTAGGTGTTCCATTTTCCAAAATAAATTATAGCCTATAATATGTTGCGTGACGTTCACGATCAGCGGTCAGTCGCGCATCTCCTTCCCCCACTTATCTCTAGAGTCGATGCGTATATACGCTGAAAACTCAAGCGTCATGCTTTTTCCGTGAACGTCTCCAACTCGCGAGACAGTGCATGATGTTCACGATCAGCGGTCAGTCGCGCACATATTCTTCACTGGTCTCTAGAGACCTGGATGTAGATGCGTAAATACGCTGAGAATGCAGGCGTGCTTCGCGATCCCAAGAAGTTTCCACGGAGCAAGTTGCAGCCTCATGTTCTCGAACAGCATCAAGTCTCTCCTAACGCTCTTCGGTAGATTGTTGGGATCTTATGGTCTTTAATCATTTAGCACCTTTGGAACATTGGGAAAGATTTGACCTCTTTCCAGGCATGGTTATAGTTTTATTGTGATGATACCTGATCAATTAAAATCTAAGTGGCTGCTCCCCTGCGTTACCGGGTAAGCTACCGTGTAACGAAGATAAATGGAAAAGGAAATTAAACACTCAAATAACATAAGCCCGAAGGCATACGATAAAAAAAATGGGAGTTTTAGCCAGTAGAGTCTAATTTTCAACGATATACCATCGTCATCGAAAATCAGTCCTGAACTGTTCCCGCCTTCACCGCGTAGTACTACTTATGTTATTTTATAATTATGCAATGAAATTTGTGATAGTTTTAATTTCTATATCAAATGTTTCTGATCTTCGATTTTTATAAGTCAACAGGAAATGCCTATCAGACCGAACAACTTTTGCTAAGACGTCATTCCTATTTGAGTTATGGTGTAGCTGGGCTCTTGGAGTTCCACAACAGGTGTTCCAGATCTTCGATTTTTATACGTCAACAGCGAGTGCTCATAAGGCTGAACAACTCTTGCTAAGACGTCATTCCAATATATGTTATAGTGTAGCTGGGCTCTTGAAGTTCCACATCAGGTGTTCCGGATCTTCAAATTTATTCTCTCAGCAGAAAATGCTCATAACGTGGAACAATTTTTGCTATGGTACCATTTTTGTATCTCCTATAGTTTAGATGGTCTGTTGCGGTTCTGCATCAGGTGTTCCAGATCTTCAAATTTATTCTCTCAGCAGAAAATGCACATCACGTGGAACAATTTTTGCTATGGGACCATTTTTGTATCTCCTATAGTTTAGCTGGTCTGTTGCGGTTCTGCATCAGGTGTTCCGGATCTTCAAATTTATTCTCTCAGCAGAAAATGCTCATCACGTGGAACAATTTTTGCTATGGGACCATTTTTGTATCGCCTATAGTTTAGCTGGTCTGTTGCGGTTCTGCATCAGGTGTTCCGGATCTTCAAATTTATTCTCTCAGCAGAAAATGCTCATCACGTGGAACAATTTTTGCTATGGGACCATTTTTGTATCGCCTATAGTTTAGCTGGTCTGTTGCGGTTCTGCATCAGGTGTTCCAGTTTCCAAGATAAATTATAGCCTATGTGTTGACCAGACTTAATATCTATACAACAAAAAAAAAATCATTCAAATCCGTTCAGTAGTTCCGAAGATTAGCGTGTGCAAACAAACAGACAAACAGACAAACAGACAGACTTTTTTATTGGATTCGTGCTCTATTACTGTTTCTAAACCCCCCTCAATTATTATTTTTTAAATATATTCAATGTACAGACACAGTTTTTTTACAGTCTTATTATATGTATACAGGGTGTAACGGAAAGGGTATATACATACGAAGGGCACGGATTCTCTTGGTGATAAGAAACGACATGGCAACGTTTTTATACATATACATACATAATTGTAAAGTTGAGCCCGCCCGCGCCGTCGCGCCTTCGTCGGTTAGGCAGAGCCCGATAGGTCTGTACTAGGCGCGGAGAACCCGAGATAGATATACTTGAACCTTGCCGGACAGGATTATGACCCTCATAGTGCGGTGACACGTTTGTTATGATTTTGCATTAAATAAAGTGTCGATATTAAATAATATCGTGAAGTTTCAAAGTTATTAGTTGGGAGCTGAAATTTTGAGGAAAGACTCGTTATTAAATACTCTATTCACCCTGTTTGTATGTATATACCCTTTCCGTTACACCCTGTATAGATAAGTCCAGGTTTCCTCACGATGTTTTCCTTCACCGATGTCAATGATGTCTAAGATGAACTTAGAAAGTACATATGAATTGAAAAAGTCACATTGGTACTTGCCCGGATTTGAACCACAACCTCCTGCATAAGAAGTAGGCGCGCCTAAACCTCTGGGCTATCACGATATCAGGTACCTACTAGTCACAATATTAACAGACTTTCTACCACCAAGGTACCCTGAAGCCCAGTGCGTATGGGAGCGTCAAGTTCCGCTGCGCATATCTAGCGGGCGCGTGGTCGTGCTGTCCACGGAGCGCGCGCGCTACCGCCCTGGAGAACTGCTGCGCCTGCGCGTGCTCGCACTCAGACATGACTTGGCACCTTCACATGGATTGGTAAGTAGAGTAGCTAAGGAATAAAGGAAGGGATATCGACGCCAATTCTGACACCATAAGCTTTTTCATTGTGCCATTATCAAGAAATTTTACGCATTCAAATGGGGTTTCAATAGAGCCTGAAAGATTTAGGCAGTCAAAATTCATGAAAGGTGATGATTATACATTCTTGTGGGATAATTACAAAGCCGCGGGATAAAGTTAGCAATATGTATACAGGATGGAAGGGATATCGTAGCACGTCCAGATATTAAGAGTTCAGCCGGTCAATTGAGTAAAAGTAACGTTACCTTCTGAAACCTTTAGTAAAGTACACTGTTAATGCCTATCATAGTATGGAATGCAAGAGCTCAAGAGAAGAGCAACAGCTCAATTCGCCTTCATTACATTACATTTTTTTTTCACCATACACATAGAGAATGGCCTGAGTGATTCTTATCCAGCTGTGAAGTAGTTACTGGTTAGAAAGTGTGACAAAGATAAAGCCAACGTGCGGCCAATAGTTGTCTCTTTCTTTCTTTAACCACATACCTACAGAAAAGAGACAGGTATTGGTCGTATAGTCCCTCTGTCTTTTTCTAGAAAGTGGTCAATTTTGTGCGGGTACTGCTCAGACCATTCTGTATGTCTATGATTTTCACAGGGTACTTAATTTTAACAGACTCGGGTACAATAACCATGGATCATGCTTTTTTTGATTCCCAAGTTGTTTCTGATGGTCAAATACTGAACTTATGTTATCCATTTGAACAATAAAGACTCGTACCTTTTCTGTACGAGAAGAAGCCTCTATTATTATTCGTCACGTTCACACATCAAAAACATTAGGTATGTCACTCCAAAAATGTCACATAGGAAGCAAAACATTCGAGGTGCGACATTGTTAAATTGACTAAAAGTGAACCGTTAAGAATTATTCAACAATACATTATATCATGGTATAATGGAGATGTAAGGTCGCGCGGACTTTGCTGGAGGTCAGCCCTGAACAAGAACAGGCTTATTAAGTATTAGTGACAGAGACTTTATCAAGTCTTTTGTACAAATTAGGCTGAGAATCGGCACTTTGAACGTAAAAATACATATGCCAGACCCCCAAAACTCACACCCTTCATCACTTCCTAATGTTTTTATTGAAAAAAAGAATATATAGGCTACTTTTTTATCCCTGTGTTCCCACGGGAACGGGAACTACGCGGGTGAAACCGCGGGACGTCTGCTAGTCTTACTAATATTATAAACGTGAAAGTTTGTTTGGATGGATGGATGTTTGTGACTCTTTCACGCAAAAACTACTGAAAGGATTTGGACAAAATTTAGTACACATATAGTTTATAACCTAGATTAACACATAGGATGGTTTTTATCCCGATTATATCTTCCCGTGGGATATTTTTCGAGTCGTAGCGGGCGAAGCCGCTGGCAACAGCTAGTTTTTAACTTAAGTCTCATTTAAGCCGCATAGCCGTATTTCTCATTCAAAAGTACACAGTCCAGCTTTCAAAGCAGTCCCACCACTTGTAACTGTTAATTATTTATGGATATAAAACGTTTCTTGTACTACGTATATCTGTTAATTATAAAAGATATCTTCAAGGTTAGGGCTGACCATGGGCTGACTGTGAATTAATACAATGGGGTTGATACTTCAACTGCATTTAGCACATCCTATAAAACTAATGATAGTAAGCTGTAGTTATGAAAAGAAAAATGTCATGTGAAATAGAAAGAAAGGAAAAACAATACAGTCTGACATCCAATTTAAACAAGGAGTATCGTGCCACCCAGTTACTGGGTTTGGTAAATCCCTATCTTTTATGGATGTCACTGTTCTTCATCTTCTTCATCAAAATATTAATTATATTATATTCCACAACGCCATCAAGTCTCAAGCTAAGCAGAGCTTGTGTTACGGGTACTAAATAACTGATAAACTGACTTACATATTATATACTATTTTTATTATTATTGATAGGCACGCGTTTGACCACTATCTCACCTGATGGTAAGCGACGATGTGGTCGACGATGAAGCACGCTTGCCTAGAAGCAACCTGTTCACTCTTGACTTGAAGACCCCTAGGTTGTAGACATGAATGCCACCGAGTGCTCATCACACAAACATTTGTTTTGGGTGAGAATCGAACACACGACCCCCGGCGTAGCAATCAGGGGCACTAGGCACTAACTACTAGACCAAGAGGTCAGTCAATTAATGAAAGTACCTACATTACTTTTAAATCAGTCGGGTTTTTTTTGTAATTAATTTATTTTAAGGTATTGCCATCCTTAGCGTGCTTGTGTCTTGCAATATCTCTTACACGGAACGGGTTGTGAATGCATAAATAGTAGCAGTTTATTCCCGTTTCCTAGACCCTGAGCTGGCTATAAACATGAGGATTTACGAGACCCTCTGACAAAACCAGACATGATATACCATTAATAATAGAATTTTCGGTAAAGTTAGTAGTCTGTCTGTCTGTCTGTCTGTCTGTCTGTCTGTCTGTCTGTGGCACCGTAGCGCCCAAACGGGTGAACCGATTTAGATGCGGTTTTTTTTATTTGAAAGCAGGGTTTCTGGCGATGGTTCTTAGACATAATTCATCAAAATCGGTTTAGCCGTTTCAAGGTTATCAGCTCTTTTTTGTTTGCTACCGTTGCTATTTTAGACGTCTATGGGTATTAAGTTTACTTACAAACATATGCGTGTCTTAAAATGTCAAACACCCATGTGTGTAATATTAATAAGCAACATTATGGTGTATTTGGTCTGATGCAGCCAGGATATCTAGCAGACAAAAACACTCTTAGGAAAATAATAGCTGATATGTCGTGTTTGGTTTCATTTTAACCAGCATTTGATTCTGCACACAATGCACTGATGGCAACTGGATGAGCTGATGCTGCAGCCAGGCTATCCAGCACACCAGTAGGTAGACTCTTGACAAAATAATAGCAGATATGTCGTGTTTGGATTCATTTCAACCAGCATTTGATTCTAAACACAATGCACTGATGGCAACAGGATGAGCTGATGCTGCAGCCAGGCTATCTAGCACACCAGTAGGTAGACTCTTGACAAAATAATAGCAGATATGTCGTGTTTGGATTCGTTTTAACCAGAATTTGACTCTTCATACAATGCACTGAAAAATTCTCATAACTCTAAACTCTATAAAACAAAATTAATGCGTTTAAAAATTTTAAAATAAAAATTAAATTAAAAATTTAAAAAACCCCCACCGCTAAAAAGTAAAACATTTAAAAAGTTAAAAATAACACTTTAGCCATGAAATTTTACGTAACGTCGGGGTACCGTTTAAATAAGTACCTACATACCTACAAGTACTAGGAACATTCCTTACTTAAGCGGTACCCCGACGTGAAGTAAAATTTCATGGCTAAAGTGTTATTTTTAACTTTTTAAATGTTTTACTTTTTAGCGGTGGGGGTTTTTTAAATTTTTAATTTAATTTTTTTAATGCTAGGTTAGGTTAGATTAAGTTTAACCGAGGTGGTGTCCTTCTGCGAAACAGTCATCTCGCAGAAGGAGGCTGCGGAAAGGGAGAGGGAGATTACCTCCACTCACCCGGCCCGCAGCAGACGCGCCGGGCGCAGGCGGAGGGCGGACAACGCCCTCTTCCAGCCCCCCTGAATGGGTCCAGGGCGACGAACGCGAGGATGTCCGTCGCCCCCACGTACATGGACCCGAGGTGGCGGCGCGTCGTGTTCATGCGCGCCCCTCTTAGACGTCGCGAGGGGAGTCTAACACCTCACTCCCCTCGCTGACCTGGCGAGGCCCGCGGGGAAGTATACTTCCGTTCCCGTAACCCCCGGCGCAGGTGTTAGAAGGAACACGGGGTGATTTTTAGCCAGTAAGAGTCTGACAGACCCCTCCGCCTCCCCGGGCGGGGGACATCCATGAGGATTTTCCACCCCTCAAAAAAAAGAAAGGTTAGGTTTAACGGGCAGGTGTCCGCACCTCCACGACCTAGCTCGTATTTTGCGTACGGGTGAGAACATGCCCTATTCCATCCATCCTAGTTCCTCGAGGAAGGCCAGCAACTTTTAATGCTATAAATGCTTCGATCAATAGTGCTATTATTGATCGAAGTATAAATGGCTATAGGCATCTATAGGTACTTACTTAGAGGTATTTTTATCTGAAGAACTTTTTAAAGATACAATTTTTTCTTTTGTTTTTAATTTCACTCATTAGACAAGGTTATAATTATCATAGCTACATGTCAGACTATCATACTAAGTGGTCAAAATAACATTATTACGAAAAAAAGTAGACAATTAAAAAAATAACAGTTACTAAATAAGGTTTCAATGGCACCATTTGGATACAGAAACCTAAAAACGACAATACATACAAATACATTAAAATAAAATAAACATCCATAACATAAGAGCACTGGTACAGTTTCCGCTTTCGACTTTCGACAAAAAAACACAACTTTGCGGAAGAAATAATGTCGTATCAAGTAAAATAAACATTGACTCTGCAATAACGTGCCGCGCTCGAGTCAGCAAATACGTCAATCATAATATGTCTGTGCTAGTGACACAGTTCGCGAACATGTCTATACACGAATACAGAAATGATGCAGATCTACAAGACTTCACGTCTGTCTGAAAAAGCAGTAATAGCCTAGGGGTGTGACCGGCGGATTGCCAAATCGTTCGAACCCAAGATTCGCATTGATTTTGGTGGGAACTGTTAGGCATGTCTGCACATGCTTTAATTTTGGATTGAACCATAATTGGCGAAATGTGTGAGTGCTATAATAATTAAATGAAAAGTAGGAGCCCTACATTAAAGATAAAAAATAACAGATCATAGATCGATCGATCGATTTCAAAACAACGCTGAGGTCGATCCGTGGATAGGTGACTAACTAATTACCTAAAGCATCTAAAAGTTGCAGGTGTCATGCATATGTAAATCTGTGACAAACCCAATACCTAGATTGTGGAGGACAGATAGACAATTATCTATACTTATAATAAATCTGTAGAAGTTAAATTTCTGTACATTGAAAATATCAAAAAAATAAAAAGCAAATTTAATATTGGAGGATGATTGGTGATCGATATTGATGCCAAAAATGCAACGAGTAAATGTTTTGTCTGTCTGTCTGTCTGTCTGTGCACGCATAGTTCAAAAAGTATTATAGGGATTTTAACTAAACTAGGTACGATTGTAATCAATTTACGCCTGGGCAGGTTGATCTAGTCTCAGTGTTTTACACATGGTCAGTAGTACGTCGCTCTTTTCCGGGTCAGTATTTCCAGAAATCTTTATGCATACATACCGAAAGAATCAACTTTGAAAGAAGTCTATCCGGAAATATTATGCTAAAACTATTATGTAATTATATCAACGCACAGCCCAAACCGCTGGTATTAGAGACATGAAACTTAAAGGGAAGTTCTTAGTGAAGAGCAAGGATCCACTAAAAAAGGATTTTTGGAAATTCAACCCTTAAAGGGAGAACATAAGGGCCGTCCCTTATGTTCTCCCTTTAAGGGTTGATTGAAATCTTGTTATCTTGTGATCTTCTTATCATGTGGTTAGTAACTTAACCTGGTCTCAGAGTTTTAAAGCCGCCCATGGACCTCTGACTTGGAATATTATGCCGGTTTCCTCACGATGTTTTCGTTCACCGTTTTTGATACAAGTGATAATTAAACAAAACGCACATGAAACCGAAAAGTCAGAGGACTGTACCAGGGAGGCAGAGCATTGACATACAAAAAATATCCATAAGTCAATGCGGACAACTAAGATCGTTTTTCGCAAAAAATCCCATAAAAAACCTGCCTTCCTACATCGCTGCATCGATACAACATCGCCATGAGCAAGTACTACTGACACAGTTATCGTTACAAACTTGTTTGCACACCCTGTATGCTAAGGATTTCTCTTGTGCCCATAAAAATTAAAACTACGTTTTATACTTTTAACAATTTCACTTTTTGTCGATAATGAATTTATTGTAAGTGCTTTTGCTGTTTACTTTCGTCACTAAATCGTTGATAGGCTTCATTATTGTGATGTCTGGCACCTTTGAATCCATAATTCTGTATTTGTTATACAGGATATGTATTGCACAGACACCAGCACATCAAGTTACCCCAATGTGTCAAATTTCTTTAATAGTTTTTCAACTTTATGCTATAATAATAATAAGTTTATTTCAAGCAAGCTATCTTAGTTTCTAGGATACAAGCACTTTGAGATACAGCTTATGAACAAATACAATTATGTGAACATCTGTGTCTGAACTAGATAACTAAATATCTGTATTTCAGTCAGCAGCGCTCTTCCCTTAAAAGATACATTTCACTGTATACAAAACAAATCAATAAAGTGAAAACAAATAATTAATAAATAATTTAAGGTTATAAAGTGTAAAAAAAAAATGTAATATAAAAATCTTTTTTGCAAAAAATAAAACCGACTTAAAAAAAACACTAGCCGGTGTAAAATAACTCTAAATTAGGAAGTCTGTGGCTTTGGTGCTTTTGTCTTATTCATGATGGGCCACCGACTTCCGAATTTAGAGTTATTTTACACCGGCTAGTGTTTTTTTTAAGTCG
Organism: Euplexia lucipara; assembly: GCA_921972225.1. Lineage (NCBI taxonomy): Eukaryota > Metazoa > Arthropoda > Insecta > Lepidoptera > Noctuidae > Euplexia > Euplexia lucipara. The sequence goes on from OV179159.1 coordinate 20,400,388, forward strand.
GTTTTATTTTTTGCAAAAAAGATTTTTATTTTTTCATTTTTAGTTGTTCCCATACAAATATTTGCCATGAATTTATGTTTATATTGTTATTTGTTAACAATACATGTCATGGTAATAGGGTTATCCACTTATCCCTAATAAATTAAACTTAACATACCTAACTGTCGAAATCTAGGTATATTGTACACATCTGCATACCCCTCAGAGCATACAGGCGTGATGATACGTCATGATGTTGTATAAACAATAAATATCCAAGCGATTCCAGCAATCACGACAGATTTGCCGTCTATTTTTGAAGAGTTCCATTGTATATCTCCGAAGATCAGCACCAGATCTTCACCAAATTAAAATGGGACCACCTCGGGAGTATACTCTTTCAAATAAAAAAAGAATTTTGAGAATCGGTCCACAAATGGGGGAGAAATCGCGTAACAAACACACAAAAAAAAAAAAAAAAAAAAAAACATACCGTCGAATTGAGAACCTCCTCCTTTTTTTGAAGTCGGTTAAAAATATATAAGGCTCATATTTAATTGGGAAAATTTGACACATTGGGGTAACTTGACGTGCTGGCGTCTGTACCTATTTTTTCGTGTAAATGACTTAAAAATATATATTTAAAACATATATTCATATATTCAACTCAAGTGTTATATAGAGTTACTAATAGTTGCTACGATTTTGCCACTTACTATTTACTAGCAGACGTCCCGCGGTTTCACCCGCGTAGGTCCCGTTCCCGTAGGAATACAGGAATAAAAAGTAGCCTATGTGTTAATCCAAGGTGTCAGCTATCTCCTTGCCAAATTGTATTGAAATCCATTCAGTAGTTTTTACGTGAAAGAGTAACAAACATCCATCCATCCATACTCACAAACTTTCGCGTTTATAATATTAGTAGGATAATAGAGGTTTATTGAACATATGTTTTTACAATTTAGTTTTGTTACACGTAAGTAGAAATGATAGGTGAACAAAGTACAAAAACAACAATCAAATAAAAACACATTAAATTTAAAATGAAAATTATAATAAAGAATGAACGATAATAATAAATATATTTTGATAAAAAGTTAAAACTACTACTAACAAAGCTAATTACGATACCTATACAATTCTTTTTACACTAAAATTATCTACTAGCACATATACAAAATCAAAGAGGTATGCAAATCAAAACTAGAAAATCACATAAAAATGCACACAAATAAAAATCACAACTTATTGTCAAAAATCAATATCAAAATTATAAAGTAAAATTTCAACTACTTCAAAACGGTAAAGCGCGAGAGCAATAAGAGAACATTCCACATCGATTGAGAAATGATCTCGAGTACAGCTTGAACGATTTCTATGCTAATTGTTTTTGAGTGCCTACAGTATTTAATATAGCAGTTTGTATTTAACTGTGTTGCAATGGGCTATTTGAAAAAAAAATAGTTTTTGGTCCCTTATCTAGATTACAACAAAATATTCGAAACATATTTTTTCTTTTTTCACGTAATCAAAAAGTAACGGCGATACATCGAGTCAAAATGTCGCAAGACTTCACTAGCCAGTACAGTTTATACTAGGTAATGACGTTACAAGCCCCCTCTCCTCAACTTTAATGCGCATAATCTAAGCTGTTTTCCATCAAGTTTGAAAAAGAAAAAAATACGTGTCTAGATGACGGACTAAAAAAATAAATTTTGTTACATTGACCAAACATTTTACTACTCACTATTTTATTCTAAGTAAGTACTAATCAATCAATAGGATTATAGTTCCGGATAAAATCCCTTTAAAAGAACCATTTATCATCAATCAAGCGGCAATAGCCCAATGGCTAAGGGGTCGACCTGTCGATCGAGAGGTCGTGAGTTTAGTACCCCACCTATTGCACTATTCACGTAAACTAACTCTGACCAGGGGTTCCCAAACTTATTTGTCTACTGCCCACTTTGAGAATAAATTATTTTTTTCACCTGCTTAAAAACCACTATAACTTTAAATTAAGAGTGCGCCCTGGTAAGCTCTGGCCACTTTTGACAATACTCCAAAGTTTGGTTACTTCTTCGGTGATAAAATACACAACATTCATCTCAAAAAGTTGCAAATTCATGTCTCTAGTATTCTTAAAGAGATTTTTTTTAAATGTCTTGTATTTACCACAGTTAATAAAAAAATTAAATTAAAAATTTAAAAAACCCCCATCGCAAAAAAGTAAAACATTTAAAAATTTAAAAATAACACTTTAGCCATGACATTTTATGTAACGTCGGGGTACCGCTTGTAAGGAATGTTCCTAGTACTTGTAGGTATGTAGGTACTTATTTTAACGGTACCCCGACGTGGCTGCAGCATCAGCTCATCCTGTTGCCATCAAGGCATTGTGTGCAGAATCAAATGCTGGTTGAAATGAATCCAAACACGACATATCTGCTATTATTTTGTCAAGAGTCTACCTACTGGTGTGCTGGATAGCCTGGCTGCAGCACCAGCTCATCCAGTTGCCATCAGTCCATTGTGTGCAGAATCAAATGCAGGTTAAAATGAATCCAAACACGACATTTCTGCTGTTATTTTTCCAAGAGTGTATTAGTCTGCTAGATATCCTGGCTGCATCAGACCCAATACACCACAATGTTGCTTATTAATATTACACACATGGGTGTTTGAAATTTTTAGACACACATATGTTTGTAAGTAAAGTTAATACCTATAGACGTCTAAAATAGCAACGGTAGCTAACTCAAAAGAGCTGATAACCTTGAAACGGCGGAACCGATTTTGATGAATCATGTCTAAGAACCATCGCAAGAAACCCTGCTTTCAAATAAAAAAAACCGCATCTAAATCGGTTCATCCGTTTGGGCGCTACGGTGCCACAGACAGACAGACAGACAGACAGACAGACAGACAGACAGACAGACAGACAGACACACACACATAGCGGTGAAACTTATAACACCCCTCTTTTTGCGTCGGGGGTTAAAAATCATCGGTGTCGCTAGTGGACGCCAGCGCTTAACAGGGCGCACTCTTAAATGAATTAATTAATTAAAGAAAGAGAACGCTAAGTACTGTGCGTAAACCAACATCTGTTCCGTGTATTCTAAAGTTTTAAATATAGTTTGAGTGACAATACAGTCACCCCCCAAGCCTCTACACAACAACCCCATTTTTTCTGGGTTTCTCACTGCCCCCTTTAGGCCTGCAGCGCCCACAAGGGGCGTTATCGCCCACTTTGGGAAAGGCTGCTCTAGACACAAGCACATTTAGCTTAGTTGAAGGGGTTAACAAGACTACTAATAATGTGCAACATAGCAATGTCAATGAACTAGCAAGTAAACTTTTAAAAACTGTCATTATTAAATGACGCTAAAGTTGTATTTTTGAACCTCCGAAGTGAAACCGACAGGAATCGATTTGTATCTAATATAATAGAACACTTCGCTTGATGCCTACGTTTAAACAGTCAAGATTTGTCTAAACGCATCTGACGATGCATCCTGAATCAAAAACAATTATGTTTACATTTATGAATGAATAATAATTGTCTACACACTATGTGGCTTATTCATATTTGGAATTGAATGGACTGATCGGAGACAGCGTACTAGCTTTGTTTACATCTCCACTGTTTGTAGGTAAGTAGAAAGCATTCTATTATTATCGCCATTTGATTAGGGTAATCATTTCTAATTAAGCCCTTCGTTTTTTCATGAAAAGTAACTACATAACATCACGCTTGTATTTCGCCAGGGAATAAGCAGAGGTGTACCAATAGTACCTGCACCCACATTTAGCCGGTTATGTTGAAATCAAATTATTTTGCCTTATTAGTACACCTAATAGATCGTGTGCGTGAACTTAACAGATCATTTCCCAACAGAGCATAAAAAATGTGAGTTCTATTCGCATGCAGCATAGTTCTAGAATTCCCTATACTTTTCAGGAATAGTTCTGGCGTTTTTGCCTGAAAAAAGTAAAATGAAAATATGATCTGCTAACTTCCGGTAGCAGATCATTTTTCCAAAACTAATATTTTCTAGTTTTGTATAAATGCTAGACAAATAGTGCCTGAGGTGTGACGGACAGATAATATATGTTTTAAAGCCCACGCACACAAACATACACACACACATAAACATATCACGTGCTTACTCAGAACTGCACAATACAGAGAGCTCCTAATGACTGTACAAGTCTTTGTTTTTCATTGTTTTTAAATAAGTTATCAATTAGGGGAAAGAGACCAACATAAATGCGGTATTACTTTTAGGGGCTTTTTAGCTTACATTTGCAAATGTAACAGTTTGAGACCCATAAATCTTTTTTTTTTTCATTATTTCAGCTGGCCACAATACTACATTTTTGCATGTTCCAAGCATATGTATGGCTTTACCAAGATAATGTCTGGACTTTAAAAGAGACTATGACCTCTGAGTTTCTTTCGGTGTTTCTTCTCATAGTAGTCAGGTAGTGAAACTCCGATCTTATCTACTAGTTAAAAAAAAAGACGTGTAAAAGTGTTTGTGAAAACCTATTTACGGAAATAAATATCATTTATCATTTATCAAATATCATTTATCATTTACTTACTTTCTAAAACTCACCACCATCAATAAATCATATTTATTTCTTTTTTTGAACCTGTAGATGGACCTCATCTACTAGTTAAAAAAATACGTGTAAAAGTGTGTTGTGTGTTTCACAGTCTAACTACGAAAAGAAACACCGAGAGAAACTCAGAAGTCACAGTCTTTTAAAGTCCAGACATTTTATTGGTCAAATTATGTAAGAACCACACAGATATAACGGGATCAAATCAGTCAAGTGCTAGCATTTTTCAGTAATCGTAAGCTCAACTCGGAACTTGAGGAGCACCACGTGCTGACGAACAATACCAAAGAAATAACATTTGGATTAATATCAGTCAAGCTATTTCCCTCCAACATAATAATCAGCTTCCGACCTACTCCCGAACGATGGCAAACAGAAATCATTCTTCCAATCACAAACAAAATAAAACTGTAAAATCGCCGATAAAAAATGGACAAAACGTATGACTACACAATAGCCTGATCGACAAAATGAATAGCGAGCCGAGTACAGTTACCTGTCGAGATGGGACCGGTCGACACAATGACACGGATAGCTGATGGGCGCAGTCTCTCAGGCTCAGTCAGATAGTTATATGGATGCGGTGGATATAGGAACCTGTTGTAGACATTCTATATATCTACAAACATTCATAATGTACATTAATTCAAGATTTATTACTATCCTTACATGCTCCTTGCTTTGTTAAAAGTCTCTTTGCAATCTCAAATCTTTGCCACAATCAATGTCAAAATTCTCAACTCTTTAATGCGTAGATACCATAAGGTGTTAATAGTTGGTGGGAAAATAATATTAGATACAATTATGGACCCTGTTTTGCATAGCATTGATCAGGTAGGAGAGAGGAGAAAGAGCAGTTGGCTTTAATATCTCATGGTATCTGTATTGAATTCTTGTTCAGTACAGAAATAGGGATTTTCAAAAAAATATGATCGAATATGAATCTTGAATACCTATACTTACGTCTAAATAAATAAGAGAATCTGTTACATCAATAGCTATTCTTAGCTTTTTTAAATTATTTTAACTATAACTATTGATGTTTGTATATCAAATCGATACGATAAGCACATTTTGGTAACAGCAAAAAAACGCGTTAAAAAACACAATGCCTGCCCGAGTTAACAGTGTACACAGATTTACATAACAATCGTTCGATTTACCTTTTCTACAATACGTTATTTTTCGACTTGTAAACTGCCATACTATTTCACAATATGGTCGACAACCACAGGTGCAGCAAATGACTTGAATATATGCATTTAAGCACATTGTGGGGATTGGGTTTCGTTGGGAACTTTAGTTGGTATACATCCGGGCATTGTCGACTTTGTACAACTTTGTACCAGATTGGTAAAAAGAATTATAAATAAATATAAATATTTCCACAACTTATCACACAACGCCATTTAGTCTCAAACTAAGCCTGAGAGCTTGTGTTATGGGTACTAAACAGCTGATAAACATACTTATATATCTCTAAATACATACATATTATAGATTAATTACAGCCAAATTGGCATGTTTGAGGGTTCAACCTTTAGGGCTTGGAACACCAGCAACCGTAGCATAATCACTGAAGAAACCATTCCCATAACTTAACTTTCCTTCGATTATTAAATGATAGATTTAGAGATGGGTAGGTACCTACTATTACCGAATTGGCACCCTGGGTGACTGTCCCGGTTGCCTAGTTCTTCTAAAGCCGACACTGGCTGCTTTGTGCATGCAAACATGACAACAGACAACCAAGCAAGTATTTTTTAGCACTTTAGCTCCGATAGATTTAGAGAAGGGTACTATTACCGACTTGTCACCCTGGGTGACTGCGTCCCGGTTGCTTAGTTCTCCTAAAGCCGACACTGGCTGTAAGTACTTGTGGCTTAAATATTGTCAACTAACTTACGTCTTGAGCCTGAGAATGTCAAGAATAAAGAGAACAAATGTGTAGACTCTTTAATCGACTTTAGTCTACGATATATCGAGCGTGATTACGATTACTTCCAAATCGGTAGAAATGTTTCTTCTACCTGTAGATTTGTCTATTTTTCCGTCGACCTACGTGTAGGTACTTCTCTCTACGGTGATCATGCTACGCGTTCTGAAGGCCAATTCCCTTAATTCAAAACACAATCTAAAGTTAAAAACTTGTCAAAAATGTAGGGAAATTAGACGTATTTTTTATAGATTCGAAAAGGAAGAAAACGTCAGTGACTGCTGATTTTAGCGATTCTGTGATAGAGTCTTTATATTGTAATAAATGGTCACCATCTATGGACCAACCTCGCCAAGCGTAGCTTAACCTTTGATCGATCCGTGAGGCTGTTATTATTTAGCCACAAGCTCCTAAGTAAATAAATGCAGTAATTGATTTTCATTCATACGGGTTCAAGACAGAAATATAGAACAAATATAGGATAATAATGTACATCCTTTGGTGGGCAGAATTTGAACGCCATGACACATCAGACTGTCAATAAAAACATGACTTATAATGTTATGGCCAAATTGAAAAGCAATAAACTAATACTTGGTAAAAGAAAGCAGTTACAATCAACTGTAGACTACCCAGCCAAGCCTAGAAATAACCTTGAACAAGTTCGCAGACACTTGAAAAACCACTTTCTTCCTTAGCCGTGCGAAATCTTAATCTTCCACACAGCCATTGTCAGTTCCGTCAATATTTGTGTTAAATTTTCATGATGGCTCATTTACACATGGTTAGTTCTTCGCCCAGTTTGTGATTTAATTTCTTAGCAGGTTATGTTATATTGAATTAGTTATCAGCTTAAGCGAGATTGTTATGCAAGTGAAATTTCACTTTATAATTGTATCTAGGCTTTATAAAAGGAAATAAGAAGTTATTTCAGAATGGACACCAATATTGACTAGTGCAAACAAAATGTTGTTATGATACTGGCATGTAATGGTGAAAATAAAATTTCGAGATAATCGCCTGACGGATTCGAATGGCAAAAAAGTAGTGAAGTGTTTGTTTTTCGCTTGAGCATTATACTTTCAAAGTCAAAAATGTATCTTGTTTTTGGTGATATAAAAGGTGTTACGTGAACTAAGAGTATTCTATTCTATTCTTTTGGCATCTCGAAAATCTAACCTTTATACATTAGTAGTGATATTAATACAAATTAATGAATAAAATCCGATATCAAACATGTTTTAAATAAGGAATATTTCATTATATTTAAAAAGGACGGAAGGAAATTACTGCATTTATTAAGGACGGAGAGGAGCTTGTGGCTAAATTATAACAGCCGCATGGGTCGATCGAAGGTTAAGCTACGCTTGACGAGGTCGGTCCGTGGATGGGTGACCATTTATTACATACCAAGACTCCTCCGTGCCTCGGAAAGCACGTTAAGCCGTTGGTCCCGGCTGTCATTTGTAGATCTTTGACAGTCGTTACTTGTAGTCAGAAGCCCGAAAGTCTGACAACCAGTTTAACCAAGGGGTATCATGTTACCCAGTTACTGGGTTGTGGAGGTCAGACAGGCAGTCGCTCCATGTAAAACACTGGTATTCAGCTGCATCCGGTTAAACTGGAAGCCGACCCCAACATAGTTGGGAAAAGGCTAGGCAGATGATGGCAGATGATGGAAGAAGAAAATTGGTGATTTGATTGGTCCACAAGGAATTCGTCAATGGTTTAAGAGCATTAAAAAAAACAGCAAATATCAATTTAAAAATACGATTAGATTGTGTCAAGTTATACGTACTGTGTCTCACTTGGCAAGTATCCTGGGCAAGACTTTTTCGAACTACGTGAAAATCTCGCCAGTGTAAATGAGCCTTAAAGCTCGGATCTCGGATCAGGGTCATTGGGTTAAGGCTGCAACGGTAAAGATGATTCATCTTAATCTCAGTTTTATTGATCTTAAGTGGTTTGTTAGTTCGTGATGGCTTAAGAGCCCGTTTACCTATAGTGTATTAGTTGCGGTCAAGGTTTCAGTTTATTGAGATGTTTATTGTTTGTTTATTCTTAATGTTAATTATAGATAAGATCACAGGAAACCATAGATTCATTGTATTTTTTCCATTGATCTTGTGATAGGCTGCACATGTCTTGCGATTGCTTCGTTGGTCTAGTATTCGTAAGCGCTACTGCTGAGCACGAGGTCCCGGGTTCGATCCTCGGGTCTCGCAAAATGATGTTGAGTTTTTCTATGAGGAATTTCTCCGTAGCAGCTCAGAGTCTGGATCTGTAACCAATTGATGGCTATAGGCTCACCCCCTTTTACATGGGGCTCAAACATAACAAGCGAAATGTGGGTGCACTGCAAGTACACGTCTGTCTAATCTATCAATAGTGAAGAAAAATTGTGAGGAAAGAACTTAAAATAACAAAATACCAATACAATTTGTTACTAGCATTGAATTAGAAAAGCTATGGAAACAGCATTGCACTCAAAAAGTGGCACCACGAAAAGTACGTCTAAGTAGGCGGGGCTTTAAAAGTACGTCTTTTTGAGAACTAGTCTACTGCGCACTCAGTGACGGAAGGTCGCATTGATCAAAGCGTTTGACGTTTCATTATTTGGATAAAAACATTGGTGGAATTATAAAAAAATGACTTCTTGTGTAGTAAAGTGGTGCAAAAAATGCAAAGAAAGGCGGAAAAGTGATACTGGAATAAGTTTCATTGGTGAGTAAACAGAAATCCTTTTATTTACTGTTTTACCAGTTCTAACAAATATTTGAATGACATTGACACTATAACCAAAAAATAGGTTTATTTAGTCAGCCTAAAAATAGGCAATTCTAAATTGTGTCTGGATTTTCCCTTATTGGCGAGTTATTAAGCGGTTAGGGTATAGCATTTAAATATTATGTATAATATTAAATACAAATGTGATTAAAACACTAACGAGTAATTCATTGTGGCCGGTGTTATGCAATAAGTGCTCGTAACTAGCCCAATTAATTATTCTTTTTGGATTTTTGTTTTTGTAAATAAGTAAATTTTATTTTTTGACAAACATAAGCTTGTGGGCTATTTTGAATACACGAACATTATATAAACAGTAATGACCGATTAATTGTCGTTGTAATATTTTCAGTTTTCCTAAAAATGAACTAAAGCGACTGTTGTGGATAAAAGCTGTTCGTTTAGAAAGAAGACAGGAAGATTGAGCACCAAATAGATTCAGTAAGGTGTGCTCCATACATTTTGATGCTCAAGACATGTATCTGTCGAGTAAGGGTAATCGCATGTTGAATAAATCTGCAGTACCTATTTGCACGGTAAATAATTTTCATATCAAAGGTTTAATTTTAATTATTATTTTTTTTTGTGTCGTCATTAACCTTATTTTTGGTCTTTTTAGATGGTTCATAGAAGAAGGAACGGTTGCGTCCGCAGACAGAATAATGGTAATAAATTATGGTCATTAACTTCTGTTTAGATCCGAAAATAGTTTACAAAGTAAAGTAGTAGTAGATTTAACATTGTATTAAAGTTCAAGTCTATGGTAAGGCGTGTAATTCTAGTATACTTACCAGGTTCTCATTAAATGTTTAAATAAAATTTTAACGTATCAATTTTAACCAGAAGAAGGACAAGACGGAGTATCAACAAATAATATTTCCGTGAATATTAAGGCTCACAAACATAATTAAGCAAGTTAATTATATTTCGAGGAATGTATTTTTTTATTGTAGTGACACGGTTCTCAAGTCATTATAAGTCATTTTTAGAATGAAGTTTGTACCAAAATATACCTACTTAGTATTGAAAAAGAGTAACCATAAGAAGCGACTATTTAGAATGGGCTGTTGTCCGTTGAGCTTCACCTTTCTTTAATTACTGTTAGAAATTTTAAAAATACCTACCTTGCTTTTTGTAAATTAAATTGAAATAAATGATTTTCACTTTCACCTATTGTTAACACTCGTTTGAACTAACATTGCAATAAACCGCGATGAGTGGAAGGACGGAAGGGAAGCCTTTGCCCTGCAGTGGGACACAACAGGCACATAATAATAACAATTATTTTTGTAAAAATTCTTAATTTGTCAATAAATATATTTTTACTTTATCCGAATTTTATTTATCTTCATCGACCGCTTTAAAGTGATATCTTGAAAACTTCTAAACCAATTTTGATATATCTTGCATTTATACCTAATTACTCGTACCGATACCTGATTAAGGAATTTTGGGATAGAAGGTGCCCTACGTGTATACATGTGCCAAATTTCATCCAAATCCATTCAGCCTTTTGACGAGAACTAACGAATAAATAAACTCACTTTCACATTTATAACAGTGGTAACTAAGTATTTTATTATTTTATTTATTAACTATTTAAAAAACTATAATTCAATTATGTTATAGTTAAGTTATATATATAGTTGTAGTAGGTTATTTAATTAGTAATATTTAGGTACATAGACTATATTTTTTTTAAATGTAAAAGACGTGTTGATTTGCTAAATAAATAGTAATATTAATTAGTGAAATAAAAAAAAACAAGAAATCTCCCCACTGCTCTGGTTACGTATTATGCCTATGCATATGCATGGTTAAACTATGGCGTAATATTATGGGGAAATAGCCACAGATGCACCAACACTTTTCACACTACAAAGAAGACTGATTAGAATATTAGTTAATATAGATAACACAGACAGCTGCATACCCCATTTCCAAGAACATAAAATTTTAACACTTCCTTCACTTCCGTGCAAATTTGTCAGAAACAATCAAAAACTGTTTACTACACGCAAACACATACAGACTCACTACACACTACGACACAAAAATAGACTAAACATACCAGGCTCTAAGCTGAAAATACACTCCACAAGCACTTTAGTAATGTCAATTAAAATATATAATAAATTACCAGACGAAATTAAAAATGTTCACAAATAGAATATATTTATAAATAAATTAAAACAATTTCTAATCCGTAAATGTTATTATAATATACTTAAATGAGTATTTAAACGATAAATTTAATAAATAAACAATAATACCAAAAAGAAAAGCAAAAATATTTTATAATACTTACCAATAATAATAATATAATAATTACTTATAATAATTTAAACAAATATCAATGTATAAGTTCAATACATGAGTAGCAAAAATTATATGTAAGTATACAATTATTTATAAGCCTACCTCAGCCTACCTACACTAAACAAAAGAGTAGTAGAGATTAATATAAAATTTGAAATATTTGTAATAGCCCTCCTCCCGTACGCAAAATACGCGCTTGGTCGTGGAGTTGCGGACACCTGCCCGTTAAACCTAACCTAACCTAATAGCCCTCCTCGTAATTCTCCTAGTTTTTATATTGTTATGCCCGACAGGGCCCACAATGATGCATATTATTATTATATCCTTATGTACCTACCACCTAAGTTTTGTATTAATTAAAAAAAAAACAATAGTATAGAAGTATCAATATAATTTGTGTGTATGTATTGTATATAGATAATTTACATTTATATTCTGTCGGAATTCATTCAAAAAAGTCATTGTTAAATATACACAAATAATTTAATTTAGCTAAGTATCTACTGCATAACACCATCCACGTTCGGCTCGCTGTCATCTTGACTCCGCCCAGTGACCTTGATGCACCCAATCGCGCACTAGCTTCGTCTAATATAGTGTGTCAGTTGTTTGCGTAAATGGAACCAAAATTGAAGCGTTATTTGTATGAGAATTACGTTTCCATAGCTTTTCTAATTCAATGGTTACTAGGTACATTTTTGATGTTCGTCCCGTCATCGGTACGGTAGGTTACTCCTTTCAAATAAAAGAACGTATTTAAATAAAAATTAAGAATCGACATCATTAATATTATACGATATTGGTTTTATCTCGTACTAGCTGCCCCGGCAAACTTCGTTGTGCCTTAGAGTCAATTCATTGCTCTTATTTTTTTTTTATATTAGATATACATACGTTGAATAAGACGACAACAAATAAATCCAAACCAATAATAACTACTACTACTTTTAAATTACAACATGTATATATACCCTAACCTAACTGACCATACCTATCCTATAGCTAACCCAACTATCTAACCTAACTACCTTACTAAAAAATACTAAATTCATAATTTTAATCTGAACTATTGCCTCTATGTTACATACAATAATTTATGCCTATAGTTTTCCCGGTCTACTTTAATTAAAGTCCTAACAGTAAAATAAGTTCTATTTGCAAAGAATTATTAAAGTTCGTCTCTGTTATCATTGCTAGTTACGTAAATTGATTTCTGAAATATAAGACTTTTTTATGCTACATAAAACCTCTAAGTTTAGTAACAAAATAAATTTCAGAACGTAGGTGCGTATTATAAATTGACAACCTTACCTTCTTGGGTTTAGCTTAAGACTTGTCAATTTCAAATTGTCACCTGATAATGAACTGGGAAGTTTGACTCCTGTCATGTCATCCAAGATGGCGCTGCGTTTGAAAAATGTTTGAGACAACCGATATTCTTGATATTTATTTTTATGATGTCGAACGGGATAAAAAGTATCCTATGTCCTTCTCCTGGCTCTAAACTACCTCCCTGCCAATTTTCAGCTAAATCGGTTCAGCCGTTCTTGAGTTATAAGCGAAGTAACTAACACGACTTTCTTTTATATATATAGATTTAGATTTTTATAATATCTACGAAAAGTTAAATAGTGTCACTATGACAACGGCATACAATACATGCGAGGGCTCTTTAAATGCCTTTAAATATTATTGAGATAAATTAGTTTCGACACCTTGTATCCACAATTTAAATTGATTCTTATTCAGAACAAAGTTTGCTTTCATTATCTTTGTAAATAGGTTCATGCAAACATTTTCATACGTCCATTTTTTGATAGGTCTGCGATACAAAATCACAAAATTATTATGTATGTGTATTCTCCTCTTCCAGATCGAAGAAGTCTGGCTGGAAGGTCCTCGAGGTGCGTGGGAAGGATCGCGGGTGACGCAGTGGCAGCGCGTGCGCACACGGCTGGGACTGGCTCATCTACAGTACCAGTTGGACGAGCTCGCTCCAAGCGGCAAGTGGACGCTCAGAGCTAAGATGGCCGATGGGTCACAGGTAAGTAACTACTATAACTTCTAGTGTAATTTCCCAGTGGACTAGGCAGAGGTGTACAGCTGGGATATTCTGTTTAAGTCAACTTATGGAATCTTGAGTGAAGTGAACTGCCAATGTGTCGCCTTGACTTCACAGGGTCATTTTAACAGGATCGCACTGCATGAACATACGTCAGCACATCAAGTTACCCCAACGTGTCAAATTTTCCCAATTGAATATGAACCTTATTCTGTTTGACATAAAGTAGAAAAACGATCAAAGAAATTTGACACACTGCGGTAACTTGACGCGCAGGCGTCTGTACATCTACATTTACCAATTATGCTCTAACGTTAGAGTGAACTTATTCCCAACAAAAGGATTTCGGGCTGTAACTATGGATCTACAAGAAACTGCCTTTCTTATTTTTCTTTTCTTTTTTTTAGCTTCGATGGTCCTAGTGTATCATTTTTTTTTATTGTATCGTTTTTATTTATTTTTGATGTAATGTCGTAGACCTAGTCATGTATTCCAGTTCTGTACATGTAAGCGGGCACGCCCTTTTTACTTGAAGGCACACACACATACACTTCTGGACACATCTATTGGCCCACCTTGTTCATTTTCAGTTTCGTTTGGTCCTAGCTAAAATTTTATATTAGGTCGAGCAAAAAGTTTTTATTCAGTTTTGAACCTGGCACATTCACAACTTCATTCAATAGTCTTTTTTTGAATTTCGAACACAGAATTTAAAGAAACAAAAGACAATTTGGAGCCTGTTTGTTGATATCAAACAATCGAATACTAAGAAAACTTGGTTTTATTGGTTTACTTGGATTTAATTCTTGAAAAAGTGATTGATATCTTTGGTTTTGCAACAAACATTACTTATTCTTAACATTAAGGTGAGGTTCTATCAATAATCTATGGATACTTCACCTGAAGTCGCCGCCCAAGCTGTGGCACTTATTCAGGCCGGACACAGCCAAAGAAACGTGAGTGCTCAACTTAATTTAAGTCGATCTGCGGTCCGAAATGTTTATCGAAGGTATCTAGAGACTGGCGGCTTTGTTCGTGGCCAAGGAAGGCCACGATCTCGGGTCACAACTGAAAGGCAGGATCGATTCATCGTGACGACCAGCTTGAGAAATCGTCACCTTACCTCCATTGAGATTCAAAACCAACTTCGCGACTTCCACTGAGTATCTGTGAGCGCTCGAACTGTTCGGAGAAGGTTAAAAGAACGCGATATGGTACCACACAAGCCAGCTAATGGGCCCAAACTAACGCGAGCTCACCGAACAGCGCGCTTTCATTTCGCACGCAGTCATTTAAATTGGACACAGCAAGATTGGAGCCGTGTACTCTTTTCTGATGAGTCTAAAATTGTGTTACATGGCAATGATGGAAGGAAGAAGGTCTACCGACGTAAGGGAGAGCGTTTCGCACAATGCTGCTTTGAAGAGAGGGTTGCTTATGGCGGTGGCTCATGGACTGTCTGGGGCGGTATATCCGCGAGCGGCAAAACTCAACTTAAGGTTGTTACAGGAGCACGGCTGCCAACATTAAATGCTGAAAGGTACATTCATGAGTGCTTAGAACCTCACGTGATACCATACGCGGACTATGTGGGCCCAAATTTCCTTTTATGCATGATAATGCAAGAGCCCATGCGGCCGGCATCGTCAGGGAATATCGTCGAGATGTGAACATCACAGTTATGGACTGGCCAGCCAGAAGCCCAGACATGAACCCCATTGAGCACATGTGGGACGAGCTAAAAAGACGTGTTAGGGCTCGTCAGCCAGTTGCCCAGACGATGCAGGAGTTGAAAACTGCCATAGAAGAGGAATGGGAGATGATCCCTCAAAATTTCATAAAGCGGTTGATAAACTCTATGCCTAATCGTATGAGAGCTGTGGTAGATGCCCATGGAGGCAACACGCGTTATTAAATTAAACCTTTATTTGATGAAACACGTTTTTTATTCAAAAATCAATTGCCTTTAACAAGGCGCATATCCGACTTGTTAGGCGTAGCTCCATGTCGTATGGTATTCTGGATTCAAATTTAAAACAATACGATCGAAAAAGATGGTAAAATGTATCAGGTTTAAAACTGCATCAACAGTTTTTGTTCAATCTAGCAATCATATTTCGGTAGGGGCCATCGAAACCTAAACTCTAAGGTGGGCCAATAGATGTGTCCAGAAGTGTATTTATTCAGTTAGTTATATTTTATTTTTACCCGACTTCAGGAGGAGGTTCTCAATTCGATCGGTATTTTTTTTTTTTTTTTCTTATGTATATACACCGATTACTCCGAGATTAATGATCCGATTTACGTGATTCTTTTTGAGTTCGATGCGGAATAGCTGCCATTAGGTCCTATAAAAATGTAACATAGTTTGACCTGGTAGTTTTCATTTTATGAACAATTTTATGAAAATTTAATTTATTTTTGAACACTGTTTTGTATGTATGTTCACTGATTACGCTGAGATTTATGTACCGATTTACGTGATTCTTTTTTAGTTTGATGCGGACTAGTTTTTTATGGTCTCATAAAAAAATTACATACTTTGGTCTGGTAGTTTTCATTTTATGAAAACTTTTGTTCATGAATTTTACTTTTTGATTTCATCGCGAACAGTTGCTGTTTATTTGTTTGATTGTAATATGTAAATATGTGTTGTAGAAATGGATAATAATTTATCATCTAGCTAGGTATATAAAAATAAAAACTAAAAATTGTTAAATAAAAACTTTTTTACAAAAAATACAACCGACTTCAAAAAACACTAACCGGTATAAAATAACTGTAAATTCGGAAGTCGGTGGCCAATCATGAATGAGACAAAACCACCAAAGCCACAGACTTCCTAATTTACAGTTATTTTATACCGGTTAGTGTTTTTTGAAGTCGGTTGTATTTTTTGTAAAAAAGTTTTTTTTAGCATGAGTTTAGTTGTCAACGTCGGTACTTACTATTTTTATTACTACTGTCTTGTATATTGGTGTGTGCTAGCTACCATGCAGCAAATTATTTAATTTAAATGATTAAGTTTATTAATTACCAATGCTGTTTAAACTGTTCTTCTAACATATCAGACAGACGTATTGCTGGGGAGTTTGTTCCGCCACTTCTTCTTCCCAGCAAAACGATAGGAAGTGGCGAAGGGCGGGCGTTTTGGGGGACTGTCTTATGTAATTTTTGACGTTCTAAAAGTGCTGATCCTCAGCCTAATTTGAATAAATGACTTTTGATTTTTGATTTTGAAATCAAAAATGTTGACAACACTACAAACTCCAGTAATGTGGGTGCGTTTCCAAACATTCAAACTCACATATACAAACAGAACAAAACAACAATCTGTAAGTTATACAAATATTTGTTCCGTGCGGGAATCAAACCTACTACACAAAGCGTAGCAGTCAACAAACGCTCGGTTGGCGCAGTGGCTAAGCGAGTGGCTAAGCGGCAGCTAAGCTGTCCGTTGCGGGTTCGATTCCCGGACAGAACTAATATTTGTATGACCTATATGTAATTGTACCGGGTATGACTGTTTGTGTATATGTTTGTCAATGCACCCACGAATGTGGGGCAACGTGTCTTCTTGACTGGTCTGTTGGTTTAATGGGTAGTGGCCCTGGGTGCTATACCAGAGGTCGTGGGTTCGATTCCCACCGAAGACAAATGTTTGCGTGATAAGCACTATCATGTCTGGGTGTAATTTATCTCTAATATACATTTATGTATTACAAATATCTCGTACTCATAGCAAAAGCTCTGTCTAGATGGCATTGCGTGAAAGTTGTGGAATATTTATTATTATTTATGGATTGACTGTTTTTATTATTCACTGAGTAAATTCACACGGACTGCCTTTTGTATCATTTCGTCGGAGACTGTTGTCTGTTGTAGATAATAGCAGGCCTAGCCATTTTAAAAATTCAATTTCTATTCTATTTCTATTATAGAAACAAAATGTCGTATAAGGAAACAGCTCTTTGTCAACTGTCAAGTGTATTTAATTTTCAGCCATATTACAAATTCTACTCGTTGACACTTGACAGTTGACAAACAGCTGATTCCTTATACGCCATTTTCTTTCTATAATAGAAACAGAATTTGTAATATGGCCAGGGCCTGCAAGTTAGATTATAAGTTATTAGATGTAAGTATGTATGTCACTACACTTTTGCATTGGGTCACCGTTATGATAGTTGTATGTTTTTTGAAATAAATAATTTATTTCTAAAGAAAAACTTATTTTTATGTATTTTTTGTGTTTCTTATCAGGGTTCTACCATGTTCTGGGTGGGCAACTACGAGCTGCCTCCGTTCCAGTTGAGCGTCCGCCACGCGCGCAGGGTGCTTCGGACCAGCGACCGATTGGTGTGGCATGTTTGTGTTAGGTAAATAAAAGAACTAGAAAAAAAAACATGTAAAAGAACAGGCTTATTATCGCTCAGTGATTACAGATCCCCAGGCATAGTTTAAAATGACTTTTTATTGTAAAGACTATGTGGATTTTTAAAACTTTTTTTTAAATCTAAAGTTGTTTTTTAACATTTTGTCTGGCAGTTTGAGTACTTTATGGGACCATCCCAAATTTTATTTCTTTGGTATTGTTCGTCAGCACGTGGAGCTCCTCAAGTACCGAGTTGAGCTCACAATTACTGACAAATGCTTGCACTGACTGATCTGGTCCCCTCATATCTGTGTGGTTCTTTCCTCAAAAGACCATTTCTGACACTAATATGGATGGCTCTTATAATAACTTCTTATATTCAATGTAAACATGTGTATAATTTGTTTGAGTGTACTCAATTGTTGGTGAGCCAAATAAATAAATATGTTCTGACCAAGATAATGTCTGGACTTTAAAAGAGACTATGACCGCTGAGTTTCTTTCGGTGTTATTTCTCTGGAAACGCCGACCTCACCTTCTAGCTAAAATATAACGTAAAAATGTTTGTATGAACCATTTAAAGTACCTAATTGATATCATTTATCACTGGTCAATGATATTATAAGTAAAAAGGTGTAGATAACCTAAACAACATTAGATCTTCAAAATCGGCACGCTAACGCACACACGCGTTAGTTGACGGCGCGATGCGACGCGACACTGAGGTCAAGTGTGGCTAGTTAGCCACATTTTAAAGTGTCGCTTGCTGAGCGCTTATAACCTATCTACACCTTCTTACTTATAATATCATTGTCACTGGCATCATAATACTGACTGGCCTGTTGGTCTAGTAGTTAGTGACCCTGACTGTTATGCCGGAGGTCGTGGGTTCGATTCCCACCCAGGACAAATGTTTGAGTGATGAGCACGATATTTTTTTCTGTGTCTGGGTGTAACTTATCTGTAATATAATATGTATGTATTTAGAAACATATAAATATGTTTATCAGCTGTTTAGTACCCATAACACAAGCTCTTAGCTTATTAGCTTGGGGCTAGATGGCGTTGTGTGAAAAAAATAATAATTATTTATCATGGTCTGAAATTAAGTTTTTTTTTTATAGATATCCGTGGTCGGAAGCAGTGGAAGGTATGCTGGTGATCCGCCTGCGTGGTGCTGGGGGAGGCAGCAGCGGCGGCATCCGCACGGCCGTGCAGCTGCGGGCGCCGCGCGCGTGCCACCGCCACGCCGCCGCCGCCAAGAGGATCGGGCTGGACGGGACGGACCCTCCTGACGTTGTCATTGCTGACTTCTCCTTTCAAGTAAGGACTTACATCAAAACAGCTCTCACTACTAGCATCTCTGAGTTTCTTTCGGTGTATCTCCTCAGAGTAGTTAGATGTGAAACAGCGACCGCAGTTCACTAATTTGAAAATAAAAACATGTTTTACTTGTATGCATGCAAAGACATTCAATACCCATAGACCGGACATCACGAACAAAATTTTCGTCCGAAAAAGTGTGTCCTGCTGGATACAAGTCTATGAATAATTTGTAGTACGCTCCGCTGCCGCTCAAATATTCATATATTATTCTAGATGGCGTTACTGAGACATAGAATCAAAGTTTTTCTATGACATTTCCTTGACATGCCCGCTCTATAGTATTTTAAATCTCTTTGTATGCATGTAAACGAAGCAAAAGAAGTATGTAAGAATCGTAGAATATGGCGCTCTGTAGTTTCTGCCTACCCCAATGGGAAAAAGCCGTGAGTTGATGTATGTATGTCTAATAAGGTTTATAAAAACCAAAATAAATATAATTTATCATTTATTAACAACGAAGTGTTTATGTTTGTAGTGTAATGTGTATGTGTATGTTGTTATTCCGCCATAGTACAGTATTTTTCAACTTTCGCATATACCTAGTTATCAATAAATAAATGAGTATATATAGAAAAAAAATGCTGTTACGAACAAAAATGCGATACTAACATAACCAACCCTGGCATTGGTTTCCATACATGATGTATGGAACTCAATGCCAGTGTACGGTACAGGATATTACGTTTATGGGATGGCTAGCTAAGAAACCCGGATAATGTGAATCCTATAGAACATCTCTGGGATGAGTTTGAAGAGATAAGTCGTGAGAGATTCTACTTCGGAGACGCTTGGCTAGCTTAAAACAGCTTTACAAAAAAAGTAGGATGGCAGGCCTTCCTCATCTCCCCCCATAGATCCACTTCTCACACTCTGTTTATTATAAAACTAAATGCTCATACGGTTTATTACATTATCTTTTCAGGAGGAAGGCACTAGGATATGGCAGAATACGACGGTGGTATCCCAAGTTGTGGACAAAGCGATATCCTTGGAGTTTCTCACGAAATATCGAGCGGTCATCTCGCCGGGATTACCATACAAATTGAAGGTACGAAACTTAAGATTTCACTCCCAAATAATATAATATAACATTACGTTTGTAATCCCTGAAGAGTTAGGCAGAGATGTAGCTTTAGGACACCCATATTTCGCCAGTTATATTTAAGCAGAAAACTTCAAACTCTATACCTGGGGGTCGAGTCTGCTATTGCAATCGTGTCTCAATGACCGGTCAATGATCGATTTTTGACGTATAACGTCAAACTTATCAGTTCTCATACAAAAACTGTCAATTTTGTCATTGAGACACGATTGCAATAGCAGACTCGAGCCCCTGATTTTAAGTAAGTCCTTAATATTTTATTTAAAACTAGCTGCACCCTGCCACGCTTCGCTGTGACGCATTGTGATTGACGGGTTAAAAAAAAAAAGAAAAAAAAAATAGATAAAAAGAATCCTTGATGCGGATTATATCATGCTATAATTTCAGCTCGATCGGTGCAGAACTTTTTGAGTTTTTGAAGCGTACACAAACCAACATAACATTTTTATATACAGGGTGTAACGGAAAGGGTATATACATACGAAGGGCACGGATTCTCTTG
The DNA here is from genome assembly GCA_921972225.1 of Euplexia lucipara. Classification (NCBI taxonomy): domain Eukaryota; kingdom Metazoa; phylum Arthropoda; class Insecta; order Lepidoptera; family Noctuidae; genus Euplexia; species Euplexia lucipara. Next base: position 20,421,468 of record OV179159.1, read on the forward strand.
GTGATAAGAAACGACATGGCAACGTTTTTATACATATACATACATAATTGTAAAGTTGAGCCCGCCCGCGCCGTCGCGCCTTCGTCGGTTAGGCAGAGCCCGATAGGTCTGTACTAGGCGCGCAGAACCCGAGATAGATATACTTGAACCTTGCCGGACAGGATTATGACCCTCATAGTGCGGTGACACGTTTGTTATGATTTTGCATTTAATAAACTGTCGATATTAAATAATATCGTGAAGTTTCAAAGTTATTAGTTGGGAGCTGAAATTTTGAGGAGAGACTCGTTATTAAATACTCTATTCACCCTGTTTGTATGTATATACCCTTTCCGTTACACTCTGTATAAGAAGATTGTTAATGTAAGAAGGCAAATTGAGCTGTCATTCCATACTAATGCTAAGCATTGACAATTCACTATAATAAAGTTTTGACACACGGTATGACTTTTAATGAGTCGACTGACTGACATCGACAACCCATTTACAGAGCGACACCCTTATGCCTCTTTGTCACCCTTGGGTTAGTCATACAAGTGTATTGCAGGTAATTGAACTTAAGACTTTAAAAATTGATGAGTATCTTATTACAACAAAAGGAGTTTGCAACATCACATGACTCATTTTATTTTTATTAACCATCTTTATTGTATGGCTGTTTTTATATCGTGGGAAACATACCTGGTTTTGCAGACGTTTTTAAAAACAAAAAGGCTCCAGTTCATCGCCCTAGATCTCGTAATGACGAACATTTACTCGTCTACCTAAATCTGCAGACATAGTACAGTAGCCAGCATTTGGTTATATTTTTCCTGCCTTTTTTTAACAGTAGACAGCATGTGGTTACAAAAACAGTATGACTGGTCTGTTTTTCGTTTTAAACTCCGTACAAAGCTGGGTCAGATTATCGTCTATTTATTTACCATTCTTATGAATGTGCACTTGTTCCCTTTTCATCTCTCAGATACCTACATGAATTAATTAAGTACGCTATTCGCTGCGCCATTTTATTTGCGTTAATGTTTGCGCCAATTGTTAAGCGGTACTTATACATAAAGATCTATCCTTCAAATTTAATTTGTACCTATGGTGCCAATACATTCTGAGTACCTAAACGACAGACCGACGTCGAATGCAACGGTCAGACAGTTATCTTTTCAATACTTTCTGTCTAACTGTCTGTTTATCGCACTTTTGGTTCGTCCAAGAAAAGCTGAAATTGTAAGAGCTACGTTATTGGAACTTAGCTAGTTAACTATAAAATGGATTATGCCACTCCATCACATCTGCTTATGTTACAAAAAAAATCTAAAAAAGCACCCACATACACAGTACAGACGCCAGCACAACAAGCTACTCCAAACAGTCAAATTTTCTCAATCGAACATGAACCTTATTTATTGAAATGAAATGAAAAAGGTTAAGGTTAAGGTTTGTCTTACTCATGATGGGCCACCGACTTCCGAATTTAGAGTTATTTTACACCGTTTAGTGTTTTTTTTGAAGTCGGTTTTATTTTTTGCAATAAACTATTAATTTTTCCATTTTTAGTTGTTACCATAAAAATATTTGCCATAAATTTATTTTTTATCGTTAATTGTTAACAATACATGTCATGATAAAAGGGTTTTCCACTAATTCCTAATAAATTAAAATTAACATACCTAGCTGACGAAATCTAGGTATATTGTACCAACCTGCGTACCCCGCAGAGCATACAGGCGTGATGATACGTCATGATTTTGTATAAACAATAAACATCCAAGCGATTCCAGCAATCACGACAGTTTTGTCGTCTATTTTTGAAGAGTTTCGTTGTATATCTCCGAAGATGAATACCAGATCAGCACCAGATCTTCACCAAATTAAAATGGGACCACCTCGGGAGTATACTCTTTCAAGTAAAAAAGAATTTTGAGAACCCGTCCACAAATGGGGGAGAAATCAGGTAACATACATAAAAAAAAAATACATACACACGAACATAGAACCTCCTCCTTTTTTGAAGTCGGTTAAAAGCACAAGTACCTAAGTACTAATAATCTAATAGTATAAAAAACTTAAGTCTAACACATCGTGATTTTCAGTTTAGTGATCAGCGTGTTCTGTGATACGTAGGCCTCTTCCAACTGTTTCCACTCAATTCTATGTCTAGCTTTTGTAGACCAGGTAGCGCCTCCAATTTTTCTTATGTCGTCTATACATCTCTGTGCCTGTCTTTCCCTTTCCCTTTTGCCATCGAGTGGTTGCCACTTTGTTATAACTTTTGGCCATTTTAACTTACTGTCTCTCGTCATGTGCCCTGTCCATCTCCATTTCAACTGTTCTACTTTCTTTATTATATCTTATTTGACACATTGGGGTAGCTAGAAGTGCTGGTCTCTTTACATAGGCATACAAACTCACATGTTTTTCCCATGGAGGTAGGCAGGACCTACAGAACACCACCCGCTACGATTCACACTTTCTTTGCTTCGGTTACCCAAATTAAAACGATGCATATTCTTAATTAGGTAAAAGCAACCCGTTGGGACGACAAACCAGCACCAAACGAGCTTGTTCGCGTGTGTCGCTACCCATCCACCCACATCGCTGCGCCTGCGCAGACGGTGGCCAAGTCTCGTGAGAGCATGTGTGCTGAAGGTGCGACTGATGCAGGAGGTATAGCAATACTGCTGTTTGCAGCTGGAGATGATGCAGCTCCATTTTATAGGTTTGAGGTGAGCCTACATTTAATTTCAATACTTAAGAGAACCTGTCGAAGTAAGTGTTGAGACATAAATACAAAAAATCCCAAAAATATGGATGTAGCGCCAGTTACATTCAGCGAAATAAGACTTCTTCCTTTAGATAAAAATGTATTAAGTGCAGAAAGCGTTTTACCGTAATAATATTGTAAAGTATTGTTGATGGAACTTCTTAAAATTCCAAATAAAAGACTATGTAATTTTCCGTGGTGAAAATTTTACTATTGAATGTTTTTGCTTAATCCTTAAAAATCAAAAATTCACCCATATTATATTTTAGTCAAAAATACTCTAGTAGGAAAGATTGCGACGCAGAATCTCGTCAATTAAAATGCCAATTGTAATTTAAAGAAAATAATTACTTTTTCTCAGGCTCATCTCTCTAACGACACGACAACATCAGCTGTGCCACTCTCCTTACCAGTCCGCCGGCCGTCGACCGTGTTCGCAGCCTTGGGTCCTCTGAAGGCAGATCCCAGACAAGCCAGGACCTTCGTACCGCTATATCTGAACACTAACGTTACTACCAAGCCGTATACTGTTCATTTTGTGGTAAGTCTTGCACAATTGAAGTTATGTGCTTCAATAGTTATTTGTGCAACAAGAGAGCAAAGTCTTTTTTCGCTGCGAGTGCTGATTTTGAATCCTGAGCAAGCGCCTTCGCTTGCTCAGGATTCAAAATCAAAATCAAATCAAATCAAATTATGTTGGTCCGTAAAAAATACACAGTAATCTCAATATTATATCCTTAATATTGGGATTACTGTGTATTTTTTACGGACCAACATAATTATTTTTGGTTGTCAATTTATGTGTACGTTTGTTTTTTTCTTAACTATACTTAGAAAGAGTTACATAAGACTTAGAAATCAATTTACGTAATTAATAATGGTGACAGAGACGAACTTCAATAATTCTATGGAAAAACCTAACTACTATTATACTGTTTGGACTTTATAGTAGACCGAGAAAAATTTTCGCTCACAGGTCATAACCCGAGGAGGCGTCATAGTCCGCTGGGCAGCAACAACCCAATGCCTCACTTCAAACTCCGGCCTCTTCGCACACACAACACCGAGGAACAGCAAATGTGACGTCAACAACGTACAACGTGACGTCATCATGGCACAACGTGACTCCCAAAATAAAGTACACCAAAAGTTCAAAGCTATCAACCGTAGTGCTAGAAGAATACACTTCGTTGATCTCCCAAAGAGCGGAGTTCTTGAAAGCACAGGAAGCCATGATGTGCTCATGGCTCAGAGAGACACGTCCGCCTTCAACGTCAGTACGGATGTCTCTGATGCGTTATTGAACAGGCATCAGCTAAGGGTAATGCTGCCCATCAAGGTGTCCCATCAGATGTGTCCTGATAGTCATCTGATTGCATTCTTCTATCATGAAGGAGAGCTCATTAGTGCCAGCAAGCATTTCGATATGGACGAGTGTTTTGTTAACAAGGTTAGTATTTTAAAACCTTTTTAACGCTAACTTGTTCTAACATAACGTGTGACGAGTTTTAAAAAAAAATCAGCTGCAGGAGTTGATCGAAGTTTAAGATACACTTGCATAGGTTGGTCTATGGATGGTGAACTTCCATTAGTTACCAAACTTAACGTGATCTTATCGAGGTACGGAGAGCGTACCTTGAATTGCACGTTAAGTTGGTCCCGACTAATATTTGAAAACATTTGGCAGACATTACAAGTAGTCAGAAGCCCGAAAGTCTTACTATTAACTGGGTCAAATAAAAAGAGGTGACCTCATACAATTACTCTAAAGGAACAAAGAAAGAATAAATGTTTAACCCGTTGCTAATGATTTTATCTAATGTATGTGTGTTCTGTTTTTATCTTAGGCTGTTATCTGACCTCTCCTAGAATTGTCCACTTAATACTTTAAAGCTACATACCTACCATACCTTACAAAGATGAGTATTGACTTAAAAAATGCCACTCAATATAATCTTTTTCAATTCAGGTAGAAGCAACGTGGCTAAACCGTCAAGCTCAGCCAGGATCCACGGTATCCCTGCAGATCTCCACGCCTGGACCAGCACTATGCGGTCTCACAGTACTGGACACGGCAGCCAAGTGGACTCAACCACCACCATCTCCCAAGGAACAGCTCATGACAAGTTTGAGGAGACTGATAGACAGTCATAGGAACTTGACAGAGTATGATATGGCGGGAGTCTGTTTTCTTAGTAAGTTGAATGAAAGACTTCAAAAAGCGATGTATGTTTAAGCTTTACACATTATATGAGAGTGAGTTGGTTAAAGACTTAGCGCATATTGATTTTCCACCTATTAAAAGCATAAACTTTACTTGAATAATATTGTGTGACAATCACCAGCTAGGGATTGTTGTGCCCTAGACACCACGATGTCCTTCCATCAGGTGACAATCAAAAGCTTACTGTACTCACTTTACAAAAACCATTTTTGTTTTTTTTTAGTGTCCAACACGCACCAACTTAACACACTTTAGTGGTAGACACTCCTTAACTATACCTCCTTAAGTAAGTTAACTTAACCTCCTGTTAAGCATCACACACGACGCGTATTTGATATTTAACACTTTGACTGCCACATCACCAGACACAATAGAAATTCAGTTTTTCCGGGCTTACAGGTGGCCGGCGTGGCGTAAGACTTAATGAGGTACAATTGAGTCAGTTTAATATCTTGTATCTAGATCCCTTTATTGTCCAACAATCACCACCAGCTGAATCACTTAAGTGGCCCCGCAAACTTCTTAATTTTGAAAAATAAAATATAGCATATGGTAATTACAAATATTGGGACTTTCTGTTGTTAAAGAATTTTCAAAACCGGTTCAGTAGATCCAATGATTAACTCTTACATTCTCACTAACTTTACCTCTTTAACCTTCATTCTAATATCAGAAGTAAAGAAAAATATTGTATCTTAATCTTATCAAGGCAAACGACTGGCCTGTTGGTCTAGTAGTTAGTGACCCTGACTGCTGTGCCGGAGTTCGTGGGTTCGATTCCCACCCAGGACAAATGTTTGTGTGATGAGCACGATCATTTTCTGTGTCTGGGTGTAATTTATCTATAATACGTATGTATTTAGAAGTATTTAAGTATGTTTATCAGCTGTTTAGTACCCATAATACAAGCTCTTAGCTTAGCTTTGGACTAGATGGTGTTGTGTGAAAAGTTGTGGAATATTTATTTATTTATTATTTATAAACAAAACCGATGTCGACCATTCGCCAACGTCCAAAGTGATCAAACCTTGGATTACCTTTTCAGATTCTGACAGCTTAGATCTTCCATCTACCAGTATTGAGCTGACTGCGTCCTGGTTGGCTGCAGCAGGCGTCAGGATGTTGGGAGGGGACATGCAAGCAGGCAGTCGGACTTGCATCCCTCGCCCGCCTGCCTTGATGGTGTCTGATGAAGCTACTGTCCCTCGGAGTGACTTCTCTGAGGTAATCATCGTTTCAACGTTTGGTTTTTCAAACAGCAATCAATGGCTCTGAAAATTATCTCATAGAGATTCAAAATCAAAAGAAGAAGTTTGTTTGATACCGGGTATCCCTATAACTCCGACTGATTTGCCATTTGAGTTAAAATGATCACACTTTACGTTTGTGGTGTAAATTTGGAGGAATCATATTTTTGACATGGCTTTATGTTGCCTGTTCCAGAGTCGGTACCCCCAGCCGTTTGTGGATTCATGCTCTAAATGGAAAAACAAAAAATATGTTTTGGATTAAGTTTTAAAATAGCTAGCAATTTTATTAATAAAATATTTCTTTGTTTGATTTTTATGTTCCAATTATTTAATTTTTATTATTTCACTTTATACGTAGATAAGCACGTACCGGGCCGCTAGTTAATATCATATTAGACCATCACAGCAATTACCTTCTGTAGCTTCAAGGGACTGTCGACCTGAGTAGGTATATGGTTTTAATTTCAACTTGTATGCCACCAAGCGTTCCCGAGATAAAGAGTCTAGACAGACAGATGGACGGACGTACAATACAGTGACCCTACAAGGGTTCCGTTTTTTCTTTCTTTTGAAGTACTCAATGCTCAAAAGGGATCTATAGTTTTCGCTTCATTTATTATAAATGTATTTTATTTTTGATTTAATATCCACAGGCTTGGCTATGGCGTCTGCTCAGTATCGGCGCAAACGGTACAGGAGTAGCGGTCGCGCATGCGCCTGACTCCATCACGCGGTTCGAAGCTAGCGCCATCTGTGTGTCGAGAAACGGAGTGGCCATATCTACACCTGCTGTTCTACAAGTCAGAATACTGTTTATGTTCAATTGATTTTAGTTTTTACAAGGGGAAGCGACATCTATCCCGCGACATATGAACTAAATTGCCGTTTCTTTGGTCGCGATATAAAAGTCTCAAGCGCATGCGGGAGACGTTTGATATAAAATGTAACACATAAGCAGGTAGGCGAACAAACTTAACATCACGCCTGTTAACCCCGGAGGGCTAGGCAGAGGTGTACCGATAGTACAGTTTCATTTTGCCCGTTTAGTTTGCGTCCCATGTAATGGGCTATTTGTCCCTCATCTAGATTACAAGAAAATATTCGACACGTACTTTTCCTTTTTTCACGTAATCAAAACATAACGGCGATACATCGCTAAAATGTCGCATGACGTCACTTGCCAGTACAGTTTATGCCAGCAAATGACGTTACAAGTCCCCACTCTTCAACATTAATGGGCTTAATCTAAACAGTTTTCCAAAATATTGAAAAAATAAAAAAGATGTTCGAATATTTTATTGTTATCTAGATGAGGGATTAAAAACTAAGAGTTTGTTAAATAGCCCATTGGGGGTGAGACTATTGCCATTAATCGGTCAAAAATCTAAACTCCGGCAACGACCACGACCGGGGATCGAATCCAAAACTTCACGCTCAGCAGTAGCGCTTAAAAAATAAGATGAAATAACCTTGAGACGGTTACCACAGCTCATCAACTGCTGTGTAGTTTAAGAAGACAAAAGAAGGTTAAGGGAACAAAACATTGTTCGCTTTAGAATTTCTATTGTGTATCCGTGTAATTAACAACAAAGGAATGTGAAATTTGGATATTGGGTAAGCAAACTCCATCCAATTCTCGACCTTAATGCTAAGAGCTTAAGAGAGAAAAATGAAGGCAGTAACAAGCCTCGAGCTCTCTTCTCTACAGTAACGATAAAATCTTTTATTGCCAGGTTTTCCGAGAATTCTTCATACACGCCGATAGTCCAAAGCGTCTAAGGAGAGGAGACTCCACCATCATACGGTACAGGATCTTCAACTACCTGTATGAACCACTTAGTGTAAGTATCCTACTTTAATATTATAAACGCGAAAGTTTGTAAGTATGGGGAGATGGATGTATGTTTGTTACTCTTTCACGTAAAAACTCCTGAATGGATTATAATAAAATTTGGTACGGAGTTAGCTGACATCCTGGATTAATACATAGGCTATCTTTTTATCCCTGTATTCCCATGGGAACTGGAACTACGCGGGTCATTAGTTTTTACCGACTCTGTCAGTTTATCCTTTTCTCCTGTATTTCTCCTTTTATCCTGTAAAAGTATCCCCGCGCAAACCTAATACTAAGTAGTACACGTAACGAGTGAAGTGAACTGTCAATTCCCAGCAATATGGAAAATAACACCTCACTTCACCTTCACTTCATCTACATTTCTACGACGTGATTTTTGCACCAGAGAAACCAGAATGACTTACTATAGTACACACGGCTACACATCAAGCTATGTATTTCCAGTTAACGCTGATCTCGCATTGTACGGATATAATAATAATGCCTAACAAAAAAAAAAAAACTTGGATCTCACCTTGGTTTAATAAATACCAGGTGCAATGTGCCTGAGAAACAAAATCTTGAAAACCATGATAATAATAATAATTCTTTATTTGCATATAACATGGTGTACACTGGTGTTACAGTAAATTATAAGAGCTAACATGTTTTGCCAGAATAGTACTTAGCGTGCAAATCTTTCCATAAACATCATTTTTTTTTGTCCATAAATTCTTTAAGACAATAGAAATTCCATGCAAATAATTTATACTTAAACAATCTACAGGGTGTCTGGTGGCAGATTTATGTTTTTAAATACGATTACTTCAAAAAGTAATAAACGGTGCGGGGAGGGAGTGGTGTCATTGGAATCAGTGATCGTGCGGATTTCTCAGTCACGATGTCGCACTGGTCGAGTGAGCATCGCGCGTTCGCCATCGAGGCATTTTTCAAGAGTAACGATTCGTACGTAATTGCGCGTCGACAGTTTTGTTCACACTTCGGTATACGACGAATAAGTGATGGGCCGAGTGTGAATTTAATTCGTTCCTGGGTGCAAAGGTTCCGCGCAACTGCTTCGGCTATGAACACTCCACGGCCAGGGCCCAGTCGATCTTCAAGGACTCCCGAAAACATTGAAGTGGTTGAAGAGAGTTTACGTGAAAATCCACAACTTTCGATACGGAAAAGGGCAGCCTCACTAGGACTTCCAAGAGCGATTATTCATGAAATTTTAAAAAAGGATTTAAAGTTCCATTCATTCAAAATTCAAATCGTTCAAGAACTCAAAGAAAGTGATTTTGTTTCACGCAAAAATTTTTGTGAGACGATGTTGGAGCGTTTTCGTACTGTGAATCCCATTTTTTGGAGTGACGAGGCTCATTTTCATTTAAACGGGCACGTTAATAAACAAAACTGCCGTTACTGGGCTCCAAGAACTCAAAACCCTCGACTGAAACACCAAAAGCCATTGCATTGCCCCAGGGTAACTGTTTGGTGCGCCTTATCCACGCATGGAATAATTGGACCATTTTTTTTCGAAGATGCTCGGGGCCAGGCGACAAATGTCAATAGTGACAATTACCGACGCATGATAACGGACTTCTTTTTACCAAACCTGCGAGCTCATCCATCGCTTTCATCGCACACGTGGTTCCAACAGGATGGTGCGACTGCACACACGGCTAGAGATTCGATGAATTTGCTTCGGGAAGCTTTCCCTCAAAAACTTATCAGTCGCTTTGGGGACATCCCGTGGCCACCCAGGTCCCCTGACTTAACCCCAATGGATTTTTTTTTATGGGGCTACCTCAAAGAGAGAGTCTACAGCAACAATCCCCGAACTGTAGTGAACTTAAAAGAAAACATCCGTCGAGAAATCAGCGCAATTGAATCAAGTTTACTGCAGCGTGTGGTACGCGTAACACGAGGCTCCGCTTTGAACAATGCGTGCAACTTGACGGAAGACATTTGGATGACATAGTGTTCAAAAAATAAAATCCGCATTATTAGTCTGTCGATTAATATTTCAAATAAAACAATATATCAAATAGATTTTTTTTTATTTAATTTTGAAAATATAAATCTGCCGCCAGACACCCTGTATAATTCCTGGGTTTTCACGAAAACGAGACCTATGCGGGTGGGTGTATTGCGTGACGTCTGTAGTCAGCAATAAATGTCATTTTGTCTTGGTTTTCCAGGTCCAAATTCAATTCTTAACAGACTCTCACTTGGAAGGCCCAAAAGAGCTGGTGGAGTCCGCCTGCGTGCTCGCTCGCGCGTCGCTTGCCCGCCGCCTGGAGCTGCGCGCGCGCGTGGCGGGGCCCGCCCGCCTGCGGATACGGGCTAAAGCTGTCAGTGACGGGAACTGCGGGAACGTTACTAGTGGCAACACTGGAGTCAGGTAATTCTATACTAGAATTTTTTGAAAGAAAGAAAAGAAAGAAAGAAAGAAAATACATTTATTGGCAACAGCTGGATACACGCACAGTAAAAACGCAATAACACAAAAGAAAGAGACAAAAAATGGCTTGTCTCACGGCTGCGCCAAAAGGTTCATTTCAGCGGTAATGCCAGACAGATGCTGAGATCCTGCCTGACGCTGATTTTCAAATGAACCTTGCTTACCTTGCTTTGCTAGAAAGTCTGTTTGTATTACACTGGCAGTCGCCAGTAGTCACTACATTAACACCGTCGCGTTTCAACGCTGCATCATCTTCCTAACCTTTTCCCAACTATGTTGGGGTCGGCTTGAAAACCTGAGACCGGTGACCACGATCACCGGTCGGTAACACGGTTTAACTTTTTGTCACATTTTCGGGATTCTGACTACCTGTAGCGACTGCCAAAGACCTACAAATGTCAGCCGGGACCAACGGTTTAACGTGCTTCCATCACGGGGAAATTAAGACAAATAACGAACAAGCAGACGTCCCGCGGTTTCACAAGCGTAGCTCCCGTTTCCGTGGGAATACAGGGATAAAAAGTCGCCTATGTGTTAATCCAGGGTGTCAGCTATGTCCATACCAAATTTTATTAAAATCCATTCAGTAGTTTTTACGTGAAAGAGTAACAAATATCCCTCCATCCATCCATCCATACTCACAAACTTTCGCGTTTATAATATTAGTCGGATGGTCACCTATTCAACGTCAACCTTCGCCATTGTCCGTCTAACCTTCGATTGACCTGTGAGGCTGTAATTGTTCAGCCACAAGCTATTCGTATCAACGCTGCGCGGACGCAGAAGTGCACTACGTTTGCAATTTTGCTTCCAAAAACACTAACAAATCTAAATAAATAAATAAAAATTCCATAACTTTTCACACAACGCCATCTAGTCCCAAGCTAAGCTAAGAACTTGTGTTATGGGTACTAAACGGCTGATAACATATACTAGACCAACAGGCCAGTCAAATATGTGTATTTGAAAAAGTACTTTAATTCCTACCCATGAAGTTCAGTTTGCGCTGCCTTTCTCATAGAACTTGTCCTCCGACCTCAACCTTTTATAAGGAAAAAAGTACTGTTATCAAAGGACAATTATAAAATCTTCATTAACGCGTGCTAGTTTCTAAATTAAGTTTAATTTGTTTTTTCAGTGACGAAGTGGTCATCCGTTTGGCTGTTGATTCTGAAGGAGTTCCTATCCGGGAGCAGAAATCTATTCTTTTGTGTGGAAACAGTAAGTAAATAATATACGAACAGACTCTTTTACTAAATTCGAGACAGTATCCGCATTCCGCGGTCTTCCATTTTTATTTTTTATATAAAATGCATTTGAGTGTAATTTATCTATAATATGTATGTATTTAAATTTATATACATATGTAGTTTTATCAGCTGCTTAGTACCTACTACCTATAACACAAGCTCTGGTTAGCCTTGGGACTACATGGCGTTGTGAGCGTGAAAGTTTTGGAATATTTTATTTATTTATTTTGATTTTATTTTATTTATTTGACTAGCATTTTAGGCTAGTGGTTAGGGACCTTCACTCTTATGACGGAGGTCGTGGGTTCGGTTTCCACCCTAGACAAATTTGTTTGCGTGATAAGCACGATCATTTGTTTAGCTGGGTGTTATTTATTTATGGTAAGTATGTATTTAGAAATATATAAATAAGTTTATCAGATGTCTAGTGCTCATCGCACTATTTTTGCTTGAAAGTTGTGGTATACTATTATTTCTCACTGTTTTATAGGTAGCACTGAATCCAGCAAATCCGAAGTGCTATGGAAATGGAATCCAGTCCAGGCTGTACCCGGCACAGAAACCCTGACCGTCTGGGCAGTCGGCGATGTTACTGGACCTTTGTTGGCAGTGAGTAAAACACTTATTTTACACTTGATCTAACCCGCATCTGTAAAAGTCACCGCGTGGAATTTTAGGTGAAGTTAAGGCCAATTGAGTTGTCAATGTCTATGCTACTGCTAGGCATTGAAGGTTCTCTTCACTAAAATTTCCACGAGGTGACTGGAACTGATTGCACCGGCTATACTTATAGACCCATCTCATAACATATCAAGAAGATCTTGTTCATTTTTATCATTATCACTAACAGGATTATTCCACCCACGGCTTAGTAAAGAAAGGTCTCCTCTTTTTTACATACTTAAGAAATACTTAAGTAGATTAAGAAAAAGGATTAGTTTATCTCAGTCTAATGCACTACATATAGATATTGAAGGCTATTTCACAAAATTTTATTTATTACATTTTTTTTTCTCTATGTTATGAAAAACTGCTTAGATTAAGCGCATTAAAGTTGAGGCTAGGGGCTTGTAACGTCATTATCTAGTATAAACTGTACTGGCTAGTGACGTCATGTGACATTTCGACTCGATGTATCGCCGTTATTTTTTTATTACGTGAAAAATGAAAATATATGTGTCGAATATTTTCTAGTAATCTAGACGAGTGACTACAAACAAAATTTTTGTCAAATCGCCCATTCTAGATAACCTGTTCCAGTACCTTACTGAAGTTTGAGGTATCAAGGGCGTAAATTGGTTTTATAACGTTATTCTTATTCTATGACCATGTCAGTGTGTGAATTATGTGCCATCCAACAAAGCTACACCTAACTTTTTAGAGTAAAAGTCAAGTTTTTAGAGTAAAAGTTTTTTATGTTTGTAGTTTCTGTGTTTTTCGTTGCCTTGGTATGTTTATCTTTATTTATCTTTGTGAATAACCTTGCTAGTTGTAGTTAGTTTCAAATATTTGCTTGAGCAGTGTCTAAAAATAATGTTGAGCCTACCTGTAATTTAAGAGCATACATTAACTGTTAGGTACTTGTATTATTTCTAGGATTGTCTGTATGTGTCTTAGTTGGTAAGCCTTTATAAATAAATAAATAAATAAATTAACTTGTTTATTCTTCTTACAGGACGCCGACTCATTACTGACAATACCGCGAGGTTGTGGCGAACAGAACATGGCACAGCTGGCCACCAACTTGCTGGCGCTGAATCAACTGGAGCCGAGCTCCATCGCTGCTCTCACTGCAAGGGAATACGTAGCCAGAGGTATATCTGTTGGGCACAGATGTCTCCAAGACATTGGGTACCTACGCTAATAGCACAGCAAGTGTCAATACAATATTTTCGTCGTATATGTGCGCATTCTTAAAACCATGTTCGCCATCATTTATGGCAAAACATGAAGGTCATTGAAGAACACAACATCCTACGCTAAAAACCTCAATTTGTACCTACTATACTCATGTTTAACAAATAAATTATCTTTTAACTTTTAACCCATAAATGCCCATGTCAGATTTTCCGACAAATGTTTACTTGTGTGTGAATGTTTCTATTTTAAATTCCACCTTAAAATAGCTCATTTCAGGCAATACGAATCAGACGGATAAAACTTAGGTTGTATGTAAAACAATAATTCAAACATACTTAATTAAGTTAAAGCTTTCTAAAAAAAACTTGCCACACACAAGTCACAGCGCACAAGTGCGTGCGTGCGCATTTTGGCTCAGTTTTCGTTTTTTGAAAAGATCACTTTAATCTTTTAATGTAATTGAACTGCCAAAACCCTTCTAGAACTTTTGCAACTGCTGATTTGTGATTCTCTATACAAATATCTCTATCCGCCACGTGGGATGATGTTCAAACATTCATAGAATACTGATACTTCCAGGGTTCACCCGTCAGCTGCAGTACGCGCACCCAACAGGCGGGTTCAGTGCCTTCGGACCGTCTGACTCCACCTCCTCTACCTGGCTCACTGCATTCGTTGTTAGACATCTGAGAAGAGCCCACAAAGTAAGTCAATCTTCGGTCATATTATTCTACAGCCAGAGATGTGCGATAATCCTGTTCCGAAGGCAAGGTTTTTAATCTGCAGTAACCTGCTAGCTTGTTCCGGGTTCAGGTTTCAGAGCCTGGATATCAGTATCATAGTACGAGTACGTCATTTTCTTCTATCACTATGGATTTCTCTACGGAAAAATCTACAAAGTGACAGATTGTAGAAACGTTTCTTTTGTTTTGAGCACGACAGTGTCAAGAATGAAGATAAGAAATGTGTAGAATCTTCAGTCGACGATAGTCTACAATATCGAGCATCATACATACATACATAAACTCACGCCTTTTTCCCATGGGGGTAGGCTTAAACTACAGAGCGCCATATGCTACGATTCTTACATACTTCTTTTGCTTTGTTTACATTCATACATGTTGTCATACACACACGCCGGTTGCGAGTACTACGCACCTGACCTTTCTGAAGAACCTCACCAATAAGGTCTATGTATGTCCTTCTAGGGCGTCCCCTCTCGGCGTTCCCACTTGAATCTGCCTTGTAAATACCTTTTGTTAGTCGCCTTTCATCCATCCAGCATCGAGCATCATTTCTTCTATTAATCGGCAGAAATGTTTCTATCATGCGCCACTTTGTCGAGTCTTCCATCGACATACTACGGGTGCCGAAAGACGATAGAACAAATTTTAATTTACAGCTAATTGGAAACCCACCAAAAATCTATTATTTTTAGCTCCTTTGGCCAAATCTGCAAGCCCCACCCGTAATCTTCCGCGCTGAGCGCTGGCTACTAAACCAGCAGATGGAGAACGGATGCTTCAGAAACGAGGGTCAAGTGTTTCATAGAGAACTTCGGGTAAGTACTCAACTTTACTCAATAACATTCTGCAGGATTATTTTACTGGGTAAAGTGCTCAACGATTCACTGTCAAACAGCCAGTTTCGTATTGGCTATCATCAGTGTATATCTAGTGTGACGTCATGCGCTCCCGCAGGGATGTGACGAAGTGCACAGTACTCCGTCTTATAGTCACCGTAACTTGAAGTCATTCAGTCATTTAAAGTGCAACACTATGTTTTTGTAAATTCTTAGCGGTCATCAAAGTTCGGTGTGAAGTAATAATAATAACTTATTCGAAACAAGTATCAGGACTCGCACTGTTAGTAATAATAAACTTACAAACTACGTTAGTAACAAACAAAGATAAAAACAGAAACAGAGTGTGACATAATTGCCGCAAGGTGACAGGCCCAGCCGAAACCTTTCAGCAATGGTTCACAAATACGCTATCAAGCCTGCTCGCTAACATAGACAGGATGCTGTTGTTGTTGACAGACAATAATGTCACTGTAATGTGCTATGTTATATTAATGAGTTTGTAAAATGATTTTGATTCTGTAACTACTTAAATCAACTTTGCATACCGTTTAAACGGTGAGACATTACACAGACAACTATTTAACTTTGTAACCACTTATGTATTTAGGCCATGTTTCTGGGAAATAAATATTTTATTCTATACATTTTCAGGGCGGACTCAACGACGAAGGCGAAATTGCCAGCGTAGCTCTCACCGCTTACGTCATAACGTCGCTGATCGAAAGCTCTTTCCCCCTCCCACACCGTGTCGTCCGTAACACCCTCTCTTGTCTCCGAGCCTTCCCCCCATTAAAGTCGAACACTCCAACCAGGGTCTACGCCCAAGCGTTACTGGCATATGCTTATATGAAGCTGCAAGATTATGAAGAGCAACTTGAGAGTACCAATGAGGCTAGTTTGAGGAGAAGTGTAGGGGGGTTGGAGGAAAATGAGGGAGTGAGACAAGTGCTGGAACTGCTGAAAGTGGCGAAAAGGAGTGGGGAGTATGTGTGGTGGGAGGCCAGTGAGTATACTTTGGGTTATTTGAACGTATACTTACAAATGCACAGTAGCTTGGTTTCCAATTGGAAGTACAAATTATTGTGTATTTTTTAAATTTGTAAAGGGAAATGGGATTAGTATCTATAACACAGGTCCTTTTGCTAAAGCTGAAGTGGCAGTGGGCCGGCCATATCTCGCGAAGAACCGACCATAGCTCGGGTGAACGTGTTCTTGAGTAAAGACCACGATTTGGCAAACATAGAGTAGGACGTCCACCAGCTAGGTAGGATGACGTCATGAGGAAGACTGCTAGCAGATGCTGGATGCGGCAAGTTGAAGACGAGGCACTGTAGCGCTTATAGGGAAGGCCTTTGTTCAGCAGTGGACTACTGTAGGCTGATGATGATGATGAGGTCATTTTGTAATCTAGCCGTAAGTTGCTTGTAAGATGCCACAATCACAATCACGGGAAAATAGAAAACTTGTAACCCTAAGGTTTTGTACTGTGAGAATTAATAAAGTTATTATTACTTGCAGACAGCCTGTCTACCTCAATAGAAGCGACATCTTACGCATTGTTGACATTACACCTGGCCCCGAGATCTCTGTCCCCGAGCGCTCGCACGGACGCGCCGGCAGCTGCTCGCTGGCTCAACGCGCACAGGACTGCTAGCGGCGGATTTATATCCACCCAGGTACATTACTGAGAAGAATTACAATAGAAATAGGTACGTCTTGAGCAAGCTGATTTGGGATGATTTGAATTGGTCATAAAAGGTCATTGGGCTACATCACACCCCCATCGACTGTCGAGTCATCTCCAGAAGATTATGCCGAAAAATGACTGCCGCATATGTCTACACTTAAACGCGTGATCTTAAGTGAAGCCAACACTCTCGAATACGTAGATCTTCACCCTTCTTCTTCTGTTTACTAGGGCTTGAGTGATATTGCACTCACGGATACAACACTCTCCATATTTTGACTTTGTTTCCATATTTTTCGTTGTACAGACGCCAGCACGTCAAGTTACCCCAATGTGTCAAATTTTCCCGATGGAATATGAACCTTATTCTGTTTGACATAAAGTTGAAAAACGATCAAAGAAATTTGACACATTCGGGTAACTTGACGTGCTGCCGTCTGTACTTATGACTGCTCCCACTTAAGTGTAATCATAATTGTAATTTTGAGGGTGTGAAGATCCTTTACACAGGTCTCGGCCTGGTATTGACTCCAGCTCTCACAAAAGATAGATTGTTACTATAACTACTTTGTTACAACGAACCTATGTTGTTCTTTATGAGAAAAACAAATAGATAATAATATTTATATTAATAAACAGACCGGTATGAACCGTGGATGGGTGACCAAGTGACCATTCAGTACATATCAAGACTCCTCCGTGCCTCGGAAAGCACGTAAAGCCATTGGCTGTAGTCACTTGTAGATCTAGGACAGTCGTTGCAGATAGTCAGAAGCGCGAAAGTCTGACAACCAGTTTAACCGAGGTGTAGTAATATGGCCAATAGCCATTGTGTCAGATCCAACAATGTATGTTTGACAGCCCGCCTTCTGCGGGCAGTCGCTTTGGACACGGAAAAATGGAAACATGTTAGATAGTTTATATTTGAATTATTAATAAATTCTGTAACAATAAAAAAATAAAAATATTCCACAACTTTTCACACAACGCCATTTAGTCCCAAGTTAAGCTTAAGAGCTTGTGTTATGGGTACCAAACAGCTGATAAACATACTTATATATTTCTAAATACAAACATATTATAGATAAATTACACCCAGACACAGAACAAATGATCGAGCTCAACACACAAACATTTGTCCTGGGTGGGAATCGAACCCACGACCTCCGGCATAGCAGTCAGGATCACTAACTACTAGACCAACAGGCCAATATTAGAAGAGTTTCATTAATAAAACACAAGGAGTATCGTATTATCCAGTAACTGGATTGTGGAGGTCAGATAGGCATAGGCATAGCATTCTGTGAAACTGGAAGCAAACACAACATAGTTTTTGGGAAAAGGCTAGGCAGTTGATGATTAACCCGTCATGTGCCGGAACGTAGACCTACGCGAAACACAATTGCTTTTTAATTGTTCTATAATTACGGCATACGCGTGTTTAATAAACAGACGAAAAATACAACACTTATGAAGCTTAACTTTTTTTCTAGGACACTCTAGTAGCTCTAGAAGCCCTAACTGCCTGGTCGTCTCAAGCCCCTGAAACGAACTTGAACGTGACAGCCCGCTGCAGCAGAGTAGACCACCACGTGACCCTGCAGCCAGGCGTCAAGATACCTGATGTCATGAAGATGAAGCCGGGTGAACATCTTAGCGTATCTGTTGAAGGTAGGAACTTAATTGTGGTAATAATACCAGCCGGTAGACCTATTCTAGGGCCTGTAGTAGACCTACCACAGCACGCGTAGCATGACCATCGTTGAAACGGTATGTTATGATACCATCAGGGGCCAGATAATTAAATAGTGAATATTGTCTAGGGCTCTTTTCCACTCGGAAGCCAAGGCGGCGCAACCAGTCGCGCCACCGTGCTGTCTGTAAGCTACCAAACTAGACACCATACAGCCACCAGAGTCGCCACACCACACTGAGACAGTATCAAAATGGACCTCTAAAAGATAGCACTACTGATGTATGTTCGTAGGAAAAGCGTCACTGGCGACTGAGTGAGTGAGACGCCATACAGCACTGTAGTAATTAGTGGTGGCGCGACCAGTAACATTCTATGCATACGTCCGAGATGGTAGCGCCGCCAAATTGGTTGCGCAACCAAACGGACACCAGGTGAGTAACTTTCTATAGCGCTATATACATTTAGTTGGTAGCGGCAACTGGTTGCGCCGCCATGGTGTCCCGGTGAATTATAGCCCATGTAGAAATTATTTATTTACCGCGATAATAAAATGTTGGTTCACACGCTACTGCAACAACTGCAAGAGTTGTAGTATTCAGCAGGTGTTTAATCATTCCTCCTCTGCATAAGCAGCATGCGTAGCATGATCACCGAAACGGGTATGTCAACAGAAGAATCAACAAAGTGACAGAATGTAGAAACATTCGAACAATGGTTCAATTTAACTTTGGCTTTAAACGCATTAGAAGGCAATTCTATTAAAGAAACCCAAGGTATCTATGACTTTTCGAATTCATATGCGTATTGTGAAGTTATCGCTTTTTTTAAAAACCGTGAAGGAAAACAACGTGAGGAAGGAGATATTTCTCGACGGCCAGTGATGCCAAGTCAGTGACCCATGGGCGGCATTAAAACTCTGACTCTAGGTTAGTCACTTACCACACAAAAAGAAGAAGGACAAACGATTTTATAATTACCTACTAACTGTAGCTCCCTACCACTGACTACTAACTGTAGCTCCCTACCACTGATTGACTGTAGCTCCCTACCACTGTCTACTAATTGTAGCTCCCTACCACTGTCTACTGACTATAGCTCCCTACCACTGACTACTAACTGTAGCTCCCTACCACTGTCTACTAACTGTAGCTCCCTACCACTGACTACTAACTGTAGCTCCCTACCACTGTCTACTAACTATAGCTCGCTACCACTGACTACTAACTGTAGTTCCCTACCACCGACTACTATCTGTAGATCCCTACCACTGTCTACTAACTGTAGCTCCCTACCACTGTCTACTGATTAACCTTACTGCACTACTTCCCGATAAACTGTAATGTAACTATGCCTTAACTATTCATACATAGATATAAAGTCTAAATCCATATTTCCACAGGAACTGGCTGCGCCTTAGTGCAAGCCACTCGCAGCTACAACATCCTCTCGACGGACACCACTCCACGCGACAAGCAGTTGTCGGTCCAAGTGTCAGTACACACTGATGGTCCTTTCGACTGCGACAACAACGCGACCAACTGCCTCTGCGCAGCTGTTATTGAGGTTGGTTCACATTTATTTATGTATTTATTTAATACTTCAAGCACTCAAATGTCCATGGACGAACTTAATACCTTAGGCATTTTCTACTAGACCTTTATGTCAATTATTTTGGTCGTTATTTATTTTATTTTATTTGAGAAATTTACAGCTACTTTACTTACTTTGCTTTTTCTTTACGTACTCTAGTCGGACCAAATATATGTAGGTATTATTAACTACGACTCGGACAAATCTAAGAAGAAAAACTCTTAATAAGTCCAGACATTATATTGATCAGATTTTGCGTTGGCCATGTAGGTTAGTGTTTTGAAGAAGAAACCACGTGCACAGTGCACAGAGAAATCGGACAGATTCGTGTAGCTTGACCTACACGAATCTGTCCGATTTCTGTGGTAGTTTTTCTATTTTACCATAAAATACATGTTTGCTAATTAATGTTCAAATGGAAAAAAAATACAGTTGGGATAACTGG
Source organism: Euplexia lucipara (assembly GCA_921972225.1). Lineage (NCBI taxonomy): Eukaryota > Metazoa > Arthropoda > Insecta > Lepidoptera > Noctuidae > Euplexia > Euplexia lucipara. The sequence continues at coordinate 20,442,114 of OV179159.1, forward strand.
ATTAAATAAATAGATTTATTTATTGGAAAAAAATGTTAATAAATTATACAATTTGGTGTTACAATATTTTTGGTATCCTTAAACATTATGCCAAGGCATGCAAAAATGTATTTACTTATACCTACTACAATTAATCTTTTTAACTTAACTTAGATATGAACATTGCAACAGCTTTGTTGTGCTGGTGTCTGTAGGTACCAATCAGTTGTACCTATATTATTCCTTGTACTCACTCAGGCCTGTGTGATGTGGACCGGCAGTTTCCCGGAGATGGCCTTGCTAGAAGTGACACTGCCTGGAGGATTCGGCGCAGACGCACAGCTGCTCTACTCACAACTACACAAAAGTAACTTGCGTAAGTAAAACTGATTTGACTTTGGCCAAACCATGTGTCAAACATTTGTATACCATCACTTGTAGCCGCATTTCTAGATATGCATCGTGTAAAAGACATCTACAAGCAACCCGATAGCCAACATGGCCACGAAAGAATCGTCAAAGTGACAGATTGTTAAAACATTTCTCCCGATTATAAAAGAAGACTATTTTTGACTAGAGAATCGACACATTTCTTCCCTTTATTCTTGACATTGTCATGCTCAAAAGTTACAGTTTATTGATTCTTCCGAAGACAAAATCATGCCAAGCGTGCATAAGTTACGGAGATGGTTCTTGCTAAAAATATTCGGCTAAAAAAATCAAATATTCCTAAGTAGGTAATTCATATTATCTTTTTGTTCCGATGTTTACTTCTAAACTGTAAAAAATAAAAATCCATCCAACCAAACCAATCCATCTTATTCAAATAAGTAGTAAATAATTGACTTCTTTATTTAAAATTTTCTTAGATAATACTTATGATTTATCATACTTTCAAACATCACAAAATAAAAATGTATTTTCGTATCGTTTCCAGTGCTTCGCCGTATAGAACTAACTCCGTCGAACACCCGAGCGACGTTCTACTTAGGCAGTCGCGACGGTAGCGACACTAGCGGCCATGTCGGACACCAGTGTTTCAATATACACGCCACAGGACCCAAGGTCAAGACTCGACCAGCATATGCGAAGGTTCAAGACTACTATGCGCCCAACATCAATGATACGCAGGTAAGACCGCTCTCCCAGTCTTTTTACTATCCTGTTCCTTAGAAGTGGTAATGTAAATCTATTTACTAAAAACACGCCGCCGCCCGTCTGTATGCCTGTAGAAAGTACACACGATTGAAAAAGTAAATTTGAACCTACAACCTTGTGGATAAAAAGCATGCTTGGATGACTGCAATATCTAGAAATAATTTAACAATAATATTAAACGATAAACTTATTATTTCTTTTCAGGTATACACCATCCCTGAAGAGTGTCTACCTCGTATCGTCCACGACTCTAACGAATATTTATCGAGAGATAACTTGTACGCCAAAGCGAGGACCGCTGATAGTGACGATATTATAATCACCCACGATTTTTCCTTTGATGACATCCCTGAAGGTCTACCCCTTGACGACCCACTCATATTTGACCACATATTAACTGAAAATGATAACTACAGAGCCGCTACTAAACAGCATCCAGAAATTGGAAGATTAGAAGTACTAAAAGATGCTGAAAACTTAAGCAAACGTATTCAACAAAACACCTCTAGCAATATATCTGAGCGTAGCCATATCTCGGCTCCAGATTCATCATATGTTAGGCCAAACGAACCTGCAAAGACAAATTTTAGTAAGGATATAGAAACAAACATTAATTATGGCAATCTTGAAGAGAAGCATAGTAGTTCTAGCAATATTTATGTTGAAAAAGATCAATTTAATGAAAGTGTATTACCAGATCATGATCTCGAGAGCCTTTTAGCTGAAAACTTGCACTTGAATTATAGCTCCGAAAAAGATCAAAGTAATGTTGACATAGATGTTGATAGTTTAGTATCTAATAATGCCACTGGTCACAATAATAGTAAAGGTCATCAGGAAAGTGATATTAAGTTACAATTAAGGCTAAATGTGAGTTCAGTTCATGATTATAGTAATGTTCATAATAAGGTAACCGGGAACACAATGGCTAATAAGGCCATAGCCGTCAATGATCGCAATTATTTTTACAATATCGCAACCGATAATGCTATGTCTATCGTGGAAACAGAAATAGATCGACAAAATTCATTTAATTTTGATAGTGAGAATAAAAATAGTCAACAGAAGCAAGATACTCTTAAGAACAGTGATGATTCCAAATATGATACACGAAATAATGTAGTTCAAGAAATTGACTCTTTAAATAAAGTGGCAATCCAACAATTAAATGCAACTCAATCAGGTTTTGACAGCCACAAAGTCGGTTACAAACTAATATACACACAAGATGAGAATGATAAAACAATGAACATTAACAATAACAATCAAAATTCAGACAACATTGTCAACAATTACAACTTTAAAGAAGAACCGAAAACTGGAGACAATGATATAAAAAGATCATACAAAGAATTCGTCACTTCGGAACCACAACTATCGGAGAAAATTGTAACTAGTTACAACACCGACTTAGAAGCTGAAAGCGCCAAAGGTGTAGATAATCCAATTCTATCTGATTTCCACGTCATTGATACGGAGAAAGATTTAGAAGTACCCACTGGGATCGAAGGACCAATACCACAATCTGTTCTTCCACCACCCGACTTTGTCCCACCTAAACCGCGAACCTATGACGTAAGGCGTTTGCAATATAGGCACAGACCTTATGACAACTACGGGTCAGTTTCTGACCAAGTCTTCTCTCTACCACCACAATACGTTCTACCGCCAAAACTAAGTAATCAGTTTAAAATGGAAAGCTTACCCGAGGTAGGCTTATCTTTTGGGGACCGAAGACCAGCAATGTTTGATGGTCTGCCTCCATCAAGTCACTTCCCTGCACCACCTCCTCATGACTATCGAGGTTTGCAGGACTCTTACCCATTCCTTCCATCGAGTGTCCAAGGCGCGGTTGCCAAGATTCTTCCACCAAAAAATTACGGTCCAGCGGTGGACTTAAAAAGATTGCAAAGCGTATACACACCTAATGGTCCGTATTTTTATTTTAAAGGTAATGATAATGATTCAAACAAAAGGTTTTTCATCCCGGTACGTTAAGTTGTACAATTTAGACAGTCATTTAAATGAAGATCAAGTGAATTTTCTGCATTTATTTAGTGTAGTGTGGATTTCTTGTGAATCAGTAATTGACCTGTTATAATGCAATCCAAAATTACTATTTCACGTGTCAGAATTTATGCCGCCTATTATAGGCCTCTGACTTGGTTTCTGGTTTCACATGCCATCAAGAAATATCTCAGGCCTTCTGTTACACAGACAGGCACGTAATGCAAAGTAATATTAGAAAAGTATCTGTAATTCCATTACGGATGTGTCGGCACAGAGTACGTAGCTAAAACTACGCGGAAACGAATATTACTTAGTAGTAATCATCTCTAGTATTGTCCTCCGATTCAAATCATTCATACAGCATGCACGTTTTCATTAAAAAGTTATATTATAAGTAAGTATTAGACTTTACTAGATAGTAATTCTTGTAAGTAGGAACTAGTAAGAGTCGTGTTGTCCACTTGACTGTATGAAGGTACGAGAACGTTTAAAGTAGGTCTTATGTTTGAAATTACGGGTTAATAGAAACTTAAGGGTGTATCATAACAAAACTGAGGGCGATATTCACGTAGGATAAAAGTTATGTGTTACATACGAGGACTATAATACTTTTAAACAATAATCATAAGATAAATAGTTTCGACACCACTATCCAGTAGTATTAAAAAAGACTCCTCAAAGTTTTGTTTCACCCTTGAGTTTCTATTTACCCGTATTTTACGTATCTTTATTTTCTGTAAGACTGCAGGGTAATGACAATGATATTTAAGAATGACAGTACTATGCGTTTCAAACTTAGATAATATACCTCTAGATCGAGCTACCGCGTGGCCGCACATGCGACAGCAATATAAAAGTTCAGTGTTGCTATTCCTTAAAAAAGTCCCAAAATACGAGCAAAATTATACTTAACTGAGGGTTCCAATTTTAGCACTATTATAAATTATAATTTACGTATTCAACGTGGTAGTAGGTATGAAAGTAGAAGTATCGATGTGTGGGATGTGTGGGGTAAATATGTTATAAAACACCGAATGACATACGTGCGCTTTGATAATTACAGCCTCTGATTTCTTGCAGCAATATTGCCTCGGCTGTAATTATCAACTTACCGCACTTATATCATAATGTATCTACTACTACTGTACTACTACTACTGTATTTGTTATTACGAATTTATTCTATTTTTATTTTTTGTAATGACTGTAAGCTATGTTCTGCAATTCTAAAAGTAACTACAGTAACCAACTTACATGAACATTTTTTACTGGTATTGCTTCAGGCTTTATTCTTTTGATTTTGTTCACAATCCTGATTGCATCATCATCAAAATGCATGGAACAAAGTTTGAATGTACTGTTAGGCTGCCAATTCTGTCGGCCAGTAGCATTAATCCAAACTTTTTTTATATTGTTTTCTTTAGGAAACCTTAAATCATTTTTTGTTTGTTTAAACCAAAGGCATTCTTATATAATAGTCTTGACTTGCCAATTAAGTAATAATTATTAATCTGGTTTGTATTAGCACTCATCACTCACAATACATAAATAAAATAGTTCGACATCAATTATTATTTAGTGAGAGCACACAAATCGGCATCGAGATACTTAGGTAGGTATACTGAATTCTGATACCGTGTTTCATAAGATTTTGATACCACATTAAGGTAATTGTGTATATTTAGCGACCATCGATTTATTTGACCTACCTTTTGAACATTACGCCTGTTTTTGGGAAAATATGTGAAACGTGTAGCAACACTGTAAGTAAGTATTCCTAGGTTATGTGGTTTATGAAATTAAGTTTACTTTAAGAAATCTTCCATATTTTGGTCTGAAACCTATGACAATAAAAGCGCACAAATGTATAAATTCAATAATCATACAATAACACAAACAGTATTGAATACTTACGAATGAAAAGAGATTTTGTTATTGGCCGTTTCTGAGCGGCTTTTACAGCCTATTATACTGCATCCTCCCATCGTAGCGCATTCACCATACACTAAACACTTATCTAATGGAGTCTATTTCTCATTAAATGACTTAAACTATTACAAAAATTGCAAAAACCATCCGAAAACTTAAATTAAATCGAGCATAATAATATACGTGACAGTGACAGCACTTTGTTTGGCTAACATTCAAAAGTTAGCCATGCAAAAATCCGGCACGCCGTAAGGGACAGAAGATACGATGCTTTGTCTCAATTTTCCTACGAACTTTGTATTATTGCGTCTCACTTCCACACTTGACACTGTAAATTGGGCTACGTCTAGAGGTATATAGTCTAAGGTTTCAAATGAGAATAGGAACGAAAATGGCGTCTATCTGTCAGATGTCACTTGAAAAATACGGTCTGCAACGAAACCTTATTCGCGTAATCAATTATTTTTAGTTTTTTGTTTTACCGAGCCGCAGTTATTCAAAATGAAAAAACGTCTAAAAAGAATTAGGCCGTGTGGACAGATTTTTTAAGTGACATCTGAAAGATGTTTTTTTTCCTATTCCATTTTCGTTCCTATTCTCATTTGAAACGAATAGTAACCATGATTAATTTAAAAACAATTCAATTAAAAAATGCACAAGAATGATAAGCGTGTTATCACAGAGTCAGACTTATAGTTTGTAATGTTATACTTAGTTAGGTAGGTCTGTATAACAAAGATTGAATTGTATGCAAAATAATTCGAATGTTGGCAAACGCGAAGCGTAGGTACAGACGTCAAGACATCAAGCTACCCCAAACTGTCAATTATTTCGAATTGAACATGAACCTTATATTGTTAGTTATAAAGTTGAAAAAATATCAAAGAAATTTAACACATTGGGTAAGTTTGAAGTGCTGGCCTCTGTACATTACAAACAAAAATAAATTTATTTTATAAATGAAAATGAATTATGTATATTTATTTCTGTTAAGTAGTAGATCTTTACAGATACTTTTACATGTAAGTACTTTTTATGCTAAATGGCTCCGGCATATCCAAATTTATCCCTGAGAAGAAATGTCAAAAGAAACTAGGGAGCATAAGTCTCTTTTAAAGTCTAAACAAAAAAAAAAGCACAAACTTTAAAAAAATCAAGCTTAATGAATTTTATTTTCAATTAATTAGACTTTCATTTTGGAAAACGTTCACAACTCGCTATCTCATGTCAACGACAATTATTATCAAAAACTTGTCAAAATGTAGGGAAGTTACGTAGGGGCGTTTTTTTGACAGATAAAAAAATCTTAAAAATACGGGATTTATATTTATGATTACTTTCACACCCTGAACTATTGGTAGTGAATTTATAATATACTCTCATAATATTGTAGTTCATAATGTTATATTATTAAAGGCTGTGAATAAACTAAATGAATGTGATCGGTGTATTATTTTCCTTAAGGAAGGAAATCTATTCCTGTTATTGTTGCGGTATGGTACGAGATCCCTGTGCCATTGCGGTATTATTTATTTTGCTTATGTAAATATTAATATTATTTAGGAGCTTGTGAGATCGAAGGTTAAGCTACGTTTGCCGAGGTCAATCCGCGGAAGGGTGAACAATCATTTCGTATCAAGACCTCTCTGTGCCTTTGGAAAGCACGTTAAGCTGTTGACCCCGATTGCCGTTTGAAGATCTTTGACATTCTTCAAAATCTGACAACTACTTTAACCAAGGGGTATCGTAATTTAGTAACTGGGTCGTGAATGCCAGACAGCTCCATGTAAAACACCGGTATTCAGCCGACCACAACATTGTTGGAAAAAGGCTCAGCAGATGATGATGTACTCCTCTCAATAGCACGGGACTGGGCAAGCAAAGATGCATATACTTTACACTTGTACCTACGTTAATGGGTAAACAGGCGCACCAAATATAACGCTATTAATTCCAATATTTTCCCATCACAACCCTTGAATTACCATAATGAGCGTGACTCATGGCGAACCACTGGCACGCAGTGTAGGGTTGACAACATTTTTAAAAACCTGGCTACTGCAAAATCGCGATCTAAAAGGTATGAGACTAGAAAATATTATCTTGTGAACATAGATATATATTCTCTCATAGAATTGCCGCTATCGTATGCCCCTGTATGTATTTAACTTAAGGGTTATAAAAATATGTTTTCTTGTAACTGTTAGAATTTTGTTACTAAACTGATGGTGCTGTTTGTAAAGGTTTGTTTCGGGTAGGTAGCATATGACCATAGCAATCCTGTATGAGAATATTCTCTTAAGATAAGCCTCAATAAATTTGTCAAATAAAGATCAGATAACAAGCTATGAGGGAACACATGAATAAACATACCTCTTGTCTCTTTCTTCTAGGTCTATTTACTTTACGGTACGTTTACTTTTAAAAATTATAGTTTATGGACTTTAATTCAGTAAATATGTTTTTTGTTCTCTTTCTTTTTATGCGACTACGGCGAAGCAAAAAGGAGAGTTATGATTTTTATCGCGATGCATAGGTACATGATCTGTTCCCTCATATGTAACCACTAAATTACTTATCATAAGTTGACGAATGAGGGGTCATTTGAAGCGTATGGCTCGTCCGTCGTCCGTAAAATTTCCTTTTTTCATAATTTCTAAACCGTGGTTTTTCAGTACCTACCTAGTCAGGTTTTAGTATTTTTTAGAATATTGTGGACAACCCTAACGGAGCCAGCATACATTGCCATTGCCCGTGTCACGCTGACGTCATAGTTACGTCACATGCGACCTTTACAACCCCCTACCCTTAAGGCTAGGTTGCAGTCATTTTGAACCATCGTATGGCCAAGCTATAATGAGAAAACTTGGAGTAATAGCTAAGCGTGGTGATCAATCCTCGTGCCTCCTCAGCATGAGAAGAGCATTGGGACAGTGACAAAAGAGTTTTATTTATTACTGTTATGTGAAGGCAGACACGTGGTTTATTCAAATTGGCTCGATAGAAAAAGAAACGTAAAGATGACACTTGGAAAACACCAGTTTTGTACGAGACGCATTCTTTCAGCTGTTTTTTTTTTCATCCAAAACTGCAGTTTTCTATGGACAAAAGTTCAATGGAGCTGAATAAATGTTAGTTGTCCCTAAATCGTTATTTAAAACGTGTACATAAATTGCTCAGAGATGCCACTATGAATACCTACATGTCAAAGTAATATAAAAAGTGGATCATAGTAATAGTATGTTTAAGATGTAGAAGAATAGAACACATTTTCATAAGATCGTTTTTATTTTTCAATGTGTTTAGTTCAAACACTCGGACAGGCCACATTGTAGTCCCCACACTCTACTGCAACCTGCCCTTTAAATGCGGCTAAAGGGTGTTGAGTGAACAGCCCTTGAGCCACTCCAATCGAGATGAAATCACTTATCTAAGTGTCCTGCGACTGAATTTCAGTTTCAAAAACTGTAAACAAATAGCTACCCGTACCTACCTACGTTTTTGGATACACAACTTTAATCTCCTCTCATAAGGTTCAGTTTTTAACCGACTTCCAAAAAAGGAGGAGGTTCTCTATTCGACGGTATGTTTTTTTTTGTGTGTTTGTTACGCGATTACTCCGCCATTTATGGTCCGATTTTCAAAATTCTTTTTTATTTGATAGGGTATACTACCAGATTGATCCCATTTGTACCAAACCTTAGATCTGATGATGGGATCCTCGAGGAATTGAGGAAACTCCTCAAATAATATAGGTACACATGTACCGATTTTTAAATTTTTGGTAATAAATCAAGCATTTTTATTTGGAAAGTAACATTTGGTGAAGAAAAACTGATGAAGAAGACAGGCAACGGAACTCTTCAACGCATAACAGCAAGTTATTCGCAATTGCTGTACTCAGATGTCTATGTTATATCACCCGGGGGTTATGTAGCTTCCCAACGACGAAAAAATTTTTCAAATCGGCCCAGTAGTTTCGGAGTCCATTCAATTATTTTATTTATTTATTTATTTACAGCTTTATTTTTCCACTTAACATTTTTTACAAATATGACTTTCTTTTTTTTTTTAATTGTTTCGTATTTTTTCATAGTTATGTGGCCCCCTGCGGGTAAAAGCCTCCTCCATTCTATTCCACCTTTCCCTGTCTTTGGCCATATGCATCCTTCTTCTTCCAGCTATGTTCTTTAAATCATCCGCCCATCTTTTCCTCTGTCTTCCTACTTTTCTTTTGCCTTGAGGGCCCTGCCATTTGGTTGTAAGGTGAGTCCATCTCTTATCTTTGTATCTCGACAGGTGCCCTGCCCATTTCCACTTCTGCTTTAAACTAAAATGAAGTGCATCTGTTAGTTTCGTTTTCATGCGAATGTCTGCGTTTTTTGTTTTATGTATTCTTCTTAGTCTCAGTATGCTTCGTTCCATTGCATGTTGGCATGATGAAATTTTGTTCTTTACTTTTTCAGTGAAGACCCATGTCTGGCTGGCGTACGTTAAGCTTGGGAGAATGCAGGAATCCATGATGATCTTTTTTGTTTTGAGGCTATAGTTCCCTTTTAGAATTTCTTTTTGGGACCAGTATTTTTTCCAAGCTATACTTGTTCTTCTGTCTATTTCGGTTTCGTTGCTATTTGCCTCGAAGGATACCAATTTACCTAGGTACACATATTCCTTTACATATTCCATCGGTTTTTCTTCTAGTTTGATTATTTTCTTTTGACTGTTTGACATAATTTTTGTTTTGGATGCATTCATGTATAGGCCAATTTTTATGCTTTCAGAATTTAGTTTTTGAATCATTGATTCTAAACCAGTCGCAGATTCACTAAATAGAACGATATCGTCTGCAAACCTTAGGTGTGTCAGTTTGTTATTAAATATCCATATGCCATTATTTTCCCAATCAATGTTTTTGAAAATATCTTCAAGTACAGCTATAAATAACTTTGGAGACAGCGGGTCCCCCTGCCGCACTCCTCTTCCAATAGTGAACTCCTCCCCTTGTCTTTCCAGTTTTACTCTGCTCACACTTTTAGCATAGATGTCTTTTATGATATTTACATATTTTTTGTTTACATCATTGTTTCTCAGAGCTGACCATATAGATGGGTGTGCTATGCTGTCGAACGCTTTGGAATAGTCTATAAAAGCTATGTAAAGTGACTTATTAAATTCTTGATATTTCTCTATAATTTGTTCTATTGTATGAATGTGGTCTACTGTTGAATAGTGCGGCCGGAAGCCCGCCTGTTCGGTTGGCTGATTCTTGTCTATATCTGGTGCTATCCTTCTTAGGATGATTGACGAGAAAAGCTTATATATTGTAGATAGTAAGCTGATAGGCCTGTAGTTGCTGATGTTGAGCGGGTTCCCTTTTTTGTACAATAGTATTATATTTGATTTACTCCATTGTGATGGTATTTGCTCTTTTTCTAGTATCAAGTTGAATAGTTTAGCCAGATATGCAACAAGGATTGGCGCTCCGATTTTCAGGGCTTCGTTTGTGATGTTGTTTTCGCCTGGACTCTTCTCAGGTTTCAGTAGTTTGATTTGGGTCATTATTTCTCTTTCTGTTATTGGGTCTAATGGTGTTTCTGTTGTTTCTTTCTCCGAGATGCTGTTATCTTTTTCATCATCTTGTGTCTTATCATGTGGTGGTTTTTCATAAAGTGAAGTATAGAAAGCTGTAGCACATTCTATTATGCCTTCTCTATTTTTGGTTTCGCCCTTTTCACTGTTCAAACTTTTTATCCAATTTTTGTGAGTAGATAGTTCTTTAAAGGCTCTTTTGGAACTTCGGAAAGTAAGCATATTTTTTTCTATTATTGTTCTTCTGTGGTTAGCGTAATCTGTTTTGATTGCTCTGTTGGTTTGCTTGAACAATTTCTTTAATTCCTTTCTTATTTCTTTGGACTTATTTTTCATGAATATGAGTCCATTCAATACAAACACACAAACAATTAAACCTTCAATCTTTATAACATTAGTATAGAAAATTCTCGTGACACAGTCACAGTGTTTGTAACAAAATTCCACCGAAACGACTCGACTGATTCTTATGAAATTTTGTGTGAAACTATTTTTCTTTAAAAAGGGGAAGGAAGTTTACTGTGACAGCTAGTTATAAGTACCTATAATGTTATCGTGTTCGAAGATGTTTGTTTCGTAACCCAAAAATAGCAAATAAGTATTTTATCAGTAAGTTAGTAGGTAGATAAATTGTCTCTGCTTTTGTCTGTAGACATTGTGGACAGTCGATAACAATATACAAATAACGGGGTACCACTAACATTCCGTTTCACAGTTAGGTAGGTATTCAATAAGTCTTTCTCAGTAGAGACATTCAATAACTTGTGTTTCTTGTCTGGACAAAAGCACATTTAACATTTTTGAAAAGCCAAAATAAATAAAACTTTGAATTAGAAAAATATAACCAAGGTCCTGAACACTGCAGCCAGTTCCTATACGTTAATTTTTAATATAAGTAAGACCTGATAATCGGGAAATGTAGTAGTTATTCTTATGAAAATAAGCTGGCAGTAATTTTGAACCTATTTCAATGCCAATGCACCTAAGGCGATTAACACACTGCCCCGCATGATGCAGCGTAGCGCGTGGATGCGTGTTCTTCCGTTGCTTGTAAGTATCTCCGTTTGTATGGAAAACACGCACAGTCCAACACACAGAAAATGCATCCACGCGCGTTCAATTCAGTTCAGAGACACGCAACAAGCAGCGTGATGCGGGGCAGTGTGATAATCGCCTAAAGGAGCTACAAAACGATGCGTTGAACCTATAGAACTAAATTAAGATTCAGCTAACAAAAATTTAGTTAAGTTAGTATGAACGATAATATCAATCTGGCCACTATGTACGCTTTTGATAAAAACAGATTTCATATCAGTAGATTGAGCCTTTATTGAATTATCTGACAGAGAGATAAATAGTCAATCGTGATTATTTTTATCCCTGCCAAAGCAGGTAGTAAGTATGATATGGGTCCCGGAATTTTTCGTAATTTTAATTATCTCATGTCTCGAGCGAGGCGAGCTTAAGAGACAAGATTGTCGAAATGTTTATGTCGTCATTTTTATTTTGAAACTAGCAGACGTCACAAGGTTTCCGTTCCTGTGGAAATACCCCTCCTTAAATAGTAGCCAATGTCACCAGAGAATAGGGTAGCTTCCCAACGGAGGAAGAAATATTCAAATCGGACCAGAAGTTTTTTATTAAATAGGACACGGCTATTGTTGGCTCCATGTTTTGGCAACCTGTGGCATTGACATTGCTGAAAAACCTAGGTCCTGGATCAACACAAGATAATGTCTGGACTTCAAAATAAAGTTGGCCTTGTGTGGTGTAAAAATAACCATTTAGTCAAAATCAAGGCCAAAGTCAATCAAAGGTCATCCACGAAATAGAGTATACTCCTCCCCGGGGGGTGTTGTACTAGGGGGGTACTGAAATTTCATTATTTTTTACCTAGGACGTCCCGTTTCAGAGATATGACCTGAAAAGAGGATTTCTGATACCCACAAAAATTGCTCATTAAATAGGACACGGCTGTCGTTGGCTCCATGTTTTGTTGACCTGTGACATTGTCCTTGCTGAAAAACCTAGGTCCTGGATCATCACATAAGATAATGTCTGGACTTCAAAATAAAGTTGGCCTCGTGTGGTGTAAAAATAACCATAAGTCAAAATCAAGGCCAAAGTCAATCAAAGGTCATCCACGAAATAGAGTATACCCCTCCCCGGGGGGTGTTGTACTAGGGGGGTACAGAAATTTCATTATTTTTTACCTAGGACGTCCCGTTTCAGAGATATGACCTGAAAAGAGGATTTCTGATACCCGCAAAAATTGCTCATTAAATAGGACACGGCTGTCGTTGGCTCCATGTTTTGTTGACCTGTGACATTGTCCTTGCTGAAAAACCTAGGTCCAGGGTCAACACAAGATAATGTCTGGACTTCAAAATAAAGTTGGCCTCGTGTGGTGTAAAAATAACCATAAGTCAAAATCAAGGCCAAAGTCAATCAAAGGTCATCCACGAAATAGAGTATACCCCTCCCCGGGGGGTGTTGTACTAGGGGGGTACTGAAATTTCATTATTTTTTACCTAGGACGTCCCGTTTCAGAGATATAACCTGAAAAGAGGATTTCTGATACCCACAAAAATTGCTCATTAAATAGGACACGGCTGTCGTTGGCTCCATGCTTTGTTGACCTGTGACATTGTCCTTGCTGAAAAACCTAGGTCCAGGGTCAACACATAAGATAATGTCTGGACTTCAAAATAAAGTTGGCCTCGTGTGGTGTAAAAATAACCATAAGTCAAAATCAAGGCCAAAGTCAATCAAAGGTCATCCACGAAATAGAGTATACCCCTCCCCGGGGGGTGTTGTACTAGGGGGGTACTGAAATTTCATTATTTTTTACCTAGGACGTCCCGTTTCAGAGATATAACCTGAAAAGAGGATTTCTGATACCCACAAAAATTGCTCATTAAATAGGACACGGCTGTCGTTGGCTCCATGTTTTGTTGACCTGTGACATTGTCCTTGCTGAAAAACCTAGGTCCAGGGTCAACACATAAGATAATGTCTGGACTTCAAAATAAAGTTGGCCTCGTGTGGTGTAAAAATAACCATAAGTCAAAATCAAGGCCAAAGTCAATCAAAGGTCATCCACGAAATAGAGTATACCCCTCCCCGGGGGGTGTTGTACTAGGGGGGTACTGAAATTTCATTATTTTTTACCTAGGACGTCCCGTTTCAGAGATATGACCTGAAAAGAGGATTTCTGATACCCACAAAAATTGCTCATTAAATAGGACACGGCTGTCGTTGGCTCCATGTTTTGTTGACCTGTAACATTGTCCTTGCTGAAAAACCTAGGTCCAGGGTCAACACATAAGATAATGTCTGGACTTCAAAATAAAGTTGGCCTCGTGTGGTGTAAAAATAACCATAAGTCAAAATCAAGGCCAAAGTTAATCAAAGGTCATCCACGAAATAGAGTATACCCCTCCCCGGGGGGTGTTGTACTAGGGGGGTACTGAAATTTCATTATTTTTTACCTAGGACGTCCCGTTTCAGAGATATAACCTGAAAAGAGGATTTCTGATACCCACAAAAATTGCTCATTAAATAGGACACGGCTGTCGTTGGCTCCATGTTTTGTTGACCTGTGACATTGTCCTTGCTGAAAAACCTTGGTCCAGGGTCAACACAAGATAATGTCTGGACTTCAAAATAAAGTTGGCCTCGTGTGGTGTAAAAATAACCATAAGTCAAAATCAAGGCCAAAGTCAATCAAAGGTCATCCACGAAATAGAGTATACCCCTCCCCGGGGGGTGTTGTACTAGGGGGATACTGAAATTTCATTATTTTTTACCTAGGACGTCCCGTTTCAGAGATATAACCTGAAAAGAGGATTTCTGATACCCACAAAAATTGCTCATTAAATAGGACACGGCTGTCGTTGGCTCCATGTTTTGTTGACCTGTGACATTGTCCTTGCTGAAAAACCTAGGTCCAGGGTCAACACATAAGATAATGTCTGGACTTCAAAATAAAGTAGGCCTCGTGTGGTGTAAAAATAACCATAAGTCAAAATCAAGGCCAAAGTCAATCAAAGGTCATCCACGAAATAGAGTATACCCCTCCCCGGGTGGTGTTGTACTAGAGGGGTACTGAAATTTCATTATTTTTTACCTAGGACGTCCCGTTTCAGAGATATGACCTGAAAAGAGGATTTCTGATACCCACAAAAATTGCTCATTAAATAGGACACGGCTGTCGTTGGCTCCATGTTTTGTTGACCTGTGACATTGTCCTTGCTGAAAAACCTAGGTCCAGGGTCAACACAAGATAATGTCTGGACTTCAAAATAAAGTTGGCCTCGTGTGGTGTAAAAATAACCATAAGTCAAAATCAAGGCCAAAGTCAATCAAAGGTCATCCACGAAATAGAGTATACCCCTCCCCGGGGGGTGTTGTACTAGGGGGTACTGAAATTTCATTATTTTTTACCTAGGACGTCCCGTTTCAGAGATATAACCTGAAAAGAGGATTTCTGATACCCACAAAAATTGCTCATTAAATAGGACACGGCTGTCGTTGGCTCCATGTTTTGTTGACCTGTGACATTGTCCTTGCTGAAAAACCTAGGTCCAGGGTCAATACAAGATAATGTCTGGACTTCAAAATAAAGTTTGCCTCGTGTGGTGTAAAAATAACCATAAGTCAAAATCAAGGCCAAAGTCAATCAAAGGTCATCCACGAAATAGAGTATACCCCTTCCCGGGGGGTGTAGTACTAGGGGGGTACTGAAATTTTATTATTTTTTACCTAGGACGTCCCGTTTCAGACATATAACCTGAAAAGAGGATTTCTGATACCCACAAAAATTGCTCATTAAATAGGACACGGCAGTCGTTGGCTCCATGTTTTGTTGACCTGTGACATTGTCCTTGCTGAAAAACCTAGGTCCTTGATCAACACAAGATAATGTCTGGACTTCAAAATAAAGTTGGCCTTGTGTGGTGTAAAAATAACCATTTAGTCAAAATCAAGGCCAAAGTCAATCAAAGGTCATCTACGAAACAGAGTATACCCCTCCCCGGGGGGTGTTGTACTAGGGGGGTACTGAAATTTCATTATTTTTTACCTAGGACGTCCCGTTTCAGAGGTAGGACCTGAAAAGAGGAATTCTGATACCCACAAAAATTGCTCATTAAATAGGACACGGCTGTCGTTGGCTCCATGTTTTGTTGACCTGTGACATTGTCCTTGCTGAAAAACCTAGGTCCAGGGTCAACACATAAGATAATGTCTGGACTTCAAAATAAAGTTGGCCTCGTGTGGTGTAAAAATAACCATAAGTCAAAATCAAGGCCAAAGTCAATCAAAGGTCATCCACGAAATAGAGTATACCCCTCCCCGGGGGGTGTTGTACTAGGGGGGTACTGAAATTTCATTATTTTTTACCTAGGACGTCCCGTTTCAGAGATATAACCTGAAAAGAGGATTTCTGATACCCACAAAAATTGCTCATTAAATAGGACACGGCTGTCGTTGGCTCCATGTTTTGTTGACCTGTGACATTGTCCTTGCTGAAAAACCTAGGTCCAGGGTCAACACATAAGATAATGTCTGGACTTCAAAATAAAGTTGGCCTCGTGTGGTGTAAAAATAACCATAAGTCAAAATCAAGGCCAAAGTCAATCAAAGGTCATCCACGAAATAGAGTATACCCCTCCCCGGGGGGTGTTGTACTAGGGGGGTACTGAAATTTCATTATTTTTTACCTAGGACGTCCCGTTTCAGAGATATGACCTGAAAAGAGGATTTCTGATACCCACAAAAATTGCTCATTAAATAGGACACGGCTGTCGTTGGCTCCATGTTTTGTTGACCTGTGACATTGTCCTTGCTGAAAAACCTAGGTCCAGGGTCAACACAAGATAATGTCTGGACTTCAAAATAAAGTTGGCCTCGTGTGGTGTAAAAATAACCATAAGTCAAAATCAAGGCCAAAGTCAATCAAAGGTCATCCACGAAATAGAGTATACCCCTCCCCGGGGGGTGTTGTACTAGGGGGGTACTGAAATTTCATTATTTTTTACCTAGGACGTCCCGTTTCAGAGATATAACCTGAAAAGAGGATTTCTGATACCCACAAAAATTGCTCATTAAATAGGACACGGCTGTCGTTGGCTCCATGTTTTGTTGACCTGTGACATTGTCCTTGCTGAAAAACCTAGGTCCAGGGTCAACACATAAGATAATGTCTGGACTTCAAAATAAAGTTGGCCTCGTGTGGTGTAAAAATAACCATAAGTCAAAATCAAGGCCAGAGTCAATCAAAGGTCATCCACGAAATAGAGTATACCCCTCCCCGGGGGGTGTTGTACTAGGGGGGTACTGAAATTTCATTATTTTTTACCTAGGACGTCCCGTTTCAGAGATATAACCTGAAAAGAGGATTTCTGATACCCACAAAAATTGCTCATTAAATAGGACACGGCTGTCGTTGGCTCCATGTTTTGTTGACCTGTGACATTGTCCTTGCTGAATAACCTTGGTCCAGGGTCAACACATAAGATAATGTCTGGACTTCAAAATAAAGTTGGCCTCGTGTGGTGTAAAAATAACCATAAGTCAAAATCAAGGCCAAAGTCAATCAAAGGTCATCCACGAAATAGAGTATACCCCTCCCCGGGAGGTGTTGTACTAGGGGGGTACTGAAATTTCATTATTTTTTACCTAGGACGTCCCGTTTCAGAGATATGACCTGAAAAGAGGATTTCTGATACCCACAAAAATTGCTCATTAAATAGGACACGGCTGTCGTTGGCTCCATGTTTTGTTGACCTGTGACATTGTCCTTGCTGAAAAACCTAGGTCCAGGGTCAACACATAAGATAATGTCTGGACTTCAAAATAAAGTTGGCCTCGTGTGGTGTAAAAATAACCATAAGTCAAAATCAAGGCCAAAGTTAATCAAAGGTCATCCACGAAATAGAGTATACCCCTCCCCGGGGGGTGTTGTACTAGGGGGGTACTGAAATTTCATTATTTTTTACCTAGGACGTCCCGTTTCAGAGATATAACCTGAAAAGAGGATTTCTGATACCCACAAAAATTGCTCATTAAATAGGACACGGCTGTCGTTGGCTCCATGTTTTGTTGACCTGTGACATTGTCCTTGCTGAATAACCTTGGTCCAGGGTCAACACAAGATAATGTCTGGACTTCAAAATAAAGTTGGCCTCGTGTGGTGTAAAAATAACCATAAGTCAAAATCAAGGCCAAAGTCAATCAAAGGTCATCCACGAAATAGAGTATACCCCTCCCCGGGGGGTGTTGTACTAGGGGGGTACAGAAATTTCATTATTTTTTACCTAGGACGTCCCGTTTCAGAGATATGACCTGAAAAGAGGATTTCTGATACCCACAAAAATTGCTCATTAAATAGGACACGGCTGTCGTTGGCTCCATGTTTTGTTGACCTGTGACATTGTCCTTGCTGAAAAACCTAGGTCCAGGGTCAACACAAGATAATGTCTGGACTTCAAAATAAAGTTGGCCTCGTGTGGTGTAAAAATAACCATAAGTCAAAATCAAGGCCAAAGTCAATCAAAGGTCATCCACGAAATAGAGTATACCCCTCCCCGGGGGGTGTTGTACTAGGGGGGTACTGAAATTTCATTATTTTTTACCTAGGACGTCCCGTTTCAGAGATATGACCTGAAAAGAGGATTTCTGATACCCACAAAAATTGCTCATTAAATAGGACACGGCTGTCGTTGGCTCCATGTTTTGTTGACCTGTGACATTGTCCTTGCTGAAAAACCTAGGTCCTGGATCATCACATAAGATAATGTCTGGACTTCAAAATAAAGTTGGCCTCGTGTGGTGTAAAAATAACCATAAGTCAAAATCAAGGCCAAAGTCAATCAAAGGTCATCCACGAAATAGAGTATACCCCTCCCCGGGGGGTGTTGTACTAGGGGGGTACAGAAATTTCATTATTTTTTACCTAGGACGTCCCGTTTCAGAGATATGACCTGAAAAGAGGATTTCTGATACCCGCAAAAATTGCTCATTAAATAGGACACGGCTGTCGTTGGCTCCATGTTTTGTTGACCTGTGACATTGTCCTTGCTGAAAAACCTAGGTCCAGGGTCAACACAAGATAATGTCTGGACTTCAAAATAAAGTTGGCCTCGTGTGGTGTAAAAATAACCATAAGTCAAAATCAAGGCCAAAGTCAATCAAAGGTCATCCACGAAATAGAGTATACCCCTCCCCGGGGGGTGTTGTACTAGGGGGGTACTGAAATTTCATTATTTTTTACCTAGGACGTCCCGTTTCAGAGATATAACCTGAAAAGAGGATTTCTGATACCCACAAAAATTGCTCATTAAATAGGACACGGCTGTCGTTGGCTCCATGTTTTGTTGACCTGTGACATTGTCCTTGCTGAAAAACCTAGGTCCAGGGTCAACACATAAGATAATGTCTGGACTTCAAAATAAAGTTGGCCTCGTGTGGTGTAAAAATAACCATAAGTCAAAATCAAGGCCAAAGTCAATCAAAGGTCATCCACGAAATAGAGTATACCCCTCCCCGGGGGGTGTTGTACTAGGGGGGTACTGAAATTTCATTATTTTTTACCTAGGACGTCCCGTTTCAGAGATATGACCTAAAAAGAGGATTTCTGATACCCACAAAAATTGTTCATTAAATAGGACACGGCTGTCGTTGGCTCCATGTTTTGTTGACCTGTAACATTGTCCTTGCTGAAAAACCTAGGTCCAGGGTCAACACATAAGATAATGTCTGGACTTCAAAATAAAGTTGGCCTCGTGTGGTGTAAAAATAACCATAAGTCAAAATCAAGGCCAAAGTTAATCAAAGGTCATCCACGAAATAGAGTATACCCCTCCCCGGGGGGTGTTGTACTAGGGGGGTACTGAAATTTCATTATTTTTTACCTAGGACGTCCCGTTTCAGAGATATAACCTGAAAAGAGGATTTCTGATACCCACAAAAATTGCTCATTAAATAGGACACGGCTGTCGTTGGCTCCATGTTTTGTTGACCTGTGACATTGTCCTTGCTGAAAAACCTTGGTCCAGGGTCAACACAAGATAATGTCTGGACTTCAAAATAAAGTTGGCCTCGTGTGGTGTAAAAATAACCATAAGTCAAAATCAAGGCCAAAGTCAATCAAAGGTCATCCACGAAATAGAGTATACCCCTCCCCGGGGGGTGTTGTACTAGGGGGATACTGAAATTTCATTATTTTTTACCTAGGACGTCCCGTTTCAGAGATATAACCTGAAAAGAGGATTTCTGATACCCACAAAAATTGCTCATTAAATAGGACACGGCTGTCGTTGGCTCCATGTTTTGTTGACCTGTGACATTGTCCTTGCTGAAAAACCTAGGTCCAGGGTCAACACATAAGATAATGTCTGGACTTCAAAATAAAGTAGGCCTCGTGTGGTGTAAAAATAACCATAAGTCAAAATCAAGGCCAAAGTCAATCAAAGGTCATCCACGAAATAGAGTATACCCCTCCCCGGGTGGTGTTGTACTAGAGGGGTACTGAAATTTCATTATTTTTTACCTAGGACGTCCCGTTTCAGAGATATGACCTGAAAAGAGGATTTCTGATACCCACAAAAATTGCTCATTAAATAGGACACGGCTGTCGTTGGCTCCATGTTTTGTTGACCTGTGACATTGTCCTTGCTGAAAAACCTAGGTCCAGGGTCAACACAAGATAATGTCTGGACTTCAAAATAAAGTTGGCCTCGTGTGGTGTAAAAATAACCATAAGTCAAAATCAAGGCCAAAGTCAATCAAAGGTCATCCACGAAATAGAGTATACCCCTCCCCGGGGGGTGTTGTACTAGGGGGTACTGAAATTTCATTATTTTTTACCTAGGACGTCCCGTTTCAGAGATATAACCTGAAAAGAGGATTTCTGATACCCACAAAAATTGCTCATTAAATAGGACACGGCTGTCGTTGGCTCCATGTTTTGTTGACCTGTGACATTGTCCTTGCTGAAAAACCTAGGTCCAGGGTCAATACAAGATAATGTCTGGACTTCAAAATAAAGTTTGCCTCGTGTGGTGTAAAAATAACCATAAGTCAAAATCAAGGCCAAAGTCAATCAAAGGTCATCCACGAAATAGAGTATACCCCTTCCCGGGGGGTGTAGTACTAGGGGGGTACTGAAATTTTATTATTTTTTACCTAGGACGTCCCGTTTCAGACATATAACCTGAAAAGAGGATTTCTGATACCCACAAAAATTGCTCATTAAATAGGACACGGCAGTCGTTGGCTCCATGTTTTGTTGACCTGTGACATTGTCCTTGCTGAAAAACCTAGGTCCTTGATCAACACAAGATAATGTCTGGACTTCAAAATAAAGTTGGCCTTGTGTGGTGTAAAAATAACCATTTAGTCAAAATCAAGGCCAAAGTCAATCAAAGGTCATCTACGAAACAGAGTATACCCCTCCCCGGGGGGTGTTGTACTAGGGGGGTACTGAAATTTCATTATTTTTTACCTAGGACGTCCCGTTTCAGAGGTAGGACCTGAAAAGAGGAATTCTGATACCCACAAAAATTGCTCATTAAATAGGACACGGCTGTCGTTGGCTCCATGTTTTGTTGACCTGTGACATTGTCCTTGCTGAAAAACCTAGGTCCAGGGTCAACACATAAGATAATGTCTGGACTTCAAAATAAAGTTGGCCTCGTGTGGTGTAAAAATAACCATAAGTCAAAATCAAGGCCAAAGTCAATCAAAGGTCATCCACGAAATAGAGTATACCCCTCCCCGGGGGGTGTTGTACTAGGGGGGTACTGAAATTTCATTATTTTTTACCTAGGACGTCCCGTTTCAGAGATATAACCTGAAAAGAGGATTTCTGATACCCACAAAAATTGCTCATTAAATAGGACACGGCTGTCGTTGGCTCCATGTTTTGTTGACCTGTGACATTGTCCTTGCTGAAAAACCTAGGTCCAGGGTCAACACATAAGATAATGTCTGGACTTCAAAATAAAGTTGGCCTCGTGTGGTGTAAAAATAACCATAAGTCAAAATCAAGGCCAAAGTCAATCAAAGGTCATCCACGAAATAGAGTATACCCCTCCCCGGGGGGTGTTGTACTAGGGGGGTACTGAAATTTCATTATTTTTTACCTAGGACGTCCCGTTTCAGAGATATGACCTGAAAAGAGGATTTCTGATACCCACAAAAATTGCTCATTAAATAGGACACGGCTGTCGTTGGCTCCATGTTTTGTTGACCTGTGACATTGTCCTTGCTGAAAAACCTAGGTCCAGGGTCAACACAAGATAATGTCTGGACTTCAAAATAAAGTTGGCCTCGTGTGGTGTAAAAATAACCATAAGTCAAAATCAAGGCCAAAGTCAATCAAAGGTCATCCACGAAATAGAGTATACCCCTCCCCGGGGGGTGTTGTACTAGGGGGGTACTGAAATTTCATTATTTTTTACCTAGGACGTCCCGTTTCAGAGATATAACCTGAAAAGAGGATTTCTGATACCCACAAAAATTGCTCATTAAATAGGACACGGCTGTCGTTGGCTCCATGTTTTGTTGACCTGTGACATTGTCCTTGCTGAAAAACCTAGGTCCAGGGTCAACACATAAGATAATGTCTGGACTTCAAAATAAAGTTGGCCTCGTGTGGTGTAAAAATAACCATAAGTCAAAATCAAGGCCAGAGTCAATCAAAGGTCATCCACGAAATAGAGTATACCCCTCCCCGGGGGGTGTTGTACTAGGGGGGTACTGAAATTTCATTATTTTTTACCTAGGACGTCCCGTTTCAGAGATATAACCTGAAAAGAGGATTTCTGATACCCACAAAAATTGCTCATTAAATAGGACACGGCTGTCGTTGGCTCCATGTTTTGTTGACCTGTGACATTGTCCTTGCTGAAAAACCTAGGTCCAGGGTCAACACATAAGATAATGTCTGGACTTCAAAATAAAGTTGGCCTCGTGTGGTGTAAAAATAACCATAAGTCAAAATCAAGGCCAAAGTCAATCAAAGGTCATCCACGAAATAGAGTATACCCCTCCCCGGGAGGTGTTGTACTAGGGGGGTACTGAAATTTCATTATTTTTTACCTAGGACGTCCCGTTTCAGAGATATGACCTGAAAAGAGGATTTCTGATACCCACAAAAATTGCTCATTAAATAGGACACGGCTGTCGTTGGCTCCATGTTTTGTTGACCTGTGACATTGTCCTTGCTGAAAAACCTAGGTCCAGGGTCAACACATAAGATAATGTCTGGACTTCAAAATAAAGTTGGCCTCGTGTGGTGTAAAAATAACCATAAGTCAAAATCAAGGCCAAAGTTAATCAAAGGTCATCCACGAAATAGAGTATACCCCTCCCCGGGGGGTGTTGTACTAGGGGGGTACTGAAATTTCATTATTTTTTACCTAGGACGTCCCGTTTCAGAGATATAACCTGAAAAGAGGATTTCTGATACCCACAAAAATTGCTCATTAAATAGGACACGGCTGTCGTTGGCTCCATGTTTTGTTGACCTGTGACATTGTCCTTGCTGAATAACCTTGGTCCAGGGTCAACACAAGATAATGTCTGGACTTCAAAATAAAGTTGGCCTCGTGTGGTGTAAAAATAACCATAAGTCAAAATCAAGGCCAAAGTCAATCAAAGGTCATCCACGAAATAGAGTATACCCCTCCCCGGGGGGTGTTGTACTGGGGGGGTACAGAAATTTCATTATTTTTTACCTAGGACGTCCCGTTTCAGAGATATGACCTGAAAAGAGGATTTCTGATACCCACAAAAATTGCTCATTAAATAGGACACGGCTGTCGTTGGCTCCATGTTTTGTTGACCTGTGACATTGTCCTTGCTGAAAAACCTAGGTCCAGGGTCAACACATAAGATAATGTCTGGACTTCAAAATAAAGTTGGCCTCGTGTGGTGTAAAAATAACCATAAGTCAAAATCAAGGCCAAAGTCAATCAAAGGTCATCCACGAAATAGAGTATACCCCTCCCCGGGGGGTGTTGTACTAGGGGGGTACTGAAATTTCATTATTTTTTACCTAGGACGTCCCGTTTCAGACATATAACCTGAAAAGAGGATTTCTGATACCCACAAAAATTGCTCATTAAATAGGACACGGCTGTCGTTGGCTCCATGTTTTGTTGACCTGTGACATTGTCCTTGCTGAAAAACCTAGGTCCAGGGTCAACAAAAGATAATGTCTGGACTTCAAAATAAAGTTGGCCTCGTGTGGTGTAAAAATAACCATAAGTCAAAATCAAGGCCAAAGTCAATCAAAGGTCATCCACGAAATAGAGTATACCCCTCCCCGGGGGGTGTTGTACTAGGGGGGTACTGAAATTTCATTATTTTTTACCTAGGACGTCCCGTTTCAGAGATATAACCTGAAAAGAGGATTTCTGATACCCACAAAAATTGCTCATTAAATAGGACACGGCTGTCGTTGGCTCCATGTTTTGTTGACCTGTGACATTGTCCTTGCTGAAAAACCTAGGTCCAGGGTCAACACAAGATAATGTCTGGACTTCAAAATAAAGTTGGCCTCGTGTGGTGTAAAAATAACCATAAGTCAAAATCAAGGCCAAAGTCAATCAAAGGTCATCCACGAAATAGAGTATACCCCTCCCCGGGGGGTGTTGTACTAGGGGTATACTGAAATTTCATTATTTTTTACCTAGGACGTCCCGTTTCAGAGATATGACCTGAAAAGAGGATTTCTGATACCCACAAAAATTGCTCATTAAATAGGACACGGCTGTCGTTGGCTCCATGTTTTGTTGACCTGTGACATTGTCCTTGCTGAAAAACCTAGGTCCAGGGTCAACACATAAGATAATGTCTGGACTTCAAAATAAAGTTGGCCTCGTGTGGTGTAAAAATAACCATAAGTCAAAATCAAGGCCAAAGTTAATCAAAGGTCATCCACGAAATAGAGTATACCCCTCCCCGGGGGGTGTTGTACTAGGGGGGTACTGAAATTTCATTATTTTTTACCTAGGACGTCCCGTTTCAGAGATATAACCTGAAAAGAGGATTTCTGATACCCACAAAAATTGCTCATTAAATAGGACACGGCAGTCGTTGGCTCCATGTTTTGTTGACCTGTGACATTGTCCTTGCTGAAAAACCTAGGTCCTGGATCAACACAAGATAATGTCTGGACTTCAAAATAAAGTTGGCCTTGTGTGGTGTAAAAATAACCATTTAGTCAAAATCAAGGCCAAAGTCAATCAAAGGTCATCTACGAAACAGAGTATACCCCTCCCCGGGGGGTGTTGTACTAGGGGGGTACTGAAATTTCATTATTTTTTACCTAGGACGTCCCGTTTCAGAGATAGGACCTGAAAAGAGGAATTCTGATACCCACAAAAATTGCTCATTAAATAGGACACGGCTGTCGTTGGCTCCATGTTTTGTTGACCTGTGACATTGTCCTTGCTGAAAAACCTAGGTCCAGGGTCAACACATAAGATAATGTCTGGACTTCAAAATAAAGTTGGCCTCGTGTGGTGTAAAAATAACCATAAGTCAAAATCAAGGCCAAAGTCAATCAAAGGTCATCCACGAAATAGAGTATACCCCTCCCCGGGGGGTGTTGTACTAGGGGGGTACTGAAATTTCATTATTTTTTACCTAGGACGTCCCGTTTCAGAGATATAACCTGAAAAGAGGATTTCTGATACCCACAAAAATTGCTCATTAAATAGGACACGGCTGTCGTTGGCTCCATGTTTTGTTGACCTGTGACATTGTCCTTGCTGAAAAACCTAGGTCCAGGGTCAACACATAAGATAATGTCTGGACTTCAAAATAAAGTTGGCCTCGTGTGGTGTAAAAATAACCATAAGTCAAAATCAAGGCCAAAGTCAATCAAAGGTCATCCACGAAATAGAGTATACCCCTCCCCGGGGGGTGTTGTACTAGGGGGGTACTGAAATTTCATTATTTTTTACCTAGGACGTCCCGTTTCAGAGATATAACCTGAAAAGAGGATTTCTGATACCCACAAAAATTGCTCATTAAATAGGACACGGCTGTCGTTGGCTCCATGTTTTGTTGACCTGTGACATTGTCCTTGCTGAAAAACCTTGGTCCAGGGTCAACACAAGATAATGTCTGGACTTCAAAATAAAGTTGGCCTCGTGTGGTGTAAAAATAACCATAAGTCAAAATCAAGGCCAAAGTCAATCAAAGGTCATCCACGAAATAGAGTATACCCCTTCCCGGGGGGTGTTGTACTAGGGGGGTACTGAAATTTCATTATTTTTGACCTAGGACGTCCTGTTTCAGAGATATAACCTGAAAAGAGGATTTCTGATACCCACAAAAATTGCTCATTAAATAGGACATGGCTGTCGTTGGCTCCATGTTTTGTTGACCTGTGACATTGTCCTTGCTGAAAAACCTAGGTCCAGGGTCAACACATAAGATAATGTCTGGACTTCAAAATAAAGTTGGCCTCGTGTGGTGTAAAAATAACCATAAGTCAAAATCAAGGCCAAAGTCAATCAAAGGTCATCCACGAAATAGAGTATACCCCTCCCCGGGGGGTGTTGTACTAGGGGGTACTGAAATTTCATTATTTTTTACCTAGGACGTCCCGTTTCAGAGATATAACCTGAAAAGAGGATTTCTGATACCCACAAAAATTGCTCATTAAATAGGACACGGCTGTCGTTGGCTCCATGTTTTGTTGACCTGTGACATTGTCCTTGCTGAAAAACCTAGGTCCAGGGTCAACACATAAGATAATGTCTGGACTTCAAAATAAAGTTGGCCTCGTGTGGTGTAAAAATAACCATAAGTCAAAATCAAGGCCAAAGTCAATCAAAGGTCATCCACGACATAGAGTATACCCCTCCCCGGGGGGTGTTGTACTAGGGGGGTACTGAAATTTCATTATTTTTTACCTAGGACGTCCCGTTTCAGAGATATGACCTGAAAAGAGGATTTCTGATACCCACAAAAATTGCTCATTAAATAGGACACGGCTGTCGTTGGCTCCATGTTTTGTTGACCTGTGACATTGTCCTTGCTGAAAAACCTAGGTCCAGGGTCAACACAAGATAATGTCTGGACTTCAAAATAAAGTTGGCCTCGTGTGGTGTAAAAATAACCATAAGTCAAAATCAAGGCCAAAGTCAATCAAAGGTCATCCACGAAATAGAGTATACCCCTCCCCGGGGGGTGTTGTACTAGGGGGGTACTGAAATTTCATTATTTTTTACCTAGGACGTCCCGTTTCAGAGATATGACCTGAAAAGAGGATTTCTGATACCCACAAAAATTGCTCATTAAATAGGACACGGCTGTCGTTGGCTCCATGTTTTGTTGACCTGTGACATTGTCCTTGCTGAAAAACCTAGGTCCTGGATCAACACAAGATAATGTCTGGACTTCAAAATAAAGTTGGCCTCGTGTGGTGTAAAAATAACCATAAGTCAAAATCAAGGCCAAAGTCAATCAAAGGTCATCCACGAAATAGAGTATACCCCTTCCCGGGGGGTGTAGTACTAGGGGGGTACTGAAATTTTATTATTTTTTACCTAGGACGTCCCGTTTCAGACATATAACCTGAAAAGAGGATTTCTGATACCCACAAAAATTGCTCATTAAATAGGACACGGCAGTCGTTGGCTCCATGTTTTGTTGACCTGTGACATTGTCCTTGCTGAAAAACCTAGGTCCTGGATCAACACAAGATAATGTCTGGACTTCAAAATAAAGTTGGCCTTGTGTGGTGTAAAAATAACCATTTAGTCAAAATCAAGGCCAAAGTCAATCAAAGTTCATCTACGAAACAGAGTATACCCCTCCCCGGGGGGTGTTGTACTAGGGGGGTACTGAAATTTCAATATTTTTTACCTAGGACGTCCCGTTTCAGAGATATAACCTGAAAAGAGGATTTCTGATACCCACAAAAATTGCTCATTAAATAGGACACGGCTGTCGTTGGCTCCATGTTTTGTTGACCTGTGACATTGTCCTTGCTGAAAAACCTAGGTCCAGGGTCAACACATAAGATAATGTCTGGACTTCAAAATAAAGTTGGCCTCGTGTGGTGTAAAAATAACCATAAGTCAAAATCAAGGCCAAAGTCAATCAAAGGTCATCCACGAAATAGAGTATACCCCTCTCCGGGGGGTGTTGTACTAGGGGGGTACTGAAATTTCATTATTTTTTACCTAGGACGTCCCGTTTCAGAGATATGACCTGAAAAGAGGATTTCTGATACCCACAAAAATTGCTCATTAAATAGGACACGGCTGTCGTTGGCTCCATGTTTTGTTGACCTGTGACATTGTCCTTGCTGAAAAACCTAGGTCCTGGATCAACACAAGATAATGTCTGGACTTCAAAATAAAGTTGGCCTCGTGTGGTGTAAAAATAACCATAAGTCAAAATCAAGGCCAAAGTCAATCAAAGGTCATCCACGAAATAGAGTATACCCCTTCCCGGGGGGTGTAGTACTAGGGGGGTACTGAAATTTTATTATTTTTTACCTAGGACGTCCCGTTTCAGACATATAACCTGAAAAGAGGATTTCTGATACCCACAAAAATTGCTCATTAAATAGGACACGGCTGTCGTTGGCTCCATGTTTTGTTGACCTGTGACATTGTCCTTGCTGAAAAACCTAGGTCCAGGGTCAACACATAAGATAATGTCTGGACTTCAAAATAAAGTTGGCCTCGTGTGGTGTAAAAATAACCATAAGTCAAAATCAAGGCCAAAGTCAATCAAAGGTCATCCACGAAATAGAGTATACCCCTCCCCGAGGGGTGTTGTACTAGGGGGTACTGAAATTTCATTATTTTTTACCTAGGACGTCCCGTTTCAGAGATATAACCTGAAAAGAGGATTTCTGATACCCACAAAAATTGCTCATTAAATAGGACACGGCTGTCGTTGGCTCCATGTTTTGTTGACCTGTGACATTGTCCTTGCTGAAAAACCTAGGTCCAGGGTCAACACATAAGATAATGTCTGGACTTCAAAATAAAGTTGGCCTCGTGTGGTGTAAAAATAACCATAAGTCAAAATCAAGGCCAAAGTCAATCAAAGGTCATCCACGAAATAGAGTATACCCCTCCCCGGGGGGTGTTGTACTAGGGGGGTACTGAAATTTCATTATTTTTTACCTAGGACGTCCCGTTTCAGAGATATGACCTGAAAAGAGGATTTCTGATACCCACAAAAATTGCTCATTAAATAGGACACGGCTGTCGTTGGCTCCATGTTTTGTTGACCTGTGACATTGTCCTTGCTGAAAAACCTAGGTCCAGGGTCAACACAAGATAATGTCTGGACTTCAAAATAAAGTTGGCCTCGTGTGGTGTAAAAATAACCATGAGTCAAAATCAAGGCCAAAGTCAATCAAAGGTCATCCACGAAATAGAGTATACCCCTCCCCGGGGGGTGTTGTACTAGGGGGGTACTGAAATTTCATTATTTTTTACCTAGGACGTCCCGTTTCAGAGATATGACCTGAAAAGAGGATTTCTGATACCCACAAAAATTGCTCATTAAATAGGACACGGCTGTCGTTGGCTCCATGTTTTGTTGACCTGTGACATTGTCCTTGCTGAAAAACCTAGGTCCTGGATCAACACAAGATAATGTCTGGACTTCAAAATAAAGTTGGCCTCGTGTGGTGTAAAAATAACCATAAGTCAAAATCAAGGCCAAAGTCAATCAAAGGTCATCCACGAAATAGAGTATACCCCTTCCCGGGGGGTGTAGTACTAGGGGGGTACTGAAATTTTATTATTTTTTACCTAGGACGTCCCGTTTCAGACATATAACCTGAAAAGAGGATTTCTGATACCCACAAAAATTGCTCATTAAATAGGACACGGCAGTCGTTGGCTCCATGTTTTGTTGACCTGTGACATTGTCCTTGCTGAAAAACCTAGGTCCTGGATCAACACAAGATAATGTCTGGACTTCAAAATAAAGTTGGCCTTGTGTGGTGTAAAAATAACCATTTAGTCAAAATCAAGGCCAAAGTCAATCAAAATTCATCTACGAAACAGAGTATACCCCTCCCCGGGGGGTGTTGTACTAGGGGGGTACTGAAATTTCATTATTTTTTACCTAGGACGTCCCGTTTCAGAGATATAACCTGAAAAGAGGATTTCTGATACCCACAAAAATTGCTCATTAAATAGGACACGGCTGTCGTTGGCTCCATGTTTTGTTGACCTGTGACATTGTCCTTGCTGAAAAACCTAGGTCCAGGGTCAACACATAAGATAATGTCTGGACTTCAAAATAAAGTTGGCCTCGTGTGGTGTAAAAATAACCATAAGTCAAAATCAAGGCCAAAGTCAATCAAAGGTCATCCACGAAATAGAGTATACCCCTCCCCGGGGGGTGTTGTACTAGGGGGGTACTGAAATTTCATTATTTTTTACCTAGGACGTCCCGTTTCAGAGATATAACCTGAAAAGAGGATTTCTGATACCCACAAAAATTGCTCATTAAATAGGACACGGCTGTCGTTGGCTCCATGTTTTGTTGACCTGTGACATTGTCCTTGCTGAAAAACCTAGGTCCAGGGTCAACACAAGATAATGTCTGGACTTCAAAATAAAGTTGGCCTCGTGTGGTGTAAAAATAACCATAAGTCAAAATCAAGGCCAAAGTCAATCAAAGGTCATCCACGAAATAGAGTATACCCCTCCCCGGGGGGTGTTGTACTAGGGGGGTACTGAAATTTCATTATTTTTTACCTAGGACGTCCCGTTTCAGAGATATAACCTGAAAAGAGGATTTCTGATACCCACAAAAATTGCTCATTAAATAGGACACGGCTGTCGTTGGCTCCATGTTTTGTTGACCTGTGTCATTGTCCTTGCTGAAAAACCTAGGTCCAGGGTCAACACATAAGATAATGTCTGGACTTCAAAATAAAGTTGGTCTCGTGTGGTGTAAAAATAACCATAAGTCAAAATCAAGGCCAAAGTCAATCAAAGGTCATCCACGAAATAGAGTATACCCCTCCCCGGGGGGTGTTGAACTAGGGGGGTACTGAAATTTCATTATTTTTTACCTAGGACGTCCCGTTTCAGAGATATGACCTGAAAAGAGGATTTATGATACCCACAAAAATTGCTCATTAAATAGGACACGGCTGTCGTTGGTTTCATGTTTTGTTGACCTGTGACATTGTCCTTGCTGAAAAACCTAGGTCCTGGATCAACACAAGATAATGTCTGGACTTCAAAATAAAGTTGGCCTTGTGTGGTGTAAAAATAACCATTTAGTCAAAATCAAGGCCAAAGTCAATCAAAGGTCATCTACGAAACAGAGTATACCCCTCCCCGGGGGGTGTTGTACTAGGGGGGTACTGAAATTTCATTATTTTTTACCTAGGACGTCCCGTTTCAGAGATAGGACCTGAAAAGAGGATTTCTGATACCCACAAAAATTGCTCTTTAAATAGGACACGGCTGTCGTTGGCTCCATGTTTTGTTGACCTGTGACATTGTCCTTGCTGAAAAACCTAGGTCCTGGATCAACACAAGATAATGTCTGGACTTCAAAATAAAGTTGGCCTCGTGTGGTGTAAAAATAACCATAAGTCAAAATCAAGGCCAAAGTCAATCAAAGGTCATCCACGAAATAGAGTATACCCCTCCCCGGGGGGTGTTGTACTAGGGGTATACTGAAATTTCATTATTTTTTACCTAGGACGTCCCGTTTCAGAGATATGACCTGAAAAGAGGATTTCTGATACCCACAAAAATTGCTCTTTAAATAGGACACGGCTGTCGTTGGCTCGATGTTTTGTTGACCTGTGACATTGTCCTTGCTGAAAAACCTAGGTCCTGGATCAACACAAGATAATGTCTGGACTTCAAAATAAAGTTGGCCTTGTGTGGTGTAAAAATAACCATTTAGTCAAAATCAAGGCCAAAGTCAATCAAAGGTCATCTACGAAACAGAGTATACCCCTCCCCGGGGGGTGTTGTACTAGGGGGGTACTGAAATTTCATTATTTTTTACCTAGGACGTCCCGTTTCAGAGATAGGACCTGAAAAGAGGATTTCTGATACCCACAAAAATTGCTCTTTAAATAGGACACGGCTGTCGTTGGCTCCATGTTTTGTTGACCTGTGACATTGTCCTTGCTGAAAAACCTAGGTCCAGGGTCAACACAAGATAATGTCTGGACTTCAAAATAAAGTTGGCCTCGTGTGGTGTAAAAATAACCATAAGTCAAAATCAAGGCCAAAGTCAATCAAAGGTCATCCACGAAATAGAATATACCCCTCCCCGGGGGGTGTTGTACTAGGGGTATACTGAAATTTCATTATTTTTTACCTAGGACGTCCCGTTTCAGAGATATGACCTGAAAAGAGGATTTCTGATACCCACAAAAATTGCTCTTTAAATAGGACACGGCTGTCGTTGGCTCCATGTTTTGTTGACCTGTGACATTGTCCTTGCTGAAAAACCTAGGTCCAGGGTCAATACAAGATAATGTCTGGACTTCAAAATAAAGTTGGCCTCGTGTGGTGTAAAAATAACCATAAGTCAAAATCAAGGCCAAAGTCAATCAAAGGTCATCCACGAAATAGAGTATACCCCTTCCCGGGGGGTGTAGTACTAGGGGGGTACTGAAATTTTATTATTTTTTACCTAGGACGTCCCGTTTCAGACATATAACCTGAAAAGAGGATTTCTGATACCCACAAAAATTGCTCATTAAATAGGACACGGCAGTCGTTGGCTCCATGTTTTGTTGACCTGTGACATTGTCCTTGCTGAAAAACCTAGGTCCTGGATCAACACAAGATAATGTCTGGACTTCAAAATAAAGTTGGCCTCGTGTGGTGTAAAAATAACCATAAGTCAAAATCAAGGCCAAAGTCAATCAAAGGTCATCTACGAAACAGAGTATACCCCTCCCCGGGGGGTGTTTAACTAGGGGGGTACTGAAATTTCATTATTTTTTACCTAGGACGTCCCGTTTCAGAGATAGGACCTGAAAAGAGGAATTCTGATACCCACAAAAATTGCTCATTAAATAGGACACGGCTGTCGTTGGCTCCATGTTTTGTTGACCTGTGACATTGTCCTTGCTGAAAAACCTAGGTCCAGGGTCAACACATAAGATAATGTCTGGACTTCAAAATAAAGTTGGCCTCGTGTGGTGTAAAAATAACCATAAGTCAAAATCAAGGCCAAAGTCAATCAAAGGTCATCCACGAAATAGAGTATACCCCTCCCCGGGGGGTGTTGTACTAGGGGGGTACTGAAATTTCATTATTTTTTACCTAGGACGTCCCGTTTCAGAGATATAACCTGAAAAGAGGATTTCTGATACCCACAAAAATTGCTCATTAAATAGGACACGGCTGTCGTTGGCTCCATGTTTTGTTGACCTGTGACATTGTCCTTGCTGAAAAACCTAGGTCCAGGGTCAATACAAGATAATGTCTGGACTTCAAAATAAAGTTGGCCTCGTGTGGTGTAAAAATAACCATAAGTCAAAATCAAGGCCAAAGTCAATCAAAGGTCATCCACGACATAGAGTATACCCCTCCCCGGGGGGTGTTGTACTAGGGGGGTACTGAAATTTCATTATTTTTTACCTAGGACGTCCCGTTTCAGAGATATGACCTGAAAAGAGGATTTCTGATACCCACAAAAATTGCTCATTAAATAGGACACGGCTGTCGTTGGCTCCATGTTTTGTTGACCTGTGACATTGTCCTTGCTGAAAAACCTAGGTCCAGGGTCAACACAAGATAATGTCTGGACTTCAAAATAAAGTTGGCCTCGTGTGGTGTAAAAATAACCATAAGTCAAAATCAAGGCCAAAGTCAATCAAAGGTCATCCACGAAATAGAGTATACCCCTCCCCGGGGGGTGTTGTACTAGGGGGGTACTGAAATTTCATTATTTTTTACCTAGGACGTCCCGTTTCAGAGATATGACCTGAAAAGAGGATTTCTGATACCCACAAAAATTGCTCATTAAATAGGACACGGCTGTCGTTGGCTCCATGTTTTGTTGACCTGTGACATTGTCCTTGCTGAAAAACCTAGGTCCTGGATCAACACAAGATAATGTCTGGACTTCAAAATAAAGTTGGCCTCGTGTGGTGTAAAAATAACCATAAGTCAAAATCAAGGCCAAAGTCAATCAAAGGTCATCCACGAAATAGAGTATACCCCTTCCCGGGGGGTGTAGTACTAGGGGGGTACTGAAATTTTATTATTTTTTACCTAGGACGTCCCGTTTCAGACATATAACCTGAAAAGAGGATTTCTGATACCCACAAAAATTGCTCATTAAATAGGACACGGCAGTCGTTGGCTCCATGTTTTGTTGACCTGTGACATTGTCCTTGCTGAAAAACCTAGGTCCTGGATCAACACAAGATAATGTCTGGACTTCAAAATAAAGTTGGCCTTGTGTGGTGTAAAAATAACCATTTAGTCAAAATCAAGGCCAAAGTCAATCAAAGTTCATCTACGAAACAGAGTATACCCCTCCCCGGGGGGTGTTGTACTAGGGGGGTACTGAAATTTCAATATTTTTTACCTAGGACGTCCCGTTTCAGAGATATAACCTGAAAAGAGGATTTCTGATACCCACAAAAATTGCTCATTAAATAGGACACGGCTGTCGTTGGCTCCATGTTTTGTTGACCTGTGACATTGTCCTTGCTGAAAAACCTAGGTCCAGGGTCAACACATAAGATAATGTCTGGACTTCAAAATAAAGTTGGCCTCGTGTGGTGTAAAAATAACCATAAGTCAAAATCAAGGCCAAAGTCAATCAAAGGTCATCCACGAAATAGAGTATACCCCTCTCCGGGGGGTGTTGTACTAGGGGGGTACTGAAATTTCATTATTTTTTACCTAGGACGTCCCGTTTCAGAGATATGACCTGAAAAGAGGATTTCTGATACCCACAAAAATTGCTCATTAAATAGGACACGGCTGTCGTTGGCTCCATGTTTTGTTGACCTGTGACATTGTCCTTGCTGAAAAACCTAGGTCCTGGATCAACACAAGATAATGTCTGGACTTCAAAATAAAGTTGGCCTCGTGTGGTGTAAAAATAACCATAAGTCAAAATCAAGGCCAAAGTCAATCAAAGGTCATCCACGAAATAGAGTATACCCCTTCCCGGGGGGTGTAGTACTAGGGGGGTACTGAAATTTTATTATTTTTTACCTAGGACGTCCCGTTTCAGACATATAACCTGAAAAGAGGATTTCTGATACCCACAAAAATTGCTCATTAAATAGGACACGGCTGTCGTTGGCTCCATGTTTTGTTGACCTGTGACATTGTCCTTGCTGAAAAACCTAGGTCCAGGGTCAACACATAAGATAATGTCTGGACTTCAAAATAAAGTTGGCCTCGTGTGGTGTAAAAATAACCATAAGTCAAAATCAAGGCCAAAGTCAATCAAAGGTCATCCACGAAATAGAGTATACCCCTCCCCGAGGGGTGTTGTACTAGGGGGTACTGAAATTTCATTATTTTTTACCTAGGACGTCCCGTTTCAGAGATATAACCTGAAAAGAGGATTTCTGATACCCACAAAAATTGCTCATTAAATAGGACACGGCTGTCGTTGGCTCCATGTTTTGTTGACCTGTGACATTGTCCTTGCTGAAAAACCTAGGTCCAGGGTCAACACATAAGATAATGTCTGGACTTCAAAATAAAGTTGGCCTCGTGTGGTGTAAAAATAACCATAAGTCAAAATCAAGGCCAAAGTCAATCAAAGGTCATCCACGAAATAGAGTATACCCCTCCCCGGGGGGTGTTGTACTAGGGGGGTACTGAAATTTCATTATTTTTTACCTAGGACGTCCCGTTTCAGAGATATGACCTGAAAAGAGGATTTCTGATACCCACAAAAATTGCTCATTAAATAGGACACGGCTGTCGTTGGCTCCATGTTTTGTTGACCTGTGACATTGTCCTTGCTGAAAAACCTAGGTCCAGGGTCAACACAAGATAATGTCTGGACTTCAAAATAAAGTTGGCCTCGTGTGGTGTAAAAATAACCATGAGTCAAAATCAAGGCCAAAGTCAATCAAAGGTCATCCACGAAATAGAGTATACCCCTCCCCGGGGGGTGTTGTACTAGGGGGGTACTGAAATTTCATTATTTTTTACCTAGGACGTCCCGTTTCAGAGATATGACCTGAAAAGAGGATTTCTGATACCCACAAAAATTGCTCATTAAATAGGACACGGCTGTCGTTGGCTCCATGTTTTGTTGACCTGTGACATTGTCCTTGCTGAAAAACCTAGGTCCTGGATCAACACAAGATAATGTCTGGACTTCAAAATAAAGTTGGCCTCGTGTGGTGTAAAAATAACCATAAGTCAAAATCAAGGCCAAAGTCAATCAAAGGTCATCCACGAAATAGAGTATACCCCTTCCCGGGGGGTGTAGTACTAGGGGGGTACTGAAATTTTATTATTTTTTACCTAGGACGTCCCGTTTCAGACATATAACCTGAAAAGAGGATTTCTGATACCCACAAAAATTGCTCATTAAATAGGACACGGCAGTCGTTGGCTCCATGTTTTGTTGACCTGTGACATTGTCCTTGCTGAAAAACCTAGGTCCTGGATCAACACAAGATAATGTCTGGACTTCAAAATAAAGTTGGCCTTGTGTGGTGTAAAAATAACCATTTAGTCAAAATCAAGGCCAAAGTCAATCAAAATTCATCTACGAAACAGAGTATACCCCTCCCCGGGGGGTGTTGTACTAGGGGGGTACTGAAATTTCATTATTTTTTACCTAGGACGTCCCGTTTCAGAGATATAACCTGAAAAGAGGATTTCTGATACCCACAAAAATTGCTCATTAAATAGGACACGGCTGTCGTTGGCTCCATGTTTTGTTGACCTGTGACATTGTCCTTGCTGAAAAACCTAGGTCCAGGGTCAACACATAAGATAATGTCTGGACTTCAAAATAAAGTTGGCCTCGTGTGGTGTAAAAATAACCATAAGTCAAAATCAAGGCCAAAGTCAATCAAAGGTCATCCACGAAATAGAGTATACCCCTCCCCGGGGGGTGTTGTACTAGGGGGGTACTGAAATTTCATTATTTTTTACCTAGGACGTCCCGTTTCAGAGATATAACCTGAAAAGAGGATTTCTGATACCCACAAAAATTGCTCATTAAATAGGACACGGCTGTCGTTGGCTCCATGTTTTGTTGACCTGTGACATTGTCCTTGCTGAAAAACCTAGGTCCAGGGTCAACACAAGATAATGTCTGGACTTCAAAATAAAGTTGGCCTCGTGTGGTGTAAAAATAACCATAAGTCAAAATCAAGGCCAAAGTCAATCAAAGGTCATCCACGAAATAGAGTATACCCCTCCCCGGGGGGTGTTGTACTAGGGGGGTACTGAAATTTCATTATTTTTTACCTAGGACGTCCCGTTTCAGAGATATAACCTGAAAAGAGGATTTCTGATACCCACAAAAATTGCTCATTAAATAGGACACGGCTGTCGTTGGCTCCATGTTTTGTTGACCTGTGTCATTGTCCTTGCTGAAAAACCTAGGTCCAGGGTCAACACATAAGATAATGTCTGGACTTCAAAATAAAGTTGGTCTCGTGTGGTGTAAAAATAACCATAAGTCAAAATCAAGGCCAAAGTCAATCAAAGGTCATCCACGAAATAGAGTATACCCCTCCCCGGGGGGTGTTGAACTAGGGGGGTACTGAAATTTCATTATTTTTTACCTAGGACGTCCCGTTTCAGAGATATGACCTGAAAAGAGGATTTATGATACCCACAAAAATTGCTCATTAAATAGGACACGGCTGTCGTTGGTTTCATGTTTTGTTGACCTGTGACATTGTCCTTGCTGAAAAACCTAGGTCCTGGATCAACACAAGATAATGTCTGGACTTCAAAATAAAGTTGGCCTTGTGTGGTGTAAAAATAACCATTTAGTCAAAATCAAGGCCAAAGTCAATCAAAGGTCATCTACGAAACAGAGTATACCCCTCCCCGGGGGGTGTTGTACTAGGGGGGTACTGAAATTTCATTATTTTTTACCTAGGACGTCCCGTTTCAGAGATAGGACCTGAAAAGAGGATTTCTGATACCCACAAAAATTGCTCTTTAAATAGGACACGGCTGTCGTTGGCTCCATGTTTTGTTGACCTGTGACATTGTCCTTGCTGAAAAACCTAGGTCCTGGATCAACACAAGATAATGTCTGGACTTCAAAATAAAGTTGGCCTCGTGTGGTGTAAAAATAACCATAAGTCAAAATCAAGGCCAAAGTCAATCAAAGGTCATCCACGAAATAGAGTATACCCCTCCCCGGGGGGTGTTGTACTAGGGGTATACTGAAATTTCATTATTTTTTACCTAGGACGTCCCGTTTCAGAGATATGACCTGAAAAGAGGATTTCTGATACCCACAAAAATTGCTCTTTAAATAGGACACGGCTGTCGTTGGCTCGATGTTTTGTTGACCTGTGACATTGTCCTTGCTGAAAAACCTAGGTCCTGGATCAACACAAGATAATGTCTGGACTTCAAAATAAAGTTGGCCTTGTGTGGTGTAAAAATAACCATTTAGTCAAAATCAAGGCCAAAGTCAATCAAAGGTCATCTACGAAACAGAGTATACCCCTCCCCGGGGGGTGTTGTACTAGGGGGGTACTGAAATTTCATTATTTTTTACCTAGGACGTCCCGTTTCAGAGATAGGACCTGAAAAGAGGATTTCTGATACCCACAAAAATTGCTCTTTAAATAGGACACGGCTGTCGTTGGCTCCATGTTTTGTTGACCTGTGACATTGTCCTTGCTGAAAAACCTAGGTCCAGGGTCAACACAAGATAATGTCTGGACTTCAAAATAAAGTTGGCCTCGTGTGGTGTAAAAATAACCATAAGTCAAAATCAAGGCCAAAGTCAATCAAAGGTCATCCACGAAATAGAATATACCCCTCCCCGGGGGGTGTTGTACTAGGGGTATACTGAAATTTCATTATTTTTTACCTAGGACGTCCCGTTTCAGAGATATGACCTGAAAAGAGGATTTCTGATACCCACAAAAATTGCTCTTTAAATAGGACACGGCTGTCGTTGGCTCCATGTTTTGTTGACCTGTGACATTGTCCTTGCTGAAAAACCTAGGTCCAGGGTCAATACAAGATAATGTCTGGACTTCAAAATAAAGTTGGCCTCGTGTGGTGTAAAAATAACCATAAGTCAAAATCAAGGCCAAAGTCAATCAAAGGTCATCCACGAAATAGAGTATACCCCTTCCCGGGGGGTGTAGTACTAGGGGGGTACTGAAATTTTATTATTTTTTACCTAGGACGTCCCGTTTCAGACATATAACCTGAAAAGAGGATTTCTGATACCCACAAAAATTGCTCATTAAATAGGACACGGCAGTCGTTGGCTCCATGTTTTGTTGACCTGTGACATTGTCCTTGCTGAAAAACCTAGGTCCTGGATCAACACAAGATAATGTCTGGACTTCAAAATAAAGTTGGCCTCGTGTGGTGTAAAAATAACCATAAGTCAAAATCAAGGCCAAAGTCAATCAAAGGTCATCTACGAAACAGAGTATACCCCTCCCCGGGGGGTGTTTAACTAGGGGGGTACTGAAATTTCATTATTTTTTACCTAGGACGTCCCGTTTCAGAGATAGGACCTGAAAAGAGGAATTCTGATACCCACAAAAATTGCTCATTAAATAGGACACGGCTGTCGTTGGCTCCATGTTTTGTTGACCTGTGACATTGTCCTTGCTGAAAAACCTAGGTCCAGGGTCAACACATAAGATAATGTCTGGACTTCAAAATAAAGTTGGCCTCGTGTGGTGTAAAAATAACCATTAGTCAAAATCAAGGCCAAAGTCAATCAAAGGTCATCCACGAAATAGAGTATACCCCTCCCCGGGGGGTGTTGTACTAGGGGGGTACTGAAATTTCATTATTTTTTACCTAGGACGTCCCGTTTCAGAGATATAACCTGAAAAGAGGATTTCTGATACCCACAAAAATTGCTCATTAAATAGGACACGGCTGTCGTTGGCTCCATGTTTTGTTGACCTGTGACATTGTCCTTGCTGAAAAACCTAGGTCCAGGGTCAATACAAGATAATGTCTGGACTTCAAAATAAAGTTGGCCTCGTGTGGTGTAAAAATAACCATAAGTCAAAATCAAGGCCAAAGTCAATCAAAGGTCATCCACGAAATAGAGTATACCCCTCCCCGGGGGGTGTTGTACTAGGGGTATACTGAAATTTCATTATTTTTTACCTAGGACGTCCCGTTTCAGAGATATGACCTGAAAAGAGGATTTCTGATACCCACAAAAATTGCTCTTTAAATAGGACACGGCTGTCGTTGGCTCGATGTTTTGTTGACCTGTGACATTGTCCTTGCTGAAAAACCTAGGTCCTGGATCAACACAAGATAATGTCTGGACTTCAAAATAAAGTTGGCCTTGTGTGGTGTAAAAATAACCATTTAGTCAAAATCAAGGCCAAAGTCAATCAAAGGTCATCTACGAAACAGAGTATACCCCTCCCCGGGGGGTGTTGTACTAGGGGGGTACTGAAATTTCATTATTTTTTACCTAGGACGTCCCGTTTCAGAGATAGGACCTGAAAAGAGGATTTCTGATACCCACAAAAATTGCTCTTTAAATAGGACACGGCTGTCGTTGGCTCCATGTTTTGTTGACCTGTGACATTGTCCTTGCTGAAAAACCTAGGTCCTGGATCAACACAAGATAATGTCTGGACTTCAAAATAAAGTTGGCCTCGTGTGGTGTAAAAATAACCATAAGTCAAAATCAAGGCCAAAGTCAATCAAAGGTCATCTACGAAATAGAGTATACCCCTCCCCGGGGGGTGTTGTACTAGGGGTATACTGAAATTTCATTATTTTTTACCTAGGACGTCCCGTTTCAGAGATATGACCTGAAAAGAGGATTTCTGATACCCACAAAAATTGCTCATTAAATAGGACACGGCTGTCGTTGGCTCCATGTTTTGTTGACCTGTGACATTGTCCTTGCTGAAAAACCTAGGTCCTGGGTCAACACAAGATAATGTCTGGACTTCAAAATAAAGTTGGCCCTGTATGGTGTAAAAGTAACCATTTAGTCAAAATCAAGGCCAAAGTCAATCAAAGGTCATCCACGAAATAGACTAGTATATCCCTCCCCGGGGGTGTTGTACTAAGGGGGTACTGAAATTTCATTATTTTTTACCTAGGACGTCCCGTTTCAGAGATATAACCTGAAAAGAGGAATTCTGATACCCACAAAAATTGCTCATTAAATAGGACACGGCTGTCGTTGGCTCCATGTTTTGGTGACCTGAGACATTGTCCTTGCTGAAAAACCTAGGTCCTGGATCAACACAAGATAATGTCTGGACTTCAAAATAAAGTTGGCCTTGTGTGGTGTAAAAATAACCATTTAGTCAAAATCAAGGCCAAAGTCAATCAAAGGTCATCTACGAAAGAGAGTATATCCCTCCCCGGGGGGTGTTGTACTAGGGGGGTGATGAAATTTCATTATTTTTTACCTAGGACGTCCCGTTTCAGAGATATAACCTGAAAAGAGGTTTTCTGATACCCATAAAAATTGCTCATTAAATAGGACACGGCTGTCGTTGGCTCCATGTTTTGTTGACCTGTGACATTGTCCTTGCTGAAAAACCTAGGTCCTGGATCAACACAAGATAATGTCTGGACTTCAAAATAAAGTTGGCCTCGTGTGGTGTAAAAATAACCATAAGTCAAAATCAAGGCCAAAGTCAATCAAAGGTCATCTACGAAACAGAGTATACCCCTCCCCGGGGGGTGTTTAACTAGGGGGGTACTGAAATTTCATTATTTTTTACCTAGGACGTCCCGTTTCAGAGATAGGACCTGAAAAGAGGAATTCTGATACCCACAAAAATTGCTCATTAAATAGGACACGGCTGTCGTTGGCTCCATGTTTTGTTGACCTGTGACATTGTCCTTGCTGAAAAACCTAGGTCCAGGGTCAACACATAAGATAATGTCTGGACTTCAAAATAAAGTTGGCCTCGTGTGGTGTAAAAATAACCATTAGTCAAAATCAAGGCCAAAGTCAATCAAAGGTCATCCACGAAATAGAGTATACCCCTCCCCGGGGGGTGTTGTACTAGGGGGGTACTGAAATTTCATTATTTTTTACCTAGGACGTCCCGTTTCAGAGATATAACCTGAAAAGAGGATTTCTGATACCCACAAAAATTGCTCATTAAATAGGACACGGCTGTCGTTGGCTCCATGTTTTGTTGACCTGTGACATTGTCCTTGCTGAAAAACCTAGGTCCAGGGTCAATACAAGATAATGTCTGGACTTCAAAATAAAGTTGGCCTCGTGTGGTGTAAAAATAACCATAAGTCAAAATCAAGGCCAAAGTCAATCAAAGGTCATCCACGAAATAGAGTATACCCCTTCCCGGGGGGTGTAGTACTAGGGGGCTACTGAAATTTTATTATTTTTTACCTAGGACGTCCCGTTTCAGACATATAACCTGAAAAGAGGATTTCTGATACCCACAAAAATTGCTCATTAAATAGGACACGGCAGTCGTTGGCTCCATGTTTTGTTGACCTGTGACATTGTCCTTGCTGAAAAACCTAGGTCCTGGATCAACACAAGATAATGTCTGGACTTCAAAATAAAGTTGGCCTTGTGTGGTGTAAAAATAACCATTTAGTCAAAATCAAGGCCAAAGTCAATCAAAGGTCATCTACGAAACAGAGTATACCCCTCCCCGGGGGGTGTTGTACTAGGGGGGTACTGAAATTTCATTATTTTTTACCTAGGACGTCCCGTTTCAGAGATAGGACCTGAAAAGAGGAATTCTGATACCCACAAAAATTGCTCATTAAATAGGACACGGCTGTCGTTGGCTCCATGTTTTGTTGACCTGTGACATTGTCCTTGCTGAAAAACCTAGGTCCTGGATCAACACAAGATAATGTCTGGACTTCAAAATAAAGTTGGCCTTGTGTGGTGTAAAAATAACCATTTAGTCAAAATCAAGGCCAAAGTCAATCAAAGGTCATCTACGAAATAGAGTATACCCCTCCCCGGGGGGTGTTGTACTAGGGGTATACTGAAATTTCATTATTTTTTACCTAGGACGTCTCGTTTCAGAGATATGACCTGAAAAGAGGATTTCTGATACCCACAAAAATTGCTCATTAAATAGGACACGGCTGTCGTTGGCTCCATGTTTTGTTGACCTGTGACATTGTCCTTGCTGAAAAACCTAGGTCCTGGGTCAACACAAGATAATGTCTGGACTTCAAAAGAAAGTTAGACCCGTGTGGTGTAAAAATAACCATTAAGTCAAAATCAAGGCCAAAGTCAGTCAAAGGCCATCCGCGAAATAGAGTATATTCCTCCCCGGGGGGTGTTGTACTAGGGGGGTACTGAAATTTCATTATTTTTTACCTAGGACGTCCCGTTTCAGAGATATAACCTGAAAAGAGGATTTCTGATACCCACAAAAATTGCTCATTAAATAGGACACGGCTGTCGTTGGCTCCATGTTTTGTCGACCTGTGGCATTGTAATTGCTGAAAACCCTAGGTCCTGGGTCAACACAAGATAATTTCTGGACTTCAAAATAAAGTTGGCCCTGTATGGTGTAAAAGTAACCATTTAGTCAAAATCAAGGCCAAAGTCAATCAAAGGTCATCCACGAAATAGACTAGTATATCCCTCCCCGGGGGTGTTGTACTAAGGGGGTACTGAAATTTCATTATTTTTTACCTAGGACGTCCCGTTTCAGAGATATAACCTGAAAAGAGGAATTCTGATACCCACAAAAATTGCTCATTAAATAGGACACGGCTGTCGTTGGCTCCATGTTTTGGTGACCTGAGACATTGTCCTTGCTGAAAAACCTAGGTCCTGGATCAACACAAGATAATGTCTGGACTTCAAAATAAAGTTGGCCCTGTATGGTGTAAAAGTAACCAATCAAAGGTCATCTACGAAAGAGAGTATATCCCTCCCCGGGGGGTGTTGTACTAGGGGGGTGATGAAATTTCATTATTTTTTACCTAGGACGTCCCGTTTCAGAGATATAACCTGAAAAGAGGTTTTCTGATACCCATAAAAATTGCTCATTAAATAGGACACGGCTGTCGTTGGCTCCATGTTTTGGTGACCTGTGACATTGTCCTTGCTGAAAAACCTAGGTCCTGGATCAACACAAGATAATGTCTGGACTTCAAAATAAAGTTGGCCCTGTGTGGTGTAAAAATAACCATTAAGTCAAAATCAAGGCCAAAGTCAATCAAAGGTCATCTACAAAATAGAGTATATCCCTCCCCGGGGGGTGTTGTACTAGGGGGTTACTGAAATTTCATTATTTTTTACCTAGGACGTCCCGTTTCAGAGATATAACCTGAAAAGAGGAATTCTGGTACCCACAAAAATTGCTCATTAAATAGGACACGGCTGTCGTGGGCTCCATGTTTTGGTGACCTGTGACATTGTCCTTGCTGAAAAACCTAGGTCCTGGATCAACACAAGATAATGTCTGGACTTCAAAATAAAGTTGGCCCTGTGTGGTGTAAAAATAACCATTTATTCAAAATCAAGGCCAAAGTCAATCAAAGGTCATCCACGAAATAGAGTACATCCCTCCCCGGGGGTGTTGTACTAGGGGGGTACTGGGTCATCCCGTTGTCTTGCCTTGGATTGTCTCATTCTTGTTGCTGTTGTTGTCTGGGTGTCTTGTTGTTTATGGAATATTCCAGATAGTTGGGCGCATTTTTAATGAAATACAGTATAGGTGAGAGTGGTGCTGCCTCGTTAATCCAGTGGTCGTAAATATTACTATTCGTAAGGAGCTGACGATTACTGATAAATGTGTGCAATGACTAGACAGTTCTACTATCTGTGTGGTTCTTTCTTTCGTCATAAGACTACCTCAAACATCGATGAGCATGGTTTACGTCAGACATGACCCGAGCAAGATTTTTTTTTTTACATTTAAAGGAAAATTCTTATTGGGTTGGATAAAAAATGATGAAGTTTTCATTGATTTTTACAGTTTGAAATAAAAATTAATTTAAATATTTTTTTTTTTATTATTGTTCGTTAAAATACATTCAGTAGGTTAGTTCCTGAATCTCAC
The DNA here is from genome assembly GCA_921972225.1 of Euplexia lucipara. Lineage (NCBI taxonomy): Eukaryota > Metazoa > Arthropoda > Insecta > Lepidoptera > Noctuidae > Euplexia > Euplexia lucipara. The sequence continues at coordinate 20,486,985 of OV179159.1, forward strand.
ACTAGGATTTCCTGTGTCGTGAGTTCCAGGCTCTTTTGTATCGTTAACATTTAAACAAAAAAATATTAAAATAATCCAATTCTAAATATACATGCTTAGGTACTCGGACTTAGTATAAAAGTCAGATAGTAATAATGCCTGGACTTCAAAAGAAACTTAACCTCGTGTAGTGTTAAAGTAACCATTTAGTCAAAATCATTAAAATTAATGTCAAGGTTGGTCGAAGGTTATCCTTAAAATTCACCTTAATAAAAAAACAAAAATTACATTATCTGTTTCTTCATAGTCAATTTTATTCTTATACTTTACCTATACACCATTGTTAAAAACACAACCTGTTTCTTCATTTTTAACGGCACAGTTAGCACAGTGGCTAAGCGATTGGCTGCTGTGCTGCGTGAAGCAGGTTCGATTCCTGCACGGAATAGGGTATATGCATGTATTTTTTTTATATTTTTAATTCACTATTTACAACATTTTAACATAGTAAAAAAATATAAACATATTAAAAAATGCAGTAATGAAGCTTAAAAATATATTTAAAATACAGAATAAATTTGAACTGTTTAAACGCCGCCATTTTCGCGCGCCATTTCGATTACGTCATTTACTATGATCCTGCTACTATTACTGGTGTTTTCGTTCTTCTAACCATTTCACCATGAAAAAATCTCAAAAACCAGTTTACCGGTATTGCTTGTACCCAAATGAAATGAACATTATCAGATTGTGCTTTTACAAAACCACTTTCAGTATTTTTTCTGAAATGTTAAATAACCTCACTATGAAGCTAAAATTACACTTGAACATTAAATTAGTTCACAACACACACGGCAATAATTATGTTTTCCAATAAAAAGTCCATTCCAATACTGTTTTGTAGGCGTAACTTTTCTTGTTGTCTTAGTATTTGACGTCACTTTTCGTTATAACCAATGGTGATGCGTTTCGCAAATTTAAATTTCCCGCGCTTAATTCGCACTTTTATTTTACATTTTAAATAATTATGACGCTATTAAAAAGTAAAATAATGATTAAGTTCATATTTTCTGCCATTAAAGATTCGGAAAAAAAATATTCGAACCATATTTAAATTACATGCATATTCCCTATTACCTAATATTTGTATAACATACAGGTCGCTGTGTCGGGTCTGGCTGTCATGTTGCATTTTGAACACTCAATTCTGCGCTCAGAGTCGAAAGTCCAACATAGCAAAAAGATTTAGGTGGTATGAGAGTTGGTTTAAATGGGTATAAAACCTCTACAAGGATTAAAAGGGGCACTTACTAAATTAACGGGCAACCGGGGCAACTAAATTAGACTGGATCTACTGCTGAAGTGCACTTCAGAAGCTTCAATATGAAATATTCTGAATTCATTATGTGTGTCGCGCTAACGGCTTCTTGCAAGGTGGTCGCCAAACTTGCAGTTGTCCAACGCCATTAGTTCCATGCTAGGCAGAGCTTGTGTTATGGGTACTAAACTACTGATAAAAATACTTAAGTATATGAGTATTTCTAAAAACATACATGTTTCAGATAAATTAAACCTAGAAAAAGAACAAAATATAATCGTGGTCAACTCACAAACATTTTCCTGCTGGGTGGGATTCGAAAACACGACCTAGGCTCCGGCATAGCAGGCAGGGTCAATAACTGCTAGACCAACTTCAACCACCTTACCAAAAAGGAGGTTCTCAATGCGGCTGTTTTGTTATGTGTGTTAAGTACCTACCTCATAACTCCGTTGTTTATGGACAGATTTGATTTTTTTTGTTTGTTGTTCAAATTGAAAACACGGGAAGTCTACTCTAACTTTCCGTGAGGTCTGTGATCCCATTTGAATTTCATCGTAATCAGTCCTGTAGCTTTTATGTTACAAAACACAAACAAAAAAAAACAATCATACAAATATATTAGTATAGTATAGAGTTTAGATGGCCGATTATTGTACTGCATCCGTGGCTGCAAATGCAGCTCCGTAGCGTGAGTTCCTTGGCTCCATTCCCAGATTGGAGTTATATTGGCACAAATTGACAGGAAATAGGGGATCTTCCATAAATTGATTCCCCTTTTGATCGTCTCGTACCTATACCAATTACTGAAAGTAACGCGAACTGAGTTAGATTAATGTGGTATTGATTGAATTATAAAGTATCAAAATCTTCACCCGCATCGGCCGCATCCCTACCTCCCTATCTACGGGGAAAAAGCCCACAAGAATGGTGGCGCATTGTCACGTCGGCGATGGCAAAGCTTGTTCTCTGAAGTACTTAAAACCAGGCTTCTGGTTACGTGAAGAGTTGACCAACCTAGCGATGTCCCGGAAAACTAGATGGGCACTCGGACCCCATGGCCCAAGAGTTTCAACCCTAAACGGTTCAAATATTGATAATATGAGATCGGAAATGCACTGCTGGGGGCTTACCATGTTCTTTTAAAATATTTGCCAAGTACAGGGCAGTTCTACCGAGCCGGTTAACCTGGCAGGTTTTGTGTATGGCTGTTAGCACTTGCAGTAACTACCTAGTTCTAATAACATGGATGCGGTCACTGTCCTGCCAGACATTGTAGTCTTAGCGATAATATGTTTATATGCATGATCGTTTTCGATTTTATTTATGTCTAAGGTCACGAATGCCATTAGCTTAGCGGGGCAGACTAAAAACTAGACAAACCATGAGGTCAATGATCTCACATATTTGTTCTACACTTTCATAACAAGTATTTTAGCTAGACACAAAATAGGTAGGTAGGTACAGGGTGACTTTGAATAAATTCGAAAAATTGAAATGGGAGTTTCGGTAACAGTAACACAGTAATAATAAACTGTATTTTCTACAATCTTAATCGTTAAAAAAATTACGTGGTTACCTATTAAAATTAAATGGTCCATTGACTATTGACGTTGCTATCTTCATTTAAGTAGGAATTAACGGTATTCCAGAAAAATAAATAATATGCAAAAAATAAAGTAATAAATAATAATCAAAAAATCTCGTCAGACTCATGGCAGTGCTCAATAATCGTCGTCGAGTACCTACTCATGTTATTAAACGTTGCCGTTCATAGCGGTCATTTTGTTAAAAGTTCATTTTTTACATTTGATATGTTCTACAGGGTGTTTGGTGCATCGTGTGCCAAATTGAAATGGTCGACTGAAGGGGTCATCCGCTAGCCTTTCAGACCCTTTGACACCCCTCATGCTCTGTGGATTTTTTTTTATCGACTTTTTATTGTTTTCCAAAAAAAAGACCCAAATTTTACATTCAAATACAGATTTTTAAAAAAATATAAGGCGTAGACTCTGAATTTTAATTTTATTTCGATGTGTATTGTTTAAGAATACTTTTAAATACAAAATTAGTGATATTAGTCACCTAGTTCTTTTTTAATTCACTCGCAAAGGTAAAACTTAAATTAAAGCTGTACATGTTACAGCTGTTTATAAGGCTACAAAAAAAAAACCAAAAGCGACCGGGATCCTATAATATAATTCCTTAAGATTAAATTTGTCGCATCTATTCAATTTCATCCTGTATTACTATCGTCTGCTGCTTCTACCACTCCTCGCGTTGGTGCGTGTGTAAAGATTTATTCTCGTAAGTCGCAAGCGCTTGTGTTCAACATGCGATCCCGGGTTCGATCCCCGGGTCAGACACAGCAGTGTTAAGTTTTTTCCATCTAGAATTTCATTCGGTAGCAGCTCGGAGCCTGGATTTGTACCTATTCGGTTCACACCCTATTGGGACTTTCCTAAACAATAATAAATATGGCGCAATGTGGATATATGTACTACAGGTACTGCCTATCCCGCGGGGGATTGCGAGCGTGATTATGTCTTCAGAGTAGTAAGCAAGTAGTTATGGTTCTCTTGTCTGTGCGTTCGATGCAATTCGTTACGATCATACGGTACGGAAAATGGTTTTACCGTTGATCGCAATAAACGACATGGGATCTTTACGCACATTCATATCTAAACTACTTAATGCGATGACGTTGGTAGTTGTTGGAATTCGGAATAGAAACACATCACATCAATAATATTGTGGAGACAGTGCCAAAAACTGTTTAGAATTATCGTGAAGACTGGAAGAAGTTGAATATACTTAATTGAATACTTACAATTTCTTTCCGTGATTTCTTTTTTATGTTTAGACACAGGAAATAAAACAATTCAAACAAGGAAATTATAAATTGAAAATAATGAACGCCATAATAATAAAAATAAAAAAATCCTGAGCGAGAAACCTAAAAGGCTGCACCACCACATCATATTGCGCACTTACAAAACAACAGCTTTAAGAGTTCTATAGGCTGTTACAATGGGTGGTCTTACCGCAAAAAAAATGATATCCTTGGGACAACCTTTGGATGGGCTTGATAGAGAAGGAGTAATGATATGCAAGTAGTCGTTGGTACTGAACAGATTTTAGGATTAAAAACAAACATAGGTACGAGAGATGTTGAACATCTAAATAAATAGTTCAGACTACCTACTATAACTACCACTGCGAAAATTCTACTGCCTCCAGAATAAAAATACGCGACACAAAGTTCAAATTACTATACAAATAAAGTTAGATACATACTGTGTTCGCAGATAAACCGCGGCCTATATACCAAATTATCTCGTTGCTTCCGGCACTCGTAAAGTCGTGAGCTCGAGTACCTACTACATAACAACGGTTCCGAGTAACATGCAAACAGCCAAATTGAAAACTGAAGAGACATACAATTGGAAGTTATAAGCAGAAATGTTGCAAGGCACACAATTTTGTGCTGTGATGTTGGATTTCTGTTGTTTAATTTCTTTTAATTTAATTGTTCTCTTTTTTTGCTAATATTTTTATGTATTACCGTGTGCCTTTTGGGCCAAATAAATGCTTTTCTTTCTTTCTTGCTTGTCCTGTTAGTTCTGTAAGCAAATTATCAGTGATAGTTTACTGGTGTGCCCGGCGGACTGCCAATTAATAGGTCTCGAGATCGAACGAAGGCATAGGTACCTCTGACTTTTTGGATTCATACGCTTATATTACTTATAATTTTTTTAAACGGTGAAGGAAAACATCGTGAGGAAACCGGCATGCCTGAGAGATAAACTCTGACACCAGCAGTGCGATTCTGGTCAAATCACCGTGTGATAATGGAGGCGTAGAGTGAGGGCGAATTATGCTGTCATTCCATACTAATGCTAGGCATTGACAGGTCACTCAAGTTTTCGCGGCGTGACTTTTACTGAATCGACCAGCAGTTTAGAAACTAACCAGTACCACACGATAAGAAGATTGACGTAGGTATTTAATGATAATTATCCTTTATTAAAACTGATGGAAGTTTTAACATAATGTGGTTTCGCGGTTAGTTGTTGTAATGCATAAATTGTAGTTACAAATACAACTCAAAGAATCTACTGGTTACTATTAATATGTAACAAACACAGGGATATAAACAGCGATTTACGAATGATACATTGGATAGAATGACTAATTGTTATGTTATGGTAATTGTCATACACATTCATTATTATGTCGTCAACGTTAACTGTACTCGCCACTTCAACGTATCATTACGACACACGCTAAATCAAAACAGGGTCACCAGAGAATGTATGGAAACGAGCGTGTGTAAAATTAGTGAATGCATGCAATATTGGCGGCCGGCCACAGTCACTGGCGATCCCAATAAAACAGTGACTCACGATTTTATCACTCACATATCTTTGATATCACCAAATATACTATATTTTTACCTGTTTACCTAACGGTACTTCAAGTCGATTGTAAGATGGCGACGTAAATAAAAAGAAAACAGATGTTAGCAACATTTTAATATATATTTTTATTGAAATGAATCCAATCATACATTATCTTGGATTTTTAATGTACGTTCTTTATTAAAATAATAATTATAATAATTACAAAATAATCCTTATTGGCGTTACAATTATTACACATTATATAAAAAAAAAGTTACGCATCATTCGCACTCTCAAAGCCATAATATGGACAATAATTCTCTAATTATCTTTTTTTATTCTTCACTGCATTAGTTACCGTTTGAGCAACACTCCAATTTTATTTATTGTAAATTGAAAAATATTGAATATCTTGTGCTCTACACTCATAGACGCTGCTTTAAAGCTACGTGGACAATTTGTTAAATTAACTACAATTAAATGCACCATTGGAGACCTTCTATGAACCTTTCCTGATCAATTTTGTCATATAATACTCTGTTATGCAAGCAATATCAAAGAAATAATACTGTTTATAGAACAAATGCAGAAGTGGATGGATTATAAGTTTTAAAATACATGCATGAGTTAAGTTTTAACATCCATAACTAGGTATTATGGTAATTTATTATTTAAATCTTATTGTAATTGACATGCGCCTTTCAAATAATCACAAAAAGCTAAATCAATGAATGAACAGTCATCATATTGCTTACACAACAACCAATCATCCCCGGCGAGCAAATAAATTAATTGATCCAGTCTGACGTCCAGTCAACTTCTACAGATCTAGTTGGGTGTAAACTTTGCCCACACCTAAGTACAACGTTATTCCGTATAATCTCTTGCTACCAACATAAATGGACACAAACTCATTGAATCAACCTTTCGTGACTTATGAGAGTGTACTGTCCAAAAATAAGCCGCATTCAGACACTTCGCTATTCAATAATCATTCCGTACTGAGTGTAACAAAATGCAATAAAATTTAACAGTTAAGATAGCGATTTCTCTATATATTCATAGATAAATACGCGCCGGGGCCCGCCGCGACGTCACCCCGGCGCCCGTAAACATTTGAACAAGATTTACTCTTACGCGAATATGTACAGGCGAGGAGCGGCCGCTGCGGCTCAGAGCGCAGCGGCGGGACATCATTGGCTCTTGAGCTCCTTACCGATCGTGTAAGAGACGAGCCGCGCCCAGTCCACCTTGGTGCGCATCACCGGCAACTGTCGCCGCAACGCCTTGAACGTGGTATCACTCATGGTCTTGTAGTTGTCGGAGATGGCGGTCTGGTACGCGTTCTCCGCGTCGCACACCAGCCGCACGAACTCTTTGGCAGTGGCTGCCTCGCCGGTCGCCGTCACAGGCGCGCGCACCTCCTTCGAACTCACCAACTGCACGTTACCATCCTCGTAATAATGCACTTGCACACGCAGCATGCCACGGAGCTCCGCCGCGCCCGCGCCCACTGTCAGCGACCAGACGGAGCGCCATCGCCCGTTCCAGTAGTTCTTCGGCTGGAACTGATGGTCCTCGATGCAGGCTACAAGTTGTACAGCACCCGTGTCGAGCGTGCGTCCTACGACTAAGCTGGCGCCGTGCTTGAAGTGCGCGGCCACGTACGCCGTCAGCTCTTCGTCGAGCGCTGCCCGCCAGGGCTCCGCCACTCGATCGGGCTCGTAGGGTTCATACTCGGACGCTTCTTTACGTAAGTGGTCGAATTTGAAGGAACGTTTGGAGCGGGGGTCGAAAAATCTACCGCCACCGAGCTCGTTATGATCGGTGATAAGCGTGTGGAGCTCCGAGCCTTCGAGGCGCACGGGCGTTAGTTGATCCTTATTGTATTGCGCGAACGCTCCGCTTGCACCTTCTTTTAAAAGGGTATCATTATTTAATAGAACCCTTACATCGTTGAACACTTCATTAAATTCTCCAGGTGGCGAATGTAATATGAAATCTGAAACGATTCTAACTTTTTCTTGATCACTAATCACTTCGTCACCGTCCGCCGCCATTTTTGATACTTTTGACACTAATGACGGAATGTCGGATATGCAGGAGTTTTCGCATTGGATGCGTTCAAAAGCAGTTTCCTCAATGTACTTCCTTATATGACTTCCTATTCATAATTTCTATTTTAAGAAAAACATTTTCTTTACAAAAAAAAAATGAGGCTTACATACCTATTTTTATAATGTTAATACAAGATTTTTTTTTTATTATTTTTTTATTTCATTTATTTTCAAAATCACGTTAGCAGGTCTGTTTACAAAGATCCAGTCTCTAGTAAATACTGAAACAAAACTGATAAGAGAATTTAGTTTCGTCTATATTTTCAATGACCTTTTATTTGAGCACATAATCAATGGAAAATACGATGACCAACTAAAAGAATAAATTATTTATAACTTCATGAATTAAAAACTATATTGAAAGCGATATTCGTAAAAGGGATTCTTAATTTGATTTTGACATTTCACGCACTGTGCTGTGTTGTGTAACTATTTTGCGGAAAGTTAAAACAATGAACCACCTAGTAACTTACAAATACTACGATACGCCCGAGGGGCAGGACGTCTTCCTGAAGACATTTGCGGCGTCCAAATATGCTGCATTGGCTGGTCTGGCTGCGGCATCTATGGATGTCTTGATGTATTCCCATACCAAAGGTTTTGCAAACACGGCAGGCAGGTTCGCATGGTTCGTAGGCCCAATGGTTGGGATTACGGCAGGATATGTTGTCACTACCAACGTAATGCAGAACGTAAGAGGAAAGAACGATAAGATAAACTATTTTATGGGAGGTGCTGTCGCCGGTAGCTTGTTAAGCGCTTGGCTTAAAGCTCCCGTCGCGGCTGTGCCTGCCGCGGTAGTCCTGGGCCTTGCAGCTATTGTTAAGAAGACCTCCGTCGACGAGGGCTGGGCTTTCTTCCCTAAGATGCCGTCAGCAACACAGTCAATCAGGTCGGTCAGATATGACTGGACTATGGTAGAGGATATTGAGGAACTGAAGAATTGGACTAAGTAAAGGTATTTTTTGATACAGTTTTTAAAATATCTCAATTGCATTTTTTTCAACCACTCAATAGAAAAGTAATATTTTTAACTAGAAGGTAAAGTTGGTGTTGTACTACTTGACTACTCTACTCTCTAACTCAAAGGTCACCGTCTCTTAACGTCCAGACATTATCTTAGTCATATCTTGTAAGAATCATGCAGATAAGTGCCTGAAATGGTTTTTTCAGGAAAGAACCACACAGATATGAGTGGATCAGATTAGGTAGAGCAGCGGATTCCTAAAAGTGCCTTTATACTTTAAACTAAGACAGATAGGCTATACTTTATGTCAAACACTGTTGGGCTGTTGACCATTGACCACCAGTTGAACTGGAAGGCAGTCCCAACATGTCCCTAGACAATGTTATTTTTATTTATTTTTTTTTTTGTTCCCGTTCCCATACAATATAACTAAATACTTTTCATTTCCTTTCAGTTCTCACTAAACAACACTCAAGAAGGAGTCCAGAGCTGAATAGTAGAATGTAAATAAGATCAATGTTATTTAATTATTATAAGTTCAACAATAAATCAGGTGTTTATACTTAGTATTCATTTTATTCCCTTTCTCTCAAATGAGAGCTTATCGAGAGATTATCTCCAATGTAAACAAATACTTTAGCAGTACAATATTTTTTTTTTTTTGGTTTGTTATTTTCCAATCTGCAATCAGTATTTGATACTTTTATCAGATGAGTTTGATGTAAACAGTGGCGGTAAGAGCGTGACTCCAGTGAGCCATCTACTCCATATTCTTGTTTATGTCCTTCCTCACATATGGGAGGACTATACAATATCTTTTCTTTTAAGTCTCTTTCTGTAAGAACTTGTTTTCAGAGCAGCAGCCAGATCATTAGGGTGCTTTTCCAGGCAGGTATATTTTTGCAGTATTATTAATTTCCTCCATGACGGTATCCATTTTTAGTTCTTTGTGTATTTCATTGTTTGTGATAAGCCAAGGAACTCCACTAATTGAGCGCAAAAAAGCATTCTGCATTCTCTGTATTATGCTGATATTTGAGTTACAAGCACTACCCCACAGTTGACATCCAAAGAGCCACACTGGTTTCAAGATCACTTTGTAAATTAAAAGTTTGTTGTCAGTGCTCAGTTTACTGTTTCGTCCCAAGATCCAGTGTAAGTTTTTATAGCGGATGTTAAGTTCGTGTCTCTTGGTCTTAATATGTTTTTTCCACGTTAAACGCCTGTCTAGGTATAACCCTAGGTACCTAACACTGTCTTGGTGGGAGAGGGTGGTATTCTCAAGATGTACAGGTGGGCAGTCTCCTTTGCGCAGCGTAAATGTGACATGGACCGACTTGCTTGCACTTGCTTTTAAGCGCCACTTTTGTAACCATGTAGTTATTTTGTCGAGGCTCCCTTGTAGCATTTGTGATGCTATTGCAGGGTCTTCATGGCTTGCCAGTATTGCGGTGTCGTCGGCAAATGTTGCTGTGGTGACTTCTTCAACCTGCGGGAGGTCTGCAGTGTAAACTGTGTACAGGATAGGACCCAGTACCGACCCCTGTGGTACTCCAGCAGTTGTGTTACAGAATCGTGATGTTACTTCAGTAAAAGTAAAGTAAAGCAGTACAATTTAGAAAATTATTTGTTAGTAATTCGTAAAAAAAATGTAGAAAAAAACTTGATTATGCTGATGTTACCCAATTTATTCGAATTGACAGAAATGACGTCACAGCATGGCGCAAGGTCATTCCTATTCTCATTTGAAACGCATATTATGCTCTGCTGCTGCTCAAATATTGCAAAAAATATTCTAGATGGCGTTACTGAGATATGTCCTAATATAGTATCTTATATCTTTGGTTTTAAGGCAAAACAACATTTAGAGGTATGAGGAACAAGGTGTAAAGTTCCAAAATGAAGGATCTTCCAACCAGACAGATATTGTCTGGTGTGCTACTACTGCATGACGGCAGTTGTAGAGATCTTGATACATTCAATTGCATGGATAACGTAACTTTCACACTGTGATGTGAGATGTCATGTGTTCGTATGTAGCAAGATAGATGTCGCTACAAACACTAGTAACATTTAGTCAATCTACATTAAAAATACTAAGTCAAAACAATGACATAAAAATAGTCATTAATATTGATGACTAAAAGCCTCTTTTCCCCTTGACTGCGGGCGCTATCGCCTATGCTACACTGCCAGTGCGGCCAGCCGCACAACTGCTGCGAGAGCCGCACAGTCGTAGGTTTATCGGCAGGTGTCCGCAACACCACGACCAAGGCCATATTTTGCGTTCGGGTGAGAATAAACCCTATTCCACCTATCCTAACTTCTCGAGACTGGCCAGCAGTGGTTTAATGCTACCGGTGCACAGTCGTAACGGATGATCAGAAACAATATGCCAGTGCGGCTGACAGAGCTTGTTTTCATATTTTCTGTTACGGGCGTTACGGCTGTGCGGCATTTAATTTTAGTTAAAAATAAGTATCAATGATAAACTTCTTCGTTTCACTTTTGTTCTTTTAAATCTATATAAAAGAAAGTCGTGTTAGTTACTTCGCTTATAACTCAAGAACGGCTGAACCGATTTAGCTGAAAATTGGCAGGGAGGTAGTTTAGAGCCAGGAGAAGGACATAGGATACTTTTTATCCCGTTCGACATCATAAAAATAAATATCAAGAATATCGGTTGTCTCAAACATTTTTCAAACGCAGCGCCATCTTGGATGACATGACAGGAGTCAAACTTCCCAGTTCATTATCAGGTGACAATTTGAAATTGACAAGTCCTAAGCTAAACCCAAGAAGGTAAGGTTGTCAATTTATAATACGCACCTACGTTCTGAAATTTATTTTGTTACTTAACTTAGAGGTTTTATGTAGCATAAAAAAGTCTTATATTTCAGAAATTAATTTACGTAACTAACTAGCAATGATGACAGAGACGAAATTTAATAATTCTTTGCAAATAGAACTTATTTTACTGTTAGGAGTTTAATTAAAGTAGACCGGGAAAACTATAGGCATAAATTATTGTATGTAACATAGAGGCAATAGTTCAGATTAAAATTATGAATTTAGTATTTTTTAGTAAGGTAGTTAGGTTAGATAGTTGGGTTAGCTATAGGATAGGTATATGGTCAGTTAGGTTAGGGTATACATACATGTTGTAATTTAAAAGGAGTAGTAGTTATTATTGGTTTGGATTTATTTGTTGTCGTCTTATTCAACGTATGTATATCTAATATAAAAAAAAAGAGCAATGAATGTACTCTAAGGCACAACGAAGTTTGCCGGGGCAGCTAGTTTAAAATAAAACAATTGTTATCAAAATTCTTTTCACTTAACTTTAAAATAAAATGTTCTGCATTCCTGCATCTGCAATCCTCTGATTTCTAATGATATTATAAAAGGAATATAGTGCAGAGTTAGTATATTATGGTTTTATGAAACAAAATGATTTCATGAGTAGTCAAAATTAGAAGCTTAAAAATAAAACAAGATATTTTAGAGTTATTTTTATTTTCTTACAACCAGGACAGTATCCAAAAGGGGGTTCCTAAGCTTCCCAGTTTTACCCATTCATGAGATACATTTATATAACTCCATTTTACTTCCCTTCTGTCTACCGCCTTGCTTACAACTAAAAAACAGATTTAAGCAAAACAAAAATGCTACAGAATATTTTAAAGTAACATGTATTATTGATTATTGTTTATTGTTTAATACTGAAATGAATAGTTACACTGCTGGTCAATTTTATAATATGTGTCAAGATTTGTGTACACGTAAGTGCATTTTAACTGTCACGTGTCTTAGAAAAAAACTTCCCTTTTTCAAAACTAAATGAAGGACAGTTCAAAACAGTAAAATTAACATTAGTGTAACTTGCAAACTATAACAAAAATCCCTCTACTCACATTTCAAGGTAACAAAAATAAAATTTCATAGAAAAATAAACGGAAACTGTCACAATATCCCTTAAATGCATAATTATAACTATTATAGGATCACACTGGTGCAAAATTTGTATTATTACATAATTATTAATTTATTCTATTACACTAAATACCTATATATTTAGGAGACATTGAAATTACGTTTGGGGCATTCCTACTGGCAAAAAAACTGCACAGTACATTGAGCTTTTTAATTTTCAATAATATTACACTAAATAATCATTGAGCCAATATGACATCAATAAATTTTGAATAAGAAATATTTATATAAACTTAAATAATAATGTCATGATTATTTTAAAAAAGTATACAATTTTATATAAATTAAAAAAGAAAGTGCCTCGTGACTGCCTCGTTGGTCTAGTGGTCGCAAGCGCTACTGATGAGCATGAGGTCCCGGGTTCGATCCCCGGGTCGGGCAAAAGTGTTATTGGGTTTTTCCATCTGGGATTTCTCAGTAGCAGCCCGGAGTCTGGATTTGTGCCCGATTGATGGCAATAGGCTCGCCCCCTATTACATGGGACTTAAACATAACTAGCGAAATGTGGGTGTACTACCAGGTACACCTCTGCCTAGCCCTTCGGGGATTACAGGCGTGACGTTATGTTATGTTATGTTAAAAAAGAAAGTACACATTGGCGACATATTTTTTCTCTCTTAATGATGCAGTTTTTTTGCACGACTGTGTTATTCGCTATGCTAAGTAATAGACATTAATACACAAGTAATATTAATTACCTTATCAAGGGTATCAATTAAAATTTGGCTAGTTCACAGACTTAGAAGTACATAATAAAAGTATAGTAAGTATAAAAACGTCCAATAAATGACTGAATGCTCTACGAAGCCTGAAGTAACATTTTGGCACAAATTATCGAACACTCAATTTGTTAAATTCGTATATTTATAACCAATTATAACATCGCGAACGTATTTATATACGAAAGAGGACCAACTTTTTCCGTATTCACCTTGGCAGACATCTTTTATTACAAATGTTATAGAAAACAAAAATTCTACTGTAAAAAAATAAAATAAGTAAGTAAATAAAATAAATATTATACGTAAAAGTTTGTGAGGATGTTTGTATGTTTCTTACATAATCACGTGTATACTGTTGAACAGATTTGGATGAAAATTGGCACTACGATAGACTATTTCCTAGATTAACACATAAGATACTTTTTATCCCGGCAATGCGTTCACTTGGGATAAGTCATTGCTTTTAACGCGGGCAAAGCCACGAGTTGAAGCTAGTTAATTGTAAATCTTTGTTGATTCCTCAATCGTACCCAAATACGCCCTAAAAATCTATTTATCTTAATAACAACAGCATTAAAAACGTCGAAAGCATAAAACCATGTAGAACAATAATAAAATGTACACCTTCAACAACAAATAGACTAGGAGAGAAGCATAGACAAAAAATAAATACACAAATTAATGCATTCCATAAACAAATTAGTTACTTTTTTTAGTTTAAGTTATATTTTGTGACTTTGTCATAATCTGTTTGCTTTAGACACTGTGAAATCTTAGATATTAAAATCGTTTAAATTTAATTAAAATATAGACACATAATATAAATATAGGGTAATACAGTTTGGGGCATATGCACTAACAATACTTGAAACCCCAGATTGAGAGTTGAATTTACCAGCCGATGGAATCATAAGAAATCTACAAATTAGTTTGAAACAGAAATTTTGTAAGAAATTTGGGCCGAACCCATTAGTTGGGCTTTTTCAATACCAGAACTCAATTTTATTAATACTTTTAATAGTTTTGCTTGCGTCTAAACAACCTATTACAATGATGGATCTCCCCCAAAGGCCTCAAACACCACTCACATACTTATCTAAAGTTTCTACAATGAACCTTAACATAAGTCTCATAAGGTCGCAATACCAATGGCTATAAGACAAAAGTCACAAAACACAACTACAAAAGTACGAGTATGTTAATATCTATCAGTACTTCACTCTGTCTTCTTGTCCTTCTGTGTCTTCTGTTCCGGCTCGTCTACTTCTTCTTCTTCTTCTTCTTCCTCTACTTCTTCGACTTCTTCTTCTATTTCTTCCACTTCAATCTCTTCTTCAATTTCCTCGTCAGATTCATCTTCTTTCTGTAAATGGTAACAACATGGTTTTGGTTAGAAAAAGAAAGAAAGAAATTAACCTTCTAACCGCTTGTATCGCATATATGCGACACATATTTCCGTGTCCCTACCGCTCGTGTCGTATTTCTGCGACAGAGAACATGCATGATTTTTTCGTTTTACTTTTTTAATATTGACTGCGTGGTACAACTAAAACCATTTTTAAATAGATATATTATACAATTAATTATGATTGATGATACGAAACTAAGCATTTTTGGACCATCTGTTCTAGGAGTTTTAGTATTATTTTTACCTACAGAATATAACCCTAGAGTTATGGGATATAAAAAAAAACACATTGTATATGCAACAAAAACTTAAAATCGCACGATTGCTTCTTTTTATTTATTGTAGGTATTATTTTATTGATTTGAAGCAATAGCTGTAGCCGGGCGCTCGCAAGGGCCTACTCAAATGTCATATTCGTCAAGGCACTAATATGCATGGTTCTCACATGATCTGACCAAGATAATGTCTGGACTTTAAAAGAGACTGTGACCTCTGAGTTTCTTCCCATGTTTCTTCTCAGAGTAATCGCCACAAGTATCATGATCACCTTAGAAACCGGTATGTCGTTTCACATTTCTGCCGATCAGAGAGGAGAAATAATGCTCAATAATATATAGAAAGAAAAGACTGCTAAGCCGGAGGTCGCGGGTTTGATTCCCACCCAGGACAAATGTTTGTGTGATGAGCACGATCATTTGTTCTGTGTCTGGGTGTAATTTATCTAAGGCGCCTACCTCTCATGCACGAGGTTGTGGTTCGAATCCGAGCAAGTCCAATTTCGACTTTTTCAATTCATATGTACTTTCTAAATTAATCTTAGACATCATTGACATCGGTGAAAGAAAACATCGTGAGGAAACCTGGACTTATAGTTAATTTAAGTTTGAAATCGCCAATCCGCCTTGAGCAAGCGTGGTGATCAATACTCGTGCCTTCTCTATATGAGAAGAGGCCTTTGCCCTGCAGTGTGACAGTAACAGGCTGGTATTATTATTAATTATTCTATTGTTAAGTTAATATTTGTTTAATACTATTATGTACGCCCGCCGGTGATGGTGGGACATGATGATACATTTTGTTCTTATTTTTTTTTTATTTATTTATAATGCACACAGTCTTATATATGTTCACTTTTTATTGTACCATTAAACCAGAGATGGTTTGTCTTGGTACTCACATTCGCTTAAAAAACACTCCATAATTACTATAGTAAGTAAATTTACATTTAGGCTAATAATGTATTTCCATTGCAACAACCTATTTTAAACACGTCTCAAACAAATCAACGCTTATTTTCTTTCTTTCCTTTACTAAAACAATCTGTGTACTGTACCTCAGCATTCTGTGTGATAGCACTAGCCGTAGTGAAGTCATCCACTGTTGATTCTGAAATCATAATTATTTCTGTATTTTACTAAGTAAAAACATTTTTTTTATGAGCTAATTAGAACAATGAAAGGACTCTAGAGAAACCTAGATACAGGTAATATACGGCATTTGTAAAACTAATAGTATATAACTAATAGGTACATTTTTGAGCTCTGTCAAAAAACCTGTAAGATCTAATTGTTATTACCAAAAATCATACTAGTAAATACTTTGAATTTGACTTTAGGATAATGTGTTAAAAAAAATACTGGCTAGTATTTACAATTAAGGGCTGATTTTTCAACAGTTAAATAATTTTAATTTTAAGGATAAGGCGAATTGGCACCTTTTGTATAGACAATATGTCAAACCGCCAAATTTATTCTTCAGATAGAAGTTGTCTCGACAATTGATAAATTAGCTCTTAGTCATTTTAAAAATATTTTAGCCTTGGTCTTCTAGATACCTAAACCTAGATTATTTTTACCTGGGTCCCGTTCAGGCGTGTCCCGCGGCGCATCTTGTATCAGGGATAGCGTCATCTTTCCACTCACCACCATCTGGAAAAGTCACACAATATTAATTATTATAAGAATATAATTTATAAGCAATTTTACTCATACATACGAGTATAGTATGTACTAAATACAAGTACAGACGCCAGCACATCAAGTTACCCCGATGTGTCAAATTTTCCCAATTGAATATGAACCTTATTCTGTTTGACATGAAGTTGAAAAACGAACAAAGAAATTTGACACATTGGGGTAACTTGACGTGCTGGCGTCTGTACATAAACTCACGCCCTTTTCCCATTGGTGGAGGGAGTAACAACTGAGCGCCATCTGCTACGAGTCTTACATAGGTATTTCTCTTGCTTTTTTTACATTCATTCATGTTGTCATACACACAAATATTATTTTTTGTTTACAATATTTAAAATATCAAATTATAGTCACAAAGGCAAACAGTAGCGCAGTTTTCAATCATACATATGTACTTCGTTCAACCTGGGAATTCTACGAAGAACTTCCATTACTTCTAAACGGGGGATAAGTACAGATCGCGGTACGTTAGTTAAACTATGATTTTCAATGCGCAGTAACAGATTTTCGGGTCTCAATCGAAGGCGGTATGACGCGGGAGATTGCGTGTAACTATAACCACGACATCCATTTTATTTAAATTTATGTGCCGCATACTACTATGCGTTTCACATGAAAATAGGAACGGCAATGACCTCTATCTGTCAGATGTCACTTGAAAAGTACGGTCTGCAACGAAACCTTATTCGCATTTTAACAAAGGAGCAAGGACCGTGAGCCACTCAGAGGATACCGAGAATCGGCAAGCGTAGCTTAGAAATAAATGGAGGCAAACTAGATGGAATGTCTTGACTCAATTTAGAATACGCCTTTGTGGTTTAGACTTGCGGGTTTCGCATGCGCACTCGCGAAGAAAAGAAAGCTTCAGGAAGTGATGATGACGTCACGTTGTAGCTCTTTTTTTATTATTACCGATAGGCACGCGTTTGACCACTATCTAACCTGATGGTAAGCGATGATGTGGTCGACGATGAAGCACGCTTGCCTAGAAGCAACCTGTTCACTCTTGACTGTAAGACCCCTAGGTTGTAGCTATCAGGAAACACCGACACCGGCAGGGAATTCCACTCTTTTGCTGTTCGCACAATGAATGTGTTTCCATAGCGTTTAGTACGTATGGTTGGGATATCTACCATGTACCGGTGGCGCAGTGCTGTACGTCTGGTGGTCCGATGATGGAAAGGGCTTGGTGGAATTAAATCGTGCAATTCCGATGCACACTCTCCGAAATATAACCGATAGAAAACCGACAGGCTAGCAACTCGGCGTCGATGCTCAATACTTTGAAGTTTTGACTCAACGAGTGCATCATTGCCGATGATCTTCTTGGCTCGTTTCTCTACACAAAGGCTACGTTGACGTTCATACTCGGGGTCACCATTCGGAGAAATAAGGAACGGGGTGTTAAGTTCCTCATCCCCCATGGAAAAGCTCGGATCCTCCTGTGTCTGGTGGGCTACTACTGCCCGACGGTTGCTTTGGGGATTTTGTATACGCCCATTCGCGCGGATAACTTTAACATCGCGATGTAGGATGTCAGCATTTAATTCGTATCTGGCGAGATAGATGTCGCTACTGATAGAATAATGTTATATTACCGGCGAGTGTTTGGTGGGCGCAGGCCTGTCGGCCCTGTTCTCAGCGAAGTCTGCGACGAGCACGCGCGACTGCTGCGGAATCTCCGTCTCCAGGAATATCGACTGCACCTGCTCAGCTTCATGCTGCAAAATATATCGACGAGATTTTTTCGTAAAGGTTTTTTTGTGAAGTGTCTGTAGTGTAGTGTAGGACTACTTGTTGTGTATGTATTTATGATCATGGGACAAATATTCACAGTTCTTTTGCTTTCTACCTATGAATATGAACAACTTTCCAAAAACGAGAAAAAAAATCAGCTGATTCATACGAAATTTTGATACCTAATCGACCAAAATGTGATCAATTCCCTTTATTTACATGAACAGTTGGATCATACAACAGCATTAGGTAAAAACAGATGTCATTTTGCGGGATTTTCCAGTTGTTTCCGTAGCTTAGTTAAAGTAGTTCATATACATGGGTAAAGCAAAAAGCCTGTGAAATTATGACTTGTGATTAAAAATACACATATGTATAAACCCCACGGATTTTAAGTACCTATTAGAGAATAAAGAGAAACCAATCGTTTTTAACCCCCACCCCGCCACGACGCAAAATTGGCATAAGGTATAAAGTTGAACATATTGTGTCTAGGTATACTATCGTAGTTCTCAAACGGACGAAACGATTAAGATTTAGTATTACAATATATTGTTTATACACCCTTAATGAAAGTATAATCAAATCAACGTTGCTGTGGTTTTATTTAAAAGTATAATAGTGGCAGTAAGTGACACTAAAATTTCAGCACAATATTTCAAAAGTTCGGTAGGGCATTTCTTACTTGGCAGTGAGATTATAATAATGTAGATGACAATGATAGCCCTAAATGTTCGCTCGCTCACATAACTGCCCACCCAAATAACTAATCTGATCAACAGTTAAACATTCAAGGTCCATGTCAAGGCCCAAACACTTTATTTGAATGCATACAAACAGCCATGCCATCTTAAATTTATTAAATAGTTAGTATTTTTCTACCAATTTATAATCGGCTTAATAGTATGTAATAGACAGTAGCTACTAGCTCCATTGATAAATTAGAAAAAGCCTAATACGACAGCTGTTGTTTGTGAAATAATTTACTAAGTATATAAATTACAACACAAATATAGCAGTACAAAAGGTCGACGGTACCACAGTATAAATATTAATATAATAGGACGACGGCGACGATTTTGATCTCTGGAAAAATGCCGACAACTTCTACACGCGTTAGACTTGAATAATATCTCCCGCACTACGAACATCGGTTTGTTCGTAGTGCGGGAGCGGCTTTCCCGCGTCTCACCCCTCACACCCCGCACGAGTGCCCTCCTGTCTAGACAGCTTCGTCGGACGACTGTATGTTTTTAGACTGTGACGGTACGGTGCGAGATTTTAACAGCAAGCGATGAGTGGGACAACAATATAGCTTGATAAATTAATGTTAGCGAATGATACGCTAAGTGATTGGAATAATGTTTTGTGAAGTGTAAACCTACTGTTTGTATTTATGCTCTAATGTTTAACTAAGCGCAAAAGTAGTATTCCAAAAAAAAGACGTGAAGCTGATTAATGATTGCATCGTATACCTTAAAAATAATACGCATCTAAGGAAGGAAAAGGGCGTACAGTACCGCAACCCCCATAAAAAGGGACGATCCTCCAACTGTTCCAGACGGTTGTTGTGTCTGGCGGGCTACTGCATTGCGCGGATAACTTTAACATCGCGATGTAGGATATGACAATTTTAGTTCGCATGAGGCGAGATAGATGTCGCTAAAAATGTAATGCGTGATGCTGCTCTCGGATTATTGGCAAAAATCCAAATACGGAAGATTTCCGTGTCTTAGTATTACCTTTAATAACTAATTTTAATTATGTCCTGACGCTCTGTCACTGAGATACCGCTCTTGCGCAAAGTTGAGTCAGTAGAATGCATTGTTTAATAAAGATACGTAAAAATAAGACTGCTTTTAAAGTAAAAACTATTTATTTAAAAAAAAACGAGTATGTAACAAAATATTTAAAAAAATATATAAAAAAGAAGAAAGAAATGCAAGCAGTTTTATTCTATGCTAATATTATTTTTGTGCACACATCAGTTTGTAGGCCCGAAATTTTTGATAGTTATATTATACAGTACGCGTGAATTTGTTGACATAATACAACTGCATGGATGAAGAGAGAAGAAGAGAGAATAAGAAAGAATAAGAATTTCTTAAATGAAAATCTGATGTGCACACAATATTACTATCATTATACTTGAGCAAACAATTGAGCTAAAGAGTATAAATACTAAGCATTGGAATGTGAAGCAACAGAACTATCTACCATACACTAACTACAGGACGAACAACAAATTACATAAAATATTAATGTTTAAAAGATTATACAAACTAACAAAGGATTACACAAATAAAAGCGTTAAAGGTGGGGATTCTTTCAAGTAAAAATTATAAAAACAAATAAAAATAATTTCCGATTCTTGAGATTTGCAGCCTGTATTTGGGCTAGATAGAATAGAACCAGCATCTAAGATAAGATTGTTTCGACCCCTGAATATATTCTTTTAAGGCCTTGGTGTTAAAATTGAACCTTGGATGCGCCAGTATAACCCGCAAATTTTTAACTTTCTTGTGTTTTTGCAATTTGTAGTTTAGTTTCTGGCTGTATGTTAAAATTAAAATTTCGCGCGTATCCCTGGCGCATCCACCTTAAGTGACAGACAGTATGATCTTCGAGCCTCTTAATGGCGCCAAAATATGGCATTTCAAAATTCGGTCGTTACAACATTCCAAATTCAAACAAAAGAATCCCCATCTCTATTCGCACTCATAAATGGTCTGCACGATATGAACGGTAACATGTGGCCTCACCGCTCGGTGCGGGTGCAGGGGCACGGGGGGCACGGGGGGCGCGGGGGGCGGCGTGCCGGCGGGGGGCGCCCGCCACGCGCCGCCGTCTGCCGCGTGCGCCGTCACCTCCATGCCTACCACCTACGAGTGAGGAGAGCCATGATATGCGTGCGAAATGTGTGTGTTATGTGTGGCTGAGAAACGCAAAAACGTCATTTGAAAATGCACACTTACGTCCTTCTAAATATACAATATCGTCCACAAAGTAATGCAATAATTATTATTAATTATTTATATTTTTTAATTTAATTTATATTAATTACAGTATTATTGATATTAGATGACTGGCAACACTCAAAAATATTACTTTGAATAGCGTCAACACTGTCAGTCATACCACTCCGACAATCCCTTTCTAAAGCTTAATGAGCCATAATTTGAGACTTCTTGTTTTGTTACTAAACCATCAAAAAAGCTCGTTTCAGTGTTAAGGATCAAGGATCCGGCTCGAAGGACCAAATATTGAGATAAAGGTAATGCCCGAAAAACGTTTTCTGCGTATCTCTAAGTTATAAACGGTGTGTGTTAGTGAGAACACATTAAAAATGTAAACTACAAATGTGTCGTGCCGTACATGTTAATTCTACTTCTAAGTGTCCACAAAGTGCAACAGAACAATGTACCTATTATACACACAAGAACTAGGGTCCAATTAATGATTCTTGTTACTTGTCTTTTAGGACTACGTGACTATTCGTCCCGTTCAAAAGGCCCCGCTGTCCACAGATACTAAAAAAAAAAACCTACTATACCTACAAAAATGTAAGTCTTATATCTCAACTATACGAACTTTTGTGTAATATAAGATTACCCACCTACATCTTATTTGTCTGCCTTGTCTTATGTATTAACCCCGTACTCGAAATAGCGTTTTGCCATTTTATAAAATTAAAATATGGACGTAATGCTAAATATGGAAGTAAGCTAGTAATATTTCTTGTTTAAAAACTACATCTACTACATCCTGTACATCAGATACTAAACTGTATTTTAGCATATTTTTTATAAATACGTCTACTGCTGGATGTAGGCTAACAGTTCCTGAACGACCAATCTTTCTTAAAAGTTATTTAATAAATTTAACTCACCTTAACACTAGCATTTTCTTGTTCATCATCATCTTTGATGGCCTCTTCCAAAAGTTCAGGTGTCGACTGCTTTTCCTGCTTCTGCGCCTCAGAGGATTTCGCTTCTTCTTTCAAGAACTCTTCTGTATGCCTTACATCTCCATTCCTCTCAATTTTGACATCACTAGCCAATTTTATTAATTCATCCGTAGTTTCTACTTCGCGTTCTCTACTGAGTTCTCTTTCTGGACTTCCTTCTAATTCTATTTCTTCTTCAATCTCGTCCTCTTCTAATTCTTCTTCCTCGTCTTCTATATCTTCTTTTGCTTTTGAAACTTCTTTATCTGGTGTAGTTTCTTTCGGTTCAGGAGTAGATTCTTTTAATTGAGTTTCTTTTTCTGGTGTAGGTTCTTTTTCTTCTTCATCAGGCTCTCTGATCGGTAAAGATTCTTTAATTGGTTCTGTTTCTTCAGTTTCTTTTGTTTCAGCAGATTGTTGTGATTCTTCAGGCTTTTCTATTTCTGGAGTGGTTTCTGCTAGTTGCTGAGGTTCTGGTGAATGTTCTTTAGTTTCTGGTGTCTCTTCAGATACTGCTTCAGGCTTCTCTGGATCAGGAGACGGTTCCTTCTCCTTCAGTGTCTCCAAACTCTCTTTGGATGGCTCACGGTACTCGCTAGCGACTATATGCACTTGGCCACTATTGTGTAAGATTGTCCCGTTGGTGTAAGGGCGAGCGTGGTTATCCTGCACATCCTGGAAATGTTTAACAGTCAATCAAATTCTAGTCCTTCCTCGCTTCTCGTAAAAAAACACAGGTCTCAACTAATCTACAGGATTTGCATGCATTCTAATTCTGAGCGTTGATTGCTTATTTTGCAGTATAACGGAAGCTGCGAAATGTTTTAAAGCCTCAAATAATATAATCAACGCTTTTTACATCGAGCGCAATGCAGACTAAGGAATTTAAACTAAGTAACAACAAAGGAACACCCATAATATTACTAAAAGTAATAGAAACTACCTACGAAACAAAAGAATTGAACAAAAAAGCATCCCCTTATTTGCAAAGTAACTCGTATCAATAAGTTCAATCAATACAATCTCATCAATATCTACTTATGTACCGCTGAAATCAGACTTGTGACAGAATATTTTGAAAACGTATGATTGAAGCCATGATCTATATCTTAACATTTATATAAAACCATTCAACGAAGACCCTAACTTTTCTTCAGAAATGTACTCACACTCACATATGTATTACCGCGAATGTCTCATGTACAAGGTAATTTTAATGTCAACAAACGAGTACAAATTGCTGTTACTGAGAAACAGATGAAAAAAAACATAACCCTCCTTCTGGAGCAGTCGGGTAAGAACCCAATAACACTTTGCCTGAACCGAGAATTAAATCCAGATCAGCACCAACTTTGCAGTCATTTTTAATGACCAAATAATATGTAATAAATGTATCGGGACAATAATTTAATATTCCAACCATTATTATTATTATCCATGTACCTACATTATTTGCAATTGGTCAAATTTCTTTGATAGGTTTTCAACTTTATTCTAAACACAATAAGGTTCATGTTCAATTTGGAAAATTTTACAGTTTGGGATAGGTTGATGTGCTGGCGTGTGTACATTATTCCCAAGGGCTCATTAAATTTCTTCCAAAACAATATGACTAAAAGATGGTAATATGCAAAGAATTGGTTTTCAAGTCATCGTACAATCGATTCAGCGATTCGTCGATTTCAGCGGCATAGTAAAAAGCAAAACAAAAAAAAAAAAACAAATTATAAAAATCCCTTATTTTGTACGTGCATAGTTTGTTATCATATGTATGTATATCTCTTCATTGCTATTTTATAGTCTACCTAACGTTCTTAAGTATTACTGAATAGTTATTATATAAATGGTGTATGTCTATTATTTGTTAGTCAACGGCGAGGTGCAGACGTACAGACAGACAAAGGCGACCACGACATGAAAAAATAAACATTAAAATAACATGCTTGTTTTTATGGAAATGCAAAATAAAATCAAATGAACAAAGGGCTTATGAACGCGTTAAAATTAAAAATGCGAAAAGAATTAGTGTGTATTTAATAAGTAAGGTACTTTTTTGTTTATAACATAATTACGCCTGTAATACTCGAAGGGTTATGCAGAAGTGTGCCTTAATAGTACACCCATATTGCGTTAGTTATGTTTAAGTCCCATGTTATTGGTGGTGAGCCTATTGACATCATTCGGGTATAAATCTAGCCCCCGGGGCTGCTACTAAGAAGTTCCAGAAGGATTTCTTTTGTATCCATTAAAATGGAGAATAATTTCTATCTAAACCTAAGAGAACCTAAGATGTGTTATGAACGAAACACCCGAGAGTTGTTTTAAATATAAGTATATAGTAGGTTTTTATTATGTAGTAGATTTATTAAGATTTATTCCTGCTCCAAAAAATATTATAAGCCAATATTCAAAAACCAACCAAATCAAACAAATTTATATTTAACTAAACAAATGTGCCAAGTTTAAATATGGCAAGACTTGGCACAAGCTGGCAATACCAGCCAAACTAATAACATGAACAGATCTCGGACTAACAAAGACTTACAGTTACATATAAATAAAGTTTATATTATCAAAATACCTCAAAATTAAGGCGTTTACATAAATTTGACAAATTTTTCTTTTAAAGATGTTATGAGTAGGTTGTCTCTTTTTTTCTACATCTTGTCTCTTAGAGGCAAAATCTTAAAAGACAGTCAACACTTTTTGAACGACAAAAATTTCAAATAGACAGCCCCCAAATCGCCTGCCCTTTTAAGAGGCTTGCTGGGGAGTTTGTTCCGCTACTTCTTCTTCCCAGCAAAAACACTGGGAATTGGTGAAGGGCGGGCTTTTTGAGGGACTGTCTTATTAACGTTCAAAAGTCATTTATAAATGACTTCTAATTTAGATTTAGTAATAAACCAAACTCATCAGCTTCACATCTGTCTATTAATTTAGTAGAACTTGAATCTAGACATCAGCAATCACAGTTACAACATAAAAAATTGCCCATTACAAAATGCAAGCTTATTTTGAATTGTAGCAGAAAAGCGATGATAAGTCAGTTATTGCCATGAAATATTATTGTAATGAAGACGCAATGCCCTACATCAAAAGCTTTATGAGTGCTATTTATGTAACGTGAGTTCAGACAATTTACATCTTAAAATGTAATTTGGTTTATATCGTGAACGAAAATAGTCTTTACATTTTTAGTTTTATTACGGCGATTTTGTAAATAACCAAATATCTCGATGTTGTTTCAGATTTAATATGATTTAACACACGATGTTTAAACAGAAATAAACAAAAAGAAAAACAACAAATAATAAAAACGGCGGAAAATCATAGCAAGACAGGATTTTGGATAAGGTAGCAAAGGATAGGAAAAAATAGCGAGACCAGACAAGACAAAGCCTTGACCAGTCTTTTCGGACACTAGGACCAGAGAGCCAATACATTGTCGCTTACTACAATAGTAACACCAACATTAAAGTCAATGAAATGTATAAGATTATGAAATATTTAGCGCGTATTAAATTCTATCAAAACTAAAATTTAATGTGAGTTAAAAATGTTAATAGGTGTTCCGCGTCCATTTATGCCAAGGCGGCCATTTATATCAGGCCATCCGGCTCGAAGGACCAAGCGGATTTTAAAAATTTCTTGTCTTATAATAATAGAGTTTTAAAAACAACATACATTTCATAGCCATTATAATTAGCTGTACAGTTGTAGTTCGTGACTATATCGGGTAGGGTTGCTACATGCATTGACCTGTCGTTGCTGATTCTGCGCGTAGCTCGCCTCCATCTGCTGCTGCACCTCGGCTACCAGCCCTGATATGGCGGTAACAACTGCCCATATAATATAAATATTAGTCAGTTTATGGACTAGTTGTAGTACGGCTAGAAATTTTGATTAAACTTGAGGGTATACGCCAACATACTCATTAAATTTCAGAATGAACATTCGAGTCTGTTTGTTGCAAGGCCGTTCGATAAATTGTTTTATTGTTGGCCTTTCAGGTATTACTTTGAATAAAAACAGTAACTTGAATAACTGTGTTTTCACAAGTGAAGGTTTCGAATACATACTACGTAGTTGTTCTCTATACAAAATATGATACAGCTTCTGCCGTATTAAATACGTATTTATAAACCAAATTAAAAACGAAACCAGAATATAAATAGACATAAAAACAAACAACGAAGGACGCTGACGAAAATAAACGGGATGCATCAGACGATTGGGCATGCTCTCCATCATTGGACGTGAGCCAAATCATACTTAACGCTATCTCGAAAGTTATACTTGGCTTGGCTGTATTTATAAAGTGAATTTTTGACTATCAAACATTTTACTTTTACCTTCAAATATTAAAAGTAAGTTTAATAAATTAATCTCTTAATTAAAGTTTGGAGCGTCTGGTACAACGGTACTTCAATGTTGTAAAATAATTAGTTAACAGAATTAAGCAATTTCAAAGTAATGTTTGCAAATCAAAATAGCTTTCTCAGCATTATGATTATTACATTTTCTTCTTACACATCATCAAAGCTTACTTGGGAACAGCCATTCTAAAATTAATCGTCACAATAACACAGTTCACAATGTCTTTAACAATAAACACAAAGTTAAGGAGACAAATTACAAATGGAATCATTTTATTATAACTAAAACCAACATTTAACATAAATACTCCACACAATACTATGTTATGGGGACCCTCAGACGTTTATCATTGTTAACAGGAGAACAAACTCGAAACCGTTGCTCTACCTCCAAAAATCCACTCTATAAACTAAACATATAGGAATATCAACTATATGTCTAAGACACTAGACTCCACAATCGTTTGGATGCATCGCAGTCATATTTGCAAGTTAAGATTAGAACCCGGACAACTATAAAAGGGCTCAACCGTCACCATGCCGCAAGCTGCTAGTACACATCTAAGAAATACGGTTTATAACGAAGAAATTTTGGCAGATATCATGAACTGGCCATTGGGGGGGCTCGTTTCGGTTTAATCGTGTATGTAGATGATGTTCTCATATTTAAAAGTTTTTGGGAAAAGTGTATGACAAAATAAACAGACAGAACAAATGAACCAAACTAAAAAAAAACAAATGTTTGATAAATCTTTTTTTCTATATTTTTAAAGCAAATGCGTATGCGTCACTTGAGGAAATTAGGTTGACTTTAAAGATAAGTCGTGATCTGTTTAGTCTTTTCCCAACTAAATATGATATGTTGGGATCAGCTTTTAGTCTAGCCGAACACATAGTTAAAAGAAAGGTATATGAAATTAAAAACATTGCCATTAACATCCATTTACAAGTCTTAAATGAAACGCCAAGCCACAGAAACCCAGGCCAGTTCACGACCCGCCGTATATACCGCGTCGCGCTGCGCTAGTTGGCTGACGATCCTTTGCATTGCGCGCTCCGTCTCCGCCAGGCGAGCCCTCAGCGCTTCCAACTCCACGTCTCCTGAGCATCGAGCCACAATATTGGGTCAATGGTGCTTTTGCACGGATTTTTGGTCTTTTTTGAAAAAAAAATAGTCTTTTCCTTCTCACAACTACACATTCATACCAAATGTTACTTACTTGTGTAACTAGATTAAAGATCTAATACAGTGTCTTTGTAAAATTTTGTATGTTCTGTACAATTTCGGTTAAGTTTTCAGAGTGCCTAGTGTGAGTTTGTTTTATGTTAACGCGATCGACACGTTCATGACGTTCGGAGCTCAGAGTGCCTAATGCGAGTTTGTTTTACGTTAACGCGATCGACACGTTCATGATGTTCGGCGCTCCGATTGGCCCGCTCCAAGCTTTTAACCAATCAGAGAGCCAAACACGGTAAACGTTTCGATCGCGTTAGCGTAAAAACTCCTCGCACTTGGGGCACAGACTGATGTTTTGGGAAAAGTGGGACCTCAACCATTTTAACTATACATATAACACCATTAATTAAGTTAACAACACGTGACCTAATTGACGATAAACTCAAACGTTATATGCATATAATTTATAGTTATCTACTGTGTATTCTGACTACGTAACTAGTAGTTATGCCAATCCATTAGCATCTTTGTAACGTGTACACTACATAACAATCGTCGTAAGTGATTTCTTTTACAGAAATACGAAGTACATTTTACAAGATTAATTTTATGTATGAGCGAAATTCTTGAATGATGCTGTTGCCGTCTAAAGTGCTTAGTGCCAATTCATTGCATGTAATTTTATGAATGCTTGCTTTTAATTTTGTGTTAGATGCTTTTCTACATTAACTATACAATACTTATCCACAACGATGAACAGCCAATTCGTAATTTTCTCATCATTTTTGTGTTTGAGCAAATACAAGTTGCACGTTATCAAACCCAGCTAAATAATGAAATCGGTGAAGTTTGTATTATTATTTCAATACTAATTAACTGCCACCCGATAGTATCGCTATTTTCCTGTTTACACAGAAATGTACGTAGAACAAAATGTTACTTACTTGTGTCCCGCTCTTTTGGTCCTGCATGCGCAAGAGTGTTTTGGTTAGAAATGTTTAACTTTACTACTAACTAGGTACCTCATATTATCACTTTAGTACACATTACAGTAGGATCATTATTAAAGAACCTGCACCTTATTAAGCTTAATCATTCTGAACAATTTGCCAACTATTCCAGAATGTGATAATTAAGTGATTCTCAACATCATTAGATGACTAATGCACGCGGCCGGTCTGTCGAGACAGGTCAACTTGCAGTTGCAATTACTGTCACTTCTTAAGACGTTTTCAGACCCCAGGCCAATACATTGTTAGATTCACTTATTACGTTAAAAGCGAATGTCTTTTTAAAGTCCAAACTCTTGAAGTTCGATCTCTACCATGACCTCTGGAGTTCAATTCAGCATGTCCTCTCAGAGAAAAAGTAGCAAAGAAATGCCATTACATTTCATTCTGAACCATCCGATTAGAGTATTACGAATTTATATTTCCTTCAAGATCAACGGTTACGAGTTAATGAATTTGGTCTAACTTTTACCGTTCGTGAACCGTTCCCAATTGATTGGTTAATGTTTCTTTAGGCAAGAAGCAAGTGATTACCTACCGATTTGTTCTTACAATTCAATCTTCTTCCTGCAATGAGATTTCTTTCATACACGTTACAGTCGTCATGTCATATGATCCATTATGACTATAAAAAAATGTTAGATATGGTTTAACAACTAACTTAGAAACTTACCCAATTTATCAGGTGATGTTCTAGAGTCATCTCGGAACACACGTCTTCTGAACTGAGGATCCGGTGTGATGGGCTCATACGGCGAGGATCCGGTACGCTTGAATAGAATCTGAAGACAATATTATCGATATATGATATTAATTTGACCTATGGGGCATAAGTGAATTTTCTTGACGCCTAAAGATATGTTCGGTCTATTGCGTATCTCAGTTGACTGTTCATACTAATGATTTATTTATTTATTAAAGGTAAACCAACAGCTTCTGTATACAGCATTACATTAGAATAATATCTAGAAAAAAGTATCGGACTTATACAGTCGCCAATAATAGGTCGACCAACATTCATGTGAGTGAAATAACATTTAATTAATATTGGCTCACTAATTATTAAAATTACAAATACTTAATCAAATTAAAGTTAAAAATAAAACACAATGAAATTACAAGTACGTACATAATGAGAGCTAATGAGATCAAAAAGACAACAAATTTAAAAATAAAATAGAAACAAAACAAAATAAAATATTCACACCTAACAGAAAATAATGACGTAAAAAATTATGATTACTGGGCAGCTGTTCTACGATTAACTGTCAAACCGTTTCGTATTGGCTATCATCAGTGTGTATCTAAGATGACGTCTTGCGCACTTGTAGAGATGTAACGAAGCGCACCATACCCCGTCTCATAATCACCGTAACTTAAAGTCCACTTGAATGGCAATACCATTTTTTTTGTAAATTCTTAGTTGCCAACAAAGTTCGGTGTGCAACTGAACGTCACTGGCAAAGAAAATATAGCTAAATAGCCCTGCTGCATTATTTATTTATTTATTTATTTGGGGAAAACAAACAATTGTACAATATAGTAGGTACTTAATAGTATTGTTTTAAGAGGGTGAGAGCCTGGAGATCTGTCATACAGGTCCCGAACTATAGACTCCAGCTCTCACAAAGGTTACAAATTTGATTTTGAAAATTATGTTATGAATCAATGTTCTGTACCTTTTTGAGGGAAAATAAATCATTATTATTGTTATTTTTGTGTTTCGATTTCCATCTCTCCCATTTCTGGGGAATACATTAAGGTTGCGGGCTTTTGGCCAAACAACCCTGGCGGTGATTTGTTTATTCTATTGACAAAAACTTCCTTACTATTCTACATGTGTTTAGAATTACGGCTTATTAATATATGTTACAGTAAATAAAACAGAATATTCAAAATAGGCTAGTGTACAATCCACGACTTTTCCACATATTACTTTAAACAAAGATACAGTGTGGACACAAAATTTTAAATAAAACTAAGAAGACGAAAAAATTAAAATAAAAATTAGACTGTGAGTGACATCAAGTGACAATTCGGTATCTAAAGTATTCTTCAGGTATTTTTTTGATATTTTTATTTCGTAAAACAATAAATTTTAAGCCACTAATTTGAAGCTTTTTTTCCAAGTAACAGTTTTTTTTTGTAAATTATATTTTTGATGACGTCATTTCGCAGACTGCATAGCTTTGAGTCTTTGCCACGTTTTCAGTACAAACAAAAAACAATAATAGATAACTTAAAACTTGACATTGTCAACAGTTGACACTTGACAAATACGATTTTTAGACTAACAACAGTTTTGTTTAATTTATCTTGAAAAACACGAAGGAAGTAGTCTGTTCAGGCTACATTATGACGTCATAAATAGGTCAAATGGTTACAAGTATTATTGTGAAAATAATCACAATCTTGTGATATAGAGAGCTAAAAATAGAAAAATAAGGCTTAAGACCCTAAAATCTCCAAATGGTTTTGGAATCAGCGTAAGTTAATTTTTACTTTACATATCGAAATCTGGGTTGTTACTTGTTTCATTTGTTGTGCATCTTCTTTTACCGCTTGTTGATGAATTTGTCGACAATCATTCGTGGACCTTTGAAGCTTTCGTAGTCATTTCTTTGAAACTCTCTTTACAATTTAACGTGTAATTTTATCACCTCTTAAAAAATGTCTCTGTCAATGTTACTTATCCTACTGCCGGTTTTAAAAATAATAATGTTTCAGTTACATACCTTGCTAAGAGTATAGACGAAGAAAACGATGATGCAAATGGTGTAGATCGGCATCACGAAGCCCATGGAAGACTTGGGAGTCGGCACGGGGCCGCCTGGAGATCCCAGCGGGGGACGCATACCGGGGATCGGCGGGGGCTAGAATGGGAGAGAGATGGCTTAACTTTTGAGAGAGATGGCTTTTTAAATTGGCAGAACTTTTCTCCTTGTAACCTTCACGTTCCCTAAGTTTCAGAAACACAGTGAAGGTAAAGTTCCTCATCCCCCATAGAAAAGGGAGGATCCTCCGACCAGACGGGTGTTGTGTGTACCACTGCCAGATGTCGCTACGACAGATTATTATCATTAATCCTTTGTACGTCAGTAGCTTTTATTCTTTTACGATGATCTTTCAGCCAGTCTATGTGGTTTTATGTGTCACTAACGGAAGGGTTATTTTCGCGAACTTTGAATGCTTAAGTAGTTCGGCAACAATTCAGAGTGGCAATGTTCTCAAATAAGGCGCATAAGGGTTTCTAATTGGTAAGGAAGTCAAAAAGATTACTCAAAAATTATTTTCAGCATTGTGCCGTTGGCTTTAAATTATTGTAAGTACCAATAATGATGATGATTTTGATAAAAATGTTGAAGAAGACTTTCACTGGTATTGTTCAGTCACATTGGACAATACCAGTGAATGTTAGGACCAATTCAATCATCCTAGTATATTAGGACCAAAAAGTATAGCAACAGGAGAAAAATAATATCACAATTTTGTTAGTTAAACTGTCACTGTTAGCAACACTGTTAGTTAAGTTTTATTAAAGCAAATAGCATGTGGTTTAACAATGATAGCAACAAGTTTTGATCAATGGCCAATTGGCAAGAATGGCAGCTCAAAAGTCCCATTAACAAACTAATTGATCCAATATCACTTTTACCATGTACACGTGAATTTCTAGTAATGCAAAAATATTCTTGATATTGTATGATGATAGCACCCACAGAAATAGATGTCCTAAAATATGATAGAAATAGCGCTGTTTTTTTTTCTTGTAGGCTATTTTAAAAATACGGTCTAATGTATGCTTTTTGTTTTAGTGTAGGCACAGTAAAATATACAGATTTCTTTAGATTTTGGGTATCCTTTTTGACCTTCCAATTAAACATAGCTTAGAGGCTACAACTTAAATGTTAGGAGTTGGAATCGCAGACCTTTAATTTTTTTTATTTTAAATGCAAGATTGTTTCGTTTTTTATTTTAATGTTATAAACTTGTGCTTGACTACCTTCCAACTGAACTTCCGACTGAATTCAACCTGATGGTAAGTAAAAGTCAAACCATTTATTTCAATTAGGCCATATAAGACACTATGCGGCACTGTGCGTATGATTGGCAAATTCTCAATCAATTCACCATAAAAATACACTAGACTAGTACTTGGTCCTTATTTAAATCATTCTAATATTCGCACCACTGGTCCCGGTTTTAATGTCGATGTTAAACAACATCATTCTAAGAAGTTCATTGGAGCGTGACAACTAAACAATAGTGACCCAAATCTAAATTGACACTTCAGGGAATCTGAATATCTTGCCTGACGTGACGACTAACATAAGTTAAAATAGACACAAGATGACTAAATGATTAAAGGTTTAATTAGAATCGGAGCTATTTCCAGGCATTTCTCAGAATTGGTACAATTAAAAGGAAAACATACACCAATACCTGTTTGGCTTGCAGGTTTTTCATTATTCACAATTTTTAATCACTTTCTCACTGGTCCTTTGAATATATTTTTAAGCGAACGAAAACAGGAAATTATTATCGAAAACAGTTTCAATTATAAACGGCACGATTATCGTTTGAACGTCTGGAGACGATACTGACGAACCGCGGATCGAATCAAATGTGTACTGTCCGCTCTCGGTTACGACGCGTCGTAATGGTTTCCTGTATTTACTGGCTTTTAGACAATCTGTGTGTTAGCGATTTTTCCGTGACGGACGTATTGGCTAATGTGTTGTGTTAAGGAATTTGGATTGGCTGTTTACTCTTGAGGGTTGGAGGAATGTTCGCCTTGCACTAAAGACCATTTTTGACCCCCGATGCAAAAAGAGGGGTGTTATAAGTTTGACGTCGACGTCTGTTTGTGGCACCGTAGCTCTCAAATGGTGGGACCGATTTCGAAGCGGGTTTTATTTCATAAGAAGGACCAAAAATCAGAATTGATCAGAAATTAATCTCCAAGGTGAACCTTCCCTCAGAATGGGAATTTTTGCATTAGAGATATAATTATATAAGTTTGTGTAAACTTTTAAAAACTGAAACTGACGGAATATCTCAACGCTGGAAGGACCAAAGTCATATACTGTCAATCTATATGTATTAGGTCACACACTTACTCGTATCTCGCAGTCAGAAATCAGAAATATTAAATGCTTTGCCAAAGATGTAGGAGGTAGAGAAATTGCAGTCATCTCAGTTGTGCTATAGGCAAATGTAACACGTAATATATAAAGAAATAAAATAAAATTCATCCCTCCACACAATGCCAGGCTATCGCTATCCCTCGTCTGAACATAATATTTTTTCATAAAATATATCAGACTTTAAGAAAGTGCTACTAGTATTATGTGTGTGTGCCTTAGTTTTTAACATAATCTATCACGTAAAGTTATAATTAAATTGCTTACGTATTAATGTCTTAGGCTAGATCGTAGTTAATTAAAGCACTCTTCCTCTCTCCCACTAAGTACTCTTCTTTTTTAAATGTTGCTGTGCTCCATAATTGTTTCATTTTAAAACACCTGCCACCTGTACTTTTACATTATTTATACATTATTGAATGCAATAGATTTGTGATTGTGATTGTAATTAGGTACCTATTAAAAATGCTGTTCTTACTAACATAGTATAATAATAAAACTCTGTTTCAGCAACGGAACTAGTAGCTTATAAGATTGTTTAGTCGCAAATGTGCGCCCGCCCTAAAGTCTTAACTATACCTTCAAAATATCCCGTGTTGCTAATACTGCTTAGACTTCCGTAAGTTTGGTGAACATTTTCATTACGCTATGAAAATAGGTTTTACGATTACATTCCGGTGGTAAAATGATGTTTATCATTTTATAGATTCATGTCGCATGTTATGGCTGTAAGCGATAAAAATAATAACGAGTGTTGTTAAATTGAAATCACATTTTTGGTAAACTTGACTTTCAAATGAGTCATTTGAGGGAAGACAACCACGGCTTAAATAATCTAAGAGAATATTTACACACATCCTACATAGGCACAGACGCCAGCGCATCAACAACCCACTACCAAATTTTCCAAATTAAACTTCAATCTTATTCTATTAGTGATAAAGTTGAAAAACTATCAAAGATATTGGAACACATTGGAGTTGCTTGATGTGCTGGCCTCTGTACCATACATCGCGATTAAAATCATACCTAACTCTCCTTATTGTGGTCGGGTCATCGGGTGAAAAGCTGCCTAATGGGCTCTTGGTAATAGTATCTAGCTCAATAAAGAGTAAAGTATGTACCACATCTTAAATTGACCACCTATTTTTCGGTTTTATTTTTGTTTTCATTTTCCTCCTTTCATTTGATTGACGAATGTTTCAATCATACTTTAAATTGACAGTAGGTAGGTACACCGTTTTCCATCTGCCAACAGAAGATTGACAGGCGATAGACTTTTATGTGGGTAGTTGAAACGGATGCTGATCCATTCGATGGATCATAATTATTTTATACGAATTCTCACAAATTAAGCAATGATTTAATGTGACGTGGGTTCAATGCCGTTCCCACTCTCTATATGATGGCAAACATGGCTTAAAACACACATTACGAATTACGATATAATATAGATGCACTTAGAAAGGGAAAACGTCCTACATGCGCGTGCGGCCTCTTCGAGACAACATCTTTTTGAATCATAGATCAAAATGGTGGGCGACTTTTGTGGCCTTATTGCTATATTCAAACGTCGTATAAGTATGTCAGTTAATATGCCAGGGTAAGTTATTGCCGGTTTGCTTCGATATATGCATATTCCTATAAGCTGTCGATATAAAAAAAGGTCAACATCAGAAAAGTGTCAAAACAATTTTAAATATAAATTATTCTTTCACAAAACACTTGTTTTGGTTTTGTATGTTAGTTTGGTACTGTGAGGTACCAACATAACATACAAAACCAAAACAAGTAGGTACCTACTTGCTTAAAACAAGCAAAAAAATAACGTTTTTCGTTTCGTTTTTTTATTAATTATTTTTGATATTACTAGATCTGTAGTCTGTAATTAATAAATATAATAATAATTGCTAGTTTTCTCAAACCATTAATCGTATTCTCAATTACTCTACTGCTTTCTGAATTCTAAACTCTCAGCCAAATAATGTTTAATAGAGTGAATCTTTAATTTAGCGATCCCTAAATTAATAATTTATTGTAGTTGACCCATTACTTTCGTTGACTTTCATTGAACCCAATAACCCAACTAACTTAATGGAAGGGCTGGCTTTTCAGGGGACTGGTCTTACGCAATTTTGACGTTCAAAAAGTGGTAACCCTCAGCCTAATTTGACGAATGACTTTTTATTTTGATTTTGAATGGTAACCAAAGTTGTGCTCACCCATCTGCACAACAGCGTCTGGTCTTTGGTCGTATGTTTGGGGCGCATGTAGGCGACCTCGGGGACCGCGAGATTGTCTAACACGCCCGTGCTCGTCAGCTGTTTAGCTATTTTACTAACAAACGTACCTACAGTTTGACAAGTAATGTGGACACATTTAATTAAAACGTCTAAGCCTGCAGCTCACGTTTGTTAAACCAAGATACTCCACGGTACAAGTGATTGGATTTTGATATTTCAAAGAAATGTAATGCAAAAGCTGTGTTAAGGCGAATTTAAGATGAAGCAGTAAATACATGTGGTTGAAACTATCTTCCTCAGTAATCGTTATTGCCATAAATCCTGTAAACAGGATAAACGGGGCATACACAGACTGGTTTAACATCTCTAGGGGAGTTAGACAGGGCTGTGTAGCGTCGCCTTGGCTGTTCAACTTATACATGGATAGTTGTCTGACAGATTTAAAAGAGAGTGAGTGTGGATTGAGGATGAATGAGTTGCCTGTCAAATGCCTCCTCTACGCAGACGATCAAGTTCTTCTTGCATCGTCAGCGGAACAGTTGCAAGACATGGTGACCAAGATGAATGAAGCATATAAGATGAAAGGGATGAATATAAATGTGAATAAGACGAAAGTAATGGTGTTTGAAAGAGACGAAAACGTGTCGTTGTGCAATGATAAAATTAACGAAATGAGTGTAGAACAAGTGAATGACTTTGTATATCTGGGAAGTCTGTTTACAAGGGATGGAAAGATTGATGCGGATGTGGAAAGGAAAGTGAATGCAGGAAATAAAGTGAATGGCGCTATACATGGCGTTGTGACCAGCCAGTCGATGTCCGAAAAGGCACGACTGGCTGTTCACAATGGTGTGCTGGTGCCTACACTAACGTATGGAAGTGAATGTTGGGCGTGGCAAAAGAGGCATGAAAGTAGAATAAATGCTGTAGAAATGCGTTCCTTGCGAAGTATGTGTGGTGTAAAAATTAATGACAGATTGATGAATGATGTGATAAAGCAACGTTGTGGTTTAAAAGAAGATGTAGTAACAAAAATTGAAAAGAGTATGCTTAGATGGTTTGGTCACGTTGAAAGGATGGATGAAAGGCGACTAACGAAAGGTATTTACAAGGCAGATGGGAACGCCGGGAGGGGACGCCCTAAAAGGACATACATAGACCTTATTGGTGAGGTTCTTCAGAAAGGTCAGGTGCGTAGTACTCGCAACCGGGGTGTGTGTATGACAACATGTATGAATGTAAACGAAGCAAAAGAAGTATGTAAGAATCGTAGCATATGGTGCTCTGTAGTTTCTGCCTACCCCCATGGGAAAAAGGCGTGAGTTTATGTATTTATGTATAAATACTAAGTATATGGTAGCCTTTATTGCACAGAGTGGAAGGCGAAGGACATCGATGGAAACTCAAATACTTACCATGAGTTTGGTACATGATTACTGGACCACCTAGCATTGATATTTTTTTAAATAAATATTCTAACGTTTAAAACAAGTTAGAAATCGTGAAGGCAATGCGTATTTGTACGGCGCGGCGTTATGCAAGCACTAATTGTTTGTCCTAAGATCCTAATAATCGTCATTTGATATAATCGAAATCCAAAATTGTTATTTTAAGTGAAAATTACAAAATTCCACTGGCAACGACAACTTTTGTATAGCATTACTAAGTCAGATTAAATAACAGTTGCAATCTTGACGCGCTGGCATTTGGAATAGCGCCAATTTAGTGTCAATACACGAACTTGTCCACGATCTATTACATAGACAACTGTCATAGTTAATTTGAGCGCTTCTGCCAATCCCTTTAGGTCATTTCAATTCATATTTCAATCACCTGAGTGAAAGCTATCGTAATAGAATATGGCGCCGTCTGCCTTTCTAGGCTATGAGTTTCGAACATTTCATTTATATGCTTCAGCACGAACCTTCATTGTTTGATAGTGGTCATACATTGAATTGCATTCATAGATGTCCGGGTCTGAGTTTTCGTACATCTTCCTATTATCGGTAACGTGAGAAGAATCAAAACTTGGGAAGAAACTCTGACTATAGACAAATCTAGAAATCAGGCATAGATTTTCTGGCACAGGCACGTAGTCGTGTGACTCTCGGCCCAGGAGACTAGAGAGTTCCACATCGGGGTGGTTTTAAGTCAGTAAGGCCCGGCGCCCATTATCGGCATCGGCACGGCTGAAGATCTTAGCGCAAATGATTTGAGGTCTTATTTCATCAGGCTCAGCGTCTACATTTCGGGATGCCAAGGCATGCCAGACCGTCCTGAAGGATGCCGATGCAGGCTGTAGCGTGTCAATGAAATGTAAGTCTTTAACAATTTTAAATAGGATTCGAAATCGTTTGTACCGATGTGCCGATGCCGATAATGCGCCGGGGCTAAGAGTCTGACAGACCCCTCCGCCCTCCTCGGGACGAAGGACATCCATGAGGATTTACCACCCCGCAATAAAAAACTGGTCGCAAGCTCTACTGCTCAGCATAAGGTCTTGATTTCCGAGTGTGATTGTTAAGTAGGTACCTAAGTGTCATTGGGCTTTTTCATTTGGAACTTCTTAGTAACAGCCCGGAGTCTAGATTTGTGGCAATAGGCTCACCCCTGATTACATGAGACAGACTTAATCATAACTGGTGGAATGTGGAACCCGCAATAAGTAATCTCACCTTTCAAGGATACAGGCATGATTTTATTTTTATACACTCACATTTTTCAGTAAGAGGGTAACTTATTCATTTATTATGTACTTACTTTACAGCAGAAAATATAAAAAAACACCTGTAAAATATTTGAACAAAAGTGTACAATGAGCTTTTAAATCACACAGGGCATTATAAAATCAACTGAAGGAAAGGAGATAGATTGGGCTTTCAGTGTTTCAGTGGTGCTTTTTTTTTATATATATTATGGGTCTACTCTTGACCTCAATCTTGTCCTGCGGTCAGAGATGAGGTCGACGATGGAACGAGCTTACCCATAAGAAGCCTATTAACTCGTGACTTAAACAGATTGGGTCATATGAACTCGGGAACACTGATTTGACTGACTGCAGGCAGGGAATTCCACTCCTTGGCTGTGCGCATAATGAAGGAACAGGCAAAGCGCTTCGTGCGAATATGGGGAACATCTACAAGGCTACATGGGTAATACTGACTAGAAACGGGTGGTAGCTACTTCACTAGAAGAGGTCTTTTGCAAATTGCTGTTCGCAAATCCGTCCATCCGTTCTTCTTCGAGCCTTGTGAAAATGTTGATATTTTGGATAAAATTTTCCCAAAGCATGAAACGACAACTTGTCTGCCCATTAATCTATCGTCAATGTTGGTACACGTTGTGTAGGCGACCTCTAAACGAGATTATTGTCTTACGAGCCGAGCCCAATATTGACAAATTGTTTGATGTCCTCTACCGTATCACTATGGACAAGCTTAACTTAATATTTTAAGGCCTTTTAGTATGTATAACGAAGTTTGGTATTGCCTAGGGTAATTTAAACAAAAATAAATTAACAAAAGCGTATCGAAGGTCCAAACACATGGGCTAAGTTATTTAGTCACCAGAAACTTGATTTTATAATAAAGAAATGTGTAGCGCAGACTAGAGGAATCAGAATAGAGGATTTGACGAAAGAAAGTGCAGAGATAAACTGAACGAGATTTTTTTAAATCTTATCCTAAACTAGGAATTTCTTTTGTGTCGTGCGTGTACATACATTTAAACTCCCATACACCTCTCCTTGCGAAAATCGAACCCGAGACACGCGGTGAAGCAGCTAATCGCTCAGAGAAATACAAGAAACTCTAAGAGTCGATGCGAGATGCGTTTATTTATTATAAATTTTATTTACACACATATAATGGTTATAACTAAACACTCAAAACTTTGAGTAAGTGTTGACCTACCTGGCCTACCATTCAGCTCAATAATTATTCAATTTAATTTTCTTTGTTCTTTTTACATATAGCTTACTACGAATAGCTTATTTTACTTTACTGCCTTAGTTTAATTAATAATTGTTTTTTGATATTTTAACGCAAGTTGTGGTCTCCTTTAATTGAAGATGCACAAGGAATTGTACCTATTTATACTTCGTTCATTTTAGCGTGTAAGGTGTAATCTTTGTTGGAGATCCAAATAAATACAAATACAAACTACGAAATCTAAAAAGAAAGTCCATAAATTACAGAATTTCTGTACTAGCGACGCCCGCCGTCGGAGATGCGCGCTATGCGCGGGAGTGTCACTGCGGGCTATTTTTGCGCACTGTGTCTAGGCCGCGTTTGTGGGTCGCCTCAACCAATGCCAGCCACACATTTGTTTATCTACCTAGTTCTGAGAACGAGCATATACAGCCTGAGTTAAGTAGATTGAGAGGCTCTTGAAATAATTATGATAAAAATTATAATAATTAAACAGTAGATACTTAGGTAGTTGAACCAATGATCTCCCAACAAATTAAGAACAAATCATTTTTAATTAGCAAGAAAATACGGTAAAACTTCAGGACCACTTAGTAGTTCCGAACAGGAGGACCAAAAAAGCCGAACAAAGTTTTTCAAGCAGAATGGACATCTTGGAATCGCGGATGCGCAAACGTGGCGTGTTCCTAGAAACTGATTAAACCAACAAACTATTTCATTCATTACCTTCAAGATGTAACTACACTACAAATTCTTACAACTACACTCTACACTTCTAAATTAAACAGCTCATAGCTGTCTCCATCAAACCCACTAGGTACCTACATAATCTCCTTTCATCAAAACAACAACAATATTACAAAAACGTTAACAAAATTGTAAATTACACGCAGAATCCAAACCGATCCACAACAGACCACATTTTGTTCCACACCAGCTATTGACGCAAATTGTTTATCATAATTAACTCATCAACAAATGTCTACTCGTTCATATTCAAAGCCTTTTATTTTTAAAACAAAAACTTAAATTTTCGTCTCACTATTATGCAAATGTTGGTTTTTCAAGAACATTTTGCTTTGTAGATACGAGTAACTGTAAGTACTGTAACCGTTGGCCTCTTTGACAAAGTCGTTTCTACCCAGTAAATAGATAACTGGGCTAGTTTCCTAGTTTCAAGGGTAATTGTATTTCTTAGCGGTTTAGTGATAATTGTTGTTTTACTGACTTGCTCTCAATTTACTTTTGAAGTGGAATTCGCAAATGTTTCTCGCGTTGAAATAAGTCAAGTGGTTCTGACTGTTCGATTGTGGAATATGCTGGGTGTAAAAAACAATATTCCTGAAGGTAATGCACTTTTAATTCTTAAGATACGACTATTTTACGAAAAGGAAACTACTTTATTTTCAAAAAACAACCACTTACTGTTTTTAACCCCCGACGCAAAAAGAGGGGTGTTATAAGTTTCACCGCTATGTGTGTGTGTCTGTCTGTCTGTCTGTCTGTCTGTCTGTCTGTCTGTCTGTGGCACCGTAGCGCCCAAACGGGTGAATCGATTTAGATGCGGTTTTTTTTATTTGAAAGCAGGGTTTCTTGCGATGGTTCTTAGACATAATTCATCAAGATCGGTTCAGCCGTTTCAAGGTTATCAGCTCTTTTGTATTACCTACCGTTGCTATTTTAGACGTCTATGGGTATTAACTTTAATTA
Organism: Euplexia lucipara; assembly: GCA_921972225.1. NCBI lineage: Eukaryota > Metazoa > Arthropoda > Insecta > Lepidoptera > Noctuidae > Euplexia > Euplexia lucipara. Next base: position 20,529,137 of record OV179159.1, read on the forward strand.
AAAACATATGTGTGTCTTAAAACTTCAAACACTCATGTGTGTAATATTAATAAGCAACATTATGGTGTATTTGGTCTGATGGAGCCAGGATATCTAGCAGACTAATACACTCTTGGGAAAATAACAGCAGATATGTCGTGTTTGGATTCATTTTAATCAGCATTTGATTCTGCACACAATGCACTGATGGCAACAGGATGAGCTGATGCTGCAGCCAGGCTATGCAGCACACCAGTAGGTAGACTCTTGACAAAATAATAGCAGATACGTCGTGTTTGGATTCATTTTAACCAGCATTTGACTCTGCACACAATGCCCTGATGGCAACAGGATGAGCTGATGCTGCAGCCAGACTATCCAGCACACCAGTAGGTAGGCTCTTGACAAAATAATAGCAGATATTTCGTGTTTGGATTCATGTCAACCAGCATTTGATTCTAAACACAATGCACTGCTGGCAACAGGATGAGCTGATGCTGAAGCAAGGCTATCCAGCACACCAGTAGGTAGACTCTTGGCAAAATAATAGTAGATATGTCGAGTTTGGATTCGTTTTAACCAGCATTTGACTCTACAAACAATGCACTGAAAAATTCTCATAACTGTATACTGTATAAAACAAAATTAATGCGTTTAAAAATTTTAAAATAAAAATTAAATTAAAAATTTAAAAAACCCCCACCGCAAAAAAGTAAAACATTTAAAAAGTTAAAAATAACACTTTAGCCATGAAATTTTACGTAACGTCGGGGTGCCGTTAAAATAAGTACCTTCATATCTACAAGTACTAGGAACATTCCTTACTTAAGCGGTACCCCGACGTGAAGTAAAATTTCATGGCTAAAGTGTTATTTTTAACTTTTTAAATGTTTTACTTTTTTGCGGTGGGGGTTTTTTAAATTTTTAATTTAATTTTTTATTCTACTAATCGATAGGATTATTATTCAGGATAAAATCTCTTTGTTTAACATTTGACTTAAGAAATAAAAAATATCATGAAAACATAACCATTAATTTTGCTGTTCACTTCGTTCAATTTTTTTTTAGAAAGGCAGGAATTTTGTTAAACGTGAATAAGGAGTTGGAAATACTCTGGTTTTTACACTAACCTACTTACGAGTCTGTCTGGATAGTGCTCGATTCTTACCGGAAAAATTAATATCTACACAAAATATGTCAATAAAATATAGCAATGTTTCCCTAAGAATCTATCTGTAGGATTGGTGGATTCCCTTCCCATTGACTTTTTCCGCCCTCTTGTTTAGTAACAATATTCTTTCAGCTATTTTACAGTGTCCCACGTTTCGTCTCTTTTTATTAATAAAAGCAGCCATAATTTAATAATGTAGCACTTTAAAAGTAGGCTACTTCAATAAATTGCCACAGCGAACGTTCCCGAGCCGTGTGCAACTCAGCCATTATAATTATTTCATGGATATTGGAAGCATCGATCCAATCCTAATTCAATTACTTTAATTTCTCAGGCGGCATCGTCTTTCATAATTTTATGGCAAATATTTGCAAGATAAACTTCATCTTTGTATTGCGTCGTCGTCATAGTTTACTTAGTTTAGTATGTCAAAACTTTCAATGAAATAATCAATGTATGTTTTAGGATTTTTAGAGATTTTAACATTCATCAATTATTTTTACCCTTTACGAATTATAGTACGGAAAAACTTCATTTTGAGCTACATCAAAAAGCTGAAAAAGATGAAAAAAAAAACATTATCATTATTCATTTCATCGGTTTATCCGTTCGAGAGCTACGATCAAATCAGAAACACACAGACGGACACATCAAGCTTATTACACCCCATCGTTTTTGCGTCGTTTTTAAAAAGGCAAATAGGGTTGCCCGAACGATTAAATTCCTGATTTCTAATTAGCGAAAAAAAACTCAATTTTCAATTCTATAGTACTTTAATAGACTCGAAACTAGATTAAAGCAATGTCAAGCGTCCAATCCAATGTCCTTGTCCCTGTGATATCTTCAAGAGCTGACGGCCGTTGACGCACCCGACCTTGACTGACTTGCATTGACATTCCGGGACACATAGCATTGATAGTTGGCAATGGTTGTGGCTTTCAACGATGTTTTCTTTCTGATTGTTAGTCATCTTTGGCGCCAGTATCTTCCGGATAAAAATCGTTACTTATAATAGACCTTTTTTCATATTCACTCCAAAGATTTGTTTCTTTGTTTTCGTGGATGTGTTCTATATTCATCACAGCGGGCCCTATCAGAATAAAAGCGCTGTGCGTGCGATATTTATCTTTTTAAATGTCGCAGCTCGCAGCTAATGCTGAGATAGGAGCCTTTTTGGTCTTTTTTTTATTAATTAGTTTTTACTCAATGTTTTTTTTTCTTTTTAATATGTTCCTGTGCGTCCAAATAAATAATTTTCTTTATTAATTCTTCCTTTAAAGATAAATATTCTGGTCCTTTGAGTCTGGATGACTTAAAATCTGAATCTGGTCCTTTAGATTTTATGATCACATGGACCTATTAACAGGAGCCAAAAGCTTGGTCTTTAATCATTAATAATTCAGATGCAATATTAATAGGCTTAGATTTAACTCTCGCTCATTTAAAAACAGTTTGAACATGTGCCAATAAATTGTTTAACTGTACGATGGCATTGTTTCCTCTTCAAGAGACATAGTCCATATTTCAAAGTCTAAGACTTGATTCATCGTCTTTTAATCCTTTGGGAGTTGGCCTAAGATGAAAAAGAATAGTCTATAGTGGGCGCAAACTTGCTATAGACGCACCATAGTAGTAACACCCATCCAACAATTTCTCACGCGGTGAAGCTATTTTGGCTCATGCTGATACAATATCTCCATCATCATTTTAATTAGACTAGTATTATTAAAGTATTTTCGATAGATGATGGTGATATCAACATGTGTGCCGCCGGAAGCCATAAGAACCCAAAATAATAACGATGACATCATACTTGTAAGTTTACTTGGTCTTTCTATCCGCAATGACTATTTAATTGACAAACGATAGGCGGAGTAGCTTCCTTTGATTCTAAGAACCGCGACAGTTATTGAAATTAAATGATATTCATTTCTGTAAGTAGATCTTCCCGGCGGATCATACCTTTACTTGTTTTTTTTTAAACTAAATGGATTTTCGAAAGTGACTGATCCGTGAGAAGAAATGCCGAAAGAAATTCAGTGGTCATGGTCTCTTTTAAAGTCCACGCATAAGATAGTATTAATTTATTATGCGAGTCTAACGATACAGGGCAGTCTGGAAAAGCCTTCTGAAGAAAGAATCATTTCAGCTTTGGGTGGACCTGTCCCGATAGACGGCATATTGCTCTCCTACCTTTAGGTTTCAAGAACAGCGTCTCTTAGGATATTTCAGCAGTGGACAGCAGATGACTTTTAACATCCACAAATTACAAAAAATATTGATCCGATTGCTGGGGAGTTTGTACCCAGCAAAAACAGTAGGTCACTTTTCGGAGAATAAGTACATGGAATGTTTGTAATGGTTAAACTAGGACAACAAACGTTTAATCTTGTTTACATTTATTTCGTTCCATGGCGTTTGTTTGAGCATTCGCGGCTTCGTTACGAAATATGGAATGAAATTAAGGCAGCATTTCGGTAAGATGTTCCTAAATAGCTCTGGTTAGAATTTAATATCTGCCTTGTTTTATATTCTAGCGAAACCGGGTAAGTACTATTTCGTTAACTCATTTACGGCTTTAATTACATAGGTAATAATAATACCAGCCTGTTACTGTCCCACTGCAGGGCAAAGGCCTTCAATACAGAGAAGGCATGAACATTGATCACCAAGCATGCTCAAGGCGGATTGGCGTCATTGGCGATTTCAAACTTATATTGACTATGAGTCTAGGTTTCCTCACGAAGTATTCCTTCACCGATGTCAATTATGTCTAAGATAAGCATTGGGACTTGCCCGGATTTATACTACAACCTCCTGCATGAGAGGTAGACAGCTTAAATCATGGATGGAACAGATAAAAATCTTAAAGCTAATTCACTGTGCTATGAAGCTCATTAAGCTTACATATTGTTATTGCGCTAATCTAGGCATACTCACCAATATTAGAAGTGCTGACCAGACGTGACCACAGGCGAAGCTTGTCTATATTAGTACAAGTAACGACAGTTCCTGGTGATTTGTTAATGTTGCTATTTCCAAAATTTCATTTCAAACTATTATTTTTTTACTGGCTAAAAAGTAATACTTTATAATACTGATTCTCTGCTCTAAGATCTACTTTAAACGTAAGCAAATAAACAGTGAGGGTATTATGTTAGGCAGTATCATTATAGAAATTTGCTGGGATGTTTGTTCCGTCATTTCTTCTTCCCAGCAAAAACACAAAGAAGTGGTGCAGGGCGGGCTTGATATGTAAGTTTTAACATCCACAAAATACTGATACTCAGCCTAATTTGATTATATTATATAAATTTTGATTTTGAGCTCATGTTCGTTCAGTAGGTACTCTTCTGTGCTGATAAATAAATACGTGGTTTAGTATTTAGATTTATTCCTTGCCTAGATCTGAATTGAAACCTTTGGTCGGCCACCAAACCACCAGGAACTCCCGACCTACCTTGCAAAGCCTCACAAGCATTCTCCCCCCTCAACTGACCTTGATCTCCAGTTCATAGTACACGGATAGCGGGGAAGTTCGTACCCTGACGTGAGGAGGCATCGCCACTGTGTTCTTCGTAGGAGTAGGGGGAACTCCCGGAGGTATCGCCCGTCCTCTCTCGCGGAGGGCGGGATGTGGTCCTGCGCCGCGGATCAAAGGACGCTCTTGTTTGATGGCTGGGGAATTAGGACCAGATTAGTATTGTGCTGTGTTTGGAGTGCGTGTTGGTTAACAACAGAAACGTTAAATAAATAAACACAGGGAAAATAAGGATAAACAGTCCTCAGTAAACGGTACTTGTTACCAGAATAAATTGTGAGTATAGAACGTACAAGATAGCATTTTTTTCCATAAGTTAGGTATGTCTAATGCATTTTGTGTTATTGTGTTAACAATGAAAGGTACCTACATAGATAGCCGTGTTGCGGCAACAGTGATGCGCCGTAGTCACGTCTGATTGGCTAATACTGGCCGGTAATGGTCGTCGGATTGGCTCACAGTTGATTACGCAAGATGGGTGCTTGGTACACCATCTGCTTTAATAACATGCAAAGGTATGAGTGCGCTTGTGAAAATTGGTCCTTTCACCCTTCCAATAATAAGCTAGGTACCTAAGGACCAACGCACAATGTTCTTAGTAGGTACATATTATGTCGATTTTTGTATTCTCCTTTTAGGTACATTTTTACTTCAGTTGAGCTTTATGACTAGCGGACAGATCTCAACAAACTGATGTGTCCGGAACTGAATTTCAATAAGTAGCTCTACCTTCGCTTTGTATGCGTGGGCGCTCAATATTAACGCCTGGTGGATATTTTAAGTGCTAAACAGGCGGTCACGACTGTGACACTTGATTTCAATTTCTCTACTTAAGCAGGAGAGAATGTAATTTCATTGTGACACTTAACTCAATGAATGGGCATTTCATTGAGAAACTGCAGTAGCAGGTAAGGATTGATTTTATTTATGTCTACTAACTAATAATCACTGATTAGCCTGTAAAAGTATCTATAGGTTAAAACGGGTTAAAATAAATGTAAGCATTTAGTTACAAAACACTGTTATGTTTTATTTAGTGGCAAGATTCAAAATTAAAGATATCACACAAAACTTATCACAAACTGAAGTAAATCATTCTTTAGTAGGTAATTAATATGTTAAAACTAAATCTCACTAAATGTAAAGCATTCTTCGCCGCCGTCTGTCTGTTCTAACTGCTAACAATATAGTATTTTCAGAGGACATAAATAAGTCGTATTACAGTAACAGTACATAATTTAGGCCAAGTCGAAACCGAGCCAGTACTTATATTTTGAACTTCATTCAGAATTCGGTAAAGTTCGTATTACAAAATTTATATCCTAAGATTATGATTTGTTTGACATTAGTTTTTATAAAATACGAGCTTTACCTCTTTATGACTATAGTGCGAAATTAAAAATAAAATGGCTGGACAGTTGAAAGTGGGATACAAATTTTAACTTAGTTTATAATATCGAGGTGTATCGTAACTATATTTAAACTGTTACAAATAATCAATAAATAAATAAACGACATTTACACTCACCATGCGATTAATCACAGCTAACCACTCTAGATTAATGATAGATTTCCGAACAATGTCATAGTTCAAACTGCCGCCATATTAGAAGCAGTGATTTATTAAGATTTAATGTAAAATCTATAGGTACTATAACTTTTATAGCACTCTGAAATATTGCTAATTAATTAAAAGTTACCTAAATAGTAACCTTATATATTAGGTAAGAACCTACGTGTTATAGATAAGCAAAAATGCTCGTCCTTGGACCAGCATTTTTTTTGTATCATTATTTTAAGCTCAACAAACAACACAAAACAATAAATGCCGTATTTATTAAGTCTACACACAAAACGCAAGATTAATTATAGCCCATTTGTAGTAACCAGCAACTTCCTGATTCATCACATAGGGTGCGCGTGAGTCACTGCGTGTAGGTAGAAGAGTGATTGACAGCATTAGGTCAGTCATTGTATTAGCTATATAGAAACATTTTTTAGCTCGATTTCCAGTTTAAATTTACCTGTTTTAACTTTGAACTGTAATTGTAGTTAAAACACAAAAAAACAAAGTTCCTTTGTGTTAAAAAAAAAATGGTCTTTCCGTCTTACGAACCTTAGGATCAAACTACAAGACGCATGCACTAAATTTAGGCGACTAGTAATGCTGTGTTAGGAAGCATCACTGGTCCTTTAGATCGTAAAGTTCTACAAATGAATTGAGACTATAATCATTAAGGAAAGGAAGACAGGGAAATAATTGAAACTTGTGGGTTTTACATTTAACAAGAACATTGTTTAAATATATTTCCAAGTGATTTCTCCATTTACACCATTCTCCATTTTCGACACTAATCTGCATGGTTCTTACATGATCTGATCAAGATAACGTCTCGACTTTAAGAAACCGTGACCTAAGAGTTTCTTTCGGTGTTTCTTCTCAGAGTAGTCAGATAGTGAAAAGCCGACCTTTCCTCCAAGTTAAAGAATAACATGTAAAAGTGTTTGTATTACCTAACCTATTTTCAGAAATAAATATAATTTATAAACTAACAAACTTTTTTTTTTTATCTGACTATGAATTAGGAACTTCAACTGACTTTAAGACCATAACATACATCATGTTTGTTTGTTTCATGTTTTGTTCATACATTATGTTTATAAGTGGAAACTTGTAATTGGCCATCTTCTTTTTATTGTTTTCGTTCATTCAAATGTAATAGCTGTAAGTTTCCTTGAAATTAATAAAATAAAATAAATAAAATAATAAATAATGTACAGCCGCTAGCACGTCAAGTTTCCCTAATGTGTCAAATTTCTTTGATCGTTTTTCAACTTTATGTCGAACCGAATAAGGTTCATATTCAATTGGGAAAATTTGACACATAGGGGTAACTTGATGTGCTGGCGTCTGTACCATACTTATTGCAAATAAAAATGATTATGATTATGATTCTAGAAATAATGTATGGCCATTTTAATTAATGACCTATTTCTACCTTAATTTGAAGTCGCTTTTAAAATACTAGAAGCAGAGGCTTTTAACCCAACAATTTAAATAATCAATGACAAAAAACAACATGCGTTGAACGCACGCACATGTATCAATTTGACCCGGATTGTCAATGGGCACATTTCCTAATTTGTTTAAAAAAACCAGATGGGACTCCAAGGTTCTCGAGGCGCTAACCAGATCGTCATGTTAGCGCCATATTATGTAACTTGAACAAACATTTGATCGTGCACATGTCATGATGGTAGGCATATGGTTGAAGTTGACTCTGGGAAAGAATAACTATCATCACGATGATGGAATTTTACATTAAGCATAAATAATTTTGGCAGTCAAAGCCAAGTCATTGATTTCAATCAGTCCATTAAATGTCACTTTTGCACGTTGAACTTACAAATGAATAAAAAACTTTTTTACAAAAAAAAACAACCGACTTCTTAAAAAAACTAACAGGTGAAAAATAACTCCAGTTTCGGAAGTCTGTGGCTTTGGTGGTTTTGTTTTGTTCATTATTGGCTACCGACTTCCGAAACTGGAGTTATTTTTACCTGTTAGTTTTTTTAAGAAGTCGGTTGTTTTTTATTTGTAAAAAAGTTTTTATTTTGTACTTTTTAGTTTCTTTGTAAGCAAAATGAAAGTCTTTCAGAACCTGAAAGAATTATTGAAATTGGATAACAATTGCTAAAGAAGTTCTATCTAAACATCTCTGCCGGGCCCCTTTTAAATCGGAATGGCGTAATGTTATGTTGTGGAAATACAAAAGCTCAGCATAGACATCTGACTATAGCAATCGCGAATAATTTGCTGTTATGCGTTGAAGAGTTCCGTTGCCTGTCTTCTTCATCAGTCTTTCTTCACCAAATTATACTTTCTGAATGAAAATGCTTGATTTCTTACTAAAAATGTTAAAATCGGGATGTGTGTGCCTATATTTTTTGAGGAGTTCCCTCAATTCCTCGAAGATCACTCATCAGATATGAGTTTTGATACAAATGGGACCAATCCGTTAGTATACCCTATCAAATAAAAAAAGAATTTTGAAAATCGGTCTATAAATGGCGGAGTAATCGCGTAACAAACACAAAAAAAAAAAAAAACATGCCGTCGAATTGATAACCTCCTCCTTTTTTGAAGTCGGTTAAAAATTATGACACGTGTTCCAAAAGGTAGTTTCAAGTACAGTTTCTAAATTTTACTATGACAAGTACCTACTAGGTATTGAAAACGTCATAAACGCTGTTGCAGTTGGAGCGCACACTTAACTTTATGTGCTGGTGTTTAAGTTATTTTCTAAAAAACATATTTGTTTACAATTGAAGCTCAATTACATACGTAGAATATTATGATACACGAGGTAACATTTGTACATAAATGTGGATGGAACTATCAAGACCATTGAAATCGAGATTTCTTATTACCTAGTTTTTACCTATGTATGATGTCTCTTACGTAGTCGTGCGTACTGACAGGTTTCAGACATCAGTAGCTACATCACCATTGTGTGAAGAAGGTGCGTATACGCATAATTTCGCGCTCCATGTACAGACGCCAGCACATCAAGTTACCCCAATGTGTCAAATTTTCCTAATTGAATATGAATCTTATGCTGTTTGACATAAAGTTGAAAAACGATCAAAGAAATTTGACACATTGGGGTAACTTGACGTGCTTGCGTCTCTACATAGTAAATTAACTACCGGACTTAATTCGCCAAAATATGTCTTCACAAATTTTTGAAACAGATGTAAATCAAACCTTTCAAATTAAATATATTTAAAAAAAAACTCACAACGTTATCCAAATATAACGTAAAAAAAAATAAATTATCATTGACATTTCAGCTAAAGTTATCACACAATCATATTTTGCGACAATCGATATTATTGTTGTCTAAATAAATGCCCATAATGATATTAACCTACCAAAAATTCCAGTCCTTTAAATTTTAAATATTTTTAATACGAAGAACCACAGTTTCTCATCACACCCTTCTAATTCTAACGCTAAACCCTTCTCAGTATGACAAACTAAATAGTAATGAAATAGAACACACAAAACTGCTTTCAACAAACTCTTCCTAATATGCTATTTCCGGTGGTTTCATTGTTGACTATGCAAAGTGTAAATTTTTGGCTCTGCCCAAAACTGTCCGGAATGGGAGCATTGCACCGAATTTTACGCTGAATACATTTTTATGGCTACAGTGTACAATACGAACGTTGTATTGTCGAGCACCTTTTATTCTCCTTTAGATTATACAAAAGAAACGATTTGTAATTTACATTTTCTGATAGCTCAAATTTTCATGCTATGACGACTTCTTTGGTTGAAATAAGTAAACGGTGGTCCCTTTGGTCGCGAACTCCATTGGTCATTGAGTTCGCGACCAAAAGGACCAGCATTTCCTTAAGAAAAATAATCTTTAATTAATTAAGATGCATAATAATATTATCACCGCTTATTCACCTACGAATTTGTACGCCACGATAGCGGCTGAACATGTCAGAAATATTTTGAATGTTGTAATTATCTTGTATACCATGTTTAAACGATTAAAAGAACAATGGCAGCTCTCCATACATTGTTTTATTTCGAATTCAATTTCAATGTCTTGTTTTGGTGCAAATCTGTTTTGCTAAGCATCAGCTCCTGACACCATTTATATAAGAATTTTGGTTAGAGAAAGCCGAGAATAATAGATATCCAAACATAAACTTTTAATTTTTATAGGTTATCCGTGCGTGATGAGATGAACTAGGGATGGTATTACGATTCGATATTTAGAAAGATCTATTCAAATGTGTATACAATCTTACGGTTTTTTTTAAATAATCGATTAGATTCGTTCCTTTTTCTGGAGAATCAAATACATTTAAGACGACTCTATATAATAATATATAAACGAAAACTCGTTTTATGAGTTTACTATAGTCGGTAAACAGATTTAATAATTGTTTATTTTAAATCGATAAAATTATCTTAATGACGCAACACCGGTTAAGTACGAAAATCGATTCCAACCAAAACACTTTGCAGCCCTATGATGGTATTATTTTTTTAAGTTCTGTTGTCCTTTTCAACCATGGACGATTTTAGACACAAGTCTTTTTGCCCAAATCTTCGTGAAAATTCAGAATATTTTTTTCATGGCATTCATTTATAACCACTATGCTACTGTAGGTAACCCTATTGAAGAAGAAAAAATATTTCATTTAGTAATAATGATTACGACTCACAAGCTGTACTACTAATTACCACTTTTGGAAAATAAAATGGCAACACTAAACGAATAAGTTCACGAACATAGTCAATTAACTTTTCATTTAAACTTTTTTTTTTGCTCGGCTTTAACTAGTTAATGTGATAGTTTGAAAAAACGTAGAGAATTAACCTTTTGAACGCCAGAGTATAAACGTATCGCCGTACCCCTGACGCCAGGCCACTTTTTCTGTCAAATGACCTTCATAAACATTAAAACACAAAAGTAATGATTAAATTGTTTATTTCATAATATGGTGCGACGTGCATTTTGTCATATATTTGTGACGTTGGCGTTCAGGGTAAGATTTCGTTTGTCACATATATGTGACAATGGCGTTCAAAAGGTTAATTAAATATCATTCGTATATGTGTCACTTCTAGACACTAAAATTGATTTGGCATAAGATTCTGCCATTGTTCTTTACTTTCCTTTAAGAAAGACCAACATCATGATCAAAACATATGAAATGGTGTCTAAAACACCAATACCGAGGCGTCAAATCGGAATGGTTCTAATTTCCTATTCTAACAAGAAGCCACGACAGCCTTACCGTTACTCATGTGACCTTAGTAATGTGACAATGTGACGTTAAAACTTTTGTTCTTGGAGTAGAGGCCACTAAACAAGTATTACTTGAAATGCCGCTCCATACCACATTGTGAAAGCTAACATCTTGTATTTACATTTGCGAGCGAAATGATTGTTGAAATCTTCATGCGAAGACGATAAATCTAAGTGTTGATGTCCCATTTACGAAGTTAGTAGAAAATTTTACGTAACTAAAAATGAATTTTACTTCAGCAGTTAGAAATTAGTTGCGAGAATCAGAAATTGCTGAGGCTACTAGGATCGTTTCTGAAGTCGGTAATGTCCTAATTACAAAACCTAAAACCTGATACTAACTAGAACAAACAAATAAATAAAGTAAAGATACATACCTAAGTAGCGAAGATGAGTTTACGAGAACTTTCTAATAATAAGTTCACGCACCATATATACCACTTAGAAGCTAGTAAAACAATTTGATGGTCCTTGCGTACACGCTGAACTAATAGGCGATGCAATTGTAGCTAATAGGACCACGTTGCCGTAACATTATCAAATTTACCTTGACCCGCGACCTTATCATGATAACCTAAATATAATCAGGTTTCCTGCAATTCAAACACAACAGCTATTTCAACAGCTTCCTCAAGGAAAATGGTAACTCAACAAACATAAAATCTATAGGTCGTAAGAAGCATGAATGGCTGAAATAAACGGCAGTTGTAATTACTAAGAATTGTACCAACAGGCGGCGGGTAGAAGCGTCGTGGGAAGAAAAACGTTTCTTTAAACAACCATAAAACTTACCATGTGGTACTAAATTCTGCGAAGCAGTTAATGTTAAACGTTAGCAATGCTGGCGAATCTTGCTCATTTTACTCCAATCATTATAACATAAAAAAATACTTACAAGACTATCACTATTTCCATATCACCATCATTTAGAATTATTTGTATGTTATGTTATGTGATCGTTCCTGCAAGTATTCTAGCTAGACCGGTAAAAGTAGTGTTTAGGTTTGTTTCTCCTTTGAACACTAAAATGCAATTATTTTAACAATATCGATATGTAGGTGTTTCCTTTTTTTAAATGCTAGAATATATGCAGTAGGTACCTAGTACCTATATTTGTAGCAAGGTTAGAATTTGAGGAGATATTTCGAGATGATGATTGATAGTCGCGCTAAGGCATCTGAGGAGGGCAATCTGTTTAATATTATAAAGCCATCTCTCATTTATCAATACCGTGGCATAGAAACTTAATATGGAGGCATAGTTGAAACTATCAAATGCTTTGAAATTGCAAAGTGCGTACATTATCATTGCACCACGCAATATCAGGGCATCATACTTTGGGTAGCGCGAAATCAAATTTACTTGTGATCGCCTAGTGGTCGAAATTTTTCAGTTTTAGCTAACCGCAATAATTTCGCGCTCTTTATTATTAAACACCCCTATTTTCAATTAGTACAAAAAAAATTGGGCTGTATCCGTACCTGTTTATTTATTTATTTATTTATTTATTGAGGTAAACCAACAGCTTCTGTATACAGCATTACATTAGAATAATAGTAAAAAGTATCAGACATATACAGTCGCCAATAACAGGTCAACCAACATTCATGTGAGTGAAAAATTACAAATAATCAAATTAAAGTTAAAAAGGAAAACAAAATAAAATAACAAGTACATACGTAATGAGAGCTAGAGAGAGACAACAAATTTAAAATTAAAATAAAATTAAAATAAAATTAAAATTAAAATAGAAACAAAACAAAATAAAATATTTACACCTAACAGAAAATAATGATGTAAAAATTTCAAGAATATATAAATCGTTCTAATTATAATTAATATAAATATTGAGTAGGTATTGGAATTAAAATTTAAATTAATAACTGATTATAACTGATCATATTTGCGTAATCAAAAGTAAAAAAAACGATATTAAATTTTTAAATATGCCACTATTTAGTTCAACTTAAATAACGAAAACAGCTGTTGGAGGCGGGGCATGCTTGAGCGAGATCACACGAACGTGAGCGAGAGATGACGATTAATTAATACTACTATGTCAAGAATAGCCTGTACAATATTTCCATAAATTGGGTGACTTGGGATTTGGGATATAAACAAACGCTAATAACTTTGCTGTGAATATTATTAATTGATACTTTACAAATATAGTGAGAAGACCGTCAAGAATAAGCCCTTTAAGTATTTGTACCTACTAATTAAAAAATAGTGGTGTAAGTATAAGTTTAGAGGTACGATTAAACAAAGCCCATAAGATGGCTTTTTTTGACAAAAAATAATAGGAAAAAAACTGCTCTCAAAATCATGTACAAACTCTGTCACTAAATATCAGTATGTCCGACGATGTCCTTTACACTCTGTCTATTAAATCGGTCCTATCCAATCCAAAACACCACTTCATCTCATCACACGCATCACACACACTGACACCCCCACACTACACACTACTTACTACTATGCTTAGTTGGTGCTGCTAACATTGTCTGGTTAACAAATTGTAAATCCGTAATTGGCTGTAATATTAGTAACATTATCATTCAATAAATTTGTGAATAAATAAAAGAATTATATTTTCTTTTCCGATGAAAGCCATGACGTGTATTTACACTAGGCTTGCATAACCCGGCGTGTGAAGATGCAAAACAACAGTCTGGTATCAACAGTGCTATATTTAGTCCAGCTGCGTAAACTGCTCCAACGTAATGCACATGTGACTAGCAATCCCGATGGGTTTCTTTTCTTTGATGGTTGTGTGTTTACTGATACAGATTTTATTGATTGGTCTTTAAGGATTTAATATAAATTTAATGTAGTGTGTAAGTTGTTTAAATGAGGGACGCCTGCCTGCGTAGCATGAACACATTGAACACCGAAGAATCGGCCTTTGTCTACAGACGAATCGGCAAAGTGACAGATTATATAGACAGGAACCTCAATCTGTCAAATTTCTTTCAATACACCTGCCTGCGTAGCATGAACACTTAATTTCTTTTCTTCCGAGACACGACAAAGACCGTTTCTTCGGTGTTCATGCTACGCAGGCTGGACGGTCATATGCGACGCGTTCATTTTTTATTGTTTTTTTTCTCTTCTATCGTTTTAGTATTTTTAATGTTATTGTTTTAATTGTATCCAACTTCCTACTAATATTATAAACGCGAAAGTTTGTGAGGATGTTTGTTACTCTTCCACGTAAAAACTACTGAATCGATTTTAATAAAATTTGGTATGGAGTTAGCCGAGACCCTGGATTAACACATAGGCTTTTTATCTCTGTATTCCCAGGGGAACGGGACCTACGCGGGTGAAACCGCGGAACGTCTGCTAGTTATTTTATATAATTAGGTATATTATCTTATTTCATTACTATTGTTTTCGTGGGTGTGCCCGTGGCATCACAGCGGACCCTATCAGAATAATATATTTTTAAATGTCGCTGCTAATGCTGAGATAGGGGCCTTTTTGGTCTCGTACAGGTATTTTTATGTTTGTCTTTAGTTTTTAGTCTATTCTTGTTTTTTTAAAATTATATTGTTCGTTCTTTTGTTTTATGTTCTATGCGTCCAAATAAAGTAGGTATTCACTTTATTTCTTTCTTTAAAAATTGGTCCTGGAATACTAAAGTATGCGTTGGACGTCTGGGTATTAGTGGTTAATTGACAATAAAATATGATATTTCATTTATATGTATGGACTACCTCGGTGCCTTGTGGCCGCAAACGTTATTACTGACTTACTGAGCATAAGGTACCGAGTATTTCCGTCTAAAATTTCTCAGTATCAGCCCGGAGTATGCATTTGAGCTCGATTGATGGCAACGGGCTTGCCCCCTATAACATGAGACTTAAAACATAACTGGCGAAATGCGGGTGTAGATGTCGCAGCCAACTTGCTTAATCAGCCGTTCAATTAAGTGCCTAGCCTCTTTAGGGAATACTTACCATTTTTTTGTAAATTCTCAGTTGACATCAAAAGTTAGGTGTGCATCTGGACGCCACTTAGTCACTGGCAATAAAAAAAGCATAGGTACATGTCTAAAGTAAAGAGTTGGACCGGTCGCTATTTGCTAGCAGCTGATAACTACAAGGCTGGAAATTGTCCAGCAATGACGTCATAGCGCGTACCACAGAGCGATGTAATAATATAGAGTTGGCGTAGGATTACAAATCGGCTAGATACTCCTCCTAACATTTCCACCAACGCAAACAGTACGCTTCTTTAGGTTAAGGTTAGAGAAACTGTTGTATAGGCGGTTCATGAATACACGCTATATTACTAGTAGGTATATTGGAGTGTGCTAGATACCTAACATGTAGCAAATAATTTAATTTCATTGATTTATAATGTTAACTAATTATACTGTACTAGCAGAAGTCCCGCGGTTTCGCCCGTGTAGGTCCCGTTCCCTTGGGAATACAGGGGTAAAAAGCCTACGTGTCGATCCAGGGTGTCGGCTAACTCCATACCAAATTTTATTAAAATATATTTAGTAGTTTTTACATGAAAGAGTAACAAACATCCATCCATCCATCCTCACAAACTTTCGCGTTTATAATATTAAGTAGGATAAATTCAGAGAGACCGCCACTTCTTCCCAGGAAAAACAATAAGAAGTGGCGAAAGGCGGGCTTGTTGGAGGATTGACTAATATAATTTTAACGTTAAAAACGTGCTGATGCTCAGCTTAGTTTGAATAAATTACTTTTGATTTTGAGGCGCGTTTTTGAATACCTACTTCGATTGTAGATTCCTAATTATTTGACGAATCAGAAACGATTAAATCAAATCAAATCAAATCAAATTGATTTATTTTGTGAATCAAATTTTTTTGTTTTCTAAATGTATTTACTATTTTTGACTGAATTTTAAAACGTTTGTACTCAACCGTATTCTTCCAAGAATGTAAACTAAAGCGTGTCATTTGAAATGTAACTTTATCACGCACACATAAAGTTCAGTTTGCACTACAACTTCAACATGTTTTATGACTTTTTCAATAGTACTTGTGAAATGGACACTACCATTATTTGTTTGAGAGTAAATATGGATTTCAATATGCAATAGTCATATAATTACTTCAGAACACAAGATATAAACTACATATATTATGTTACAGCTATGACTAGAAAATACCAGATGGTTCTGAATAAGACTGTACAGGACATTGCTTTTACTCCAAACTTAACTTAAATGTAAAATTATTAGTGTTACATAGATTTAGAAACAGCACCATGCTTGTTAGATTATGTTAGAAACCATTTTAACACTATTTGCTTGGCACCAGTTCAGAATATTACGTTCACAACAATCAATTGATACACAACATTATGAATTGAGTATATACATATATATCAACTATGTAGCTGAAATATTTAATTTTCTATTGCCAAAATCTTATTACACTTTAGTGTCTATGATTTAACACTAACAACAGATTAAAAATATAATGAATTGTCCAAAAAATGATAGGTTGATGGAACTGTCCTGTTGATCTAGCGGTTTGTGGCCCTGATGGCTATTCCGGAGGTTGTGGGTTTGATTCCCTCCCGAGACAAATGTTAGCGTGATGAGCATGAGCATTTGTACTGTGTCTGAGTGTTCTTTATCTATAATATGAATATATTTAAAAATATATTATATAAGTATACCTATGTTTATCAGTTATCTAGTAGATGGCGTTGTGTGTGAATGTTGTGGAATATTTATTATTTTTTTTTACTTTTTAATTAAATGATGGAACCAGTTAGTTTGTCCTGAACTAGGGGCCAAGCAAAATTAAAACACTCCAGAACTATCTAGAATATTTAACTAACTGTCTTGCTGAGTCCATGAATTCTGTGAGAAGTGGATTCCGACACTCCAAATGGGTACACCAAAGTGTTCCTTAAGGCAGGAGCTGTTGCTACTCTTTATCGTCTCAGCCAGCATCTTGGAAGTTTTTCCAACATTCTCGTTTCGTTTCAAGAATGCTGCTAAGTCAACACCACAAGTCTCGTTGACCGCTTTTCGGCATTCCGATGCAGCATAAGGATTGAGCTTGCCATCTGCTTGGACTGCTGAGCTGCAGACTTCGTTGATGAGTTCCAGGACAGCCATGTCGGTATCGAATAGGACCTCACAGCATCCTGTTGGGTATTATTAGTGGGCACATATTGTTGGGTATGTTTTCACAGAACATGTAACTGAAAAGATGCACTTGGTATCGTGAAAATCATTCTAAGATAGAACTGGTGTACAGGATACATGTGGAGTTTGTAATGAATACTGTGGTGTCTCAAATATTTCGAGTTAAATATATTCTTTTTCAATAATTGGCCAAATTTACAAAGTGTTGAATTTGACAAACTTTCTCTATGGGAACAACTCGGCAATCTCGAATAAAAATATAGTTTCATACAAAAGTTTAATAAGTACCTAAAGAACTAAAATGTATGAAACAGCTGTTTGTTCTATTTGGAAGTTAGTTGCATAGTGAAAGTTATTCATGGGTAGAACACCCTGTGATAATTTGACCTGAAAATATTGCCCTGTAATGAAAGACTTCAAGATTTAAATGTTTTAAATGAAGTAGGTATTACAGATGCATACAATATGCAGTTAGCAGCAAAGTTCAATGCATAAGGATAAAATACAACAATTATTGTTTTACATACCTTTTACTAGGTAGAAACAATAATTAATAGATTTACACGACAATTAACTATGAATCAATCATAATCTTGCAGTTTTATACAATAATCTACTTAACAGAAGCGTCAAATACTTAACTGAAGTACCAAGGTTTTCAAGCCCTAAACTGGTGCTTTAATTTTATCAATATTTTGTCTCTACATCTGCATGGTAACAAATATGCCATATATATATAGGTAGGTACCTGATATTTTAATTGTAATGTGTAGGTTGCCCTTATTTTGAATTAAATTCTCTCACTATTAAGGTTGTTATCAAACTTATATTTTTATCCAATTATACTAATTATTGTAGCATTTTTATCCTGCTGTAATGTATTGAAGTTATATTTTATATAGTAGGTTATTATTTAGAATAGAATAGAATATGCCTTATTGTACCTACACCATAAAAACTAACAAATTATAACTTTAAGGGCTACATAGGGTGATACAATGAGCGGCCTTAACACTAAAAGGCCAGGTTTTTTATCTAGGCTAGCATACTTATTTCAAATGCGGAAATATTTGATACTAAATGATTTAAAAAAAATATTTGTTTTTCATTTATCTTTTTACCTATTTAGGTTTCAATGTATTGTTTTACTGATTAAATTAGGTACCTACTTACTTTAAAATGCTTGCCTACTTAAATTTTGTATACAGTTTATTGTCTCTGAGTTAGTTGTAAGCTAGGTTTTACTTTTTAATTTAAAAGAAACTTTGTAAGTTTTTTTACTACCAAACAAATTAAACATTTATAGGTATCATGTGTGGTTACAGGCAAGAAACCCGCATTGAAATAATTATCCTTATCATTATTTTTACTAAGACAATTAAATTTATTCTTTGCCACTAAAGATTATGCCTCTTTAGAATTGATTCAGCAATATTTTATGTAATTATTATTCTTGTGTACAAGCCAGTACCACATTCCAATCAGATCTTTAGTAAATAGTAAATGCGCAGAGTCAACAGCTGGACCGCGACGTATTTGCACACCAATACCTCGTTCTTGCGAACTGCAAATATACCCAGTAGGTACAATGTACGATTTCACCCGCCTAAAATGTGTTTTAAACATTTATATAACCCAAAATATGACATCAGCTGTAACCAAACGTGTTACAGTAATAATTTAACAGCCGTAACCGGCGTATAATTAGATTATAATCATCATTATAGTGAGCTAAAACGTTCGCTTTCGTCACAGCGTCCAGCGATATTGACATTGAGCTTGTGTTAAAAATACCGACATTACCTGCCTCCCGGTCGAACTTGTTCGGCTTGAGCTGCTCCCGACTGGGGCCCAGGACCAGCGGCGACAGGATCCTAGGCCACAACACAGCGAAACACCCAACAACAATCACAAGTACGAACATCGTCTTCCGCGGACCCAACACCTCCTCGTTCGCCATTCTGTCGTCGTGTTTTCGTATCGTTTCGTCACTCAAGTACACAGCCGGTCGCACTCTACGGGAACATCGTCGTGTGTGATATAAATAAAGATTTTCGTCCCACGTACCGCCCGTGAAGAAAGCGCGCAATGACAGCTGTCAGAGACGCGCCCTCTCCCGGCGAAAACGTTACGGGAGCGATCCGAATTTTCTTCTCTCCGTTACGGGAGCGTCCGTAATTCTTCAATCTTCATTCGCAGAAATCGCAGAACGCCGGTGGATTGAGCTGGCTCGAAGTGACACAGCCGTATACCAATATCAAACAGCTATGCCGACTTCTTGCCTTCCCAGCCACCGGCTCGGCTTCCTCTGGCGTCCAAGTCGACTGTACAGCATTGCAGTTCAAATATTGACAGAGTGAATTAACGTTTGCCAGGCGAGCGCGGCGCTCGGTGGGCAGAACTCGGAACAATATGCCTGGGCGCGGAGGCGGCACCGGCTATTAACCCGTCCCCACCGCGATGAGGACTACACGCGCCCAGATGAATACTAATTAGACACTTTGTGTAGGTACTTGCAGTTAGACGAGCATGCCTGAGGAAAAAGTTTGTATATGCAAAGGGCTTTAACGTTCTGATCTTCGTTCACACGTGTGAGCCTGATTTTTAAAACATTTTTTTGACGGAGCGCGTCGTCGATTCTTCGCCTACGCAGCAGCCGGTGTCGAATCGGGTCACACACAGTATGACACAGTCATAGTTATCAGAATTGCGGAAAACAAGAGTCATTTACATCATGTACCTACCATGTTGAGTTTACATTCATAAATTAATATGAATGGTGAATGTAGCTGATCTAAATGGAAGTCTTACCTGACTTCTACAAACATTACACCCACTCACAATATAAGGTACCTACATACAAACACACCTTGTAGGTATCTATTCATCAAATTCCAAGTTTTATGTATGAGCAGTAACATGACTGTAATCACTTATCCATTCTGAGATTCGCGTTCATCACGACAACTTTAGAACGGAGGTCCTGTTAATATTGAAATATAAAATTGATGTGTTTTGTTGTGTATTAAAACAGAAAACCCAAAAATATTTACTGTGTTAGTATTACATGATACTGACTCACATCTGCGTAGAGATAAGCATAAGAAATCTCGTTTCAATGCAAACAAAATTTTATCTCTAAACCTGCAAGGTACAGTCAGCAAACAACAATTTTTTTGTTATTTATTCGGTAGCTTTGGTTTATCGTTTTATACAAACTCCTTTCACAGGAAGACCCACGATTTTTTGTAACAAAAGCAGATAACGTTTCTCTGTGTTTATGATAACAGCTGTTTGATTGGTAGACAAGAATTGTACCTTATTTTAAGATATTTATCCTTCTTTTCGAGTAATGTAGTTGGTGGAATATAAACAAAAGAATTAAGTAAAAATCGTAGCAGGTGGTGTAGTTTTGCAAACCTCCATGGAAAAAAGGCGTGAACGTATGTAGGTATTTGTGTAATAAGATTGAAATGACTAGGTTGCTAAACTCAAAAACTGTTAAGTTTTCCAAGCCATGCAGGGAAAACGATATATCTATAGCGAGTTTTTTGCTTTGAAATCGACCTTAACCAGGTACTAGTTCTATTTTATAGACTGCTACTGAAAAAATTGATCTATAGCCGAAATATGTATTGAACCGAGTTCGCAATACTCAGCGTCACTGACGACCATGCTACAAGGTGTATCGTAAATACTTCTTGTTGAACTAACCAGACATATTAAACCAAAGAGAAGTTATTCTAAACACAACACGGTCTCAATCACTGACTGGTAGCGAGATAATAAATGTCAAAACCTCCTTTGATGTAACAATTCAGAAAAGAAAGGTTCAATTCAAGAGGTTTTCCACCTATTCGGTTTAAGTAGGCGCAGGGGCTTTTGTCGTTAGTTGGATTGTGTTTATGTAAGTCAGTAGGTGTAAGATAGAGAATCTGATAATATTTCTTTTAGCTTCCTAAGAAAATGTATTAAAGAAAAATCTTGGGAACTCATAACAATGAGGATCCAGTAGGTACCAGTCTAGGCGTCCACTAGCCAAAGCAAAGAATTCCTCCTGCCAAGTTGTGATCACACAGGTCATTCGGTAAACTTGTTTGGACAGGAGAGGTACATACATAAGTACTTCGTTGTTGATTAAATTTTACCTGCTTGCAGTAAAACAGTGAACAAAGCACCTCACATCGTTCTGTCACCTTTCACACGGAAGGAAGAACAACAAAACTTAAATGAGAATCACGCGCAGGATACGCGTTAAGAAATATAAACTATCAAACGGAAACCAGCCAGGATATCCTTTTTTATTTATGGTATGCTGTCTCCTTAGCATCCAGACGCACTTATAACGCCTTACCTGGGCGGTGTTCGAAGGTACCAGCGGCCATTTTGAAAAACATGCGCGTACGGCGTTTCCTGCGACGAAATGGTACGCTACCTACCCATTGTTATATGGGAGGGGATGCATGTGACATGAATACATATTGAAATAATGGTTTAACTGTCGAATTAAAAAAATATGTAGGCCCTACATGTGTTGGAAGGTTTTTTGTTCAATAGATCCTTTGGTAAACTAAACACAGAAACTGACGTGGAAGATTTATCGAATGTTTTTCAATGAACTGTGGACGAGTCGAATAGAAACTTTATTTTGTTTCATTAATTGAGTTTGGGAACACTGCGGTCATGAATATTAATTCTTGGGTCTATTTATGAAGTTGCTGAGTAAGTATGATGACGTTCTAATAATACAAGATTTATCTATCCATTATCCAAAAAATAGCCTTACCTAATTATTAGCAGGAACTATGTAGTGCGAAAGGACTACCTACTTACTGCTTTCGCGTATTTCCGTTTAAAGTTTATAGTGATCTCTGGAAAAAGTGCTCCACGATTAACTGTCAAATAGTTATAAGTTTCGTATTGACCATCATCAGTATGTATCTAGGATGACAACATGCGTTTGCGCACTCGCAGAGATGTGATGAAGCGCACCGCACTCCGTCTCATAGTCACCGTAACTTGTCCACTTGTCAAGTCCACAAGTGCAATACCAATTTTGTGTACCTACTTAGAATTCTCAGTTGTCTTCAAAGTTCGGTGAGCAACTGCACGCAAGTTGTCACTGTCAACGAAAAGTTAGCCAATACGAGTAGCCCTGCTGGACCCTGGACAAAACTGATTATACAATTTTAGGTTCATTTTACTTACCTAAAAGTGTGTGTCAATGTACCACCATATACTGGCTTGTACTGGTGATGTTCTTTAGAAACGTTAGGTGCGTAGTACACACATCCGGCGTGCGTGTTTGTGGATGACCTGGGGGTCGATTCTGCTATTGCAATTGTGTATCAATGACCGGTCAATAATCGATTTTTGACGTATAACGTCAAACTTATGACACATTTCCCATACAAAAACTGTCAAAGTTGTCATATATTCGATCAATGACCGGTCATTGAGACACGATTGCAATAGCAGACTCGAGCCCCTGTAAGAATGTAATCGAAGCAAAGGGAGTCTACTGTAAGGATCGTAGTTTAGGTGGCGCGTTCTGTAGTTTCTCCCTAAACCCATGCTTCTGTAGTAGATATGTCGTACTGTATAAATTCAAGTTCTTCTAACTTATCAGACAGACGTAGTTTTGCTGGGGAGTTTGTTTTGCTACTTCTTCTTTGCAGCAAAACCACTAGAAAGTGGCGACGGGCAGGCTATTTGGGGACTGTCTTGTAAGTAATTGTGACGTTTAAAAAGTGCTGATCCCCAGCCTGATTTAAATAAATGACTTTTGTTTTTATTTTTACATAAAATGGGACATGCGTAACGATGCGTAGGTACCTACCTCTAGCACGAATGCTTGACGCAAAAGTAAAGTTGAAACGCTTGCAGGGTAGTTTTATGTACAGACGCCAGCATGTCAAGTTACCCCAATATGTCAAATTTCTTTGATCGTTTTTCAACTTTATGACAAAAGAGATAAGGTTCACATTCAATTGGGAAAATTTGACACATTGGGGTAACTTGACGTGCTGGCGTCTGAACGTTGGTCAAGTGATCAGTGGCCCTGACTGCTATGCGGAGGTCGTGGGTTCGATTAAGCCCACCTTAGACAAATATGTATGTGTGATGAGCAAGCTAATTTTGTTCTGTAATTTTATGTACGTTTTAATTAAATATATAAGTATGTTAATCAGTTGTTTAATACCCAAAGAACAGGCTCTGTTTAGTTTGGGACTTGATGGCATTCTGTGAAAGTTGTGAAGTTTTATTTTATTCGTTAAAATTGGTGTTTTACTCTTAGGCCAAGAATTCGGAATGAGGCTAAGGGTGAGACTCCACCAAAGTGAAGATCAAGATGACAGGAGATGTGTCCTAATTAACCAATACGGTATTGTGATGTACTAAAGCTAGATGCTCGACTGAGCTGTCGAAATGCGGCAAGCTAACTGGTTGTACGACACAGCTCTTCATCTCCGCTTTGGTGGAGTCTCGCCCTAAGGGTATTGTATATCGTAGTACATTAGGTACCTATCTCCATGCATCGCTACTCCTACATGTACAAGCCAGTTGCTATGCAGTCCATTACGTGAACAATTTTTTTCAAACTAAACAGTAGCGCGCCTCAAACGTTTCATTTGAAACTGTCTCGCGTGAATGGGCACCGCACTCGAAGTACCTACTCATTAGAATCGTTTAGAGGGCCTAATTACACGATTAGTGAGTCATGATTGGTTACATCACTGGGCTATTCATCATCATCCGCCTACGGGCTATGGCTTTGTAGCCACTTTCATTTTGAGGTGGGGTGTACGCAGTATATAGTCTGCAGGGTCACGATTCCTTAAAAAATCCCTGTGTTCACACATCTTCTAGCCGTTACAGCACATATTCTAATTGAAAATAGTTTTACTAGATTTATAGGTATACCTACTTCAAAAAATTATGACGAGTTGGAGTTATTCAGAAACCAGAACATTACGAAGTATAATATATCTAGCAGACGTCGTTATATTATAAGTACTTCGTAATGTTCTGATTTCTGAATATCTCGTCACGCGGTTTCGCCCGCGTAGTTCTCGTTCCCGTGGGAATACAGGGATAAAAAGTAGCCTAAGTCACCTGGGGATAGTGTAGCTTTCCAACGGTGAAAGAATTTTTCACATCGGTTCGGTACTTTCGGAGCCTCTTCAATACAAACAAACAATCAAACATTTCCTCTTTCGAATATTAGCATAGATAATAATATTCCACAACTATTCACACAACACCATCTAGTCTCAAGCTTAACAGAGTTTGTGCTATGAGAACTAAACCTGATAAACATACTAGCTTTATTATATTTCTCAATACATAGGTACATAATATTATAGGTAAATTACACCCAGGCATAGAACAAATTGATCGTGCGAATCACAAAAAAACATTTGAAACATAGTAATCGTTCACGACCTCCGCCATAGGAGTCTGGGCCACTAATCACTAGACCACAGGCCAGTCAATTGGTACTTAAGGTGTAAAAATAATTTGTAGCCAGCGCGGTTCAACTAAATCTAAGGCAGATAGGCAAAGCTTGATCATAATACAGTGCGTGCCAGCTCCAAATATGACACAACAATGACCAGTCGCGAATAAATTGTCATTATAATCATCGTTTTATTTAGGCTCTTATGAAGAGTGATAATAATAAGTAGAGAATGAGTAATCAGTCTGTGGAGCTCCTCCACAGACTGATTACTCATTCACTTGTGGCTAAATAATAGCAGCCACACGGGATGAGCGAAGGTCGGTCCTTGGATGGGTGCCTCGGAAAACACGGTAAGCCATTGATCGCGAGCCTATCAATGATAAAACAGTCTTAAGGGTCGTTGTGGAAGCTCGTTGACACAAACGGTGCGTACCTACAGCGCGGGAAAGTTACCGTACCCTGAACGTAGATTTTAACGGCGAAGAAACGTTAATGTTCAACATGCTTTACAGTGACTTTTAACCCAATCAGCTACCGAAAGCTTCTAAAAATTCGCAAACAGAAAAACTGAACTTCAAGTGACATTTTGGGTCCAGTTCTCAAGACAATGACTTCAGTAGGTATCGGTTAGTAGACTGGCAACTTTGATAACGCGCATAATTTAGTGAATTGCAAAAAGTTACGGTTGAAAGGGTTTTCCGAACCGAAGTATCCTGCCTGGTCTACCTATGCCCTATCTATCAATCAATTTAAAGGGTTTTTAGCTTCTTTGAGTGGTGTGACCGGCGGATTGCCAAATCGTAGGTCTCGAGTTCGAACCCAAGGCACGCAACTCGTGACTTTTCGGATTCATGTGCGTATTACCACTTGCTTCAAAAACGGTGAAGGAGAACATCGTGAGGAATCCAGCGTACCTGAAAGATATTTCTCGAGGGTATGTACCTAGGTATTGCATGTAAGCACTGCAGGCGTGATGTCTGCAGTGCTTTTATGTTAAAACCACCGTGAAAATGTAGATTCAGAGAAGGCGAATTGAGCTGCTATTCCATACCTGCTAGGTATAGGTATTGACAGTTCTTTCACTCAAGTTTTCACGGAGTAACTATTACTGAATCGACCCCCGTAAGATGAAGAGGATCAACACATACATTTTGCCAATGAAAAAAGAATTAAATTAATGTAATAGAATGCTCATTGCTATACCAACCGGGCTAAAAACCAACAAAATTTTACCCGACACGGGAATAAAACCCAGCATTGCATCCAGTAGCTTAATTTCAACCACTAGACTGACGTGGTAACAACTGAGGAATTTTTACGAAACAATATTTCGCCACCGTTCAATTATCATGCCCTAAGTTCGTCGCGTGCACATATTTTCGCGTGCCGTCGCCATTGTGGTGGCTGAGAGACGCGATTTGAATGCTCATGCGCATTGGTGTTGATTGTGAACATACGAACGTGTTTTTTGTGCCGGTCTGTTGACTTTGAAGTTGTATTTTGTAGAGTCGCAATGGTACAGTAATGTTACATTAATATAACATCACGCCTGTATTCCCCAAAGGGTAAGGCAGGCAGGGGTGTTGTATTTTTAAGTGTCATGAATAGGAGACGAGCCTATTATCAGGAACAAATCTGGATTCCTGGCTGCTACTGAGAAATGCCAGATGGAAAACTCAATAACGTTGTGCCCGATCCAGGGTTGAACCCAGCCCTCACGCACGGCAGTAGCGCTTGCCTCCACTAGACCCAATGATAGTGTTAAAGAAAGAGATGCAACAAACATCGCACTAACAAAATCAGAAAGTTGATTAAGCTACTATATGTAGGTACTAGCTTATTTAAAGGTCTTAAATTTGCTTTCAAGAAGAATAATCTGGCGGGCCAAGCTTGTGTGTGACATTTGAAGTGAACAGACTTGGTTTGACTTTATTTCATTATCGTTACAATGATATTACCTCTAAGTAAAAAGGTGTAGATAGGTTACCTAAACTACATTCGATCTTCAAAAACGGCACACTTAACGCATGCACGCGTCCGTTGACGGCGCGACGACACTGAGGTCAAGTGTGGCTAGTTAGCCACATTTTAACGTGTCGCTCGCTGAGCGCTTATGACCTATCTACACCTTTTTACTTATAATATCATTGTATCATTAGTACACCGATACGTTTTAGGAACTGCGATTTAGTTGATGAAGTTAAGTCTGTTGTCAGAAATAGTAATAGGTAAGTATACACACACACACACACGTCACACACCCCAGCCACCTCTGCACTCTGTTTAAATGTAGCTTTGTCATAACGTTCGTTGCATTTGGAAGACTAGCTGTTGCAGTGGCTTCGTTGGCTACAAATCGAAAAATATCCCACGGGGAAATATAATCGGGATAAAAACTATCCTATGTGTTAATCTAAAACTATCAAACCGTGTGTTTTCAACAAAACCCACCCCACGTGAATGCCTTGACAACCAGCTACCGTTGGTCAACATTACGAAAACACACCCACCATTTTCATTCAGTGCACTCTTGGTACTTACACGCGAAATAAAGAAAGTGTTTTGTACCTATTTTGTTTATTTATTCTTCCATATCGCTTTTGGCACAAACTTGAATGAAACTAATTTCTTTTCAGAGTATACGTTGGGCAAACTCTGCACTTGGTACGTTCTAAGTGCAGAGTTTGCCCAGGAACCTATGTACAGATGCCAGCACATCAACCTACCCCAAAGTGTCAAATTTCTTTGATAGGTTTTCAACTTTATCCTATACAAAATAAGGTTCATGTTTAATTAGAAAAAAATGACAGTTTGGGGAAGGTTGATGTGCTGGCGTCTGTACCTATGTATTAAGATTATTTTTCTTTTTAAAAGCTTACTAGCAACACCTATGGGTTGCACATTACTTGTAGTCATGTTAACCCTTCCAACTAAATGAATCCGAATATGATTGTGTCTGAAGGTGGTTCACGTCAATAGTGCCATGGGTGGGGATCGAACTCATAAGCTCTCTATCGCTAATCCGACGCCTTAGCGACGACGACACGGTTGGTGCAATGGCTGAGGTATTGGTATCGGGTTTGATTCCCACATGAAACAAATTGGCTGACCATTTATCACAGTTCGAAAACACTCCGCAGAACATCACAAATCTAATCAATCAAAATTCATTTATTAAAATCAGGCCCCCAAAAAACTCCCCCCCCCCCAGCAATCACTCACACACATCGAGGACCCTTCGTACCTATCGTAAAGAATGTTAAGCCGTTGAACCAGCAGGCCTAGCCATATTACAAATTCTATTTCTATTATCGTAATCGATAAGGCGACAATAGAAAGAAAATGGCGTAAGTATATGCAATCAGCTGTTTGTCAATTGACAAATGTTAAAGAGTAGATTTGTATTAAGGCTGTAAATGAAATACACTTGACAATTGACAAACAGCTGATTCCATATACGCCTTTTTCTTTCTATTGTCTCAATAGAATAGAAATAGAATTTGTTATATGGCTAGGCCTGCCAGAACTGACATTTGTGGATCTTTGGCGATCGTTACCGGTAGTCAAAAGTGAGAAGTCTGACAACTTACTAGTTTTACCTGGTTATCCTGTTTCCCAGCAACTGTATTGTGCAGGTCAGATCGTCATATAAGCAGCAGCTCTATGTAAACGAATTATATTGAGCTGCATTCAGTTACATTGGAAGCCAACTCATAAAACGTTGGGAAAAGTCTAGGCAGATGATGATGGATGTATGGGAAACAGAAACGCTAGTAAAAAAGCTAGTATGCACGTTCCTACCTGAGCAAAATATCTACCACATACAAATGTTCTTCCGACTTTGTCGCTTTGTCGGGTCTATATAAGTACCAATTTATATTCTTCATATTACTTACTATGCTGCTGTTACCGGCTACCTGGAACGAAAAGACCATTACTCATTTCCGAAATGACCACACACCACGATATTACTTTGCAAGAGAGCTATATATACTATACATCATTGACATCGGTGATAAACACATCGTGAGGAAACCTGGACTTACTCCTTTATAAATATAAGTCTGAAATGGCCAATCCGCCTTGAGCAAGCGTGGTGACCAGTGCTTGTGCCTTCTCTGTATGAGAAGAGGCATTAGCACGGCAGTGGGACATTGCCCCACATTGCCCACATTTTTTGTGGGCTGGCCTCTTGGTCCAGTAGTTAATGGCCCAGACTGGATGACCCTGACCCTGGATTATTCCGGAGGTCCTGATCCATCTTAGAAACAAATTTAAGGGGAAGAAGATGGGTCAGGCAACGTAGTTCACTGACTGTACATAACACAAGCTCCTGCTTAGCTTGGGACTAGATGGCATTGTGTCAATTTGTGAAATTTATTATAATTATTATTTAAAACCTATACTGGTATAGGCTGGAAGCCCACTCCAACATAGTTGGGGATAGGCTCGGCAGATAATGTGACCATACTTTTATTGCGTTTAAACTGTACCTAGTGCACCTACCTACAGTCTGTACAATCTACAAACAATTGTATTACTTTGCTATTTTATGACAATAACCTTAGTTTCAAGGTTAGAGCTTTTAGCAGCGACTTGTCAATGGGACAGAACAATCCTGATAAATGAAAGGTCACGACTGAAGATGGGTTAACTGAGAAACTTCCTTGGTTTGTTTTAAAATATGTGTTTCTGCTCGCCTAGCAGTTTATATATGTATAGGTGGATCTGGATGAGACTCTCGACCACTACGTCGAAAGCCTCAAGCCCTAATGCATGTGAAAAGAGAAAATATAAAAGTACGGGCGTAGGTACTGTCTGTTTGTTTTGGGTATTCTATTCTCTAACACAGTTGTACTGATTTACCGGGACTTTCTCGCACAGGTCTTTTTAAATTATTTTTTTGTTTTTGTCTTTAGTTTTTTAATCTCTTCTTGTTTTTAACCCCCGACGCAAAAAGAGGGGTGTTATAAGTTTCACCGCTATGTGTGTGTGTCTGTCTGTCTGTCTGTCTGTGGCACCGTAGGGCCCAAACGGGTGAACCGATTTAGATGCGGTTTTTTTTATTTGAAAGCAAAGTTTCTTGCGATGGTTCTTAGACATAATTCATCAAAATCGGTTCAGCCGTTTCAAGGTTATCAGCTCTTTTGTGTTAGCTACTGTTGCTATTTTAGACGTCTATGGGTATTAACTTTACTTACAAACGTATGTGTGTCCTAAAATTTCGAACACCCATGTGTGTAATATTAATAAGCAACATTATGGTGTATTTGGTCTGATGCAGCCAGGATATCTAGCAGACTAATACACTCTTGGAAACATAACAGCAGATATGTCGTGTTTGGATTCATTTTAACCTGCATTTGGTTCTGCACACAATGCACTGATGGCAACTGGATGAGCTGATGCTGCAGCCAGGCTATCCAGCACACCAGTAGGTAGACTCTTAACAAAATAATAGCAGATATGTCGTGTTTGGATTCATTTCAACCAGCATTTGATTCTGCACACAATGCCCTGATGGCAACAGGATGAGCTGATGCTGCAGCCAGGCTATCCAGCACACCAGTAGGTAGACTCTTGACAAAATAATAGCAGATATGTCGTGTTTGGATTAATTTCAACCAGCATTTGATTCTGCACACAATGCCTTGATGGCAACAGGATGAGCTGATTCTGCAGCCAGGCTATCCAGCACACCAGTAGGTAGACTCTTGACAAAATAATAGCAGATATTATGTCGTGTTTGGATAAATTTCAACCAGCATTTGATTCTAAACACAATGCACTGATGGCAACAGGATGAGCTGATGCTGCAGGCAGGCTATCCAGCACACCAGTAGGTAGACCCTTGACAAAACTAATAGCAGATATGTCGTGTTTGGATTCGTTTTAACCAGCATTTGACTCTACATACAATACTTTGACAAATTCTCATAACTGTAAACTCTATAAAACAAAATTAATGCGTTTAAAAAATATAAAATAAAAATTAAATTAAAAATTTAAAAAACCCCCATCGCAAAAAAGTAAAACATTTAAAAAGTTAAAAATAACACTTTAGCCATGAAATTTTACGTAACGTCGGGGTACCGTTAAAATAAGTACCTACATACCTACAAGTACTAGGAACATTTCTTACTTAAGCGGTACCCCGACGTGAAGTAAAATTTCATGGCTAAAGTGTTATTTTTAACTTTTTAAATGTTTTACTTTTTTGCGATGGGGGTTTTTTAAATTTTTAATTTATTTTTTTTTCTTATTATATGTATTGCTGTTCTTTTGTTTTATGTTCTGTGCGTCCAAATAAAATATTTTCTTTCTTATTCTCACTTTCTTTCTTTCAAATGGGCCGGCAGTAGGTAGTCCTCCGCACGAGGCCATTACAGTCTGGGTTATTGTTGTAAAGTTTTCGGTAAAACTGAACCCAGACAGGAATGCGCTTTTGTATTATTTATATCTCATCACCAACACAGTCTCCGTAACTTCTATAACTGGTAAGTCAGAGCTGTATACCACCGGGCCACTCTTGGGCCACCTTTAGAAAGGTTTTAATTTTATATACTTTTGTTTGTATTTGAAATCATGTTAAAGGGTGCATTACTCATGACATCATTATGGTTTACCTACCTACCTGAGTGGTCTTGCATACTTAGCTTCCTAATAAGCAGTTACAAGTTTTCTGAGTTCGTATTTATTGCCGAATTTATAGCTTCTACCGGCGCTTATACACATTCAGAATAATATTAAGCAAGGGCCCCGCCTTATTCAGGTTAATTTTAGCTATCAAGTAGACAATCACGATACTTCCATCACACATTAACGATGGAAGGAAGACGATATTTCTATGAGCGCGCCTATTACAGTAATGCAACCATGTGTGCTGAATCGAAATTGCATCGCAAGGAATATAAAGACACCAAATTTGTAAAGAGACCCATTGTGGCCACAGTGGGCAGTCGATTGACAATTGACATTCGTTTTCCATAATTGAACAACGTCTATTGGTCATCGCACGTCGCCGCCATTTTCATATTAGTATGCGAACCGCGTTTCCCGCCAAAGACATTCGTGCCGCGCCCAACTCCTCAATAGAAAGAATCATGATGAAGGAATTTATGTTCGTTTTGTGTACGCGACAGCGTATGATAAACGATGAATAAATAATAAGCGTTTCTAGGTATGACGGCAGATACCTGATCGGCTTTAAAGCAAGTACCTGCGTGTATTATATTATGTTATATGCACTGCATTCTTTTGGTTTTTCAAGTTGATATCTACCTCCTCATCGGAAACTATTACTGTTTTACGACCAAATTAACGTAAACAAGTGATTTACAGTTCATTCAGCAGTGATCGTTACTTGAGACTGCGTAACAAAGCCTATAAAATAAACGTCGTTCGTAACATTTCACACGATTACTCAATTGGTACAATCACACGGGACTCTAATATACCGGAGTGCCCTGCCCGTACCCTTCGTACTACATTGTGAAGGTGATGAACGTAATCGTTCAGGAACCGTTATTCGTTCATAAATGCCCTGTCTGTTCGTGAAAGTAATATTAATAAACGAAAGTAGTAATGTCACTACGAAGCTACTGTCACCTGTCACACTTGTCATATCAAAATGTAAAAAAACTAAAAAGTA
Organism: Euplexia lucipara; assembly: GCA_921972225.1. NCBI lineage: Eukaryota > Metazoa > Arthropoda > Insecta > Lepidoptera > Noctuidae > Euplexia > Euplexia lucipara. The sequence continues at coordinate 20,561,924 of OV179159.1, forward strand.
AAAAATGGTTTATTTGAACCGGATGTTTTAAGCGTGTAGTATCTCACTTATCTCTTTCTTTCACATTGAACTTCTCTGTGTGTCTTACTTTATTTCATGCTAAACGTACCATCTAAAAATATCAACAAAGGTTTTTGCTGTCTGTTGATTCGACGATTGATTAGAATTCAGTTCCATGATTTCCTTAAGTATGAATTCAATCTCTTGATTATTATTTATAAATATCTAAAATGCAGGACCTCACAGGTATATTGAACATAATATTCATAATAAGTGGTGGGGTGTTAACTTTCGTGATTCTGTTCATCTTCGCCAAGAGACAGATTACAAGGTTCGCCCTTCGCTCCAGAAGAGGACCACACGTTCCCATCGGAACCGATGCGAAAAAAGTAAGTATATGATCACTACTTTCATCTTTATAATGTTCAGTCTCTCTGTAGCTGGAATATATCTGGTACAAAAAAATCATGACAACTTAGTAGGTATAATCATCATTCACATTAATTTAATTTGTCTGCATTCTACAATGTTAATAGGATAATAAGTAATAGCCTAACGCTAGGCACAATATATTCGACTAAATTCTAAACTAGGATTAGTTCTGCTATAATATCTAGTAAGAAATAAAATTTCAAATTTATAGTTACCTACCATTAACTTCAATGACATCCTACTTCTTTTAAGGTCTACTACAAGGAATCTATTTAATTGATGCTCATAATCCAGCCTGTTGGTCTAGTGGTTAGCAGCCTGATTGCTGTGCCGAAGTTTGTGGGGTCTATTCCCACCTAAGACAAATGTTTATGTGATTCGCACTATCATTTCGTGATGGATGTTTGTTACTCTTTCACATAAAAACTACTGAATGGATTGTAATAAAATTTGGTATGAAGTTAGCTGACACCCTGGATTAACACATAGGCTACTTTTTATCCCTATATTCCCACGGGAACAGGACCTACACGGGTGAAACCGCGGGACGTCTGCTAGTTATAAATATATTTATTTATTCACAAAAACACAGCTCTTTTACAAAATTTCACTTAATATGAAATTATTGATTTACAATTTATTAAGCTTTTAACTGCCTGATTTTATATCAATAGTTGTGCCCCCAGCACCCAACTTATAAATCGTTAAAACATTTATCATGTTGCCTGAAATAGCCAATTTTTGGTAAGAATGTAAAGTAGAACCATGAAATTAAATTGGACAAAACTGTGGTAGTAGTGTGTGTGATGAGTTGAAATGGAGAATGAACCATTTTGTTCAATACTCATAACACAAGTTCTGCTTAGTTTAGGACTAGATGGTGTTGTGTGAAGGTTGTGGAATTTTTATTGTTGTTATTAATTTCCATTTTGACCGATAAAGAAAATCTTACCTTCAATTATTTTGCTCTAGTGTCTAAAGAAAGAGCTGGAACGCCGTATCGAAGCTGTGCCACGCATCATGCACGAGCCTCGGCTGCTGAGCACAGAGCCATCACATTACATCCTGGAACCACAGCAGCCATACCACTACAGGTTCCGAGCTGTAGATGATGTGAAGACACTGGGTAAGACATTATTTTACAACATTGTATTGTAAATATTAAATGATATTTATTTCTCTACATAGGTTCATACAAACACTAATACATAATTTTTAAGCTAGAAGGTGAGGTTGGTATTTCTCTATATGAATTTGAGAAGGAATACCAAAGGAAAGTTGGAGGCCATTGTTTATTTTAAAGTCCAGACATTATCTTGGTCAGATTGTGTAAGAACAATGCAGATTAGTGTCTGAAATGGTCTATTGTAAATCAGGATGGGAAACGCAATTCAACCTCTACTTAGGAATAATATATTCAATCCATCTGATTTCTAAAGAAAGGCCTGGAACATGGGTATTGCTTCAAAAAGATCTTTGTTATTGTTTGCCAAGTTTAGGTATGTCTTAGTTACAAGCATAAAACCAAATATTTTTTTATGACAACTGCTGGTCACTAAGCAAGGTGTGAATCAAACAGTTATCCAGGAAATCAAAATGTTATAAGTTGATAGTCTGACAACAAGCCTAACCAAGAGGTATCATGTTACCCAGTTACTGGGTTGTGGAGGTCAGATAGGCAGTTGTTCCTTGTATTCGGTTAGACTGGACGCAGACCCCTCGCGGCGCACGATGCGCCGCCAACTCGGGTCCAATTACGGTACTCGGGTTCACGCGCGCCCCTCTTAGACGTCCCGAGGGAAGTCTATCACCTCACTCCCCTCGCTGACTTGGCGTTGCCCTTGGGGCCGGCATCAGTCGGGGGTCGCGGAAGTATCTTCTGTTCCCGTGACCCCCGGCGCAGGTGTGCAAAGGAACACGGGGTGGTTTTTAGTCAGTAAGAGTCTGACAGACCCCTCCGCCCTCCTCGGGCGGGAGACATCCATGAGGATTTACCACCCCCCAAAAAAAAAGGATGCAGGCCCTCTACAAGGTTTGGTAAAAGCAGGCAGTGATGTTAAGTCAAAAATATTTGTCCAAGAAGATACTAGATACTCATAGTTACCATGTTTCTACCTAGATTCTCAGCTGTCTCTCCATTTTGTCTAAATCCTAATCTCCACTATTACAGAAGAAGAGATAGCCCGTCAAGACCCCGGTCTCCGGCGTCACCCCCGTGAGTCCCTGCGAGCATTTCTGCTATCTTCGCTCGCAGCCCCCCTAGATGGACGCGGCCAGAAGCTGGTGCATCAGTTCTGTGACACCTACGAGTTTGCCAGGCATCATCCTGGCGAGTTTGGTGAAGATGAATACACAGCATACAGTCGGCTGCTGTTGAAATTGTTGGATGCGTGAGTGGCCTATATTTTTTTTTAGAATCATTGTTTTTTGGGTCTTTTGGCCAAATCTCAAAGACCAAACTTGTGATTTGAGTCTTTTTGTCCAGATGTTAGACAGACTTTTCAGTAGAACACTATAGGCACGATTGGATTATTTGATTCTTGCTCAAATAATAATGCTGTAAAAAACTAATAAGTAATTCGGGGGATAAAAAACGATATAATTCTTCTTAAGCGTGTGTGTGTGTGTGTGTGCAAACGCTGTCCTATAATTTGGAGAGTGATATTTTTCAGTGTCTTTTTCCACGGTTTTTTTTAAAAGAAACGTTATAACATTGTTCGCTAAAATCAGCGTCGTGTTTGTGTGAATATTTATTACAGACCCTTCACTGTCTGTAGACCAATAATTTCGCACTTGGCTGGTATTTTTAAATATGTTGATCTGTGTGATATAACCTGGTCAACCACTACAGTTGGTTAGTTTTCCAGAAATCAATCAGTTCTTTCTTACAGATTGCGTATTTGTAAAAATCATTGGTTTCAAATCATATAGCGTGCATGCAGCGAATAAGGCGGACGGAGACAATATGCTGACTAAATATCATGGCATCTGAAAACAGCATTTTCATATAAAAAAATTACCAACCCATCCAATCGTATCTTTTTTATTATTTCAGCTGCGGATACCCGACCGAAGCACCGTCGTTGCACGATTGCAGCGCAACAGTCACGCAACAGTAGCGCTACAGTCGCTCAACAGCGGCGCAACTATCGCTCAACTTGACAGATCTTGTTATATGCCTTCAGAGCCCGTCTTTTGAAGAGTGTGGGTACTTGCGTGGTGGTATCGGGGCGCGGGTCGCCGGTCCGTCGCGCGCGGTTGCTCGATGCAGCGCGGCTGCGTCCCGCCGCACTAGCAGCGTTGCCGCGACACAATAAGTTGCCCGCCGCTTTGCATAAGCATTATACGGCGCTTGAGGTTTGTTTAGATTTGTCGTAGTTCGGAGATATTTATGCGCACTTTACAGGCAAACGAGATTCTTGGGCACTTTTAGTTAGATACTAACATTTTTAACTTCTTCACAGGGAAATTGCTGCATATGTAATGAGGAGTATTTTTTGGCTGTATTCTTTAACCATGTTCTATTATTAACACATAGTACTATGTATTTACATTTAAGTAAACATTTATTTATTTGAATATATTTATGTTTTTATATAATCTACCTATGTTAATTTGTATTATTGTTTAATATTATGTACTTAGTTTAATTTATATTTATTTTAGTATTATTTTTTTGTTTTATTTGGATAAACCTTTTTGTTCTACGTTGTATAACTTGTGTATATAAATAAATGATCATAAACAGCACGTCGCAAAGTATGAATTTTAAGTCAATATGAAAAAAGCTACATTTGTCTGTTCAGACCTCACTTACCTGACAACTTTAAGCAGTACCTTTAGATTAGCGATCTGCATTGCACCCTTGACATTCTAAAAATTACCTTTATTGACATTTGCAAACAAGAAGAGAGAGATATATTTCTAGGCAGTTGCAGTAAGTCCTTGTCACAACAGTGTGAAAACTTAATAGCTTCCTTCTATTTACAGAATATGCCTATAGACTCGAAACTGGAAGACGAGGTGATCCGAATTCCCGTGAAGAGCCCTACGGAGCCGCTAGTGAAGGCGCCAGCCGACGAGACGGCCGTGTGAGCGAGGCTGCAGCGACACCCCGCACAGACACTGTAGTGTGGGGTGAACGTTGCTCTAAGAAGATGATGGTGATGGTGAACAATTGTGAACAGTTTGCATAGTGATTGGTGAACAATTTGAATAGTGATTGGTGAACAAGTTGACAGTGCAGCCCGTTAGTGGTGATGAATTAGCATAGATGATGTAGTGTTATTTAGGAATAAATTAACTGGAGGATAAGAAGCCTCTGGTCATGACACTATATTGTAGCCATATAAAAGGAGTTACACATAAAATAGACACTTTTAATGCGCGATGAACGTCGCAATATTATTACGGAGATAGTGTTATTGAGAGAGTGAAATCTGGGTAGTGAGTAAAGATATCATTTGTAGAAATCCAGAGCTGTTTAGAAAAATTAAGAGATTTAGAATACCCCGCACAGACAACATAACATAACGTCACGCCTGTAATCCCCGAAGGGCTAGGCAGAGGTGTACCTGGTAGTACACCCACATTTCGCCAGTTATGTTTAAGTCCCATGTAATAGGGGGCGAGCCTATTGCCATCAATCGGGTACAAATCCAGACTCCGGGCTGCTACTGAGAAATCCCAGATGGAAAAACTCAATAACACTTTGCCCGACCCGGGGATCGAACCCGGGACCTCATGCTCAGCAGTAGCGCTCGCGACCACTAGACCAACGAGGCAGTCAAAATGGAAATGGAAATGTTTAAAATCCCATGAAAACTGAAGTATTAGGTGGATATAGCTAATATAAAGGAGATAGTAAACGATCAGCAAGTTTGAAAATAAGGGAAAGGAAACAGTCCATCAGGTGGGAATCATACACCAACAAATTAAGAAGCCTTTTATGATAAAACCTGTAAATAAAAATAGTAGGTATTAGGTAGTCTGGATAATATTCTTCTGTTTTGTATATCTCTGCCAAATCGTATTCAAAGTTAATGTATATAGATTATTTGTATTATTATATAAGTAAACTCGATAAATAAGCTTTAATAATTTTATTTTACCCGTATCTTAAAAGTAAACAGAAATAAAGAAATAATATAAAACAAAATGTGTTCGCTATTTGAATACAACATACTTATTCGACTAGATTATAGTTAAATTACATTTTATCAATAAAATATACTTTTCAGTCTATTTTTATGCAGACCTGTGAACTGTGTGTTAGTAATGTTATATGTATATGCAGTTATTCGTCAATAATAATGTCTCGACCGAAGTGGCTCTCCCTGAAACAAGAAAACCAAATAATTATTTAATGTGAAACATAGCCTTAGTTTTGGTAAAATTGAAAATTGCAAATATGGGTATTAGGTCCATAAATGTTCTGGTATAATTAGGTTCTTCACATTTTGCCGCATGCAAATACTTAGATAACTTACAAATTATAAAATTAACGAAGTCAAGATGATGAGAAGAAAAGATATGTAACGACAGACGTCAATGTGTTAAGATGCAATAGATAGCCAATGAAAAAGTATGAAACTGACTTTTTTTATTTCACGAGAAAGTTTTTTATAATCATATTTTATCCTCTGAAAGTTACTTAGTGTTTTATAAATAACCGTATCACCTGGGCTGGGTAGTAAGATTGGAGTATTTGGTTAGAAAAGTCTCGGTAGCAATCTGGATTGAGCCGGTTAACTCCTTGACTGCGGGACTCACATACGCTGTGTTTACGCCGCCCGAACGCCAGTGCGGCTCGCGCACACCGCTTGTGTTTTCATATTTTCCGTTACGGCTGTGCGGCAAATCACGCCAAGCGTGTAAAATTTAAATATGCCGCGAGTGCGGTTCTCGCACGTCTGTTTCGACGTTTGATAATTTCAAGTTTCAAGTCAATGATAATTTATTATTTAAAATACTGAACCAGTAAGGGTTTCAGAATAGAATAATTTCGAAAAAAAATATAAAGTTGAAAATTGTATAATTAAGCTTTTTATATTTTAGGGGTATGAGGAACAGGGTGTAAAATTCCTAATGCCCCATAAAAACGGATCTCCCAGACAGACCGGTGTTGTTTCTGATGAGCCGGTTGTTGTCGGCATTTTTTAAATGTTCAACTTACCCATCGCGAAGTAGGATTTCAGTTTAAGTTCGAGATAGATGCCGCTACAGTATAATCATCTTGATCACTTGATCAAGATAATAATACTGTAGCGGTTGACTTCAACAAACTTACAGTCTAGTCCATATGTTGTGCGTGGCGAAGTCTTCCGCATGTCGTGCGGCCAGCAGCGCGCGCTGGCATGCGGCCGCCGTGTCTGCGTGCTGCGCCGACATGCGCGTGTGACACAACCACTCTAACATCTGTAACACGAGGCGAGAGGACTGGAGATGTGAAGAGGTGTGTTACAACCACAGACATAGATAGCGTTGCCAGGTCCTCATACCGAAAAGCCGGACAGAGCTGTGAGTTTGGCCTAACATTTGGGTCAAAAAGCCGGACATCCTGCATTTTCAACAATTTTAAATATTCGTGTAAAAAATTTTTTTTTTTTTGGCCTAACATTTTGGTAAAAAAGCCGGACACTTTGCATTTTAGGGGATTTTTTGGTATTAATGTAGAAAATTAATGAAAACCCAGCTTTTTTGATAATTTATAATAAAACTAATGCCAAATTAGTCTAAAAGTACTTTATTATTAATCAGTCTCAATAATTATTTCCTTAATTTAAATTAAATGCAACATCAGTCTAAATTATGTGTCTTAAATTCTCAATATATAAAACAAAACAGAACTTATTCTGTAAATAATCAAAACAAAACAAAACTTCTTCTCTTAATAACCAAAACAAATCTCTACTCTTATTAATCAAAACAAAACTTCTTTAAATAATATAAAATCGACACTTCTTCTCTTAAATAATCAAAACAAAAAAGACTTCTTATCTTTCAATTAGACATTAAACATTATTCTAAATATTTTTGGTTTGCAGTAACAAGCTTTAAAAGTTCAGTTTCTTTTATTATGCAGTTGTAAAAATCCTTGCACGATAAGTGTTTTAAATTGTATTCTACGAGTAGCATTTTAGCAACTGTATCTACGTTAAGTCTGTTGCGCTGTTTTGACCATTGTTGACCTATTAGAGAGAAAACTCGTTCCACGTTTGCATTGTGGCCTGGAATCGCGAAATAAAATTGGCAAATAGTTAGAAATTCTGAAAAGCTTTCTTCAGAATTCATTGATTTAAAATATTGGACCCATTTTTTGTGGGCTAACTGTTTCTTGAAATCAACATCCTCTTTATTATTAATTAAAAAGCTTTTCAGGTTTTGCAGTTGAACAAAACATTTGCTGTCATCAATTTTGACGTTGTTTTTCGTTATGATACTTATAGTTTTGGAAACTTGATTCCATTCAGGAACATCTTTTAAAGACATCCATGAAAAATGTTTTTTCTCTTTGTATAGGTTTTCAGTCCATGATTTTAAATATTGTACTGCAATTGTGTACATGTTTTTAATATTTTCTTTGAACGCAGTCACTTGGTCAACATTCTTGTCAATGTCATTAAACTTACGTAAAATAGAAACCACTTTTAGTGGACAAAAATCTTGTTCAATCCTTGCATTTATGCTGTTCATTATTTCAGAACAGTTTTCTAATACCTCATTCACTGAAACATCAGCCTTCTCTGTATTTTTGATGTAGTTTTGATATATGGCCATGAAAGAATGAACAGCCCAAAAATAGCCTTCGTTCAGATCATTTTCGAAAAATTCTCTTAATGTTCTTGATGCATTATTCCCGCTTGTCAGAAAATATGACTTCAGCGGGTCATACATCTGTAAGATTCTTTCTATCGCTGGGAACAAACTCAGCCAGCGGGTCTTTGAATGATATAGCATTTGTTTAAAATGAACGTCTAATTCTGAACTAATCCTTTTCAGTTCCTCTGTGCGTACTGTAAATGTAGCAAAATGATTGTGAAGCTGCATGACAATACTTTCAAAGCACAATGGCAAAGAATCGAGAGACCTATGGACGGAATTATTGAAAATATGCGCAACGCAACCGACTCCAACTATATTTTCATTATTCGTTAGAGATTTTAGTAGGCAAAATACATTATTTTGTCCTCCTCTGTCTTTGCCGCCAAAATTCGTAGCAGCATTATCAGCCGAATAAGCCACTAGTTTGTGCGAGAGGTTTTTGTCGTGCAGAGAATCGTAGACGTAACTAGATATCGTTTCGGATGTCTCATTTTGTTGAGATTGTAGGTCTATAAGGGAGACCTGAATCCCGTCTTTCATATAATCAAAATACTGAATTAACAGCGGAAATAGCTTAATATTCCCATGATTGCTTGCATCGGTCGAGGCGCTTATGTATTTTATGTCACACAAATCGTCCAATGTTTTTTTTAAAACATATGGAGCAAGAACATTTTTCAAAATTTCTTCTGCCTTTGTCCTGGCACAGAATACTTCTTTAGCAATATTTGAATCTGCATAAAGGCATTTTTGAAGTGGCACTGTACAGTCTAGTGAGTTAAACGACTGATTGTGTTGTACTGTATGAAAAACCAACGTAGCCTCAGCTGCTTGCACTTCACGTTTTGGTCCTGCTTGTATAGTAACGAAACTATCCATTTTTGATGAATAGGCAGAGGTCCTGATATTTTTTCTATGCTTTTCTGTGGCCAAATGTTTTTCCAGGTCATATTTTCCTTTGCTGGCTATTGATATGATCTGGTCACATACCTCGCATTTAACCTCCCATGGTTCAGCTTTCGGGCCTGCCGACTTAAACATTTTGTAAGAGTTTTGTAACTCTTCCGAAAATATACATTTTCTTTTTGGCATTTTGTTTGAGATCTGAAAATAATAAAACGTTTTATTTACCTATTTCTTACAGCATCACTCACATACACTACACTCAACTCAACACATGATGGTTTATTAAATTTAAGTAACACAGAGTACTGTACAAATACAAAACTTACCAAAGTTCTTGTCATTAAATTTCTACTTGCACGCACTATATATGAATTTTGCCTGTAATTCGTTGAGCTAAGTGGAACACGCAACGGTGCGTACCATCGCTTCGACCTTCCAGGAACATTAAAATAAAATTTGGATAAAATATCGGAATTATTACTTAATTGAATTTGGTATTGACAATTTTTAGTAATGAGGTACAGTCACAGATTGCTCGCCGATTAATTAGGGGTAATAAATGATACTTCTTACAGAGGTGAGGTAATCTTCAGACCGGTAGGGCACTTTCTGATGATAACACAAATACTTGATAAACCTCTTTTGGATGCTTTATATACGATCAATGTACCTACTTGTGATAACAAGGATTCCAGATTTCAGACGCGTACTCCAAGTGGCTTCTAACAAAAGTACAGTAAATAATTTTTAAAGTTTTGGCTTGAGTGAAGCACTTGGATAGCCGCATTATGAAACCTAGAGCTTTAGATGCTTTAGCGCCTATGGCATTGACATGAGATTCAAATGTAATTTTAGAATCATGATATACGCTAGATCTCGTATGCATCGATCGATATTCCACGACTATTCACACAACGCCATCTAATCCCAAGCAGAGCTTGTGTTATGGGTAGTACACAACTGACAAACATACTTAAGTATATATTTCTAAATACATTCATATTGTAGATAAACATAAATATGATCTATCTGAGTTTAAATGTGTGTAAATAAACCCACGATACAGGATCCATTCCTAATGTAAAGCAACATTTTCAAAATATGAAGAAAAAGAAAGATTTTTTTGTATAATGGGTCTACTCTTGACCTCGATCTTGTCCTGCGGTCAGAGATGAGGTCGACGATGGAACGAGCTTACCCATAAGAAGCCTATTAACTCGCGACTTAAACAGATTGGGGTCATATGAACTCTGGAATACTGATGCAGGAAGGGAATTCCACTCCTTGGCTGTGCGTATAATGAAGGAACAGGCAAAGCGCTTCGTGCGAATGTGTGGAACATCTACAAGGAATGGGTGATAACCTGCAGTACGTCTGGATTCCCGATGGAAGAAAGGAGATGGTGGAATGAGCTCGTGGAGCTCAAAAGCACACTCACCGAAATACAGTCTGTAAAAGACCGACAGACATGCAGCGGCTTTGCGGCGGTGGGCCAGGATTTGCTACAATGTTAGGTATTTATGCTCATACACCCATCTCACAAACTTCCATCAACACACCAAAGTATCTACAACCTACCTGCAGAGTACAGTTGCTCCACGCCTCCCTGCCGCCCAGCTCAGCAGCTGCAGCGGGCAGGAGTGCATGCCTGACGTTGCGACTGCTGGCCAACTGCTCCGCATCCGGCTCCAAGGACCAAAGGCCGCTGAACACGATGACGCATAGCATGAACACGTCGCATAGATACAGCTTGGCTGATTTGTCTTCCGTTCTGGGGATGGATATTAAAAACTTGTATTAAAGGATGAAGGGTTATCGATGCATTATACTGACATCATGCCTATATAATCTAACCCATGACATTGACATTTTAATGAAAAACTTAATAATATACTGTTAAGTTTAAACATGAGAGTGGCTCGGTACGGGCCATTTGATTTTGTTAATTTTGTAAAGTTCATTTAAAATGTATAAAAATAAAGAATTTTCGAATTAAAATAAAAGTAAGGATATTCAATGGCCTTAGAGTTTCATTGCCGCAATAATAAATGCTTAGAAGTTATCTAACAGAATACTGTATTATTTATTTGCTGCTCACTTTCATATTTGGAACAAAAATGTATGAAAACAAGCCAACATCTTTTGAAATCTGTATACTTATTATTATAATATTTTATTGGGTTAGAAAGAAAACATGCACTATTCAAGTTTTAATTAAAAAAAAATAAACAAGAAAAAGTGTAGAAATTGGGATAAGCCTCAACCCTGTATTGATGCAGCTGTTATTTATTACAAAGAAATAAATGTCCTTGTCTTATCGCAAGTTAGTCAAAACTTGCGGTTTTAGGTAATAGTAGACTGTCTGTTAAGTTCAACCTGACTTAATACTTATTAAATATTTTTAACAGAATTCTTGTAATCAAAAACTCTATCATCATTGCTATATGTGAAACTATCTGGTGCCCGTGACTTTGTCTGCGCAGGATTAGCACTTCAGAACAGTTCGCAGATAGCAGATTTCTTTCCTACTTACTTTACACTTATTGTTAGATTTTGGACAGTTCATTCAATATCTTTATACTATATTATAGCTTAAGTGATATTCTGTGTGTATTCTGTTATAGTGTTATTGGGTTTTTTAATCTGGGATTTCTCAGAGCAGCCCGGAGTCTGGATTTGTGCCCGATGAATGGCAATAGGCTCGCCCCCTATTACATGGGACTTAAACATAATGGCGAAATGTGGGTGTACTCTGCCTAGCCCTTCGGGGATTACAGGCGTGACGATATGTATGATATGTGATATCCATAAAAAATTGATAAAATGATATCCATGAAACATCCATACAAACTTTTGCATTTATTATATTAGTTGGAAGTAACAATGTCCACTTACTCGTTGAAGGCGACTTGTGTGCGTCCCATGAGCTGTAGGAACCACTCCCTGGTCGACTCTGCATCAGGTTTGGCTGCCTTTAGGGCAGGTAACATACAACGCAGAGAGAATTCTTGCTCGCTGCAATGAAATTATCGGTATTTTTCATTGTTATCTATGTGCGTTAAATACTTGTTTATTTATTCACTTATATGAATCTGGTATTCTGGTAATACTAAAACAAAAGACAGAATAAATCATTCTCGGGGGGCGAGTTAATCTAAGTGACGTCACATATCTAAATCCCTAGTAAAATACTAACGACAACATTAACTAAGTACCTAAGTACTGAGATAATTAACATTATTTTTTATGTGCGGTAAGTTGAAAATTACGAGGGCTACATGAAAGCAAAGGCTGTAATTATCAATAGTACGTCATATGACGTTTTTTAAGATATTTGCGAGAAAATCAAGAAGGTCTCTCAAGAAGGTGAATCTCTGCAAGAAGGTGCTTAAGCCTCCAATTTTTTAAGTGACAGTGGTTATTTCAAGTAGTTTTTTATTGCTTTTGTCTTTTTTTTTTCTTTCTTTTAACAATTTGAGTCGAGTACTGTTATCTGTGATCGCGGCTTATTTGATTTGATTTATGATTGTAAATCTACACGCGAGGACTTGTAATTGGCTTTCTGGTTACTATTACTTTCTTATTTGTTGTGTTTTTATTAGCTGTAAGTCCTCCATGTACTAAATAAATAAATAAATAAAATAAATGAAACTCGGACTGACATTTTCAAATAAAAACAATACAGAGAATAGAAAAAGCGCGCGGAATGATTTTTACTTGTTCACAAAATAGCGATACGCGCACATCAAGTTACCCCAATGTGTCAAATTTCTTTGATCGTTTTTCAACTTTATGTCAAACAGAATAAGGTTCATATTCAATTGGGAAAATTTGACACATTGGGGTAACTTGATGTGCTGGCGTCTGTACAAAAACAGCCAGTATAACTATAAAGTAAATTCATATTTTTTTGTTTTTGTTACTTGACAAATGGTTGTAATTTATTGTGAAAATTAATTAAATTAAAGAATTTAATGTTTATTTTTTTATAGTTTATCTCCCAAAGTTAATTTTATTCATAAAATGTTGACCACTTTTCTGACATAAAAACTCTTTGCTAAGATTTAAAAAAGTACCGTTTGTTTTAGACGGAGCATCTTGTAATTCGTGGGTTTTACCTTATTTAAAAGAAACTCGTGCGTTTTACAATACAATATCGCACAAGTATGTAATGAGATACATTACGATATTGAAATTGGTGGAATAAGAGACCCTTTACGAGCAAATCTATTCATTACAACAATAAAAATGTTTTCATTACAATTATATTTCCAACAGAAATTATTTTGAAACAAATTATGTATAGTTTTATTTAACGAATTAGAATTTATTTCACAATGTGTGATGGCACTTTAGAGAACACATGACATGAATGAATGACCACCTCAGATTTTTAATTTGAATCTTTATTGCTGCGAAATAAAGATGCTGAAGAAGTAAAAAAGTTACTAGGAGAGTGTAGTTAGGACGGCCGCACTCTTGTACCGCACTTACCTGGTACGGTTAGCTGTTCTTACGTAAGCTGCGTCGCCTGCGCATCGATGATCTCGTTGAGCCAGTTGAGCGCGGAGTCACAGCCAGGCAGCGCGGCCACCGCACAGCGGACGGCCGCACTCTTGTACCGCACTTACCTGGTACGGTTAGCTGTACTTACGTGAGCTGCGTCGCCTGCGCATCGATGATCTCGTTGAGCCAGTTGAGCGCGGAGTCACAGCCAGGCAGCGCGGCCACCGCACAGCGGACGGCCGCACTCTTGTACCGCACTTACCTGGTACGGTTAGCTGTACTTACGTGAGCTGCGTCGCCTGCGCATCGATGATCTCGTTGAGCCAGTTGAGCGCGGAGTCACAGCCAGGCAGCGCGGCCACCGCACAGCGGACGGCCGCACTCTTGTACCGCACTTACCTGGTACGGTTAGCTGTACTTACGTGAGCTGCGTCGCCTGCGCATCGATGATCTCGTTGAGCCAGTTGAGCGCGGAGTCACAGCCAGGCAGCGCGGCCACCGCACAGCGGACGGCCGCACTCTTGTACCGCACTTACCTGGTACGGTTAGCTGTACTTACGTGAGCTGCGTCGCCTGCGCATCGATGATCTCGTTGAGCCAGTTGAGCGCGGAGTCACAGCCAGGCAGCGCGGCCACCGCACAGCGGACGGCCGCACTCTTGTACCGCACTTACCTGGTACGGTTAGCTGTACTTACGTGAGCTGCGTCGCCTGCGCATCGATGATCTCGTTGAGCCAGTTGAGCGCGGAGTCACAGCCAGGCAGCGCGGCCACCGCACAGCGGACGGCCGCACTCTTGTACCGCACTTACCTGGTACGGTTAGCTGTACTTACGTGAGCTGCGTCGCCTGCGCATCGATGATCTCGTTGAGCCAGTTGAGCGCGGAGTCACAGCCAGGCAGCGCGGCCACCGCACAGCGGACGGCCGCACTCTTGTACCGCACTTACCTGGTACGGTTAGCTGTACTTACGTGAGCTGCGTCGCCTGCGCATCGATGATCTCGTTGAGCCAGTTGAGCGCGGAGTCACAGCCAGGCAGCGCGGCCACCGCACAGCGGACGGCCGCACTCTTGTACCGCACTTACCTGGTACGGTTAGCTGTACTTACGTGAGCTGCGTCGCCTGCGCATCGATGATCTCGTTGAGCCAGTTGAGCGCGGAGTCACAGCCAGGCAGCGCGGCCACCGCACAGCGGACGGCCGCACTCTTGTACCGCACTTACCTGGTACGGTTAGCTGTACTTACGTGAGCTGCGTCGCCTGCGCATCGATGATCTCGTTGAGCCAGTTGAGCGCGGAGTCACAGCCAGGCAGCGCGGCCACCGCACAGCGGACGGCCGCACTCTTGTACCGCACTTACCTGGTACGGTTAGCTGTACTTACGTGAGCTGCGTCGCCTGCGCATCGATGATCTCGTTGAGCCAGTTGAGCGCGGAGTCACAGCCAGGCAGCGCGGCCACCGCACAGCGGACGGCCGCACTCTTTTACCGCACTTACCTGGTACGGTTAGCTGTACTTACGTGAGCTGCGTCGCCTGCGCATCGATGATCTCGTTGAGCCAGTTGAGCGCGGAGTCACAGCCAGGCAGCGCGGCCACCGCACAGCGGACGGCCGCACTCTTGTACCGCACTTACCTGGTACGGTTAGCTGTACTTACGTGAGCTGCGTCGCCTGCGCATCGATGATCTCGTTGAGCCAGTTGAGCGCGGAGTCACAGCCAGGCAGCGCGGCCACCGCACAGCGGACGGCCGCACTCTTGTACCGCACTTACCTGGTACGGTTAGCTGTACTTACGTGAGCTGCGTCGCCTGCGCATCGATGATCTCGTTGAGCCAGTTGAGCGCGGAGTCACAGCCAGGCAGCGCGGCCACCGCACAGCGGACGGCCGCACTCTTGTACCGCACTTACCTGGTACGGTTAGCTGTACTTACGTGAGCTGCGTCGCCTGCGCATCGATGATCTCGTTGAGCCAGTTGAGCGCGGAGTCACAGCCAGGCAGCGCGGCCACCGCACAGCGGACGGCCGCACTCTTGTACCGCACTTACCTGGTACGGTTAGCTGTACTTACGTGAGCTGCGTCGCCTGCGCATCGATGATCTCGTTGAGCCAGTTGAGCGCGGAGTCACAGCCAGGCAGCGCGGCCACCGCACAGCGGACGGCCGCACTCTTGCGCAGCTGCGGCGCCGACACCTCCCACCAGCTCGACGGTGACGTCATGCGCTCCAGGTACTTGCTGGACAGGCAGCGACACGTTTGCACGAACGTGGGCCATGCCTGGGGGAACCAACTTATTATGCAACATAGAGATTTGAGGTACTACAGGGAGGACATTCGAAGAAATGTCATAGAAAAAACAGGCCAGAATAGTACATTATGATATAGGTGCGGTAGGTTGATAATTACAGCCGACGCAATATTGCTAGCCGCAGGCGAGGGCTACAAGAAAGCAGAGGCTGTAATTATAAAAGCGAACGTATGTCATACGACGTTTTATAACATACTAGCTGTACCCTGCCACGCTTCGCTGTGGCACATTGTGATTGAATGTTTAAAAAAAAAAAAATTACGTGTGGCACTCGGAGACTGCCGCGCTAAAGCTATTGCACAGCATTTTTTATCACTTCCTCTCCTCTCCCCCTGTCCCTCGCCCTCCCCCCTCCCCATCTCCCCCTCCCTCTCCCCACATCTACCACGCCCCTTCCCTCACTCCTCCCCTCTCATCTCCCCTTTCCCTCCCTCACTCCCCCCCCCCCCTCTCTCACTATCTCTCCCCTCCCCCCCCTCCCACTAAACTCCCCTTTTACCCTCCCCCTCTCCCCCTCCCACTCCCTTCCCCCCTCCCTCTCCTCGTGATATTTCAAAAAGTCATTAAAAGTTCTGCTATTCATTGATAGATGGCAAAACTAAAAACTAAAAAGTATCACCGCTGTGCCTGTGTTAGGTTATTTTCGTTACAGAATTTCTGTATCCGGTTTCCACGCTCAAGGCCCGCGATAGAAGCTTTGCAATAACTTAAAAAATATGTCAGAACCATCCTTGATGCGGATTATATCATGCTAAAATTTCAGCTCGATTGGTGCATAACTTTTTGAGTTTTTGAAGCGTACACAACCCAACATAACATTTTTATATAATTATTATTGATGTTATCGAGCGGGATATAAAATGATAAAATTATGAAAATGACTATTAAAAAGCAAGAGTTGGTGATAAAAAAGTGCAAATTTAGAATTGTATTAATTTTTTGATGCCACATAATACGAAAATAAAAAAAATAAAAATTATCAAAAAAATAAAAAATAAAAATTTTGAGTGATTATCCCTCATCCCTTACGCTGGATATTAATAATCTTTCTCGGTTGCTATCTTGATCCCGATCTTTGTCTGTAACCAATCAACGGCCGAATTCGCCTATCCGAGTCTAAAAGATGTCCAATCAGAAGCAGCCGTCAAAAACAAAGGATCGGGATTTGGATTGAGATAGAATATTAATATCGGACGTTAGAGGTTAGAAAAATAGATAGTAGCCGATTCTCAGGCTTACTGAATATAAATAAAAAAATTTATGAGAATCGGTCAAGCCGTTTCGGAGGAGTATGGGAACGAACATTGTGACACGAGAATTTTATAGATAAGAAGATTTGCGAGGAAATAAATAAAACTCGGAATGAATTTTCTATTAAAAACAATACAGCGAAAAGAAAAAGCGCGCGGAATAATTTTAACTTGATCACAATTGGCGATGCGCGCGCATCAGTTTTTTTTTAAGTCAAAGGCACAAATACAGCCAGTATTACTAATAAAGTAAATTAATTAATATTTTTTTTGTTTTATTTATTAATATTTTTTTTTGTTTTAGTTACTAATAGTTGTAATTTATTGTCAAAATTAATAAAATTACCGAATTCAATGTTTATTTTTTATAATTTATCTCCCAAAGTTAACTTTATTCATAAAATGTTGACCACTTTTCTGACATAAAAACTCTTTGTTATGATTTTAAAAAAGGAACCGTTCGTTTTAAGTCGGAGCATCTTGCAAACCGTGCGTTTTACATTACCATAAACACAAGTGCGTAATGAGACACGTTACGATACTGAATTTGGTGGAATAAGATACCCTTTTCGAGCAAATGTGTTATAAAAAGTATTATTTTATGTATGGATGATTCACCAATCGAGTTAAATTATTACCTTCTACTACTACTACTTCAAATACTTACTACCTACTCTAGTATTGTATGTAATATAGGGGCACGCAGCGTAGTCATTCAGTTTAAAATCATGTATTTTGTATCTTTCAAAATCAATGCATTGCAGTAAGGTAGTTAGGTTAGGTAGTTAGGTTAGCTATAGGGTAGGTTCTGGGCGGCTGACCTGACGGCCGGCAGCATCGCTGTCCTGCGGAGACCGCAGCGAGCGATGGCCGTCAGAGTCATCAGGGGCTATCGCACGATCTCCTACGAGGCGGCCGGAGTACTGGCCGGATCCCCGCCCTGGGACCTGGAGGCGAAAGTACTCGCGTCACTGTACCGGTGGCGCGAGGAAATGCAGGCGCGCGGCGAGCGACCGATGCAGCGACACATGGAGTTGCGCCGGTCGCAGCTGTGCGAGGTCCTGGTGGCGGCATGGCGGGACAGGCTTTCGAGCCCTACCGCCGGCCTCGTCACTATCGAGGCGGTCCGGCCGGTGCTCGAGCGCTGGCTCGGGAGGAGGCACGGCTCCCTGTCGTTTCGGGTGACGCAGGTGCTTTCCGGGCACGGTTGCTTCGGAAAGTACCTGTGTCGCATAAACAGGGAGCCGGACGCCCGGTGTCACCACTGCGTCGACTGTCGGGAGGACACGGCGCGGCATACGCTGGCAGAGTGTGCCGCGCGGGAGGAGCCGCGCCGTGCTCTTGTCTCTGGAGTAGGCAGTGACCTGTCGCTGCCGGCCGTGGTCGAGAGGATGGTCGGCAGCGTCGAGTCCTGGGACGCGGTGGTGTCCTTCTGCGAAACGGTCATCTCGCAGAAGGAGGCTGCGGAAAGGGAGAGGGAGATCACCTCCACTCACCCTGCCCGCAGCAGACGCACCGGGCGCAGGCGGAGGGCGGACAACGCCCTCTTCCAGCCCCCCTGAATGGGTCCAGGGCGACGGACGCGGGGATGTCCGCCGCCCCCACGTACATGGACCCGAGGTGGCGGCGCGTCGTGTTCACGCGCGCCCCTCTTAGACGTCGCGAGGGGAGTCTAACACCTCACTCCCCTCGCAGACTTGGCGAAGCCCGCGGGGCCGACACCAGTCGGGGGTCGCGGAAGTATCTTCCGTTCCCGTGACCCCCGGCGCAGGTGTGAGAAGGAACACGGGGTGGTTTTTAGTCAGTAAGAGTCTGACAGACCCCTCCGCCTCCCCGGGCGGGGGACATCCATGAGGATTTTCCACCCCTAAAAAAAAAAAAAAAAAAAAAAAAAAAGCTATAGGGTAGGTATGATAAGTTAGGTTAGGTTATATGTATATATGTTGTCATTATATAATTCTATCTAACACAAAAGGTAGAGCACATTAGGGACCCGCTAAATAATAATAATAATTTATTATAGTTTACTAAAAAAATATGGAAATATTGGAATAGACAAATATTGGAGAGGCACATCAAGTTACCCCAATGATATTTTCATTGGGGTAACTTGATGTGCTGGCGTCTGTACATCGTCCTCACATATAATCTGATTAATGTCTACAAAATATTGTAAGATCTATTTTGAAAAGAGTAAGTATGGAGTTTCTTGCACATTCTTCTCCATACGAATCAATCGGGCTCAAATCCAGACTCCGGGCTGATACTGAGGAATTCCAGGTTGAAAAACTCAATAACGCTTTGCCCGACCCGGGGATCTACCCCGGAACCTCGTGCTCAGCAGTAGCGCTTTTGCAATGTGCAACTAGAATCATTCTCTTAATTTATTAAATTAGTAAGTCCGACGTTCAAAAGTGCCTGTTACGGGTATAATTGAAATAAATGATTTGACTTTGAGTAAGTGGTAAAGGGCGGGTGTTTTGGGGGACTGTCTTATGTAAATCGTGATGTTCAAAAAGTGCTGATCCTCAGCTT
This sequence comes from Euplexia lucipara, assembly GCA_921972225.1. Taxonomy (NCBI): domain Eukaryota; kingdom Metazoa; phylum Arthropoda; class Insecta; order Lepidoptera; family Noctuidae; genus Euplexia; species Euplexia lucipara. The sequence continues at coordinate 20,581,680 of OV179159.1, forward strand.
AATTCGATTCGATTAATATAGCCATTAGCTTTTATTTCTCGGAACCGTTGAGTTCCGGTCCTTTCAAAGGCGTACGAAGGGTCAAAGCCATTCGAATAGGCCCATTGTAGTCTTTAATGAAATGAGGCACCAACAGCAGATTCTCCCTGTATGCATTAGACTAGTGCACCCAAGAACAACCTGCGACTGGTGTAAGACTATTGCAGACTATGGAAACAAAAGTACTGGACTATGGGTAAGGGTGGCTAAAATGGACTGTATACCTAAAACTATAAAGAACTATGGCCCCTGCTTTACCAATGTTTTACATACACGGATTAAATGACAGGGGGTGACTTGCACACTCAATAATGGGCCCTCTAAAACCGCCGCTAGCACAAAGTGACGTAGCGACAAGAGGGCAACGTGTCCTGAGGTGCTAAGGGAGTGGAGCGGCATTCCACGGCTATCAGGACAATCCCGGAAGTATTATTATAAGATTTTTCACTTACCACATTATCATCATCAATAATTGTAAAGTATTGCTCCACAATTTGGGACAACAACGTCCTATTAGCGTCGTGTATCTTGTCGCACTCCAGACACTGTCGGATCATGTCCATCTGCTGGTTGAACAGATGCTCCTTCTCATCTCTCTTAACCCTCAGCTTGGTGTGGCTAATATCTGCGAAGGAGTCGGCGAGGCATCGCTCGAGAGGGGCGCGGAGAGAGTTCGGAGGCATCCCGCGGCACAGGATGGGGAGGATCTCGAAGATTAGGAGAATATCTGACTCCTAGAAGATGAGAAATGGTGATGATTAATTTGGCGAACGAATGATTGTTATGTTGTATTTTGGTGCGCGGTAAAAAAACATGATTGTTTTGCTGTGTTTACCTAGGCCGAAAGAAGGAGCTTGTGGCTAAATCACAAAACAGCCTCAAGTCAGGTAGCGGACGATGACGATGACTGAAAAATGCACGCCGTCATGTCGAGACAGGTCAACTCAAAGCTTGATTGTTTCTAGTCGTACTCGGGGCTAGGGCTTAGGTTCCTCACCTCCGCAGTCCCCTGCGTGATCCCCTGCAGGTAGTTGTCGAGGATCCTGCGTGCAGAGGGCGCCACCTGCGCCTGTCGCGCCGCCAGCCGCACGCAGCCGCGGCGCCACTGCAGGCCGCGGTGGAACACCTCCGGGGTGAAGCACAAGTCGAACGGAGGCAGCGGCTTGGGGAACTCACACGTCAGGCTCTGCAGGATCGACAGCAGGACCGAGTCCGGGAAGTCGTACGAGGGGCTTGTGGCCTGGGGAAAAGTACAAAGAATTATTAAACTAACGGATGAAGGTTCACAGATACGACGGGCGCAAAGTTTCATAATGATAATGATAAAATGGTCATGATTAATGATGTAATGATATGACGTACTAGCTGGTGCCCACGAGGCCACGACTTCATTTGCGCAGAATTAGTACTGTCTCCATCTATCAAAATTCATCACAATTGCAGTTTTGATTGTTTATAAGGATCACTGTTTTGGCTTACACATAATTGATAGGCGTTTGCTGTCGCAGGGTTTTTTATAGGACTATTGGAGATAAACATTTCTAATTAACAATATACACGTGTACCTAATTCTAACAGTTTTTGCAGCGCACGCCAATAAAGCTCGAACGTTTGTGCCAACTCAAGAACGCTGGTCCGATTTAGCTGATTTTGGTTTTGAAATATTTGTGGGAGTCCGAAAGGTTTAAAAGGTGACCATGACAACGGATCTACATAAGTATTTTTTGTTTTCAATTTATGCGTATGTCCTAAAATCTATTTTGTTACTAAACTGATAAACTCAGCTTAGAAATATGTTTTATGTACCTTATAAAAGTCTTATATTTCAGAAATCAATTAACTAAATAATAATGACGACAGAGACGAACTTCAATAATTATTTGCAAAAAGATAATTATTATACTGTTTGGACTTTAAAGTATACCGAGAAAACTAAATAAATTATAAAGTAATATATAGGCACGGAACGCAGCAGTTCAGTTTAAAATTATGAATTTTGTGTTTTTTAAATTGTTGTATTTCAGTAAGGTAGTTAGGTTAGGTAGTTAGGTTAGCTATAGGATAGGTATGGTCAGTTAGGTTTGGTTATATACAATACATGTTGTTATTTTAATTCTATCGAACACAAAATGTTTAAATGAGATCACAATAGAGACTCGCTAAATAAAAAGTAGTTGTAAGTAGTTATTATTGTTTTGGATCTATTTGTTGTCATCTTATTAAACATAGGTATATCTTTACAAATATTATAAAAGAGGAAAAATTTGTTTGTTTGTTTGTTTCTTTGCATTGAATTGCCGAATTTACTGGACCGATTTGAAAATTCTTTCACCGTTGGGAAAATGCACTATCCCCGAGTGACAAAGGTTACGTTTTGTCCTTATATTCCCACGGGAACGGAAACTACGTGAGTGAAACCGTGTGACGCCTGCCTGCTAGTCTAATACTTCTATAGGGTGACTGGTAATTAGTGACCGATACTTAAACACGTGATTGTACTCATAAACACAAATAACTTTCCCAAAGAAACTTTTTTTTATACTCATTAACTTTCAATTAATTCAATTACATCAGTACAACGGGAGCGGTGGGGGTGGGGGAATAACGTGTGACGTTACTACTAGTAGATCTTGCCCTTCTCGAAGTCAGACTATCAGCTTATCGATCACAGGCGCGCGCGCGGGAATATCAAACATCGTTTTTGTTATTTTATTGTGTTTTGACTTATGTAAAAAAAAAAGTTTCTTTGGGAAAGTTAATTGAAATGATGAATACAATCACGTGTTTACGTATCGGTCACTAATTACCAGTCACCCTATATAAAATTGTCGTGTCGTGTTTGTAAGTACAAAACTCCTCCGAAAAGGCCTGACCGATTCTTATGAAATTTTGTGTGTATATTCAAGTAGGTATGAGAATATAAACTAATAAAAACTAAATAAGGTTATTAGATTTATTGATTAGTAACATGCAAATATGCCAACAGTCGTGCTCCAAGGCACAACTCTAGGTTCTCTAAATAAATATTCCACAACTTTTTTAAACAACGCCATTTTGTGTCATGGGTACTCAACAGCTGATAAACGTACTAGCATATTTCTAAATACATATTTTAGATAAACTACGCCCAGACACAGAACAAGTGATCGTGCTCATCACACAAACATTTGTCCTGGATGGGAATCGAACCCACGGCCTTCGGCATAGCAGTCAGGGTCACTACTAGACCAACAGGCCAGTAAGTCAGGTCCAGGTCCCAGGTGTCTCACCTGCTTCCTGAAGCACTCCACGAGTCCCCTGGCCACGCTGGTGCCGTGCAGATGTGCGAGACTGCTGGGCTCCTGACGCGCGTCGATTTGGTACACTCCGCTGCGGTATCCTCGCACCTCCTTCTCAATCAGCTTGGCACAGAGACGCTCGACACCCTGTAGGGCGGATTGGTTCGTGTATCTAAACACTTCTGGCCAGATTTCGCCTGGATAAAATAATAATAATTCATTTAATCCGGAAAACAATTCATATCATTCAGTAACACTATGTACAGACGCCAGCACGTCAAGTTACCCCAATGTGTCAAATTTCTTTGATCGTTTTTCAACTTTATGGCAAATAAAATAAAGTGCACATTCAATTGAGAAAATTCGGCACATTGGGGTAACTTGACGTGCTGGCATCTGTACAATAAAACGTTAGTCACTTGTCCCCAAAGGTTCATTTGAAAATCAGCGTCAGGCAGCATCTCAGCATCTGTCTGGCATTACCGCTGAAATGAAGCTTTTGTCGCGGCCGTGAGACATGCCATTTTTGTGTCTCTTTTTTGTGTTATTGTGTTTTTGCTGTGCGTGTATCCAGGACTTCCGCGTTATTAGATATATCTGCACTATTAGATACTAAGTAAAACTGTTAATTGTAATAATGTAATAATTTTAATAAATTCAAATTTAATATTTTGCATGTCGTAAGGTAAAATGTATCGGGACAAGAACCAAATATTCCAACCTATATGTTTAAATAATTTCTTTCTTTCTTTCAGCTGTTACCAATAAATGTATTTTCTTTCTTTCATAGTAGTCAAACTTAAAAACTATGTTAGTCAAATGGATTTTGAATACCAGTGTTTTACTTGGAGCACAACCCATTACTGGGTAACACAATACCACTTAGTTAAACTTGTTGTCTGATTTTTGGGCTTTTGACTGTATGTCAAGACTGTCGTAGGTCTACAAATGTCAGCCGGGACCAACGGCTTTACGTGCTTTCCGAGGCACGGAGGAGTCTTGATATGTAATGAATGGTCACCCATCCTCGGACTTACCTTGTCAAACGTAGCTTAACCTTCGATCGACCTCGTGAGGCCGTTAATATTATTTAGCTCCTCAGTTCTTGGTCTAGAAAGATATTGCTCACACACTATATTGCAAAACTGTACTTACATGGAACGTAATCAAGAACTTCTTCAGGTTTCCTGGCGGCATCTGCCGGCGTCTTGCAGTATGATGCCGGTAGCTTCACTGTCTTTCTGTAAATCTGAAAGAGAAAGCTATAGTAAGAGATCAAAGATAAAATATCTTTATTGATATGAGGCACAAGGTGTACATTTCTGCATCCTCCATAAAAAAGAGAGCCGACCAGAAAGGTGTTTAATGGACTAATACCCGACGGTTATTGTCGGGATTTTGTACATGTTAAATCAAGTGGATTATTTTAACATCGGATGTATCAGTTTAGTTCGTATGTGGCGAGAATGCGAGATCGATACACTATCTTTGCATCATTCATAGCACCAAAAAGTCGCCTAAGATGTCTATTCATATACATCCATTAACAAACTAAAGTACTAACCACATTTATGAGATGCGTACGCGTCCGTGCAGCTGGGCGGATGCGTACGTTTCTCATACAAAATTGATGTTTTATATGGATAAAAGCTGAAGTCACTAAGGGCAAAATCATAGTATTTATTTTTGTAGTACCTCTTTTGTGCGCAAAATACGCGCTTGGTCGTGGAGTTGCGGAACCTTTTTTTTTGTGGTGTGGAAAATCTTCTTTTACTGACAAAAAACCACCCCGTGCTCCTTCTCACACCTGCACCGGAGGTCACGGGAACAGAAGATACTTCTGCGACCCCCGACAGAAAACCTTTTTTTTTTTTGAGGGGTGGAAAATCCCCATGGATGTCCCCCGCCCGGGGAGGCGGAGGGGTCTGTCAGACTCTTACTGACTAAAAACCACCCCGTGTTCCTTCTCACACCTGCGCCGGGGGTCACGGGAACAGAAGATACTTCCGCGACCCCCGACTGGTACTGGCCCCGCGGGCCTCGCCAAGTCAGTCAAGAGGTGTTGGACTCCCCTCGCGACGTCTAAGAGGGGCGCGCGTGAACACGACGCGCCGCCACCTCGGGTCCATGTACGTGGGGGCGGCGGACATCCCCGCGTCCGTCGCTCTGGACCCATTCAGGGGGGCTGGAAGAGGGCGTTGTCCGCCCTTCGCCTGCGCCCGGTGCGTCTGCTGCGGGCCGGGTGAGTGGAAGTGATCTCCCTCTCCCTTTCCGCAGCCTCCTTCTGCGAGATGACCGTTTCGCATGCGGACACCACCGCGTCCCAGGACTCGACGCTGCCTCTGATCCTCTGGACCACGGCCGGCAGCGACAGGTTCCTCCCGCGCGGCACACTCTGCCAGCGTATGCCGCGCCGTGTCCTCCCGACAGTCGACGCAGTGGTGACACCGGGCGTCCGGCTCCCTGTTTATGCGACACAGGTACTTTCCGAAGCAACCGTGCCCGGAAAGTATCTGCGTCACCCGAAACGACAGGGAGCCGTGCCTCCTCCCGAGCCACCGACAGAAAACCTAACCTAATACCACTTACTTCGGGCACATCACTGAGTTTATAGTCGTCAATTTTGTACGTAGAAAGTGCGTCGCACGCCGCCTCCACTACGTCGGGATGGTTGCCCTCCGCGATCAGGCTCCACAGCTTGCCGACTGCGTCTGATACCAGTCTGTCGTACTCTGGACTTTGGACTCGCAGTGAGGGGACCTCGCTTAGGAGCTTGCAGATGCTAGGAATAAGAATTAGCTGGATGAACACAGTAGCTGCTTAAGCATGGAGTTTTTTGCTCATTTTTCTCTATACGAGGCAAGCTTTTGGATTTTATGTAACTTGTAAGTTAGACGTTCAAAATTCAAATGTAAAAAGTATGGCATTTGAGTAAAATGCTAAACATTGATCTTGAAAGTTAGGATGAACAAACAAACAGAGCAATATTGAATTTTCTCAGTAAAAGTTAATTTAATTAAACCTAAACTAGCTCAATAATAATCGCGTTCGCTAATACATAACTAGCGTACGGTGAAAACATTTTTAAGACTGTACACTTGAATTTATGTAGAAAACCGTGCCGTTTAATTGCTAATTAACTTATTACACGATAGGTCCTAAATCATGATGTATTTTTTTTTTATTTCAGATTTCTAAATATTATTGTAGTTACCTGATCTGCACAGTGTGCCTGTTGTCCCGCGCCAGCTTGGGCTGCAGCGCGGCCCACGTGCTGTGCGGCGCCAGCGCGGCCGCGCGCCACAGCAGCGCGAGCGACGCCACGCACACGCACGTGGCCGGCGCGCCCGAGCGGTCGCCGCAACGGTTCAGGATCGACGATATTACGGACACCAGCTCTAGGCCGTGGCTCGTAGGCCTGTAGCCCAAAAGATACAAAATTAAATTAAAGTAAAATGATCCTATCATACTAATATTATAAACGCGAAAGTTTGTGAGGATGGATGGATGGATGGATGTTTGTTACTCTTTCACGTAAAAACTACTAAATGGATTTTAATGAAATTTGGTATGGAGTTAACTGACACCCTGGATTAACACATAGGCTACTCTTTATCCCTGTATTCCCACGGGAACGGGCCTTTGCGGGTGAAACCGCGGGACGTCTGCTAGTTCTGAATAAAAATGGGACAACTAATCTAGGTCAGAGTCAGCATAACAAAATATCATGCCTGTATTCCCGAAATACTTAGGCAGAATATGTATACATAGCTTCGACTACATTTCGCCATTTATGTTCAATTGCAACGGGCGACCAATCGCTAGCAATCTGGCACGAAGCCATGCTCCGGGCTGTAAGTGTAATTCTAGAAATAAAAACCAAACACCAGTAACCGACCCCGGACTCGGAGCCAGAACCTCATTTAGCAGACCTGCCAGTGCAAGCATTTATCAGTAACATTGTAGCTCAACTTTTTCCTTGATACATACCGTATTTTACAAATCCTCCGCACTGCAACTGCCTTGGCAATATCGACTTCCCACTTCAAATCATCTTGTTTGCCTATACCAGGATCTACCAGTATTTCTTGCAGATACGGGAAACAACGCACCTGAAATTAATTCATGAAATTAATTCAACTCCAGTTGGAAATTTAAATTCACAAAGGAAAAATTTTCAGCTATGATTGATCAAAGCTGAAAATTTTGTAAGAGACTTAACAAAGGCTTTTGATAAAGTAGATCATACAACATTGCTTAAAATTTCTAATACAATAAATGTCTAGCATTCGAATAAGATTTTTAGAGCTCATGTTTCTTTAAAACACAGGTTAAGGAGTGTTTTACCATCGTAAAACTAATTTGTATACTATAAAAACGTAAGGGTACCGCAGGGCACAATCCTCAGCCAATTATTTAATATAGTCAATAAACAATCAGTTACCTGTGTTTCTGCTAAGCTGGTATATAACATGATAAGGAAAGAAGTCGGAGCTCCTTTATTAGCCTTTATCTTGTTTAAAACTGATACTATAGTAGGCACATTTTCCTGAAATTAAAAAGTTTTAAGAGGGGTAAAATCAGTATTAAAATGAGGAAATTATGCGTGTAACCTCTTTTCTTACTATTTTTCATTGAATTAGAAAAGCTATATTTTTAGATATTCAATCTAAAATTAGCATTGATATTTCAGCTAATAATCCGTAAGTTAATTATACAAACATTACCATAATGATATAAGAGACACATCTTAGGTCTAGCTTACCCTAGTCTTTGCCATCATCGGCAACGCCCTGAGACACTCCAACCTGATTCGCGGGGATTTATCACTAGCAATTTTATAAACCAACAGCGGCAAAGTCGGCACCGAAACCGGCTTGTCACTTCCCACTAAATCCACCACAATCTTCAAGACCTTCACCACAATTTCTTCATACCACGACTCCTTACGTTTCTCCAAAATCATGCCAAATAGAAAAGGCAACAACTCTTGTTTGACATCATCATTTACTGTAGCAATAGAATCTAACCAGCTTTTTAATTTTTGCGGGTTCTCTCTCATTCGCTCCCAGTTTTGGTTTAACTTGAAGATTATGGATAAATGGCTGTCTGTGTATAGCAATGCTTGGAACGTCTTGTTTGCTTTTAGGTTTGGTGTGTGGAGTCGTGTGTCATCTTTATAATTGTCCTGGTAGACGTCCAGGATTTTGGAGGCCACTTTTAGAGCTGATGCTGTTAGGTAAGAGGGAAGGTTTAGCCATTGTAGTGAGAGGGCCACGAATACGTTGAGGGATATTGAGGAGTATTCGTATTTGCTGATTATGTTGAGACCTGTGGACAAAACATAATGGTAGAATATTCATTCGGCAGTCCCTATATCACCGTCTTTGTCTGCGTCGATATCGTTTAACAGTTTATGGGACCAATGGCAAGTATGTCGCCCTAGTACCATTTAGAATAGCATTAAGTAGTATTCTGGGTAACGTAGATTTTTATAATCAAAAGCCGAAAATGAATTGGTGTTTGAAAAACTTTTACCATGGGAGGAACCCTGAAATCACGCAAAATAAAATCAGCTGTTGCATATTTCGAGATAATTTTATTAGTATTTTAACCCCAAGGATACGTCTCTCACCGGCAAACTTCGAGATTAGACTTCAAAAACATCAGGTTTGAATAGCTCTATAATTCTTCATTTTATTACTTAAGATGGTATAGGCTCCAGTTGGTGTCAAGTGAATGTGTCAAACTTACACAAGTTAAACAGTTCATGGAGATACAAAGCTGAAGTGTCGATTAAGTTGTCAGCCAGCAGCATCAGCGTAATACCGGCGACTGTTTTCAGCTCCGGCGCGTCGAGCGCAAAGCAACGTTCTATGAGACTGTAGCACGAACGAGGATCACGTCTGTGAAATTGTGAAAAAATCTTGATAAATATGATACGACGTCTGTTGGTGCAGTGGCTGAACGATTGGCTGCTGCGTTGCATTCACACACGAATCAAGCATTTGTATTACCTAATGGCTATTGGCTTGGGTCTGGCAGTTTATGGATGTGAGTTTCTAAGTTTGCAAACGCACCCAAGCCACAAGAAAAAGTCCTAGTGAGAGGCAACGTTTTATTTTAGCAAAAAAGTACCCACAGGCTTGTCTATATTCATCTATCCTTATATTAAGAAAAACTACTTGCCTGTTGAGTATAGGTGTGGATAGGTGGAGAAGGAGGCCAAAGAAAAGATGGATGGGATTGTGTGAAGAGTGATATGAAAGAAATGGAAGTTAGTGTTAGCATGACGGGTGAGAGAATAGAATGGAAGAAAAAAACGTGTTGCGCCGACCCCAAATAACACATGACAAGGGCAGGAAGATGATAACGACTTGCCTCTTGTATTAAAGATCATCACTTGAGGATGGCTGAACCGATTTTTAAGCTATTGCATAGCTTCTTTCGCGGGCCTTGAGCGCGGGGACCGAATCCAGAAATTCCGTAACGAAAAAACCTCACGCTCCCCACTCCGACGGGCAAGGAGGTGTGGCTTCAAGGCCGTGCATCGTCTAACGTCGTTTCAGTTCGGCAGTCTTCGACACGGCGTTGTGTGAGATTAGACGTATTGGATAGTGGGGAGGGGAAAGGGGAGGGGAGGGGGAGGGGAGTGGGAGGGAAGAGGCAGGGGACGGGAGAGGAAAGTGAGGGAGGGGAGAGAGGAGGGGCGGGGCAGGTGTGGGGGAGAGGGACGGAGGGGGAGGGGAGGAATGGGGAGGGGGAGGGGAGGAATGGGGAGGGGGAGAGGAGAGGAGTTGATAAAAATGCATTGCATAGCATTTTTTCAGCTTTACCGCGGCAGTCTCCCAGTGCCACACGTCATTTTTTTTGACTTAGCGGGTTTTTTGTTGTGTTAGTTTTTTTTTGGAAAACTGACTGAACATCCAGAGATGTATGCAGTTCAGTATGATGATAGTAATTTACTATACTTACTGCAGCTTGATGAGTTGGCAGGACAGTCTGGCGAGCATGGGCAGGAGTGCCATCACGTGGTCGCGCTGCGCTTGGTACACAGCCGCTTCGGTCACAGCGCTGTACGCAGCGAACGAGCGCTCTATTAAAGCTGGGTTGCAGATCTGTGGAAAATCGTATAGTTAGTATGAATTTTTGAAGCTAGAATGATAACAGCTGCATGGATCGATCGAAGACTAAGCGTCGATGCCAGGGTTAGTCGGTGACTGGGCCACCGGTCAAAACATGTCAACACTTTGTGCTTTGGAAAACATGATACAGAAGTTAAGATTTGATATTTGTTTAAGAATCAGAAATCCGAAAGTCTGACAGCCAGTTTGGTCTAGAGATATTGTGTTAGTCCGATACTGGGTTATGAATTGGGTTAGAAGATGTGAAGGTTTGGGCAAGCTTTCACATTTTTTTTTTGTATATTTGTGGTGTAACCAGAGGACTGCTAAGTTTTAAGTTTGAAGCCAATACTTGCACTTCTTATGTACCTACGTATTATAAATTGCCACTATCACTTGCTTCAAAGTCGGTAAAGGAAAACATCGTGAGGAAACCGGCAAATCGCAAATCTGACTGATATACCTTTACGGCGTGTAAGTGAAGCAAAGTCCCATGGGCGGTATTGAAACTATGAAAATACGAGTAGGTTAGTCCCTAAACACACAAAGAGAATAAGGGCCGAGAGTCACACCCGAACGGCAGCGAAGCGGCGAGCAGTTTCAGTCTCAAATAATTTTGAACTTTATCAACATTACTATAAAACATTGAATCGATCGAGAAAATTGAACAGGTCGCGTGGCGCCAGGAGCACTCCGACGATTCCCGCGTAAATTTTTCTCAAGCAATACTGTGTACTATAATAATGGAGATTTTACATTCCGGTGTGACTCAGCCCTAAGAGGTAGAAATTAGAATGGGATTGGAAACTATCTTAAGTACCTGTTGACAACTCAGACACGCCAGTAATAGAGATGATTGAGCTGTAGTCTGGGGGAGACTTAGCAACAATTGCCATGGTCTGATGCCACCATCTCGCTGAGGGTGACATGTGAGCCAGAGGAACACTGGCCTTAGCAGCTCTAAGCTGTTTGATGATACTCTGAAACAGAAGAGTTAGGAACATACTGACTGGTCTCTATTCTTCCACCCTAAAGGAATTACATCGAAAATGCACAATGATTTCTGTGCATTTATTTATTTATTGAATATAAAATTAATGTTTATTTGGAACTTGGTACACATATTAAGTAAAGGTACATAACATATAACATCTATGGGTAACTTACGTATAATCAGGGTGTGTGCAGAGAGCATGCATCTGTGCCAGTACATCATCTTCCGCACCCTTGTTCTTCTCCAGTACAGTTATGAATGGATGCTGTGGGGACTTGAGAGTGAACTGGCACTTGTATTGATGACCTGGGACCAGGCGAGCTTTGAGATCCAGGATGAGCAGACCAGCCATTGTAGATATTATTGCTGAATAGTTACTGAAAAACAAAAAAGGTAATTATTCAAAACACAGAAGTTACAGTTTCATTGACATGTTTCCTCTGGACAAAAATAGACAGGTTTAAATTAACCATTTTTAAAATTCACTAAAATGGCGGAAATTTACAAAATAGAAAGTTAAAGTACCTGTAAAGAAAGACTTACATTCTTTATAAAAATTCTATAAAACCAAGTCTATTGATATTTTTCGTTGTTGTCCAACCAAATAATTAACATGTTGAAGGACGGTTCCGCATCTCATCATTATCTCTGCATGAAATAATAAGGCTGTACGCCCATTGACAACAAATTTTTTACTTGTAATGTTATCAAGACCCCTGTATACAGGGCAGGGCATATTGTAGTGTCACCGCAGACATATTTTAAATGTTTAACTGCCATATTGTTATGTTTAAAAACAAACACAACAAATTATTGTGTGAGGAGGATGGATAGAGGCAATGTTTGAATTGCAGTGGCACAGAACTTTGAACCAGTGAGGGAATACTCTCCGTCAACGTCTTAACAATTCGTTTGACCCAACCATTTGACCAATAATTTGCCTCCAAACATTTAAATTATACTTACTGTGTACTTGGCAATAAGGTCACTACGGTGGACATTGTGTGGGCTATTTCCAGGACTCCAAGCTCCACTAGCGCCAGGAGACCCTGGCACGCTGTCAGGCTCACCCTAGAATCCTTGGAAGAGCACTGTTCTCTGAGAAACTTCAATTCTTCATTCTCATTTACAAATCTTTGCCGTTCGGTCGGTTTGTATTTCGATTTAATTATGGAGATAAGCTTGTCGATTGCGTTGACTATTAACACACTGTTGTTTGTCTTCAATTTACATTCAATTTCCTTCATGTCTAAGTAAATTTCTATTTTAAAAAATTATTTTTAAAAGAAGTGATTCGCCGGCACGCTACTGAAACAGCTGGCTTTGACACACTTGCTTGACAGTGACACTTTGGCAGGCAGCTGGCAGAGAATGACGTTTATGTGACTCGCACTCAGGTTCAATCTGTTATAAATGTTTTACTTCTTGCTGACCTTTCTTACTTAAACGAAATTACTTGGCTTTTACCGGGTTGGCCTCAATTTTAAACAAATCCCAAGATTCTGATTTAGAATAATACGAAACTTCTGTTTTTCTCATCATGAGAAAAGCTGGCAACATAACACTAAACACTGTCATCCAGTAAAAGTCAATCAGCACGTTCCAGATTTCAGTTTCGTTATAGTTTGCGGCATAGTTTAGTTAGAACACGTTACAATTACTTCACTTTCATGCTTTATATCATTTGTTTCAAAATCTGGCTTGAGCCGTATCGTAATTTCGTAAAGTAAAAGCATTCGCTTTTTTAGGGCTTGGCGAGTTGTAATTGTCTAAAGAATAACAAAAACATTGCTTTTATCACACGATAACATCGGTAAAAATGTCGACGCCGCCAAGAGAGACTATACAGAAACAAATTCAACAGGACTGGGCTAACAGGGAATACATAGAAGTAATAACAGGCAGCATAAAAAAGATCACCGATTTCCTCAATTCATTTGGTACGTTATTTCTAAATACATGTGTAATAGCAATAGCAAAATACTTTGATAGGTTTACATCCTGAAGATGGTCTATATTATATATTATATTGTCTACTGCACAGATTTTAATAAATTTAGTTGCCTGAAAGTGTGATGATTCATGGATGTGGATATTACAAAACTTTAATGTTTTTAATTACCGTTGAGACCAATCGGTTCCTGCTAATTAACCACACTTAAATAATAGTGACTAAACAAGCATCATACTTTTAGACATGTCATGCCGATCCCGCCTTGCCACACTGAATGAGAAACTTACGTCACTGGAACGGAAGATTGACTACTTGGAGGCTTGTGTGAGTATCACATTTAATTTGTCCGTTTATTTGTATGTCCTGATTTCATTAATGTTCATCCACTATTTCTCTAGACGCTCGGAATAGAATCTGTTGAGTTATTTGCATCAACACAATAATTTTAAAACTTTTTTAATTTGTTAAACCCCGAGAGGACACCGGTGTCTTTCTATTGTGTCTCTAATTTATTGACACAATTGAAAGGTTAAAGCTCTATTCCAGTTTCTTTTAATTTACATTCCTTGAAAGGTTCCTTTCAGCACTTTTATTAGACACTTTTTCCAAATCAGATTATAACATTAACAAAAAAAAATTGAACAAAACAAAATTTTTAACAGAAATGCCAACCTGGAATTCAAACCCAGGACCTGAAACTTGTGGACGGATCAAAACCAGTAGAACTATAGAATTAGTAAAATAAAATTGTAAGCTAATCTAGTGAAATTTTATAATTATTATGTAGTTTTTGAATGTTTAATTATGATCTCTAAGTATGAATAAGACTAGCTATCAATGTATTAAAAATATTTTTTATCACTGCAGGCAGTTTTTAATTCAAATTCTATTCAAAGTGTGATTTAGTCAAACTAGTATGAAAACAACAGCACAAAGAGAAAAAATACACATTTTAAAAATCAGCTTTTTTCACATATCATCAAGCACTCTCTATCTAGCTTGTCTCACACATACTGCAAAGATAAATGTAAAAAAAAACAATTATTTAGTTATTTTTACAATTTTTATTTCTTTTCAGGTAACTAAAGGTGAAACACTGACATAATCTGAATATTTTAAGTAGTTAGATTTTAGAGTATTTAAGTTAAATTCCTTGAGTAGAAGTATGTATACGTTGTATGATTCCAATGTTTTTTTTATTATATTAAAAAAAATGCTTGTAATGTAGATTAGATTAAGTATAAATATCTAAGTATACAACATTCTTAAATCTATGTAATATTAGTAGAATGTCAGACAGTTGCTATAAAGTGTATAATGAGTTTTTATGTAAAGTTTATGAACTAAAGTGTAGGTAATCATGACATGTGTATAATACATTGTAATCATGCTGAAATGAGCACTGCCCCAGATAAGCAGTTAAGTCAACACATATTATTTATTATGTGGCTTTTACTGTAATTATATTGTATTAAAAAGTACATAGTGATTTTATTTATATGCAAGCATTGTTTTACAGTTACAAAAAAATGAATACTCATTTCTTTTTTTAGGATGTTTAAATTTAAAACCATTTTGAGCTAAAAATACAGAAATCATTTCTGGGAGTACCTAACATTTTGCCCGACTTTTCGTTATCTTTTAACTTCCTATAACCCTGTTGCTATTATTAAAAGCATTATAATATATTCTCAAATAAAATTGCTACGCCTTGGCCACCACCACAACTGGATGCGGCAATTCCTCGTTTTAAATTACGCCTTCTGAAATAACAACAGGGAACATTGAAAATAAAATAAAATTACGTGCTAAAACAAGAATTTGCGTCTCTCTCTTTTACATTACAACGACAAGGACAGGTATTACTGTCTATTTATAATTATTTAACTCACCGAAGTTCATGAACAAGATGTGTAGCCATTCTAGCACCAGTTGCAGAGATGGGATCCCCTAACGCCAGTGCTCCGCCGTCTACGTTTATTTTACTAAGGTCTATCTTCAGCTCCTTAGCTGCGATGAGGACTTGGGATGCGAAGTTTTCATTTATCTGGCGAATAAATAACGAATAGAATATAATTACTTAAAATAAACAAATTATTTTCAAGGAATGGCAGATTTGTAAACATTTTTCTTACTTCGTCTTATGGGCCGGCGAAAAGTGAGTGCATTCTATGTCCTACATCTACAAGCCCTAAAATAAGAACATTGGCAAGTTGTTTTTACCTCAAACAGATCCACATCATCTACACGCAGCTTATGTTCTTCCAAGAGCTTTTTAATTGCATGGACTCCTCCTATTCCTGCATCTTTTGGGGCTACTCCCACACAAGTCCATCCAACTACTCTGGCCAGGGGTCGAAGGTCGTGACTTCTTACTGCTTCTTCGTGAGCTATAAGGAGAGCTGCTGCTCCGTCAGCTGCTGCCTGTATTATAAAGAAGTTGGTTAGTGTGGGCATTCTTCTCTGTGGGTCTTTAAGTGGGTGTGTTTCATTCATTTTTAGAGTAAATGTGACTGTGCAACTAGCTAACTGTATACATTCTATTTTATTTCTACCTGAGTACCAAGGGCTTTAAGAAAATGATTTGGGAAGAATGTGCACAAGTGTTCAATGTGCGACAAACTGGGCCGAAGGAAACACTGATTAATCGCGCCAAACAAAACTTGCAGAATTAAGGTTGGACAAAGTCTAAATTGTCTCTAAATCAATGAAATTGAGTGAATTGTAAATAGACTTACTGAAGTATTACCAGAAGTTAAAACTTCTCCACTCTCTATTAGGGCTGGTAATTGTCTCAGATCTTCCGCCGTCATTGATGACTGGAGTACTTGATCTCTCTCTACAACTGTCTGCTTCTTCTTGATAATCGCTGTGATGCTTGTCAACTCTTGTTCAAATGTTTTTGATTCTTCAGCTGAAATTGCAATATATCAAGGTCTATTTGTGCTAAATAACAACAGCCGCACAGGTTGCACAATGTGACCCCAGTCCGTGTATGGGACGAAAACCACGTTCGTTTGACCGTTGGTCCCGGCTTTCATACATGACCATGTCTCCCGACTACCCTGCCTGACCAGTCAGGGTAGTCGGGACACCAAAAATCTAACGAACAGCCTTTTCAGGGTAGGCTTTCGTGTCATGTAAAATACAGGTATTGGTTAGACTGGAAACCAACTTTAACGGAATGGGAAAAAGCCGAGGCAGATAATGACGAGTTCCAGGGTTATTAGACTGAATTTAGAATGTATGATTTCAATTTAGCAAGCAGTAAATCAGAACATTTGAATAATAATTTCCCACTATGACGATCACTTACCCCTCTGTTGTGTGGACGTTACTTGGTGGAACTGATTGATTAATCAAAGTACCTGCTTTCCACTTCAAACGGCTCTGCAAGGCGAACTCATCCACATCCCTTCTCGTAACTCCATGCTTCTTTGCCAAGTCCTCTACCATTTTCTGCATCGTCAGTCCAGTAAAACTGTCAGGAATCTGCCTTTGTATGTGGTCTTCTAACCGGTATGATGCACCTAATGTTGCTCCGAATCGAACGTTTCTTTCGAGCATTGGTAAGGAAGACATTAAATCTGTTCCTCCTGCTAGAGTGATCTTGGAATTTCCTGTTAGAATGTCCTGAAAATGCAAGCTAATGTTATTCAGATTTTTTTAAGAGATGTCTTCTTGAATCGTTTATTGATGGTGTTTTGTACGGCAAGTACCAAGCTGTGCTGGTTAAGCAATATTCTCTTACCACAGAACTGTTAATGATGGCTTGTAGTCCAGTCCCGCAAGCCTTACTAACTCCCAGCGCTGGACTGCTTATTGGTACTCCAGAGTATATGCCACAGTACCTCGGCGTTTTTCCGCCGTCGCATTGGCTCAACTGAAAACAACGCCATTTCCGATTATTTATGTTTATACAAAAAAACCGGACTGTTACCGTTCCACTACAGGGCAAAAGCCATTTCTCACAATGAGAAGAAAAAAGACAGGATGGAAGGCAGTGAAACCTTTCTCTTACCTACTGTTGAAAAAATAACGTAATGGTAGGTTGGCAGAATCGTGTCTCCAAATAAGATAAAATTAAACAAAACTCTTTATTGATAGATTGAGGAAAGAGCAGTACCTCCATACTCAATAGGCTCCGCGTGGACACCGGTGTCCGCAAACAATAGTAATTTAATTGTGTCTGGATTGCGGTAATTGACTAGTTAAACAAAGAATAAGCTATTGAATTCGTTACTAAGTTCACATGCCCTAGCTGTAGGTACCTATATAATATATGTAGGATTCAAATAAAACACGTACAAAATTAACGTTTCCAACGATGGTATTGTCAATGAGAGAAGGGTCTACGTTGGCTGAACTTATTGCATCCTTCGCTGCAGCCGCGAATATATGCGAAGCTGGCAACTCTCGCAGAGGTCCGCCATAACTGCAAAATGGCGTCCTTTTCGCGGCAATTACGAATATCGCTGAAAAATGTCTTTAAATTGAATGGTTCTTTTTACTTTTACTTACGAATGCATATTTAAATTACTAGTTCAAATTCCCCAAGTCACCTTCGTCTCTACATAAATAAATAACCTCAAAACCTACCTATATGAAATAATTAAATTTTAACAAATCACATGAAACTACTAAAAAGTACTTAATTCTGCTCTATGAACTCATACGCACCGATCAAGAAATTACATAACATATAACAAACAGATACCTATTTAACAAATAGCTCTGTAGTAGGTACTAAACAAACAGCTGATAAAAAATACACAACAATTTAATCTAATCTCATCTTTAAATGTGTGGTTTTAAAGTTCATTATCGAGTTGCAACTTCGCCTGTAAAGCTAGTCCATAAATTAACACCATATTGATTACAATATCGGCATTTTGAAAATAAGAGGCCTTAAATACATAATTGTAGAAGACTAACCTTTAGTTCCCGTCGCCATCTTGAAATTATCAAAAGAAAATCAACGAATTGAATGAAACGTGTTTTGAACGAAACATGTATTCGTACACTAAAATGTTGATAGGTGTGTTATCAACGCAAGCACATAAATAATGTTGATATAAAGATACTATGTACAGCGAGGATCAACATCCATTTTAAATAGGTACCAAGATAATTACATTTTGTGATGGTGTGGCAAAATATTAGGTACCTGCCTGCCCTTTTTACTAGAAAGATAAAAAATATGTAAGAATTTTATGTCTAGGATTTTTGAAACCAATCTATTTTCTCAGACCACTTTTTTATTGGTCTGAGTCTATTTTATTGAAAACTTCGCGCATTTCTTTCACTTAGTACCTAACTGAATTATCCAAAAGTATCAAGCCCAGTCGTCGCACTGCGCACTCTGCTTCCTATTACTACTCAAGCGTCTTTACTGTCTACTGTTACTGTTCCACTGCAGGGCCACAGTATAAATATTAATACAGTAGGACGACGCCTTTGATTTCTGGAAAAATGCCGACAACTTCTACACGCGTTAGACTTGAATAGTACCTCCCGCACTTCGAACATTGTTTTGTTCACAGTGTGGGAGCGGCTTTCCCGCGTCTCGCCCCTCACACCCCGCACGATTGCCCTGTCTAGACAGCTTCGTCGGACGACTGTATGTTTTTAGACTGTGGCAGGGCTATGGCCTCTTCTGATACAGACAAGGCGAGCATGGATCACCACGTTTGATCAAGGCGATTTCAGACATAAAGTCTTGGATTCCTCACGATGTGCCCCCCTGGCCCCTCACTGTCAATGATGTCTGTAATGATGTAATGATGATGAACAACAAGCTTAGAAAAAAATATGAATTGTGAAAGTAAAAATAGGACTTGCCCGGATTTGAACCACAAACTCGTATATGAGAGGCAGGCTACTAAATCTCTTGGCCATCACGATTGATAGTTGTAGGTAGGTAAATAAGAATATCTTCAGCTAAAATTAAATAGGTCTATCTAAATTTGGGGGCTGGGTCACCCGCGTCCGTAGGAGAATACCGATTGCTAGTCCCTACACGTGGCCCCCGGGTGGTGCTAAACGGGTGACACTAACTGGTGGTAGGTTCCGACCGATGGCTTGTCACCACCCACTGGGCAAAGACTTACCGCCAAGCGGCCTAGCCGTGTTCCGGTATGATGCTCAGTGTAGCCAACACAAAGGAGCTGGGTCGAAACAGCTGTTCCAACGCAGGCAGACTAAGCTGACTCGCGCTGATTTGGACGTATCGGGAGACTAGTCGCGGAGGGTAGCGGGATCCGAGGCACGGTGCGCCGCTGGCCGACCGCAGGTAGTAGGGGGCCCAAGTAGTGTGCTTGCCACATATGAAAGGCTGCCCCACCAACTGTCGAAAAATCCCGGAATGCACCATCGTGCTGGTTGGCGGCCAGATGAGAGGGCCCGATGGACATTCCCGGGGGGGCTCGGGCGTCCCCGCAGTCTCCAGGCTAGTCCCCCAATGATGTCGTTCTTTGAGTGCGTGACTGAAGGTTAGCAGCGTAGAACCTCATTTCACTTCCTTCTTCTTTCCAACCTTCGTTCAACTAATTATGAAAAGGAATAAAAAGAAAAAAGCTGAACAGCGGCAGCACTCCCTCTCTCTCAAAGTGCACCTTACCAACATTCGAGGTCTGCACTCAAATGTCGTCGCAGTCCACCACCATCTGGAGACTGAGAAACCAGCACTTTTTTTCCTTTCGGAGACGCAGATCAGAAGTCCGTCTGACGTGTCGTACCTATCTTACCCAGGGTTTACCTTGGAGCACAACTTCAAACCACGAGCGGGTGTATGCATGTACGCCCGGGACGACATCTGCTATCAGCGTCTACGGAACCTTGAGGACTCCAGGTACTCAACGCTTTGGGTTTTGGTGGACACAGGCCTGGATAAAATTATCTACGCCTGTGTCTACCGTTCGCACAGCGGAGATCAGGAGACAACCAGGCTCGCAGAGCATCTTAGTGAAGCGGCGGATGCGGCTCAGCTGCGGTTCCCTTCTGCCCAATTGGTGTTACTGGGGGACTTTAACGCCCACCATCAAGAGTGGCTTTTCCCGTACCAGTGCACAGATCATGCTGGACGAGAGACGCGTAAGCTAGCGCTAGCGTTAAATCTCACCCAGCTGGTCCGGGGGGCAACAAGGGTGCCGGACGTTGAGTCGCACACAGCCAATTGCTTGGACCTTCTGCTGACAACAGATCCAGACCACTACTCGGTGTCGATATCTTCACCTTTAGGTAGTTCCGACCACTGTCTGGTGAAGTCTGTGTCCGTTTACTCCCCGCCCGATCCCAGCCCAAAAGGCACCCGGCGGGTTTGGCGATACAGGTCAGCAGACTGGGATGGCATGCGATCTTTCTTCTCATGTTATCCTTGGCAGCCTACTTGCTTTTCTTCGGATGACGCTTCCTCGTGCGCAGCTGCCATTACGGAAGTGTTGCGGCAGGGGATGGAATACTTCATTCCGTTCTCTGATGTAGCAACGTCAGGCGCAGCTCGACCATGGTTTGGGGCCGAGTGTAACCGCGCTGAGGCGCTTAAACACGCGGCATACAGAGCTTGGGTTGATGCTCGCATGCGTAAAGCAAATGACGTCAGTCAGAAGAAGAAAGCCTTTAACAGGGCTGCCAAGTCTTGCAAAAAGGTGTTGCAGAGGTCTCGGTTTGACCACATCAGCCGAATTGGGAACAAATTAGCTTCTCACCCTGCTGGTAGTAGAGCATTTTGGTCCCTGGCTAAGTCGGTTGAATCAAACTTCTGCCGCCCTTCACTACCACCACTGCTGAAACCCGATGGGTCGCTGGCTCACACCGCTGAAGAGAAAGCGAACTTATTTGCTTCTCTTTTTGCGGAATCTTCGCGTCTGGATTCTGGGGACGCGCGGCCCCCTGCATCTCTTGATGGATGCGAGACGAGTATGTCGGATATTCGCATCCATCAGAAGGACGTCCGCAGGGTACTGCGCAACCTTGACGTGAATAAAGCTAGTGGCCCTGACGGGATACCGGCAATTGTTCTTAGAACTTGTGCGCCTGAATTGTCTCCGATCTTGACACGCCTATTTCGTCTCTCGTATGAGACTGGAAAAGTGCCGATTGATTGGAAGCAAGCTAACGTGCAGCCCGTGCCCAAGAAGGGCAGTCGAGCTGACCCGGCTAACTACAGACCCATCTCTGTAACGTCCATCCTCTGTAAGAGTATGGAACGGGTGCTTAACACTAAGCTCCTGGCATACCTAGAAGCTAATGACATCCTCAGTGATCGGCAATACGGCTTTCGTCGAAATCGGTCTACAGGGGATCTTCTAGCGTATGCCATTCACATCTGGAGTAAGGCCATCGAGAAGCATGGGGAAGCGCTTGCCGTCTCCCTCGATATCTCGAAGGCTTTTGACAGGGTCTGGCACAAAAGTCTCATTGGTAAGCTTCCTTCTTTCGGTCTGCCCACTGGTCTGTGTGACTGGATTGCTGACTTCCTGAGTGGTCGGTCCATCCGAGTTGTAATTGATGGCTGCTCATCCGGTCAGTTAGACATCAATGCCGGGGTCCCTCAGGGGTCGGTACTCTCGGCAACATTATTCTTGCTGCATATTAATGAACTGCTTAAGCCCGGTACCTTTGGGTATGCAGACGACAGCACTGTTGTCGAGAGCTACATGTCTGACGCACGGGCTAGTGGGTCACAGATCCAGTCTCTCCGAGAAGCTATGGTCGAGCGCTTGAACTTGTCCTTGAAGGCAATCGCCGAGTGGGGTGATGCCAACTTGGTCAAGTTCAATGCTGCGAAAACCCAGGCGTGTCTGTTTTCCGCCAAGCGGAGCCTATTCCACCCGGCTCCATCTTTCCGAGGTGTAACCGTGCCGATAACCGACCATCTTGATCTTCTTGGTGTAACGTTGTCATCCACTCTCAATTTTAGCTCTTACATCGAGGCAAAGGCTCAAATAGCTGCAAAAAAGTTAGGTATCTTAGCAAAGGTGAGACGTTACTTCACGCCGGAACAGCTGCTCAACCTCTATCAAGCGCAAGTTCGGTCGTGTATGGAGTACTGCTCTCATCTTTGGGACGGATCCGCCAAATACCAGCTTGATGCGCTTGAGTCTATTGAGAAACGAGCCAAGAAGATCATCGGCAATGATGCACTCGTTGTGTCAAAACTTCAAAGTCTTGAGCATCGACGCCGAGTTGCTAGCCTGTCGGTTTTCTATCGGTTATATTTCGGAGAGTGTGCATCGGAATTGCACGATTTAATTCCACCAAGCCCTTTCCATCATCGGACCACCAGGCGTTCAGCACTGCGCCACCGGTACATGGTAGATATCCCAACCATACGTACTAAACGTTATGGAAACACATTCATTGTGCGAACAGCCAAAGAGTGGAATTCCCTGCCGGTGTCGGTGTTTCCTGATAGCTACAACCTAGGGGTCTTCAAGTCAAGAGTGAACAGGTTGCTTCTAGGCAAGCGTGCTTCATCGTCGACCACATCATCGCTTACCATCAGGTGAGATAGTGGTCAAACGCGTGCCTATCAGTAATAAAAAAAAAAAAAAAAAAAAATCCTGACGAAATAAGAACAGCTTTTATATTTCATTCTTAGATTCTTAGACTTCAGAATCAAATCAAATTGACGATAGGAGATTTGCCTTGTATTGTCCCAACTATTTTGGTATCAGCTTCCAATCTTACCAGATGCATCTTAACACTGTCTATACTCCATCCGAGTAGGTAGTAAACAATCTTAACAAGTCTTTTTACATAAACGCTTATTAATTAATAATTTGTTTAAACAGTAGTTACTGTTTAAACAAATTGTTTAATTGATCATGTAATCGTTTTTGTTGTATCTATTTTTTTTTTCAGCTGCATTTTATTTTTAAACTGTGTTAATAACTAAAAATACTTGTCAAAATTGTTTACCTTTTGTTAACTACCTAATCGGATGGAGTAGGTATAGAACTTTACACTAAGAAGAAATTAAACATCCGTAATGTAACAAAAATAATTTTATTTACCTTATTATTTACAATTCTGTTCGGAGATCGATAAAACGCATACAACATGATGGAATAATGGTAAAAATAATTGTGTTCTTCATAATACATTAAACAGTCTCAAGAAGTAGGGCGATTCCTTGTCCACCGCCTATGCATGCTGAACCAATGGCCCTCTTCAAACCTCGACGTCTGAAAAATTCAACAAGAACCATTACTACCTTACCCTAATGCGGTTATAATGAGACTTGGTCTTCTTATTGAGCTACTTGGGCCTTGTGATCTACCTAAGGTCATTCATAAGCAATATAAAGAAGACTCTATGAATTAGGCTGTGGATGTTTCTCTTGTGAGGCAGTCCAGCACCCGATCAAATGCAGGCCTGTCTAGGAGACGCGCCGTGATCGCGCGTGGGCGTTTCTTAAGTATACGGTGGTGCTTAAACCGCCGAGTTGGACGGGACCCATTGGCAAGTAAGCCATAAGGATTTCCCAGAGAGAAGAAAAACAGGTTTGGAGAAAACATCCCATGCTTTTCTCCTTCGACCAGGGCATTCAGTTATAAGACATCCAAAATCTTAAAGAAAGAATGGGTTCCGCTACTTTACTACTTAAGCTGGTATTGAGACCTACTCTAACACAGCATGATGGCTATGACGTATAAAGGCTTATGAAATGAGTCTTATTCCGCGACTAGCCAGGATATAATCTCACCTGAGCTCATGAGCAAGATGTGCAGTAATTCTAGCCCCTGAGGCACCGACTGGGTGTCCCATGGCGATGGCACCTCCGTTGACGTTCAGTTTGCTCTGGTCCAGACCAAGCTCTTTAGCGCACGCCAGAGTTTGTGCTGAGAACGCTTCATTGATCTGTTGGTAACAACGAGTTCATCAGAATCAGGGGTCATTCAACAGCATGTTCAGCAGCTCATCCAGAAAGTATTCGGACAGTCTTTTCTTGAAAATGTAAGTGAAGTGAAGGCGCTGTCATTCGTTAATGCTAGAGATTGACAGCTTACTTCGCCTTCAATTCACCTACATTTTAACACGGTTTCCTTGTGATACTCTAGAAATAAGTTTCATCAGGAGAGATAATCAAAAGGTCTTTAAAGAGAAGTTGTTTTGTAAAATTGGGCCAGCACCTTGTGGATGTAATCTTTCTTTTTGACCTTTAAGTAAGCTATTTTGAGCTTGTCAGTATTTTGAACAAACGTAGTGCCTTGCCTTCCTGTTCATCATCAAATCATATATGTAGTTAGTAATTATCCGTAGACTAGAGATATTCATACCTCAACCAAATCCACATCATCAAGCTTTAGTCCCGTGGCATTCAGGAGGTTCTGTATGGCTGGTACGGGTCCGATGCCCATGATGGAAGGATCCACACCAGCTACAGACCAAGCCAACAGTCGCACCAGGGGTGTAAAGCCATTCTGCTTAACGGACTCCTCGCTCGCCAGGATTATTGCACCAGCACCGTCGTTTACACCCTGTTAACAATTTCAAAAGGTTGATGAGAATGCTTTTACAACTTCAAGCAAATTGTCTATCCATTTTATAACCTTTGAAGCTACGAGTAGGTATGTGGTCTACAGTATGGGTGTCAGTATGTTACTCTTTGTTATTTTGACTCGACTGCCCAAAATGAAGGGCAATATCTTTTGTTTCAACAGATTATATTTGGGGTTCCTTAGTTTCGGAGAGCTTAATTTAGCATGAAGTAGAAAAGATCTCATGGAACTCACAGAAGAATTTCCAGCAGTAACGACGCCTCCTTTTCTGAACAGCACGGGCAGTCTGCTGAGCATTTCAGTGGTGGTCTCGGGGCGAGGGTGCTCGTCTACCTCCACCACTTTCTCTTGCCTCCTGACCTTCACGGTCACTGGAGTCATCTCCGCTTTGAACACGCCCTGGTCGTGCGCTAAAAGTTAAGGAATTGATAAACTTAAACGTGATGCTGTGTGTTGAAAAAGGAGCTTGCTAAGAGAATAGCAAGTTTGACTGCATCTTTTCTGTAAAGGGTCCTTTCTGTCGCTTGTCCAACTTGTCCAAAATAAGGTTTTATGTGTATTTCGGTATTAATATACAGCAAACGTATTATAACATTTGTCACAATTAGCGGAGGACTTTAGGCACAGTAAAGGTAATGATAAACATTCTAGCTTTTTACCTGCCTTCCACCTCCGCTGTGACTGCAAAGCGTATTCATCGACCTCCATCCTCTGCAAGCCATACTTCGCAGCCAGATTCTCAGCTGTCTCTGGCATGCTGAAGTTACAGGATGTGTCCAAAGATGACGCGGTCAGGACATCTTCGAAGGGTACCTTTACTCCTAAGCCGACTCCGAAACGGGTGTTTCTAACCACGAAAGGCACTCCTGACATGTTCTCTGTGCCACCAGCTAAGGAGGTTTGAGCAGCGCCTGTTATGATATCCTGAGAAATATATAAAATACATAGTTTAGTTGTTGACTTGTAGAAAGTATCAAGGTACAAAAATAGGTCCATGACTTAGATCATTCAGGGTGTCGCCCTGGGTTTAATTGCTCTTCTAAGAAAATCAAACAGTAGCAGCCCGGAGCCCAGTGCCCAGCAGTTGATAGCAGCCTATTGCTATCAACTGCTGGGTACTGGATTTCGGGCAAGCAATACGCCCCTATTACATGGAATTCAAACAAAACTGCTGAAATGTAATGTAGTTACTATAGGTACATCTCTACCTAACTGTTCATGGATTACAGGTCTGCGTTAAGTTAGGTTATGAAAAGGTGGTTCTTACCTGAGCACTGTTCACGACAGCTTGGAAGCCAGACCCACAGAGTCGGCTAATTCCAAGAGCTGGCTTATCTTCCGGGATACCTGACTTCAGCGCTGCGTGACGAGGGGAGAGACCACCGTCTGATGAGCCACTGATCTTAGTAAAAAATTAAACAACAAGAATTAGAAGCATTGCAACTTTGCAAGCAAGATTGTGGCTTTTTGAGGATGAAGTGGTCCTCCAAGCAACAGTTTGTTTTACCTGACTGTGCTAAAAGGCGGTGTTTTATTTTTCCAGTGTAGGTATATGCATGCATATTTCTTTGACAACCCCTGTAGCCTAAATGTCTTGATGGATTTAAGCTTGTGTGTGAGGTGTCGTAAGACTGGCTTGGTGACACTGGGAAATATTATCTTATCTAAAATTGAACTAAAACGGCCACCAGATGCATAACACTGCTTGAAAGTCATCTTGAATAAGATTTTTAGTTTGTTTTTGCATTTGGCCTGCCTGGTTGACGTTCTGGGTTCAATTTCTAGGTCTTTGCCATCTGAAAGTTCTCAGATTACTGGACCAAACGAGATATGTCCTTGAGACCATGTGCACTATTTAACACCTATTTGCTACTATTTATACCTATAGCATATACCTTAATTTGCTACCTTTCAGTAAAGAATTATATCAAAGAAATAAAATGGTCAGCCATTCTGACGTCAGGTTGGCTGAACACTTCCAAGTTCTCAGTTTTAGAGTTGTATTCACCGCGTTGATAATGTGAATGTTATTAGCAGCTGGCTCGCCCCCTATTACATGGGACTTACACAGACATGATTGGCGAAATTTTGGTGAACTGCTGGTACCTACACCTTTGCCAGATGGGAAATTAGGCCATCTTAGACGTTGTTTTATGTTGTCTAGTAAGCAATAGATACTAACCCCGTACACCTGTCCAATATTGACGGTATCGATGGCCTCAGGGGCGACGCTGCCGGCTTTGAGAGCATCCTTAGCTGCTGCAGCCAGCAGGTCGGAGGGGTATATATCCTTGAAGGCACCACCAAACCTGCCGAATGGTGTGCGCTTAGCTGCTACTATGAATATACCTGCATTTGGAAAATGTGAAAGCTGTTCTTATTTCGTCTCCCATTTTGGTGTCCTTAGTGTCTAACCTGGTTTCTGAGTTTTTTTGCCGCCCATAGGCCATTGACTTGACTTCACATGAAGTTGAGTAATATATATTTTTTTTATATATAATGGGTCTATATACTCTTGACCTCAATCTTGTCCTGCGGTCAGAGATGAGGTCGACGATGGAACGAGCTTACCCAAAAAAGCCTAATAACTCGTGACTTAAACAGATTGGGGTCATATGAACTCGGGAACACTGATGCAGGCAGGGAATTCCACTCCTTGGCTGTGTGCATAATGAAGGAACAGGCAAAGCGCTTCGTGCATAAATCTCTCAGCTTAGGCATGCCGACTTCCTGACAATGTTTTCGTACACCATTTTAAAAACTATCTGAAGTTCTTTATACAATAGTGTAATATCAGAATTCAGATATATCACTTTAGAATTATTCCAGTAACCTCCTTAAAAAAAAGACACCTAACAATTCTTAGCAAGAAATCTTCAAGAAAGAAGTAGTCCAATTTTGTGTGTAATGTGAGTAATTTTTAACGTATAGTAAATACTTGAGTGCCTTCAAACGCGTTCTACATTAAAATTCACTCATTCAAGCGAGAATGTTTAAAATAACCTTGCCCCTCAATTGTTTATGTGGACATTGACCCCAGTGTGAAAGTCCGTTCAATGGCATTTGAACATTATGTGGAGGTGATAAGGGTTATAATCGCTTCTTCTTGATCTTGCCTGGTTAATTTGTAAACAATGATGTGATTTTAGATGTCGGTGGGTTGTCGACTGATTTTCTAAAAAGTGCAAAGTGTTTTTCTGCAAAGTGTGGAGGTATCATTTTATTATCTATTACAATCGTAAAAGGTTGATTAGGGTCAGTATAACATAAATTATAGTACCTACTTAGTTTTACTTGCCGGTTCAGACATCCAAATACCTATAGGACATATTATTATAAGTAAATACTGGTAATGTATAAGATAACTCTTTCATTATGACCGTACAGGTCAATGTACACATGAGTACATAGAACAATAGTACATAAGTACAGTACCTACCTACCAATTACACACACAGATACATAAAAGTACTATAAATAATATTTTAAACCAACCTTTATTGATAACGACGGCCATCTTTGTTTAATCCACTCACGCGCACGTCAACACAGCACCGAACCACACAGATTGTGTTATTTTCACATTCGTATCTACTCGCAATGTTCAAGGATTACGATTTTATATATCACATACGAATTTTTTAAGTACCTAACTAAAGTGTGCCCCCCAGTAAAATGTTGATAACGAGCTAAGTCTAAAGTCCGGTATATAAACCTGTTGTACAACGTATGTAATGTATTTATGTTAGTAAGAATTCGTTGTTCATGTTAGGGGGAAAACGGTAGGTTGGTAAATGACCTTATGCAACATGTTTTTTGTAGGTAACAGCTGGTAAATTACTCGCTATGTATAGTAGAAATCTTAATACGGTAATGAAATTCTCGTCGGTTCTAGCCCGTGGGATGTGTTCCGTTGTGACTTTTACTCGCACTTCATGATGCAGCAGTGCTACTTTTACTCAATAGGTAGCACTGCTGCATCATGAAGTGCTATTCCGTAAATATTACCACGTGAAAATGCACATTTTATCAAACTCAACATCCTGAATTTCTTTTTTTTTAGCAATGTAATCCCTCCAACTAAGCTAAATATGCTTGAACTGGAGCTGGGTTCAATTAGTGCAATGGGTGGGCATCGAACTCGCGACCTCTCGATCGCCACGCCGATGCCTTAGCCATTGGGCTATTGCCGCTTTCAATTATTCTGTACTACGAGCTGGCCTAGGCAAGCTCATGGTCGAACTTTTAACATGCGGCAAACTAAGTACCTCAGACGGGCACTACAAAATTTTAAGTGCTAATTTGGGCCATTACGCTAACATAAAAAAGTAATAATTTTGCTTTTATTCATATTTTCTTTAATTTTAAATCATTCAGACTGTCTCTAGTAATACAGCGATGCCCTGGCCACCACCAATGCATGTTGCACCGATACCACGCTTCAGGCCGCGACGTCTGAAAAAGAAAATGAAACTTTTACGAAAATAATCAACAGACTTGAGTGACTAAAATCACTAAGAGGTGTAACATTATCTAATAACTATAGTTTGAGAAGTCTATGGATTCGGTTGCTTTGTTTTTTTATCATCGACTTCCTTTTGTCTCGGTTTCGCTTTACAAACCTACATCTTCACATTCTGTTATTCTTCTTTCTGTGAAACTTCACTGTTAATAATTGTCCAGACATCGTCATCGCAATTATCTCGCCGCGAAAAGTCCTAGGTAGTGTAGTTGAAGTGGGCTATCTTAGCTAAAGCCCATACGAAGACAGCCTACTTCATCTACATTGTTTACGACAAAGATATTCAAAACTTACTATGGACCGCTCCAATATTGCTATACCTACATAAATGCTTTTTACATGAAATTTCTGCACATGACCTACTTATATCTCCATCTTAAATCTCTTTTGTTTATGATTACTGTTTCACAAAATAGCATAAGCAGTTTGTCGAAAAAAAATGTGAAATATAATTTTAAAATAACCTGAGTTCATGCGTGAGATGGCTAGCGATTCTAGCCCCAGAAGCAGCAGCTGGGTGTCCAATAGCAATGGCTCCACCGTTCACGTTCAATTTGTCCTGATCAAGGTCCATTTCTATCACGCTGGCCAAAGCTTGCGCCGCGAACTGCTCGTTAATCTAGAGAATAGTTTTACAGCCATTAGAAGAGCTTGCTTAAAAATAGCACTTTGCATACCGACGTTCTGTTCGTGGATGGGTGTCTATACCACAACCCAAAGAGTATAATAATAATATGGGAGCCACAACCCCTCCTTGCCTTCAAACACGTACTTAGTCCCGGCTGTCATTTATTACTATTTTATTTTTCATTCTTTACGGATAGTCAGAAGCTCGAAAGTCTAACAACCAATCTTACCAAAGAATATTGAATTAAATTACCAAGTTACTGGATTATTCAGTACTTACTCATACGAGACATTTACTGCTGCTATTAAGCTGAGTTTTGTTACACAGATAACCCTCACTAAAGTAATTGAGTGAAGGCTAGGAATAGGTATCAAGTTGAAATTAATATCAAATACTTAGGTTTGCGCCTCTGCGGTACCCATAAGCAACATAGAATTTTTCACCCGTCCAACTAAGGCGACAGATATAAATTCAAGCTTAGTACAATTATGAGTTTAATTATGTCTCATACGAAGACGATTATGTTATTTCAAAACCCTATAGGTTGTGTCCATAGATATTCGTGGTTACGTCCCAATGGCCGCAATAAAGCACGAAGGACAGTTAGACAAAGCAGTACAGGTACACAGTTTATTCAAAGGAAAAATAATCTAAAATTGTTCGTTTGAAATAAGTAAGCTTGTTTACCAAAATATTAGTTTTATCTGCCACTTTATCTTATCAACCATTTTGCTGAGGGTTAAGTATTCGTTGTAAGTTGTAGGTATTTTTTTTACTATGCGAAAAGAATCGTCACGTTTTTCACATAAATTCTGTAAGTCATTAGGTATGTTCATGTTTTTCGTCCTCATCATCAAATCAATATTAAGCATGTTTTAGGGTCCATGGAAACCAACAGTAAGTATCAATCGCAGCAAGGCGATCATCGTCTTCCTGAATGCTAATCTCAGATCCAAACGGATGAGTATAAACATACTACACTCAAACAAATTCTGGAGTGCCTACCTTAAAAAATCCCTACGCGATCTGCTAGAACCCTGATGATTAAACTTACCTCAATCATGTCCATATCATCCATCTTCAACCCAGTAGCGTCCAGCAACCGTCTTATCGCAGGTACAGGTCCCAACCCCATGATCCTCGGCTCCACTCCAGCATGAGACCAGCCTGATAGTCGGACCAGTGGAGTCAGGTTGTGTCGTTTAACTGCTTCTTCACTTGCAAGGATCAGAACACCAGCTCCGTCGTTTACACCCTTGTGATGAGAAGATGGTATTACTGGATGGTATTATAAATATAACCAGTAATGGCAATATTGTTTCTTTTTCTTTCTAATCGTAATGTTCTGTTTTGGCAACGATAAGACTTGGATTGCCATTTCTCTTCAAGTCTTCAGATCACTAAGACAAGTCAATTGTAATTCTCGGAATGCCTTCCACCATTAGATTGACACATATTTGGACAGAAATTAATCAATAGCGCAATACGCTTTTTAATGCGCTGTTTTCCAGTTTCAACAGAAAACTAATCGTATTCTCACCCGTAAGAATTCCCCACGGGGAACGGTTGGCCGCCCTGGAAACCAATAGGACAAAATAAACCGATAAAAAGATAAAAAACAAAAACAAAACTGACTGTAGAGTTGCCGACTGTCCCGACTCCGCCTTTTCTAAACAACACAGGCAGTTTGCTAAGAGACTCCATCGTAGTATTAGCACGGGGGTGATCGTCCTTGTCGACTATTACTTGTTTTCCATTCACAGATACGACCACTGGGGCCATTTCTGCTTTGAAGGCGCCGTTTTCGAAACCTGAAAATATTTCTAAACTACTTACTTACATACAAGTAAAGTGTAAAAACTTTTAAAAGGAATCTTCTTTTATTTCAAACAAATGCTGATTCATCATCAGCCTTCGCATATACAACGTGAAAGGCACATACGCACATACTGAGATGTGTTCCGTACCAGCTTGATTTTGTACCCAGAATAGGGTATATGCATGTATTTTTTTAATATTTTTAATTCACTGTTTACAACGTTTTAACATAGTAAAAAAATATAAACATATTTATAAATGCAGTAATGAAGCTTAAAAAAATATTTAAAATACAAAATAAATTTGAGCTGTTTAAACGCCGCCATTTTCGAGCGCCATTTCGATTACGTCATTTACTATAATCCTATTACTATTACTATGGGTGTTTTCGTTCTTCTAACCATTTCACCATGAAAAAAGCTCAAAAACCAGTTTACCGGTATTGCTTGTACCCGAATGCAATAAACATTATCAGATTGTGCTTTTACAAAACCACTTTCAGTAATTTTTCTTAAATGTTAAATAATCTCACTATGAAGCTAAAATTACACTTGAACATTAAATTTCGTTCACAACACACACGGCGATAATTATGTTTTCGAATAAAAAGTCCATTCTAATACTTAATGTCATACTTACACATTGTATGTTTTGTAGACGTTGAGTTGTTGTCGTAGTATTTGACGTAATTTTTCGTTATAACCAATGGTGATGCGTTTCACAAATTTGAATTTCCCGCGCTTAATTCGCACTTTTATTTTTAATTTTAAATAATTATGACGCTATTAAAAAGTAAAATAATGATTCAGTTCATATTTTCTGCCATTAAAGATTCGGAAAAAAAATATTCGAACCATATTTAAATTACATGCATATTCCCTATTGTATTTTTTTACATGTGTGAAAAATGACATACCAGCTTTCCACTTCATCTGCGACTTAAAAGCGAACTCATCCAGTTGTTCCCTCTTCAGATCATACATTTCCGCTAGGTTCTCCGCCGTCTCTGCCATTGTGAAGTTGCAGTAGGAATCCACGGAGCCAGCTTTTAGGAAATCCTCAAAATCCCTGGCATGACCCAGCTGGGTGCCGAAACGAAAACCTCTGACTAAGAACGGTATCGCTGACATGTTCTCTGTTCCACCAGCCAGGGAGATTTGCGCTGAACCATCGAGAATATCCTGGGCAGAAAAATAATAAATTAAATCAACGAGCTCGATGCTGCATTCTGTTTATTAAAAGGGATAGGCCTTTTTTCTGCCCAATGGCGACTAAGAAAACTCTTGCCCGAGGCCTTAGTAGAGCATCGAATTATTAGCTTGGTCTTCTTCTCCTTTTCGTGTGATCAGTGACTAAGCTGGTGTCAGACCTTACGCCGCCCATCGACTTGGCTTCAAATGCCGTCGAAAAATATCTATCCGGCAAGCTCGTTTCCTCACGATATTTTCCTTCACCGTTTTTGAAATAAGTGATCATTGTACAATCCGCACATGAATCTAAAAAGTCAGAGGTGCGAGCCTTGGGTTCAAATTCGACAAGACCCATGACTCACACACACACCACTAAGTTATTACTGCTTGCACATTATCTGGCTATTTGCAATGGTGTGATGGCGTTCACAAAACCGTAAAGCAACTTACTTGTGCACTGTTGACCATAGCTTGGAAGCCAGAACCACATAGTCGATTGACACCAAGTGCTGGTTTGTCGTAAGGCACTCCTGCTTTCAAAGCTGAGTGCCGAGGTGTCAGCATACCGTCTGATGAACCGCTTACCTAAAATGATGAAGAAAATTCTCAACATGAAATAGTTTGTATGTTTTCGTGTCAATCTGAATGTTGAAACAGTAAAACTTTTAGGATTCGAAAACCATCTTTTAACCTGTCAATCGTGTCAATTAGAGACACAGTAGAAAGACTATGACCGCGCGAAAACCGGTGTCCTCTTTGGGTTTCATGAATTAAATATATAATTCTCGTGTCACGATGTTCGTTCACGATAAACTCAGAAACTACTTAACCAATTATAATGTGGCCCTAGTGAAAAGGGGTATAATCTAATTTTGTCGAAAATGAGTTAAGTGTACCAAAGTGATCATAAAACCGACTTTTACAGTTTTTTTTGGTGTCCGTTGGACCCTTTTACACTAAGTAACTTTCTTATTTTTAGAGATAGCTTAGATCTGTCTTCACCAAACGATAGAGCATTTTTTTCTGATCACTTTGGTACACTTAACTCATTTTCGACAAAATTGGACTTATACCCCTTTTCACTAGGGCCACAGTATTATGAACTCTAGCTTACTATTTGTATTTTGACAGACTTAAGAGACAGGATAGTTTTATCTCGATTGTTGGTAGTAGTTCTATTTCATTGCATAATACAAATTATCTTAGAATAAATGTACTTTCTAGCAAGCCGTGTTAACTTCTGAGGCACAGTGAATGCGTGTTCGCGTCAGGTGCTGAAAAATACGTTGCTGTGTTATTTATTGTAAATAGTATATTTATGTATTTGGTAGTGTATTTATAACAGACAGAAGTTGCCGTTACCGTATAGACTTGTCCCACATTGACTGTATCCACTAGATCTGGCGCCAAATTACTTGCTTTGAACGCCTCCCTAGCTGCGGCCGCGAACAGCTCGGGAGGGTGCACATCTTTGAAAGCTCTGCCCATTTTAGCAAATGGTGTGCGTTTAGCTGCTACTATGTAGATTCCTATTGGAAGAATAAACTCATTAATAAGCTGATGTCTTAGTACAGCATAGTTTTGGCTATTTAGAAGTCCAGCTACATTCTTTTCTTCTCTTTATTGTTTTTTTTCATTCGTTATAGTGGTAAGTACATAATTATTAATATAGAATATCAAACTGCAGGGCAGTGTTATATTCTCAGGGATACAAAGATATTATGTATAACATTTTGGATACAAGGACAAACAGAGAGATAGTTAGCAATGTTAGTGACATGTTTAATGAATGTAGGTAGGCACAGCACGGCGACATTTTAATTAATTTAATTTACCCGATCAAATGTGTCTAGTGGTTTACGCAATTTCACTCACCAGTCTTCAATGTAACTGCCATTCCAAACAATTTATGAATTAATATATGCTTCTATGCAACAGACCCGTCCGCGATCTCAAGGGTCTGAAGCGGAAACTGTGCAATATTTGTGCAGGTTATCTAATCTGAACTGTGGCCACCCAGTACTACTTATTTGTGAACAAACTAACTCTTAATCTTTGTAAATCCTTGCGCGGCTGAACCAAAGAATTACCGCAACGACTTCGCAATTCAGTGATTATAATGCGTGGTCATTTGTTTTTTATCGTGATACTGCAGGCCGATGATGCCATCGCAAAGATTCCAAGATTCGTTTATTTATTGTATACATAGGTTCTTAAAGTGTAAAACATTGAGGGCGCTATGTTTTGCCTCTATGGCGTACAAAATTAGTACAAAACTAGAAACTTTTCTGCAAATTCGGCAAATATGCCTCTTGGTGGTGCATGTTGGCAAAGCCGTATTACTTACTCTTAGTTAGACATTGCTCGAAATAGGTATAAAGTGGACAATGTGAGTATTGTCCATTTTATTCTTATCTCGAGCAATTGACTAAAATTCTAACGAAGCAGCCAACAACGAGTGAGCTCGTCGTTGGCTGCTTCGTTAGAATTTTAGTCCATACTCAGCGCAGGCAGTGTTTTCCGCTAGAAATGCACCTCATCTCTCCCCGGTCTTTCTGATCGACAAATAAGAGAGTAAAGGAACCGTGTACTTGCGTTGCCCACACACTAAGTATTAACCACAAACTTCCTACATTATCTTTCCTCCTTCTCTATCAAGTCATTCAAAGGTTGGCTGTGCTCCAGTCAACCTTTGAATGGAGTCGGTTGAGTCCTTGTTGGATTCAGAGCAGCACACGAGGGGGCGCACATACGCCGTTCACCACATAAACACGCACTTTCCGTTGTGTTTTAGACAATACTTCGCAAATGCACTCCCGGCAGTTCGCAACCGTAAATTAGTAATAAATTAATAAGGGAGCATGTTCTTAGTAACGCTACTCTCGTTCAAGCGAGCGAGTCTCTCGGTTTTCACACAGTCACGCCGTCACGGCGACAAGGAACAGCCATAGTCCAGGGGTCGAGTCTGCTATTGCAATCGTGTCTCAATGACCGGTCAATGATCGATTTTTGACGTATAACGTCAAATTCATGACACATTTCCCATACAAAAACTGTCAAAGTTGTCAAATATTCGATCAATGACCGGTCATTGAGACACGATTGCAATAGCAGACTCGGGCCCCAGGTGTGCATGTGGGAAAAGGATTGGATACGATAGGACTCGAAAGTTGCGCATTTTGCAAGTCATTTTTACTTCTACCCTACATTAAGAATTATGAACAAATACGAAATCCAACAAGATAGCTTTTAGCAATAACACCAACAGTCATTGTTACACCCTATGTCACCTCTGTTTTCCTCTCTTTTTATAGTACAGACGTCAGCACATCAACCTACCCCAAACTGTCAAATTTTCCCAATTGAACATGAACCTTTTTTTTCCCTCTTTAGCAACTGAGCCGATGTCGACTATTCTGCCAGCGTCACGTAATGATGACGGCAAACATGAACCTTATTAAGTTTAGAATAAAGTTGAAAACCCATCAAAGAAATTTGACACATTGGGCTAGGTTGATGTGCTAGCGTCTAACCTCTGTTTTTATAGTGTACATAGTTAAGAGTATTCTATTCTATGAATTCTGTGTACATCGCTAGTCTCCTTCGGTCGGAGGATGGTATTATTAGTTCGTTACACGAGGAGTTAATGTTTGCATTAGGATGTGTATAATGCTAGTTACCAGTTTATGAGAATGTAGGGTAGGTCAGTAAAGATTAAACAATATTTACAAGACTCGTTTCAAGTCATACTACACCCGGGTCGCTGATATCCACTTTCAGTATAGCTTTTATAAAGGACATGTTTCATTTTTGTATGGGCCTCCGGCCATAACATGTACGCCATCAGCGAAGCTGCGAAACTTACCCCTGATTAGAATAAAGTTATTTTTTTTACATACTATCATATGGTTTTTATGTACAAAATTAAAATTGAAAAAGTTTGACGTTTGTCCTAAGGGTTATTGACAGCCATCCATGACAGGTTGTAGAGATGACGTTTACTTAACCTATAATATATTTTTTTAGTTTTTGTTCATCGAACAAATAAATCATTATTAGTCTAAGATCATAATTACTGTGATCTTTCATAAAAAATATTAGACAAAAGTGGTTCACTAAAGCAAGATCAAGAATCATTTCTTTAGGGAGTATTGGCTTATCATATAAAAGTTAAAACCTACTGTGTTCAATCCCTGCTGGATGCGTTTATTTCAATGCATTTCCTTCAGCTAGTTTTTAAATCTTTTTGCCTTCAAGTTACCGGTCTCATTTGTCTAATGTTATACAGAATATGCTGTAATGATGCTATAATTATTAAATAGATTGGTATGGTACTAGTAAGATTGAAATTAAAAATGTAAGTAGGTACATAATTGGAGCACAAGGTACCTGCCGACCCCAAAACCATTGGAGAAAGGGTCATTGCTTTTTGGGTCGGCTTCCAGTTAAGCTGGATGCCGCAGAATATAAAGAGCGCGGTAACTGGGTAAAATGGTACCTACCATTTGTAAATATTGGTATCAGATTTACCTACTGACTTATAACTATCCATAACAACTGTCAAATATCTTCAAATGACGATGGAGATCAATAAATAAGCCATTTGGCTGAACATGCCAAACACACACACACACACACACACACACACATGCACATGCATGCCATGGCTTTGGCTTTCTGAGGGATGTTAAACCTTTGGTGAACTACAGAAGGAGTGTAGGGACTCTCCAAAAAAAAGAAATAAAAGAACAAATCAGGATTTAAAACTTTATTTTTCTTCTCTTACTGATACATCATCAAGTACACAGGCACTATGTGTCGTTCTAGGTTTGTACAACCTGGTACAAAACAACTCGAACTAGATATACCAACTTTTTTGTATGAGTTTAATTATAATTATGTAATGGGCAAAACCTGTGGAGGTTAGTTTGGATTAGAGTCAGCTTCAACGATAGGTGGTTCATATTCTAAACAAACAGCACTTCTAGCCCAAGTCCAGCAAACATTGCACACCAATGAACGATAACTGACCTGTAAAAACAATACAGAATAAACTCACACATTCACAGATCAATACATAGTATTCATAGTATTTTATTGATAAGGGATTCTTACAAGTCATTTACAGATAAAAACCACATACTACATAGATTTACAGTTAACTATTTTACACAACTGTCTAGGTTATATTCTTCTAGAAATGACATCTCTTTCTGGAGCATTCAGGAACAAATGTGTGCGACGTCTCAATGTTGATGTTGAACATACAACACAAACATTCCTACTATTAAGGTGAAGATTGGGTGCACGCTGTACATTTCTTCTAGCAGATACCTACCCAGCATGAATAACATACTCTGCCTCCAGATCTCTATCTCTATCTAAAAATAATACATTTGTTAGGATTTTTACCAAGCTTGATAAAACATTTTCATAGTTTTATTATGTATTTTTCCCATACAATTGACAATCATTACTTTCTTATTGCATGAATCAGTCTATTGCAGGAGAATTGTAAGTGTAATGTTAACATATATAAAAATCATACATAACGCATATTTACAGTAGGTAACAGACCTGTTGTGGAGTTATCCGGGCTGTGATTTCATCTCTCTCAGGACCATGTGGAATACTGTGTGATCTTCTCTGAGAGAGAAAGAGATCTGGTAGATACATCTACCAGCCTGCAGGCACTCACCTCACATCAATGGCAAACAATGGCACCATCTGGTATCTGAAATTATTATCATGTTGTTAGTGATAGGTACTATAAATTGTTGTAAAAGCCAAAAAAAGCAAAGTGAACTGTTTGCTAATAATAGGTACCTGTCTTGGGGCAATTAAATTAGATATTGCATCTCTCTGAGGCCACTCGTTAAATTATGCGACCTCCTTGAGATTAAAGATAAAAGGCACCACATACATTATGACACAGACACATACATTTGATTCATATGTTTCACTGATGGGTCCTATTCCATTACCCTGCGTTACTTACTACTATGAGTACTCTCAAGAAGATTACTAATTGAGTTACAACATGCCTTGCATAATGCAGCATCAGGAGCAATCTGAAAACATACTTATATATACTCTGAAAACAAGTTCATAATACCTAGTTAACATATTAGGAACTGTTTATAGTCATTTGACAGTTGAAAGGATAAAACTCAAACTCAATATCTTAATTGCATTCATGTGTTTGTATTTAACATTTGTTTTTACATTTAATATAAGTTCCAACATGAAAGCCAGTGATACCTATTACATGTTGAGTCGCACATGTTTGAAACTGTTTGTTTAAAAATTATATTCTTACCTCTTGAGCCATGTCTTGTTAAAAACTTAAACAAAAGCTCTGGACCTAAATCTGCTGCAATATAATGACTTCATCACTGAGTATCCCTTTATTGCACTTCACACAAGCCATTTTCCAACAAGCCAAAGGATCTGCAAAAAACAATGAGGTAAACCTTGTGTTTCCAACTTAATCCAACTGATTTACAAATATTTTTCAATAATTTACCTTCAATGTAAGTAAAAACAGAAGATTTCCAATGGGCAGACGAATCCAAATCGCAGATTTCTCAGTTCGAGTACCGCTAAACAAAGCCTAAGTCAATCCAAGAATGAGCAGATATCACAAAACCGAAGTTATAGTAGTATAAAATTGAGAAAATGCAAAATAACACTGAAAACCACGAAAGCCAAAATCAAATCGAGTCGAACGAAATTGTCACTGACAACTTGACAAGTGACATAAATGAGTTTCAAGTCAAGCTGTTTTTTTAATTCGTACAGAAACACAGTTCAAAAATGGAGACTAAAGATTTTTGAAACGATGAAATCATCACACTTAATTATATTTACCAAAAATATGTACAAGAGGATAATAGTAATTTATTTTTAACCGTACAAGAATACACAACTTTTTTATTTTTTTTCTATATTGCATTGATTGGATGATACATTATTTCAGAACGAATAAAGTGTGCAAGCAAACGAGACGCCATGTTGAATAAAACATGGCAATAATTGAAAAATTAATACTTTTTGTACACAACAAATCAGATTCAAATTCACCAGATACTATTTTTCCCCAATTTGTCTTTTTTTTCTCCTTTTTTTCGACATACGTACATCTGATGGCCGAAAATGAAACATCTCCTTTGTCTGTGCAAAGAGTAACTTGAAGGATCTACTCACTCTACCTGTTCAGATGTGGCCACTAGAGCTTAGTACGTGCCTACCTATAGTAATTATTCGGTGTCCCATCTTGCTGGCAATTCCAAATTGACGAAGAAATAAGTAAAGCTCTGCTCTTACTTTTTACTTCTTTAACCTGTTTCGCTAACACTAAAGAAAACGAGACACTGACAATTTACACACTGCTTTTATTAACAGCTGACAGGCGGAATAAAGCTTTTTTTTCTCTCTATCTTCTTTCTTAAGTAGAAGAATGACACACTAATCTCGACATCAGCCAGCAAAGGCCCACTTGTTTCTTAAGGTCTCCCGAATCAAACACTTTCAATGATCATAGCTACTCCTTGTCCACCAGCAATACTAGCTGATGCAATGCCTCTTTTAAGGCCACGTCGTCTGAAACAAAAAAAGTTATCATAACATTACGCCTGTAATATTTTAGTCCCATGTAATAGGGGGCGAGCCTATTGCAATCAATCGAGCACAAATCCAGACTCCGGGCTGCTTCTGAGAATCCAGATGGATATATCAATAACACTTTGCCCGATTCGAGGATCGAACCCGGGACCTCATGTTCAACAGTTAGGCTTGCAATCACTAGACGAGGCAGTCAACAAAAATAATTAATAGTACGAAAAGTTAAGTCTCTTTCGTGTACAGCGTTCTCACTAGCGGTGAATTAGTTAGCTAACGTCATGCTTTGAGCAGTTTGGACCCCAGCTGCAAGCGCGATTATAGCCTTAAGAGTACCTGTTCATAGGCACAAAGTTCGGCGAGGACCTCCCTGGAACTCTTGCTGCTTATTTCTCAGTAGTGCCTCTAAAATTTGGTCTTGGAAACTGAATAAAATTGGCTCCGTGTTCACTGTGATAATCAATTCGATATATTTTAATGGGATCAGGTTAACATCCCGTAGTCTCTACGGTTCTACTGGCATAATTGTAGTACAAAACGTCGTTCTGATTGTCGCTGTGTGCATTATATTGAACGTTACACTCTTAAACTCCAAGTTGCAATTTGCACTTCAGACGTTACCTACATGGTAATTTCATATCTTTTCTCAATCGCCATCAAGTCCATTCAAAGGCTGTCTTTAAGAGATGGCTCTTGGCGATGAGGCCGCCTTTCTTAACACCTTATTTATTTCTTTGATACTTCATTCAATCCTTCATCCACAACGAACTTGTGCGCAATCTTCTGGAAGTTGAAGCATGATCTATTTCTATCTTACCTGAGTTCATACATGAGGTGCGACATTATCCTTGCCCCCGACGCGCCAGATGGGTGTCCTATAGCGATGGCTCCTCCATTGACGTTAAGCTTGTTTTCATCCACGGCCAGCTCTCTGGCGCAGACTAGCGTTGTTGCTGCGTATGTCTCATGAATCTGTAATTAACAGGGCGACAGGGCTTAAAGGTCTAGTAGATCAGAAATATATATTTCTGTTCATTTGCATTTATTTTTCTATGTTTATTGAGAGATGACAAAACAAGTATTGTAACCTGTTTTTTGTATCAAGATGGGAAATGCTCCATGTATGTCCTCCACCCTGGGGCAAGCTGGGAGGTCTGTCGGACTTTTACTAAAATGCTCCCCGATGTTCTTTCCTACACTGGATTGTAGACCATCCATGTGAACTTGTGCGCCTTCAACGGGAGTATTGTTACCTACCTCAACAAGATCCATATCATCCATTGTCAGTCCTGTAGTATTGAAGAGTGTCTCCATAGCGGGGACTGCACCGATGCCCATCATCATAGGATCTACTGCTACACACGACCAGCCAACCAGCCGTGCTAACGGTTTCAAGTCATGGTCCTTCAAGGCTTGGTCGTTGGCTAAGATTATTGCTGCGGCTCCATCATTAACACCCTGAAAAAAAACGAGAAAAATCATTACACATTTTTATATCGGTGAAGGAAAACATTGTGAGGAAACCTGGACTTATGGTTAAGATAAGTATGAAATCGCCAATCCGCCTTGAGCAAGCGTGGTGATTAATTCTCGAGCCTTCTCTGCAAGAGAAGAGGCCTTTGCCCTGCAGTGGGACATAACGGGCTGTTATGATGATTATTTTTATTAAATAGATTTTTTTTTAGCTTAGCCGAACAATGCCCGAAATTTGAGCTTTGTAATAAGTAATCGAGAAATCGCAAACTCACAGTAGCATTGCCCGGTGTGGTGATTCCACCATGAAACACTGGTGGCAACTTGCCGAGTTTTTCTAATGTGGTATCAGGTTGAGGGTGCTCGTCCTCTCTCATTAGTATCTCTCGATTATTGATCTTCACTGGCACCGGAACGAGCTCTTCCTTAAAGAATCCGCTTGCATTCGCTGAAAGTAGTTTTCAGCTTTTCAATCAATATAATAAATACTGACACTATATTTCTGGTATTGTTATTTTCCTCAGATCAAATAAGTAGACTTTTTTTACATATACAAAATACATTACTTAATAATTATTCTAAAATAATTCGTAGCTTACCATGTCTCCACTTCTGCTGCGATCTCAGAGCATACTCATCGGCTTCCTGCCTGGTTATACCAAACTTAGCAGCAACAATATCAGCAGTTTGCAGCAGATACATATTGCAGTAAGAATCAAAGAAACCCATGCGCAGAAAGTCTTCAATTTCGTTAATCTTTCCTAATTCTGTTCCAAAACGAACGTCACGTACGAGGAAAGGAACTGATGACAAGACTTCCGTACCACCAGCAAGAGAGATTTGAGATGCACCTAATAGGATTTCCTGCAGACAATTTGCTTGTTAATCCAAACTTGCCATAGTCAAATCTTTTAATATGACTGTTTCATACTTTTCTTTTTGAACTTTAGCATTCCCTCCCCTCAAAGTTTTGAAACTTAAATATAACCAGTCAAAATATAGCCTTCTACAGGTAAAAGATTTTTTTAAATTGGTTAGTTAGGTATTGAGTCAAACCCTTACAAGAAAACCAATTAAATCAAACATTTCCTCTTTCTATTAGGTATTAGTTAGTACTTTATATATAGGTATATATATACAAAATCTGCTTGGTCTTTTCCTAACTATATTAGGGTTGGTTTCATGTTTAACTGAATGCAGCCTGATCCTATAAGAACGTACCTGTGCGCTGCAAATAATAGCGTTGAATGCTGAGCCAGACAATCTGTTCAAGCTGAGAACGGGTCGGTCTGCTGGTATGCGTGACGAGGAGAAAGACCAGTTAGTGATATCGGACATATCTGAGAAGCAGTAACATAAAAAATAATAAAAGTTT
Source organism: Euplexia lucipara (assembly GCA_921972225.1). NCBI lineage: Eukaryota > Metazoa > Arthropoda > Insecta > Lepidoptera > Noctuidae > Euplexia > Euplexia lucipara. The sequence goes on from OV179159.1 coordinate 20,625,199, forward strand.
GGGGAAAAACAAATCCAAAATCGTTTTAAATCGATTTGATGCCTTGCCGGCTTGCCCAGTGTCGTGAGTAACGCTGCCGCGCTGAGTAAATTCATAGGGCTGTGGGCTCTGAGTGTCACTCAAAAATTATAGTGCTTCTGCATTTCTATTTCAACTACAAATGATAAACTAGTAATAGAGCCTATTCATAAGATGGACTATTAACCTGGCCGATATTGACGGTGTCCACAACATCAGCAGGTACATCACCAGCCTTCAAGGCAGCTGTAGCTGCTGTAGCGAACAGATCCTCGGCCAACACGTCTCGGAGCATGCCTCCATACTTCCCGAAAGGAGTCCGTTTACCGGCCACTAAGTAGACTCCTAAAAATAACAGTTTAGTCATAGTAATAATTTATTTAATACTATAAGGAAGGTACAGCTGCGGTGCACAGTAACTAGTTGGAGCAAACAATGCTCTCGTTTGTAAGAGCTAGAGTCTGCACTGAGTTCGAGACCTTCAATACTTCTTACAATAGACCTTCAATATCTTTATTGCTTTCCTTAAGTAATCTTAGGTTTAAGTATATAAATGAGATCATTATGGACCCTGTAGGGCACAGCGAAAGGGTAGAAGAGAGGATGCCTTGCTTCACGAGATCATTTAATTTTTAATAGAAACAATCCGTACATTTAACACAGGATCACACACTCAAAAATTAAGGTTACAAATTGCACTTACGTACAGACGCCAGCACATCAAGTTACCCCAAAGTGTCAAATTTCTTTGATCGTTTTTCAACTTTATGTTAAACAGAATAAGGTTCATATTCAATTGGGAAAATTTGACACATTGGGGTAACTTGATGTGCTGGCGTCTGTACCACCTAAGTGAACAGGAGCATACACACATACACAATACATGATGACATTGATATACAACCTTTAACAGACCGTTGGGCAGTGATTCATTACGGCAACTGGCTAACTTCTTACGCAGAAGCTAGTGATGTTATTAGATGAAAAGAGTATGAATTTAAAAAATCTGGTTATAGCATTGAATCTGGCCGAAGCTAGGGGTTCTAGGTCATTCATGATACCAACCACAAATAATATATTTCAATTGGATATTATTTTTCTTGTCTGGAATTTCCAGCCTGCCTCGAGCAAGTGTTGTGATTAATACTCGTACCTTCCCTATATTATGAGAAGAGGCCTTTCCCTTACAATGACATTATTAGCTGATATTATTATTCAATTGTATTTTTTAAATATGTTAGGAGCCACTTACCTTTTTTCACTGCGACTGCCATATTTAGTAGTTCTCAGGAAAATGTGCACTGTTAGTGCACTTTATTGCTTTTGATTTTTAGTGTTATCTTTTAAGTATCAATTTTATGGTTAACTTTGCAATAAACCTATTTATCGGACATGGTTGATTTAATAAGTTTTGGGAATATCGATATAAACAAGGCCCAATAAAATTAAAACACGATTTTCAAGAAGGCGGTCCGTTTGTGTTCTTTGTCACAGTGTTATTTATTAATTACCCAGTTGTAGCAATCAAAATAAAAAATATCACAAAATTTAATTTCAGTTTATTATACCTATCAAAGTAATAAAGATCCTGTAGTTGTCTAGATACCAAGTGCAACGTGAAATCATCGTCAAACTTCTACGTATAGTTTTTGTTTTGTCTCGACTACCATTAATTAGGCAAGATATCTACACAGGTACTAAATCAAATGCGATTTCATTAGAGATTCTTGGCACCAGAAAATATGTTTTCCGTAGCAACGATTATTTTAGGTAGGTATTAAAAACTATATATACAATTGTTCGGGGTACCACAGGGTAGCGTTCTGTCTCCTGTAATTGCTTTACAAAAGCTTTATTTAGAGTATTTAGACACACCACTGTAAATAATTAAGCTTAAATTAAATAATCATTATAATATTGATATCAACATCCTACATAATATAAAAACCGTCTTAAATTCTAACAAGACACTCCTGCCAGTATATACACCACTACAATAAGATTTTAGTGAGGACTACAGTGCTTATGTTTGAACTTATAAATAAAACAAAGCAAATGCAGTACCTACTTAGAGGTATGTGTAATGCCGAAACAGACACAAACACAAGTAATGTTACGTACTTACAACATTGCACTTGTTTTTGTTAACTTTATTTACTGAGCAAAAAGTACAAGAGACACGTAATGATGGAGGACATGAGACTCATTTTTAATTAAATTGAGCATAAAAAGCGAAAAACGGAAATTTTATTCAAGCTTGTTGATATTCTTTTTGTCTTCAATGGGATTCAGTCAGTTGAGAACCTTAATATTCGAATTAATTAGATTTTTCTTTCGACCAGTTTGCTGGATCAAACAGTTTCAATCATCATAGCTACTCCTTGTCCACCGGCAATACTAGCTGATGCTAAGGCTCTCTTTAGCCCTCGGCGTCTGAAACAAAATAAGACTATCAATGAGCCAATCAATCCCCATTTAACCACAAACAGGGCCGAATGTGAGGTAGCACATTCTGAGAGAGATTTGGCAAAGTCTTGGTGATTTAAGTATATCTAGTTAGACAAGTTACAGGAACTTATCCAAATGTAAAGTAGGTAACTTGCTTTCGACAAAAAAATGTTTTATTAAGTTTAGAGCCTAATTATTTGGCTGAAGCTAACAGTTTGTGGCATAAATGCAAATGATTATGCTTTTCGCCCGATATCACCATCACCAGCCGCCATCCTAATATGCTGAATGCCACTGCCGGCATGGACTTTTGTCATAGAATTCTGAGTTACTAATAAAATCGTTTTCTCCGATAGATAATTCTTATCCTATATTTTAACTGATTCTTGGTGAACCTGTGTCTACCTTCTTGTTCTTATTCTATTCCCTACCTAAGCTCATAAGTAAGGTGAGAAATAATCCTGGCTCCAGATGCGCCGGATGGGTGACCGATGGCAATGGCTCCTCCGTTAACGTTAAGTTTGCGGTCATCAACAGCCAGCTCTCTAGCACAGACTAGAGTTGTTGCTGCGTATATTTCATGGATCTGTAATATCGTCATCATTATAAAATAGTCCAAAGATACTTACATAACACATGTTATTTCAAAATTTGAAACATTTGTGCTTTTAGAATTTATATAAATAAAACTTTATCATCATTTTCTTTATACCGTTGTTTACCACATGTCTTATATCACCTATACTTACTAATATTAATCAATTATGCCAAAACTTCTATTCTGGACTATATCACATTGGTCGTTTTACGTACCTCTACTAAGTCAATATCCTCAATTAATAATAATAATAATAATAATAATCATTTATTTCAGGAAAGTTCCCATAAGAATAAAATTCGATTACAAAATACACGAAATATTAAAATACATTTGATTAAAATAGAATAATACTTAGTTATTAAAATAAATTCATTCAAAAATACAATGTCAAAAATTTAGAAAATGTCTGTCAATTAAATTATTAAAATTAGTTATTAATATTCATTAGGTAATGTCAAAAATAAAATAAAAAATGTCTGATAATTAAAATTAAATAAATATTACATTCATAAATACAATAATCACTTAATAAATGGTGAGGAACTGGCATGTAGATGCAACCACCTCTCCAACACCGGTGAGTCCCACCGCTCGGACAACACGCTCAGGATACTGTTGGTGCTGCGCCGCAAGCGACTTAGTAGCGAGGCGCTCCGCTTTCTAATAATAGCATGGAAATCATCAGTTTGCGCCTGCGCGAACATCACCGAAGCGCTGCAAAACCGCGGCAGCCCCAACAGCACCCTAAACGCATTGTTGTACTGGACGCGCAGGGCGCCGTATGCTCGCTGCGTATAGTTTACCCATAGGCTGCACGTATAAAAAGACTGACAATAGGCTTTAAACAAGGTCACCTTTACCTGTTCAGTACAGCGTGCGAACCTACGTGCTAACATGTTGCAGCGAACAGACAGCGCCCTACGTTCCCGCTCGATGTCCTCGTTGTCAGACAAGTTGTCTGTGAGCCAGTGACCCAGGTACTTAAAACGGTTAACCCTATTAAGATTGGCACCGCAAAGAGTGATCTGGGGTATAAAAGAGGGACATTTGGTACCGGCCTTAAAAATCATGTACTCACTCTTCTTAGGGTTGTACCTGAGCCCGTGAGCCTCAGCATATGTCTCACAAATGTTCAAGAGTTTCCGCAACCCCCCGACTGACGGGCTCAGCAGCACCATATCATCCGCGTAACTAATGTTATTAATAGGCACTCCGCCTATTGAGCAACCCGCATTAGCACTGCTGAGCTCGCCGATCAGCTGGTTCATGTACAGGTTGAATAGGCGGGGCGAGGCTAACCCCCCCTGCCTCACACCGCAATCCAACCCGTACACGTCGGAATACACTCCCGCCCACTTCACACTGTTCCGTTGGTGACCGTACCAGTACCTAAACACTGACACTATCTCACTCGGTACCTGTGTCTCACTATGCAGCTTGTGCCACAGCATGTCGTAATTTACTAAATCGAAAGCTTTCGAGAGGTCTAGGTAACAAGCGTACACAGGAGTATTTCTAGCTGTATAGTACTGTACAGTCTGCTTGAGACAGAGGATAGCACTCTCAGTCGACAAACCAGGCGTGAAGCCAAACTGCGCGTCATGTATATGAAGGTGCTTCTCCAGCTGTCTGTCAAGCAGCCTGTCCAGCACCTTGGCTATGACAGTAGCGAGCGAGATAGGCCTATAGTTAGATACATCCGAGACATCACCAGTTTTGTTTTTAACGATCGGAACAACCACTGTGTACATGAGATCATTAGGTAAATAATTATGACTGATGCACAGATTAAACAGCATGGCCAGTACCCTTGGTAGATGTACACCAGCGTGCTTCAAGTGCTCGATGCTAAGGTCATCATGACCTGGAGACTTACCTCTTACCATATTCTTAATAGTAACAGCCAGATCCTTGGCTGTGAACCTAACACTGACGCTCCCACTCTGACGCTCAGCATCGAGCACTTGCGCCGCCGGCCCAAGCGGAGACTCCACTTTAAAATGGCGTTGAAAGAGGCTAGCAATGTCGTGTGGATCATGAGCTTCACCTACACTCACCGGAAGGCTCGACTTTGGGTTTAATTTATTGGTTGACTTCCAAAATTGTCAGGCCAACAAACAAATGTCAAAAAACAATTGTCAGGCCGGTCATTTTTAGCAGTGCCTCTGCAGCAGGTATAGCCGCGGTACCCATGATCGTTGGATCCACTCCTACATGAGACCAACCTACCAGCCGGGCTAGTGGCTTCAAATTATGGTCCATAAGAGCTTGATTGCTTGCCAGGATCATCGCTGCAGCTCCATCGTTGAGACCCTACCAGAACAAGAACAAGCTGTTCTACACATGCAAAGAAAGAAAGAAACATAACGTCCTTTAACGACCTTTTTCAGCATGTTCTGAGCAGTTTTATCATTAATAGATTATTTGGCTTTCATATTGTTTGAAAGACCTGGGAAGTGCACAGAAGAATACAAAACGTTTGTAGCATGACTCACATTGCTAAGCTGTTAGTCAAAATTTCATGTGACCAGAGGGCTGGCCTTCTTTTTGGCCATTGTCGTGGGGCAATGCAGCCAACATTTTAGGCACTTGTATCGTTGACAGTGTTGAAGATATATAAGAACATACATATTATTGTTTCAGGTAGTCTTTTTCTTTTAAAATTTATATTATTATTATTACTACACTACACTACCTCACTACTTACACCCACACCACACTACCTTACTACTTACACTCACACTCGTACTTACTCACACCTCACTCACACACTCACTCGTGACACACACATCACACATATACGCGCGATCTGGCCTTTTCTAAATGTTGCTTTTTTTTTAATCTATAATCTTATTTTTAGTTTTGCATGTTTACATTTCTACATATCGATTGCAATATAAATGATAAGTGGAAGAGCGGAGACTCCTAAGACAAGCAATCCCTTGCTTAAAAGGTGATCTCCAATTATTTGTATCTCTAAGCCCATTGTAATCGAAATAAACATTTTTATTTATTTTTTTTATTTTTATTATTTTAACCGATGACGTCAAATATACAATGAAATGTGTTGCTATACTTGTAATTTACCGTAGCATTGCCCGCTGTGGTGACTCCACCTTTAACAACTGGCGGGAGTCTGCTGAGCTTCTCCAACGTGATGTCAGGTTGAGGGTGCTCATCTCTCGTCATCAGTGCCTCACGGTTCTTTTGCTTTATTGGCACTGGGACCAGTTCCTCGTCGAAGATACCGGTTGCATCCGCTAAAAGTAGTCACAAGATAAAGATAAATCACACATACCTACCTACGCAAGGTAACCTTTTTCTCTAAGGGTAGGTAGAAACTACAATGAAAGATATTAATTTTCCAGAATTCGGGCATGGTTTCATTGTACCTATTCTACTTATTATATACTTCTATTGCTTTTTACATGGTCATACACGCAGTAGTAGTAGTAGCGTTAGTAGGTATATTAGTTTTCCTTAGAATGCCATCTTGGTCAATGCTCTCGAGGAGCGAGGATCATGTGTTTCATTGTATTCCTTTTGCATGGATCAAATATTTGCATTTATTCTAAGACGTCATAAAGTTGCCACACAACATTTTTTAAAATCTATGTAGGTACAGAAGACCGTATTCTATTCTAGTCATAAGTATTAATACTTACCATGTTTCCACTTCTGCTGCGATCTCAGAGCATACTCATCGGCCTCTCCCCTCGTTACTCCATATTTGGCAGCAACGACATCAGCAGTTAGTGGCAGGAACATGTTGCAGTGAGTATCGTAGTAACCCTTGCGGAGGAAGTCTTCCATTTCAGTGGTCTTCCTTAACTCAGTACCAAAACGCACATCGCGGAAGAGGTACGGAATTGAAGATAGGTTTTCCATACCACCAGCTACGGAGATTTGAGCTGATCCCAGAAGGATTTCCTGCCAAAAAAGGTCAGTTGTAGGACTGCCGATAGAAGTAAAAACTTAGAACTTTAAGTAAAATAAAAAAATATGTTTTAATATAACAGGTCAGACAGAACAAGTGATGGTGCTCATACTCATCACACAAACATTTGGCTTGGTTGAGAATCGAACTCAAGAAGTCAGGCATAGCAGGCAGGGCCACTAACCACTAGATCAACAGGGCAGTCATAGTAGTACTTTATGTTTGGATGATTATAATATACCAATCGAGTTAAATTATACCACTTCAAATACTACTACCTACTTTAGTATTGTATGTAACATAGAGACACGCAGCGCAGTAGTTCAGTTTAAAATTATTTATTTTGTATCTTTCAAAATCAATGCATTGCAGTAAGGTAGTTAGGTTATTAGGTTAGCTATAGGATAGGCATGGTAAGTTAGGTTAGGCTATATATGTATATACATATTATGTCGTCATACTAATTCTATCAAACACAAACGCCCTTATTAATAAACGCGGAGTAAAGTTATGCCAATCTTATTCCATGTGAAAAACATAATTATGGTACCGGTAAACCGAGGTTACTTTGAATCTGTGGGGTAACTATGATAGTTACACAAAGTACAAATGTTTTTCTTTTTTTTTCCCGTAAAATTAACGCAGCTGATTATTTATTCTTCTACTACGAATTCTAGTCCTTAAGCTATGTTTCGCTAATGTTTAAGCTTTGACAGATAGTTCTGAGTGGACTAAAACTCATTGCAAAGTTAACCCTGAATTTCCGTCATTTTAGCATAAAGGGATGACTTTGGAGAGCAATGTTTTAATATTGGAAGTTATCAAAGTATCCCCATTTTCAAGAGCCATTTATTTTATCGGCATTAACTTTTTTTCCCTGGAACTGGTAATACATTTTTATTAAAGAATCGTTAAGTAAGTACTTAGTTATCGTGTAATGTATCTTCTCTGTGTAATTTTTTTTTATTTCACAATTTTTCAAAATACGTGAGTTTTAAATTATTTATTTATCAATCTAACTTCGTTTTACGTAAATCCGGAGATCATACTAGTACCTAGTAATGTTACTCCACGATTATTAAAAAGGGCAAAAAGGTTAAAAGGCACATTAGAGACTCGCTAAATAAAAGGATAGCTACAGTTATTATTGTTTTATATTTACTTGTTGTCATCTGTCATCTTATTAAAAGTATGTAGGTATACGATTATCTCTTTATTATATAAAATCGTGTCTCAGTATTTTTTACCCAACTCCTCCGAAACGGAAATGAACGTAACGTATCGATCATAGGGAATACTTAGTCCAACTCGCCACAACTTGCTTGACGAATTTTTGAGTGGCTGTGTATCGCTTCAGTATAAATATTAATACAGTAGGACGACGCCTTTGATCTCTGGAAAAATGCCGACAACTTCTACACGCGTTAGACTTGAATAATTTTAATACCCCCCGCACTACGAACATCGTTTTGTTCGCTGTGCGGGAGCGGCTTTCCCGCGTCTCGCCCCTCACACCCCGCACGATTGCCCTGTCAGAGGGCTTCGTCGGACGACTGTATGTTTTTAGACTGTGGTAATACGGGCCATGGCAAGGTTTTGGTGACGTACTTACCTGTGCACTACAGATGATTGCGTCAAAAGCTGAACCTGATAGTCGGTTCATGCCGAGAACCGGTCGTTCCGCGGGGATGCCAGCTTTGAGCGACGCATGGCGACATGACAGGCCAGTTTGTGAAATCGTGCTTATCTGCGAAACAGTACTAGGTATATGGTGGTGAAAGATTTTTATAGTTTTAAATAAGGGATCACCTAAGCTATTACTCAAAAGTGAACAGTGTTTTTGGGTTTAGTGGCCAAATAGCTGCAACGAAAAATGGTTATTCCGACTGTCTACTGTTACTTTTATTTTACTTTGATGCCATACAGATATTCTAATATATAAAAAAAAACAAAGGTATGGTACAATTACAAAAAAAAAACATTAAAAAGTTAGGTAACTATATCTATGTGAGATTTAATTACAGCAGTGTACATAACGTTTGTGGTAGGTATAGTTGGATCACATACTCAGGTGTGATCCAAACCTAAAATTTCGTGTAAAAATATAAAAATATCGCTAGGAAACATCATTTTTACCTAGCGATTTTTTTTATTGCATTAAAAGTTGTTGAAATATGAACCTCTGAAGTCACAACTGCAAGAACAAATATATATTTTCATAGTTTCTTTAAGACATACAACAGCAAAATCAATGCAATAGTTGACCATTTACTTGACCAATATTGACGGTGTCAACCAGATCAGCAGGTACATCACCAGCCTTCAGGGCAGCTGTAGCTGCTGTAGCGAACAGATCCTCGGCCAACACATCCCGAAGCAGGCCACCATATTTTCCGAAGGGTGTACGCTTCCCGGCCACCACGTAGACTCCTGGTAACAATAGGAGAACAATACATACATATACTCACGTCTTTTCCCCATGGGGATAGGCAGAAACTACAGAGCGCCATCTGCTACGATTCTGACATACTTACCTACTTCTTCTTTTTACGAATTCATAATTAAATGTTGTTATACACACACGCTGGTTGCGAGTACCTACACCTGACCTTTACTTATTTAATACTTCAAGCACACAAATGTACATAGGCGAACTTAATGCCTACCTGAAGACCTTAATGACCTTTCTAAAGAACCGCACCAATAAGGTCAGACTGGAGGTCAGGAGTTATTTATACTTACTCAAACACAAAACGATGTGTTGTCTATTATAATCTGCCTAGCCATATCCCAACTTTGTTTGGATCAGCTTCCAACCAGATGCAGCTAATGCACATGACTATGTAGCCATGACTGTCTATCTGACCGTCACAGACAAGTTACTGGGCAATATGAATACCCTTGATTAGACTGGTTTTCTGTCTTTCGGGCTTTTGACTACTCGTAACGACTACCTACGACTAACAAAGATAGAAACATAACTGCCTGGTTGGCTGGTATTAGTGCATGATCACCAGCCATCTTCGAGCATAGGACTACTTTTAATGGTCTACTTTCAATTATCATCATAACATCACGCCTATATTCCCGAGGGGTAAGGTAAGGTGTACCTGTAGTACACCCACATTTCGGCAGTTATGTTTTAGTCCCATGTAATAGTAGGCGAGCCATTTAACGTCAATCAGCCACGAATCTAGACTCCGGAGTCGACGTCTCGTCTCGTCGTCTGATTGACGTTAAATGGCTCGCCAACTATTACATGACTACTACTACAACTACTACTAGAGTAATCAGTAGGAGCCCGCGGGCTCCTACTGCGAAACGCTAGATGGAAAAATTCGATAACTCATTTACATATGTCACTACATACTGTGGTTAATATTTTATTTGTTGCCTTTACCTACTTGATTGATCAATTGATCGGAAAGTGAAAGGCTCTTTTTTGAAAGTCCAAACATTATAATTTTTGTATTGCCTACTTACTTATATAGAACTGACGATTCAGAAAGTTTGGAAAGGTCTTTTGGAAGAGCCATTGCTGATTGTTTTTTGCACCTGTTCCGTTTTTTTACCATTTTCACCGATCGATAGTTGCATCCATGCATCAGTGTTTACCACAATTCAAAAAACTCAAGAAAGTTGCAGTAGGTACATTATAATAATTACCTTTTTTCACAGCGACTGCCATAGTTGCTGATATCCAATATTGCACTAAATCATTCACTCTGGGTTGGAGACTTGGAGTACCTACTACAAGATAGCGTTATGGGTTCACAGTAGATAGGTACAGAATAATAATTGGTACTTCAATATCTATTATAAGAACCTTCCACTACTATTGAAAACTTATAGCAAAGTGAGTAGATACCTAGCTAAAATGTGTGTTTCTTTAGAATCGTAAAAGACAAATTATACTCATTTTCTCACATAAATTATACTTAAGTTAAACCTTATGTCCTTGGTATGTACAGCACATAAAAAATCTTGACGCATGACGGTGAGACGACTCCCTACATTACAATATTAATCTTAAATTAAAAAAAACCCTCGCTTAACATACTTTTTTACTTTAGTTTAGTATAAAAAGAAATGTGAATATTTAATGATAATGTGTTGGAATGAACAACAAAATTATCTATGGTGCACCCGGATGATCTCACGCGGGCGGACCACGGGCACTGCTCGGTTTCTGCTTATGCCTATAGGAAATTTATATATGGACACTTTCTTCAAAGAAGGCTAAACCCCGTGGCTAAAACCAACTTATGAATTACTAGCTTCTGCCCGCGACTTCGTACGCGGATCCTGTTGCTTATGCCAGCGACAACGGGGTCGTCAAAGTCGAAGATCTGAAACATCTGATGTCGAATTCTATAAGCCCGGGGACGGGAAATCAATGGGATGCGCGAGACGATTCGAGATGTTCCAGATTTTTTATTTTTGTTGGTCAACAGGAAATGCCATCAGACTTAACAACTTTTGCTAAGACGCCATTTCTATTATGTATATGTTATATTGTCTCTGGGCTTTGGAGTTCCCCTACAGGTGCTCCAGATCTTCAAATTTAGTCTCACAGCAGAAAATACTCTTCACGTGGAATAGTTTTTGCAATGGCACCATTTTTATATCTCTTTTACTTTAGGTGTTCCATTTTCCAAAATAAATTATAGCCTATAATATGTTGCGTGACGTTCACGATCAGCGGTCAGTCGCGCATCTCCTTCCCCCACTTATCTCTAGAGTCGATGCGTATATACGCTGAAAACTCAAGCGTCATGCTTTTTCCGTGAACGTCTCCAACTCGCGAGACAGTGCATGATGTTCACGATCAGCGGTCAGTCGCGCACATATTCTTCACTGGTCTCTAGAGACCTGGATGTAGATGCGTAAATACGCTGAGAATGCAGGCGTGCTTCGCGATTCCAAGAAGTTTCCACGGAGCGAGTTGCAGCCTCATGTTCTCGAACAGCATCAAGTCTCTCCTAACGCTCTTCGGTAGATTGTTGGGATCTTATGGTCTTTAATCATTTAGCACCTTTGGAACATTGGGAAAAATTTGACCTCTTTATAGGCATAGTTATAGTTTTATTGTGATGATACCTGATCAATTAAAATCTAAGTGGCTGCTCCCCTGCGTTACCGGGTAAGCTACCGTGTAACGAAGATAAATGGAAAAGGAAATTAAACACTCAAATAACATAAGCCCGAAGGCATACGATAAAAAAAATGGGAGTTTTAGCCAGTAGAGTCTAATTTTCAACGATATACCATCGTCATCGAAAATCAGTCCTGAACTGTTCCCGCCTTCACCGCGTAGTACCTCCTACTTATGTTATTAACCGACTTCAAAAAAAGGAGGAGGTTCTCAATTCGGTTGTATATTTTTTTTTTTTTTTTTTCGGGTTTGTTACCTCAGCACTCCGTCATTTATAGACCGATTTTCAAAATTCTTTTTTTGTTTCATAGGGTATACTAACAGATTGGTCCCATTTGTATCACAACTCATATCTGATGAGGGATCTTTGAGGAATTGAGGGAACTCCTCAAAAAATATAGGCACACATGCACCGATTTCAACATTTTTAGTAACAAATCAAGCATTTTCATTTAGAAAGTAACATTTGGTGAAGAAAAACTAATGAAGAAGACAGGCAACGGAACTATTCAACGCATAACAGCAAATTATTCGCGATTGCTATAGTCAGATGTCTATGCTGAGGTTTTTTTATTTCCACAACATAACATTACGCCATTCTATTTTAAAAGGGGCCGGCAGAGATGTACAGATTAATGTTTAGAAATAGAACTTCTTTAGCAATTGTTATCCGATTTCAATGATTCTTTCAAGTTTTGAAAGACTTTCTTTACATACAAAGAAACTAAAAATTACAAAATAAAAACTTTTTTAAAAAAAAAACAACAGACTTCTTAAAAAAAACTAACAGGTGAAAAATAACTCCAGTTTCGGAAGTCGGTGGCCAATAATGAACAAAACAAAACAACCAAAGCCACAGACTTCCGAAACTGGAGTTATTTTTCACCTGTTAGTGTTTTATAATTATGCAATGAAATTAGTAAATGTTTCTGATCTTCGATTTTTATAAGTCAACAGGAAATGCCTATCAGACCGAACAACTTTTGCTAAGACGTCATTCCTATTTGAGTTATGGTGTAGCTGGGCTCTTGGAGTTCCACAACAGGTGCTCCAGATCTTCGATTTTTATACGTCAACAGCGAGTGCTCATAAGGCTGAACAACTCTTGCTAAGACGTTGAAGTGTATAGAGCAAAATGGCGAAATGAAACGGTGGTTTGAACGTTATCCTTGTATAATTAATTTCTCAACACTTCTGAGTCGCTTAAGGCTACAATTAAGTTAAGACGACAGCGGGGAAATTACTGGACACAGACAAAAAGCTAAGGAGACGATATCGAGTCAACTAGCAGAACTTAGGTCTACGAGCAAGTCTAGATTTGGTTGAAAGTTCAAGCGTGTACTGTTCGGGAGGTCAAAACGAGTACTGATCTACATGACGATGCTTTATCGCTATTAGGCAAGTCATATGCTCCGATGAAAGCCGAGCTTTGCCGAACGCGCCCGAAGTTGCGTTCGGAAAGGCAGCGACCAGAACATTACAATTTTAAGCCTATATTTTGTATAGTGTAAATAATTATGCGTATTGTTAAATTTGTAAATAAATATTATGTGTGATGTAAATATAGCAACTAAATAAATATGTAAATATACTTCTAATAAAATATGTTAGTTTTCACCCACAGACAATGATCGTGTTTTGTGTTTGAAGTTTTTTGGTCTTTGGTTTGACGTTTGTTCAAATTTGACAGTTCGGTGTAACGGGACAATAAGGAAAAGTTTTGTATTGTGGAGTGTTTACAATTATAAAAAGTTTAAATTAATATTACGAATTCATACGAATTCCGGTGTAGCTGTGACCGCTACACTACTCCCCCCCTGAGACCGTGGCTACTTAGCTACGGGTGATAGTAGTCCGGGAAGCGAACGGTGCGGCCGGAGCGTGTTTTCTTCTCGACGGTGGGCTGCGGTGGCGTTGGTGCTGTGTTTGCGACCGTTGGTGCGCTGGTTACACCGGAGGGACTGTAGTCTGCGTTATTGAGGTAAGCGGGTTTCAACCGATCTATGGTTACTGTGGTTTCCTTTCCGTTTACCTCAATACGGTACGTTTTGTCGCCTCTTTGCAGGACTCTGTAGGGGCCGGTGTACGGCGGGTCTAGCGGTCGGCGAACGGCGTCATGTCGCAAGAATACATGAGACGAAGTTGACAAGCTGTCGGGCACGTAGAACGGCTTGTTGCCGTGTCGACTCGCCGGTTCTGGAGACAGCTTCGCCATGTGATGCCGGAGTCTTGACGCGAAGTCGGTGTAGTCGACTGTGCTGGTGAGTGTGGGGGCGATGAACTCGCCTGGGAGTCTTAGGGGCTCGCCGTAAACGAGCTCTGCCGCTGATGCTTTGACGTCTTCCTTCCAGGCGCTGCGGATGCCGAGCAGCACCAGGGGTAGTGCTTCGGTCCAGTTGGTGTCTGTGTGGCAGCGGATGGCTGCCTTCAGCTGGCGGTGTAGGCGTTCCACCATGCCATTACAGGCTGGGTGGTATGCTGTGGTTGGGCGGTGCTGGCTACCGAGGGTCTCCGTGATGGTGTGGAACAGCTTGCTCTCAAACTGCCTGCCCCTGTCGGTAGTGATGCGCTGGGGGCAGCCAAAGCGGGACACCCAGCCGGTGATGAAAGTGCGGGCGCATGTCTCCGCTGTGATGTCCGCGATGGGGTACGCCTCAGGCCAGCGGGTGAAGCGGTCGACCACAGTTAGTATGTACCTGTAATTTGATGACACGGTCAGTGGCCCTACTATGTCCATGTGGACATGGGAGAAGCGTTGGGAAGGGACAGGGAAAGCGGAGGTGGGACTGGTTGTGTGCCGCGAGATTTTGTTCTTCTGGCACTCTACGCACTCTCTGGTCCAGGCCCTGCAGTCCTTCTTTAGGCCAGGCCAAACGAAACGCTCAGAAATCAGTTTGACTGTGGCCTGTCTGCCGGGATGGCTCAGCTGGTGTAGTTTTTGGAACACCTGCCTCCTGAAGGGTTCTGTAACATAAGGGCGGGTGTTACCAGTGGAGACATCACAATATAGTTCAGTGCCTGAGTCCGTGAAATGCACTTTACACAGCTTGAGTGACGTGCTGTTGTTATTTAAGAGCCCCTGCAGCTCGTGGTCTGTTTCTTGGGACTGTGCAAGAGCTGTGTAATTACACGCCGGTACTGCCACCGACTCCACACGCGACAGCGCGTCTGCCACAATGTTGTCCCTGCCTGCGACAAACCTGATATCCGTGGTGAATTGAGCAATGTAGTCCAGGTACCGGTATTGCCTCGGTGAACAGTTGTCACGGTTGTGTGCGTACACATATGACAGGGGTTTGTGATCCGTGTAAATGGTGAAGTGCCTACCTTCAACCATGTGGCGGAAGTATCTGACTGCGTCGTAGATGGCTAAGAGCTCCCTGTCATAAGGGCTATACTTTTTCTGTGAAGCTGACAGTCGCCTAGAGAAAAATGCTAGTGGGTTCCATGTGACACCTGCCTTCTGCTGTAATACTGCACCCATAGAAGTGTCTGAAGCGTCTGTAAATATCGCGAGTTCGGCGTTGGGCTCTGGGTGAGCAAGCAGAGCTGCCCTAGATAAGCCACTTTTACAAGCGTTAAAAGCGTCTAGCATTTCTTGCGATAGATTAATTGTTTGTGTTCTCTTTGTTTTAGGTCCTGCCAGAACTACGTTGAGTGGCGCTTGTAAGCGAGCGGCATCTGGGACAAAGCGGCGGTAAAAATTGAACATACCCAGGAAGCGACGCATCTCCTTGACAGTCTTGGGAGCTGGGAAGTCCTGGATTGCCTGCACCTTCTCCTGCAGCGGGCGAACACCTTCTTCGGATACTTCGTGTCCTAGGAAAGTTATGGTGGTACGGCCAAACTCACACTTTGCCGAGTTAATAATAATTCCATACTGGGATAACCGCTTCAGAAGCTGATGCAGGTGCTCGGTGTGCTGGGCTGCTGTCTCTGAGAACAAGAGAATATCGTCTAAATAACAGTAGCAGAACGGCAGCCCGCGCAGCACCTCGTCCATGAACCGTTGGAACGTTTGAGCGGCATTCCTGAGGCCAAAGGTCATGAATGGAAATTCGTACAGTCCGAAAGGTGTTGTGATCGCTGTCTTGTGAACGTCGGCTGGCTGGACTGGTATCTGATTGTATGCTTTAATGAGATCGATTTTGCTATATATTCGGCTGCCAGCCAGCTGATGTGAGAAGTCCTGTATATGCGGGATGGGGTATCTGTCCGGAACAGTACGGGCATTGAGTGCCCTGTAGTCACCGCATGGCCGCCAGCTGTTGTCCTTCTTAGGAGCGAGGTGAAGTGGGGACGACCACGGACTCTCTGACGGCCGTGCTGTGCCGTTAGCCAGCATAGCCTCGAACTCCCTCTGTGCTGCCTTCAGTTTGTCTGGTGCCAGACGGCGAGGTCGTCCAGTGATAGGCGGACCTGGTGTAGTGCGGATGTGATGTTCGGTACCGTGACTGACCTGTTTCTGTGTTCCAGCAGGCCGCGTGACTTCCGGGTACTGGCGAAGTATCTCGTGGTACTCCGTGTTGCCTCCTACGGACTTCACTGAGGCGATCATTGCTGCTGATTCGGCCGCTGGCGACGCCGGCGAAGACAGTTGGGTCAGCCCATCGATTAGCCGGTGACTTTTGAGGTCTACCAAGATGTTATAATGCGCCAAGAAGTCGGCGCCTATGATTGCCTTGGTGACGTCTGCAACCACGAACTTCCACGTGTACACGCGGCGAAGCCCTAAATTCAAGTGGAGCTCCACCCAACCGTACGTGTCGATGGCAGTTCCGTTTGCCGCGTATAACTGGTACGCCGTCCTGCTGCGCTGCTGTCGTAGGGCTGCACGTGGGTATACGCACAGATCGGACCCTGTGTCTACTAAAAACGTGGTTTTAGAGTCCCGATCTGTTACGAATAGGCGGCGTGGTTTGTGAGGGCAGCCATTTGCCGCTATTTCCGGCTGCCGACGGCGTTTCCCGCGTACGTACATGGCGACCTGCACCGCGTGGCCCTGTCACCGAAACTGTTGTGGTACCAGCAGTGAGCGTCGTTCCACGCGCTGCTGGAGCGCGAGCGACTGCGGCGTCGGCTTGGGGTCGGTTCTCTGTCACCACGCCGGTACCTATCTGTGGAGCGCGATCGATGGTGTACCTGACCTTGCTTTTGTAGAGCCGCCACCTGTAGACATAACTCCGCCATGCACTGTTTCAGCTCCGCGATGTCACTGCTGGTGCTCGTGCTCGCCACGGCGGGAGGTGTCGTGAGCGCTGGCCGCGTTGGCGCGATCTCGTGCACGCGGTCGGCCAAATCTGCGACAGACTGAAGCGGAAGGTTAGGCTGGGAAGCTATTACCGTCTGTATGTTCGTCGGCAACCTGCTCGCCCACAACGTGGCTAGGAATGTGTCTGGAACATGTGGTCCGGCCAAAGTCTGCAGGTGCCGCAAGAACTGTGATGGCTTCCGGTCGCCGAGCTCCTCTTGAGTGAGGATTTGCTGAACCCTTTTTTCACGCGAGTCGGATAGTCGACGTATGAGCTCAGCCTTCAGCTTGGCGTACTTGTCCTGTGCTGGTGGGTTCTCTATTATGTCCCGAGCTTCTACCATGTAGCGATGGTCTAGCTGACCCACGACCGTGTAGAATTTTGTGGTGTCGGCGGTAATGCCGGCTATTGTAAACTGACCTTCTACTTGTGCAAACCAAAGTGTCGGCTCCTCAGGCCAGAATGGCGGCAACTTCACGCTGACTCTGCACACGTCCTGCTTGACCATTGCTGCGTCCGCCTGCGCTCCCTGCTCTGCTCCGGTAGGCATCTTTGCTCCGCGTGGCTACTGTGCTCTTTGACGGGGTCACCAATGAAGTGTATAGAGCAAAATGGCGAAATGAAACGGTGGTTTGAACGTTATCCTTGTATAATTAATTTCTCAACACTTCTGAGTCGCTTAAGGCTACAATTAAGTTAAGACGACAGCGGGGAAATTACTGGACACAGACAAAAAGCTAAGGAGACGATATCGAGTCAACTAGCAGAACTTAGGTCTACGAGCAAGTCTAGATTTGGTTGAAAGTTCAAGCGTGTACTGTTCGGGAGGTCAAAACGAGTACTGATCTACATGACGATGCTTTATCGCTATTAGGCAAGTCATATGCTCCGATGAAAGCCGAGCTTTGCCGAACGCGCCCGAAGTTGCGTTCGGAAAGGCAGCGACCAGAACATTACAATTTTAAGCCTATATTTTGTATAGTGTAAATAATTATGCGTATTGTTAAATTTGTAAATAAATATTATGTGTGATGTAAATATAGCAACTAAATAAATATGTAAATATACTTCTAATAAAATATGTTAGTTTTCACCCACAGACAATGATCGTGTTTTGTGTTTGAAGTTTTTTGGTCTTTGGTTTGACGTTTGTTCAAATTTGACAGTTCGGTGTAACGGGACAATAAGGAAAAGTTTTGTATTGTGGAGCTTAGATAATATACCTCTAGATCGAGCTACCGCGTGGCCGCACATGCGACAGCAATATAAAAGTTCAGTGTTGCTATTCCTTAAAAAAGTCCCAAAATACGAGCAAAATTATACTTAACTGAGGGTTCCAATTTTAGCACTATTATAAATTATAATTTACGTATTCAACGTGGTAGTAGGTATGAAAGTAGAAGTATCCATGTGTGGGATGTGTGGGGTAAATATGTTATAAAACACCGAATGACATACGTGCGCTTTAATTTCTTGCAGCAATATTGCCTCGGCTGTAATTATCAACTTACCGCACTTATATCATAATGTATCTACTACTACTGTACTACTACTACTGTATTTGTTATTACGAATTTATTCTATTGTTATTTTTTGTAATGACTGTAAGCTATGTTCTGCAATTCTAAAAGTAACTACAGTAACCAACTTACATGAACATTTTTTACTGGTATTGCTTCAGGCTTTATTCTTTTGATTTTGTTCACAATCCTGATTGCATCATCATCAAAATGCATGGAACAAAGTTTGGATGTACTGTTAGGCTGCCAATTCTGTCGGCCAGTAGCATTAATCCAAACTTTTTTTATATTGTTTTCTTTAGGAAACCTTAAATCATTTTTTGTTTGTTTAAACCAAAGGCATTCTTATATAATAGTCTTGTTATACTTGCCAATTAAGTAATAATTATTATTCTGGTTTGTATTAGCACTCATCACTCACAATACATAAATAAAATAGTTCGACATCATTATTATTTAGTGAGAGCACACAAATCGGCATCGAGATACTTAGGTAGGTATACTGTATTCTGATACCGTGTTTCATAAGATTTTGATACCACATTAAGGTAATTGTGTGTGTTTAGCGACCATCGATTTATTTGACCTACCTTTTGAACATTACGCCTGTTTTTGGGAAAATATGTGAAACGTGTAGCAACACTGTAAGTAAGTATTCCTAGGTTATGTGGTTTATGAAATTAAGTTTACTTTAAGAAATCTTCCATATTTTGGTCTGAAACCTATGACAATAAAAGCGCACAAATGTATAAATTCAATAATCATACAATAACACAAACAGTATTGAATACTTACGAATGAAAAGAGATTTTGTTATTGGCCTTTTCTGAGCGGCTTTTACAGCCTATTATACTGCATCCTCCCATCGTAGCGCATTCACCATACATTAAACACTTCACTAATGGAGTCCATTTCTCATTAAATTACTCAAACTATTACAACAATTGCAAAAACCATCCGAAAACTTAAATTAAATCGAGCTTAATAATATACGTGACAGTGACAGCACTTTGTTTGGCTAACATTCAAAAGTTAGCCATGCAAAAATCCGGCACGCCGTAAGGGACAGAAGATACGATGCTTTATCTCAATTTTCCTACGAACTTTGTATTATTGCGTCTCACTTCCACACTTGACACTGTAAATTGGGCTACGTCTAGAGGTATATAGTCTAAGTTGTGGAGTGTTTACAATTATAAAAAGTTTAAATTAATATTACGAATTCATACGAATTCCGGTGTAGCTGTGACCGCTACAACGTCATTCCAATATATGTTATAGTGTAGCTGGGCTCTTGAAGTTCCACATCAGGTGTTCCGGATCTTCAAATTTATTCTCTCAGCAGAAAATGCTCATAACGTGGAACAATTTTTGCTATGGTACCATTTTTGTATCTTCTATAGTTTAGATGGTCTGTTGCGGTTCTGCATCAGGTGTTCCGGATCTTCAAATTTATTCTCTCAGCAAAAAATGTTCATCACGTGGAACAATTTTTGCTATGGGACCATTTTTGTATCTCCTATAGTTTAGCTGGTCTGTTGCGGTTCTGCATCAGGTGTTCCGGATCTTCAAATTTATTCTCTCAGCAGAAAATGCTCATCACGTGGAACAATTTTTGCGATGGGGCCATTTTTGTATCGCCTATAGTTTAGCTGGTCTGTTGCGGTTCTGCATCAGGTGTTCCGGATCTTCAAATTTATTCTCTCAGCAGAAAATGCTCATCACGTGGAACAATTTTTGCTATGGGACCATTTTTGTATCGCCTATAGTTTAGCTGGTCTGTTGCGGTTCTGCATCAGGTGTTCCAGTTTCCAAGATAAATTATAGCCTATGTGTTGACCAGACTTAATATCTATACAACAAAAAAAAAAACATTCAAATCCGTCCAGTAGTTCCGAAGATTAGCGTGTGCAAACAAACAGACAAACAGACAAACAGACAAACAGACAGACTTTTTTTTTTGGATTCGTGCTCTATTACTGTTTCTAAACCCCCCTCAATTATTATTTTTTAAATATATTCAATGTACAGACACAGTTTTTTTACAGTCTTATTATATGTATAGATGAATGAACTTCCTAACAAAAACAAATACTTATATTAGTCAAGATTTTGAGATTCGAAAATCAAGTTTTTTTCAGGGCCCGTCTCTCTGGTATAAAAAAAACTGGGAAAAAGCGAGATGAATTTACCTTGGTAATAAAAATGTACACTTAAGTAGTTAGTAAGGGTTTCGGCTGATCACAAAAAAGGTGCTAGGGAACTTAGTTAATCGTTTTATTTTTTCGTTTTTAATCCTGTAAATCATAAACCTTCGCGACAAATGAGTTTTTATCAGATTTTTTTGAAGATTAGGGGGATATTAAGTGAAGGATTTTTGTTTGATGCAAAAATATTTTAGTTCATCACGCTTGTACTTCAAAGGCTTAGGCAGAAGTGTACTATTATGTTACACCTATATTTTGCCAGTTATCCGTGATTAGTAGTTCCATGTTGTACCTACTGAGATTGAGAAACCCATTAACAGTTTGCCTGACTTGGGCATTGAACCTTGAACCTCATGCTTAGTAGTAGCGCTTGAAACCAGTAGGCCTACTAGGCAGTCAAAATGGAACAAAACGTTGTCAAATTATATTCTAATGTCTAGATTACTTTATTAGCGTTATTATTTTGGCATCTATATGTAGGTAGATAGTCGTTAAAGTCGCCTGTATGTGCTTTGAGATACAATTATTTTATCTTTAAAGGTATCTATAACAAAGTTTCGGTAATAATATTGTAGATAGCAGTGTTTTGGAGGTAGGCCAGGTAACTAGATAATGCTGTTATAATCCTGTCATGTCATTCTTAGCAAATCTTTATAATCAAAATACTTATGATATTAGATATTTCGCTATATCATTTACATGACACGCAGTTATTGTACAGAGGCCAGCTTATCAAGCTACCCCAATGCCTCCAATTTCTTTGACAGTTTTTAAATTTTATTGTTAACAGAAATTTTATTGCAAACAATATAAGGTTCATGTTCCATTGGGAAAAATGAGTTTTTTCTTATTTTTTTTAGCTTGGTGTAGCTTTAAGTGCTAGCGTGTGTTCTTGTCTTGTTAAAAATATCAATGATTTATCAAACTAACAACTATAAAAAAACACTCACCGTAGTTCAAAACCAAAAATACGATTTGGTGGTCGATTCAGTAAAAGTGAAAACTTGAGTGAAGTAAACAGTCAATGCCTAGCATTAGCATGGAATGACAGCTCAATACGCCCTCACTACGCCTTCATTTTCACGCGGTGATTTGACCAGAATCGCATTACTGTATTAGTATTGAATGACAGCTCTCAATTCAACTTAAATTCGCCTACTGCTGAGGGTGAATTACCTATTAACCTACCTACTTAATTTTTTTAATACATCACCAGCATTTTACGACTAATAGGTATGCTTGCCTTCTGTGTGTAAGAAGAGGTCTTTGCCCTGCAGTGAGACAGTGGCACTGGGACTGAAGTGTTTTTAATTTAAATGATGCTCATAACAATGTACAGTTAAACAAATTGATTGTTGAGCTGATTGGCCCATTACGGCTATTTTATAAGACTTTCAGTTGTGATTAGTAATGGAAGATAGCGCGTATAGAACATCAAAGTGAAACCACTTTTTTATAGAATCTATGTGTGTCTCTTGGGTTGCCATTTGTTGAAGTTTCTTACTTTAACTTAGGGAACAATATTTTATGCGGAAGCTAAAGTAGAGTATGATATTATACCTGAATTGTATCCATTAAAATTATACATTAAAAAAAAAACAGAAATATTTATCTCGAAGTAAGAAATTTCATTTAAGTTTAATCGAACGAAGAAAATATTATCATGTTATGGCAACTTGGCAACCCCACTTAGGGCCGAGCCACACAGGAATGGCAGCGGCCTCGCGCGTCCTCCAAACCCTACGCGCCTATTCTCCTCTTGAATAGTCTAGTTTCTACATTCGGCAAGGAAACTCTTGTGGATGGAGTGAACACTATGGAGTTGGTTATTAGAGCACTTATCAGGGTTGCGGAGGAGCGCGCACCCGCTCGCCGCGGGCGGCCTCGCGACCCTTTCATGCTTTTCAAGCGATAATGGCCTTTTAATTATATAGATAAACTTTCTAATTATTTCTTACTGAAAGTGCTAGCCGCGTCGCTGCCGGCCGCTGCCATTCCGGTGTGACTCGGCCCTTAAATATGTCACTGCCGTACTAAGAAAGATGACCATGGTTTTAGTGTAGGTGTGTGCGTAAGTGTGTATTTTACTTGCAGAAGCACGGTTTTGTTGCTTCATGTCTTTCTTTTTTGTTTGTCTGAACCTGTAAAGTACAGACGCCAGCACATCAACCTAACCCAAACTATGACATTTTCTACATTGAACATGCACCTCATTGTATTTGTAATAGAGTTTAAAATCAGTCAAAGAATTTTGACATATTGGGGTAGCTAGATGTGCTGGCCTCTATACTTAAATAAGAGAATCAAATATAAAAACAGATTATTTTTTATAACATATAATTAAATAACTTCCAAAAGTTAATACTTTTTTACAATAAACGTTATCAAAATATGATTGACTTAGCATACAGTAACAGTGGCTCATAAAACATGATTATTTATTTTATTTACATTCTCGTCCATATAATATACAGTTTTAAACAAAAAGGACAAGAAAAAATTAAACACAGGGATTTTAAAAAGTACATAATAAATATACATGATCTAATACAATTTCAATTGGTACAAAAATATCACGATTTTTCAATTAGAAAATTTCTGCTTTTATTTTATATCCTGTTTAAACGCATTCTTCTCATTCACGTCTCCTTCATTCACTCGTTCAGTCGTTCACTTAAGTTACAGTGGGGTTTAGACGGTTTCAATCAATAGGGCGATGCCTTGGCCTCCTCCGATGCAAGCAGATCCAATACCGCGCTTCAGGCCGCGACGTCTAGTAAAAGAAACAGATTTCATGTAAATAAAATGTGGTTTAAAATACAATCATGTTCGAGAATTAGAAACTTCAACAAACTTCTCTTTCTGCCTAGCATTTTCCAACTATGTTGGATTCGGCTTTCAGTTTAATCGTATGCAGCTGAATACCAGAATTATACATACAGGGTGCAAAAAGACCGATCACATACCGACAACCACACATTCTGTACATAATATAATTAAGTACCTTTAACCAAAAAATAATGCTGGGATAATACTTTTTTTTTTCATATTTAAAAAAGAGATGCTTTTTATTGCGCGTATTGCATAGCGCGACAACGCAACGCAACTTTCAATCAGAACTGAGCGTATGGCCACACGCGCTTGGTCGTTGACCCGACGGGCCCGCTTGTTTAGTATCCATTGCATTTTCGTAACTTCAAATGCGTATTTTTTTTTTGAAAAATCGATAAATTTGATAATGTTTGTTCGGAAGAAAGTTTACTAATGATACTTGGAATAAAATTTAAAAAAAAAAAACAAAAAAAAAATATTGTACTTTGACCTTCAATATCTCCAAAACCAGTGAATTCCCAGGTATGTTCTAGGAAGAAAAAAACTATCCCAGTGATGGGTAGAATAATTGAAATGTAGTTTTCGTTTACGTTAAGGGTCTTTTTACACCCTGTATTTATTTATTTATTTATTAAGGTAAACCAACAGCTTCTGTATACAGCATTACATAAGAATAATAGTAAAAAGTATCAGACTTATACAGTCGCCAATAACAGGTCAACCAACATTCATGTGAGTGAAAAATTACAAATAATCAAATTAAAGTTAAAAAGATATATTACATGGAGCGACTGCCTGTCTGATATCCACAACCCAGTTACTGAGTAACACGATACCTCTTAGTTAAGCTGGTTGTTAGACTTTTGGCCTTTAGACCACCCGTGACGACTGTCAAAGATCTACAAATGACAGTCGGGACCAACGGCCTAACGTGCTTTCCGATACTCGGAGGCTAGTCCTGGCAGGTATGTAATGGATAATCTCCCATCTACGGACCAAACTAGTCAAGCGTAGCTTAACCTTCGACCAACCCGTGCAACTGTCATTATTATAGCCACTAGTTCCTTGGATTTAATATTTATTTATTTATTATTATGAGGAACAGCAACGACATATCCTACTAATATTATAAACGCGAAAGTTTGTGAGGATGTTTATTACTCTTTCACGTAAAAACTACTGAATGGATTTTAATAAAATTTGGTATGGAGTTAGCCGAGGCCCTGGATTAACACATAGGCTACTTTTTATCCCTGTTTTCCCATGGGAACGGAACCTACGCGGGTGAAACCGCGGGACGTCTGCTAGTTAATATTTTATACAGGTAAAAATAATATAGACATTAAATCAAAACAACTTAAATATTAGGATAGATAAATTAATACTATCCGTTACCAATGACATAAGCAGCCATTTTATTGACTGGCAACACCATGAACATGATTATTTTTGTTTATTAGGCAGCCTCACTGTGATTCGAACAATTGAGAATTTTATCGTCATCAATTGATTTTCCCTTGATTGCTAGATGACATACTTAGGTACTTAAGCAATCATTAGTGATGCATTGTTCTTGAAGTTATATTTTATGTACAATCATAGAATAAAATGAGCAACGTCAGTTTAATTGCTGAAATGGATGCCAATCTAAACTAATATTGTAACGAGGTAAAATTTGCAAAGTTTGTAAGTAGAGTTACAAATATTAAACTCACAACCAGATCTGGAACAACTTCCAACGGCCAAGCAAATATTTGTCCTGTACGGGTATCTAACTCTAAAGCCGCGATTCCATTAGGCAACTCTTAAGCCAAGGATACACTAGGGAACATTTTGTCCCGCAACATGACGCGCAACACTTAATTTACGTGACGCTGCAACGTTGCATATTGTCCCGCAACATGCCCCGCAACATTGTACGTGACGCGGAGCATGTTGCTTGCTCCCGCCTCGAGAGCGAGCGCACGTGTCTCGCGTCAGTGTCGCACCATTTGTCACCGAGTGTAGTCGGGTACGCAACGTGCCCCTTATTATCTAGGTTATTTAAATATTGTATATTGCTGTGGAAGAGCGGAGTCTCCTAACACAGGCATTACATGCTAAAAGAAGGCTCCAATCACCTACTAATGTAAACCTTTTAGTTGAAATTAAAGATTTTGTATTTTGTATTTTTTTTTTTGTATTTTGTATTATGTCTGTAGGGTAGGGAAATGATACCGTGCTGTCAGTTCTGGAGCTTTACGAAAGTCGTGGATTGTTGTGGGATACTACAATCTCCTCGGCGACATTTCTATGAGCACTGACTAGTGTGGCCGGCAAAATGTTCCGCGACAATTGTCTCGGGACACTTCACGTAGTTGTTGAGGGATATGTTCCGCAACATGTTTCATCATTTGCCCCCTAGTGTATCCCAGGCTTTACATGCAAGTATGACGTCACATTTGCGTACAAGTTGCTTGCATTGGAATCAAGTTTAAATTCGAAATGTGCAACTGAAATTGGCGAGCTCAACTTGCACGATCATGTAATAAAAATGGACCTAGTAGGTCAAACTATCTCGAACAAGTTGTGGGTGTTTTGGGGGATTTTCTTGTGTAACTTTTGACGTTCAAAAAGTGCTGAACCTTAGGCTAATTTGAATAAATGATCTTTGATTTGATGAAGCGATATCTTGTAATACTGACTTGAGTTCGTGCACCAAGTGCGCGGTGATGCGCGAGCCGGACGCGCCGAGCGGGTGGCCGAGCGCGGTGGCGCCTCCGTTCACGTTGAGCTTCTCCACGTCCAGCTTCAGCGCCTTGGCGCACGACAGGGTCTGTGCGCAGAACGCCTCGTTGATCTAACGGGGAACAATATACAAATTAATATTGACTTCTATGAGGACTGTGGTTTTGTATTAGGGCGGTTATAGTTTTTTTTTTATTAAGTATGGTTATTGGTTTCTTAAACTATTGACATCTAGAATCATTTTCATATTTTATTTACCTTGTAAGACGTTCAAAAGTCTTAATGAAAGAGATGAGTAAATTGAATGATTTTGACTTAGACAAATTCGGTATTTTTTGCCAGGTCTATATAGACCCGAGTAATTTGAACCTAGGTATTGATTTGGTAAATACCCTTAACCATTTGGCCAATAACTATAACCTTATTAGCCAAATGGCTAATAAGGTTATACCTAAGGGTAAGGGTATTTTAATGTCCTGAGTGACTAATCTTAGTCACTCAGGACACTAAAATAAGAAGGATAACCTAAATTTCAACTTGCTCGCAAATTCATTTCTAAAATCTATGATCTTCTAAATCAAGATAAATGATAAGATAACAAAAAAACGTACCAGATCATTTATTAAAGATTAATTAACATTATTTTAATTGTATAAAAATATTATAGTTCATCGTCTTGTTTTCATTCGTTTTATCTGTGTGATTGTATAAAAACTATAAATATAAATGGCGGACGAACGACACACTACGCGTAGTTGTCAAGTAGTTACTTTTCTCCACAAACTATGTCTCTTTTGCTGTGCCCAACAAGGTCCATGATGGTTTCTTTCAGCAAATTATGTTTACCACCTAAGCCTACATTGTGGAATGCAATAAAGAAATGAGTATTGAGAAGGTCCAATCTTTACTATCTTAGACGTGTATCCAAAAAATATATTTCAGTTCTGTTCCAGTTTCTTCTAACTTACCTCAATCAGGTCGATATCATTGAGGGTCAAGTTGGTGACCTTCAACAAGTTCTCGATAGCAGGCACGGGACCGACACCCATGATGCTGGGGTCCACGCCGACGTAGGACCAGCCCACCAGCCGGGCGAGGGGCTTCAGACCCTTGGCGGCCTCTTCGCTGGCGAGCACGATGGCGCCGGCACCGTCGCTGATACCCTGGAGGAATATCAGAGGTAAGTGGAAGTTGGAGTTCCAGAAAGATGGTGGATGAACTGGTTTGACAGCCCAGCAGTACCATGATCGCGCTCGCGGACTTTCTTAGAGTTTTGATATTGGTTTGGGGTTTGGGGCGCTGAAGGGTACTGGATGTTATAGAGAGTTTGTGGTGTCCGGTAATGGTTTGTCTTTACTTATGTACAGACGCCAGCACATCAAGTTACCCCAAAACGTCAAATTTTCCCAATTGAATATTTTGTTTTCCATAAAGTTGAAAAACGATCAAAGAAATTTGACACATTGGGGTAACTTGATGTGCTGGCGTCTGTACTTTTTGACGTTCAAAAAGTACTGATTCTAAATTGAAGAAATGCATTTTGTTTTTCTAAGCTTGTTTGTAATGATAAATAACTCAAAAACAATGGAACCGAATTTAACCATTATTTTATCACAGAGTGACATGGGCTATATTTTATTTTCAAAACAACGAGGGGGGGAGGGGCGTGTTAATATGCAAAGAGAAAAGTATAGAATTTTGTTGTGGAAAACTATACTTATAATTTTATAAAGAGGTAAAGTTTGTGATGTTAAGATAATCTCTGGATTTACTGAAACGATGTTTTTTTTTTAATTACTTTGAATGTTCTTTTAGAAGAACATTAGACCTTATTTGTGACTGGCTATATTTCAAAGCTGAGAGAGGCATGGTAAAGTACCTACGAAATTCAAGCGAGCGAAGTGGCAGTTTGTAAATGAAAATATCACTCACCGACGCAGTTCCAGCGGTAACAAGACCTTCCTTCTTGAACACGGGAGGGAGCTTCTTCAGGCCCTCGATGGTGGTCTGAGGACGGGGGTGCTCGTCCACCTCCACCTTGACCTCTTTCCTCTTGACGGTCAGGGTCACGGGAGTGATCTCGTTCTTGTACACACCCGCGTCTTGTGCTGTGTGACAATAGGGTGTTTTGACAGAATATGAACATCAAAATATAATTAGTCCATCAGTTACCTAGATTAAAAAAAATAAAATTCAAGTTTTGTTTTTCTTTTTCAAATTGATGGAAAACTGCTTAGATTAAGCGCATTAACGTTGAGGAGGGGGCTTGTAACGTCATTATCTAGTGTATAAACTGTACCTACTGGCTAGTGACAACATGCGACATTCCGACTCGATGTATGGCCGTTTTTTTTATTACGTGAAAAATAAAAAAAAAACGTGTCTAATAATTTCTTGTAATTTAGATGAGGGACTAAAAACTAAAATTTTGTCAAATAGCCCATTATTAAGTTTTTCATACAAGACTTAGGTACCTACCGTAAAACGGGGTAGATAGAAACTGAAGGGTGAATAGAAACAACTTGAAGAGTCTATATGATCTGTTAGTAGACAAGTGCTACTACTCTATAAAAGACTACTTATTTGACAACTCACTGCTGCATTAAAGTTCTCCTCAGTCGTGATGTGTTCAGTAGCCCACTAATGTGTAACCTACCTACCAACCTTATTTCACTTTATTGCGATTTGTCTATGAAATATTTATAATTTGTAAAAATAGCGTACCAAATATGTGTGTTGTGAAATATTATTACCTAATCTATAAACATAATGTATTCCTATATGACTATTGTATGCCCCAAGGGCGGGACGTAGCTGATCTATTTAATTATTTAAGACCTGTATTATGTACAGACACCAGCACATCAAGTTACCCCAATGTGTCAAAATTCTTTGATCGTTTTTCAACTTTATCCCAAACAGAATAAGGTTCATATTCAATTGGGAAAATTTGACACATTGGGGTAACTTGATGTGCTGGCGTCTGTACAAACCTATGATCCACAATAAAGATAAGAAGTTGAAGTTGAAGTTGAATTTTTACGCTAGTTTAATATGATTTGATATTACCTATGTGTCGAAATTATCTAAACTACTTTTAACTTACGTGAATATCCTCCTCAAAGTTTTGGTTCTATTCACTCCGTATTACCATTTTTTTTTTCAAGTAGATTACAAAGGTAGACCAAAGAAACGATGCATGGATTGTGTGAAAGATGACATGGCTAGGAAGGTGGTGACCATTGAGATGTATGGAAGAAAAAGACTTGCTGCGCTGACCATAAATAATTGGTAAGAGGAGGAGGAAGATGTGTTGTCCTCATACAAGATACGAAAATCTGCTTAAAAAGATCTACTTAAATTGTTTTAGATGCATTATCTAGAAACATGGAGACAAGAGTTCCTTACATTTCTTCATGTTCAAATAGGAGAGTTATTTATTTAAAGAATAAAAATGTCA
The DNA here is from genome assembly GCA_921972225.1 of Euplexia lucipara. Classification (NCBI taxonomy): domain Eukaryota; kingdom Metazoa; phylum Arthropoda; class Insecta; order Lepidoptera; family Noctuidae; genus Euplexia; species Euplexia lucipara. Next base: position 20,655,356 of record OV179159.1, read on the forward strand.
ACCAAATTAAATGAAAATACTTTTTTACTTACAGGTCTTCCACCTCTGCTGGGACCTAAGCGCGAAGTTGTCCACCTCATCCCTGGTGATACCGAACTTGGCTCCAAGTTTCTCAGCAGTCATACCCATGGGTAGGCCACAGAAGGAGTCAGTGAGACCAGCCCAAAGGGTGTCTTCGAAAGCATAATTCTGGCCCAAAGCTGTGCCGAACCGGACGTTTCTGACTGCGAAGGGAGCCTGTGACATATTCTCTACGCCACCAGCGAGTGAGATCTTGGCAGCGCCGGTTAAGATGTCCTATGAGGAAAAGTTTATATGAGGCAAATGTCCTATGAGGAAAAGTTTATATGAGGCAACTAGTTTTGGTAAAATGCTCGCTCCCTACTACATGACTCTTAAACAACTGGCGAATTGTGGGTGTTTTATAGATAGGTACACCTCTGACCAAAACTTCGGAAAATAGGTACACTGGTGATATTAATGTATCTCTTCGAAGCCCTTGTTAGTGCAACAAAATGTAAAGAGATTTTAATTACGCGCTTGCTTTGCATTACTTTGCTTACAGAATTGGTTTGCTATGATACCTACAAGATATTTCTTTCTGTGATGGTCGGTGTTACTTAGAATAATTTGTGAAGCAACAACGAAACCAACTCAGAGGTCACAGTGCAGATAATATCTTGATTAGATCATGTTAGAACCATGTAGATTAGTAGTTGATATGGTCTTTTGAGAAAGAATCACACAGATATTAGTGGACCTGTCTTAAACTAATAAAATCGCAAAGCATATGATGTCATCTATATTTTAACTCCACCAACTTGCCTAGAGATAGCCTTCTGAAGTTCTGACTATTTTAAGCCGGGGACAATAGGGTGAAGGCTGTTCAACGGGTTAAATTTGAAGACTTATTGTTGGCATCAGTCAATTGAATCTGGCCTACTATAATAGTGCATGTATTTACTACGCGTTGGCAAGTATCCGAATACAAATTTATCTCTTATATGATAATAAGATCGACATCTTCGATAATTTGGTGGCATTTTGGCTTACGAAATATGATGTTGCAAAAAAATTACCTGTGATTGCAATTTAACTTCCCAAAAATAAAAAATGTTTATGGAAAACTAACTTTGACACCCAATAATAAAGTTTAATTTGCGGTACACCTTCATTAATTGGAATGTATACTACATATTCATTAATTTATATGTCCTTTTCAATACTACAAGCCAGTGCCAAATCAACTGAGAGAGCATTAACTTAACATCAATTGGAAACATGGTTTTGAATGCAGTATAAGGTGTAAATATTCTATGTTTAAAAAGAAGAGCATATTAGATAGCACAGCTAAGAGTTCCTTGACAGGCTTTCTTGAAGACTTCCTTACCTGTGCGCTGTTGACGACAGACTGGAAGCCGGATCCACAGAGCCTGTTGACTCCGAGGGCAGGCCTGTCCTGTGGGATGCCCGCCTTCAGCAGCACGTGGCGGGGCAGGTAGATACCGTCCGTTTGAGTTGCCTGTACGAAACAAAACCAAACGTGAAAGAAAGAAAAAAGAAGTATAACATAGCTTGAGGAATCGGAATTAATTCTGGCTTTAATCGTGTGGGAAATTATGCAACATATTCTGTGGCTTTAGCACGAAAGCTTGATGTATGTTTTTTAGGTAATACAAGCACTTTTAGTAGGTAGTTATTCATGCCTTTGAAAAAGATTGAAAAAAAAATATAATGTCAAATGATAAATTTCAACCGGTTAAAAACCTTAAAACTGTACAAATTGGTAGTAAGACAGATTGTAAGACTTTTTTGTACCTACTGGGCGATGTGGTCGCTAAAATTGGTTCACCTGTTTAACAGCTACGGTGCCACAGTCATATGACAGCGGTCAAACCAATAACACCCCTCTTTTGCGTCGGGGTTTAAAAAATAACTCGAACTAGGACTTCTGGGATAGCAACGGGCCTCCAGTATCCATGGTACAACAGTGCCAACTTCCCAAACAACGTCATGATTCCTTGGTTGCCAAATCTAAAAGCTATTCGTCACTTACCGTCATGACCTGCCCCACGACGACTGTGTCAACCTTTTCAGGGGCAACTCCAGCCTCCTTCAAGGCCGCTACTGCAGCCACTGTCTGTAGCTCAGTGGCAGACGTGTTGCGGAATGCTCCTCCGAAAGTGCCGAAGGCTGTGCGCTTGGCACCCACGATGAAGATACCTGGGTGAAGAAGAATGCATTTGTTTATCTTTCTTATCTTGAAAATAAAAAAAAATTGTGCCTTCCGTGTCGTGGGTGCGTTTACGAACATTTAAATTTTAAAGTCACATTTTTTAGCTAGAGAATACCAAGGCTCTTGCGTATCTCCGTTGACAGTTCATAGTTAGGATCACTGGGCAAGTGTTCAACAATTAACTGTCAAACAGCTAGTTTCGTATTGTCTATCATCAGTGTGTATGGACGGCGCACAGTATCCCGTCTGATACTTAGTCACCGTAACTTGATGTCCACTTAAAGTTCAATACCATTTTTAAAAAAAATTCAGTAGACTTCAAAGTTTGATGTGCAACAGTGGGCGCCTGTTGAACCCGATAAACGCGGTGCAGTAGCCAATCGGTCAGCCACTGCACCAACTGTGCCGTCTGCTGGTGTTATTTTAATTTGTCTTACTCCTAGGCTAAGTCTTAACGGTTGTAAATTTGACCTGGGTTCTGAGATATGGATGGCTGTCAATCACGACTGAAGGACCACCTTTAGCCGCTTGTGACTTTAAGTGGCTACTTTTTACGAATTAAAGGCTGAATTTACGATTGTTTGAGAAAATAAACTAGAAGCTGACATTGATCCCTCAAAGGGCACGCACTCTGCTTTCTTTTGCTAATATTAAAATTCTGAGCTTAGAATGTCAGCTTCTAGTTTATTTTCTCAAACAATCGTAAATTCACTCTGCTTTCTTTTGCTAATATTCTACATGTATATTATTATCTTTAATTAAACGTGAATACGAAATAATTGGCTTATTAGTCGATTATTCTTTTCGCTTGTGAAGTAATTTTTAGATCTAAGTAGGATATAGTTAATCAATTCTTATCTATGCTCTAAACGTAGATATTCTAAAATGCTTAATAAACACCATCTCTTAAGAAGACTAACTTCATTATCGTAAGAAGTAGGTTTGCTTTTTGATAATCCTATAGTTCACAAAATATTTAAGAGGTATCGCATGAGTAATTGAATTGAATTCAATTCAATTCAAACGGTGAATGAAAACATCGTGGGGAAACCTGCCTAAGAGATATTTATCGAAGGCATGTGAAGTCAAGTTACAGGCCCATGGGCGGCATTAAAACTCTGGCACCAGCTGTGCTATTCTGTAAATGGTACCTAAATCACTTCAAAAGTCATTTCGCAAATCATCTCGAAAGTCATAGGTAGGTACTTACTACGCTTCTCATGTCGCCTGTACAAGTTTCGGTATTCACATGTCAACGTCAAAATACTCACCCGTTTTAGTTTATCTTACTTTGGTCATCACTTGGTGGCGCCAGTATCGAAATCACTCCATTTAAGAATACGATATTTTAATTTCACATGATTCCACTGCGGAATCAGAAGTGATTTCGCAAATAAACTTTTCAGAATAGCACTGGCTAGTAGTCACTAACCACCCCGATAAGAGAAAAGAGATTTATCATTCTCCTTCCCATCAAAAACACTTGGAAGTGGTGAAGAGTGTACGATTTGCGGGATTATCTTATGTATTTTAACGTGCTGATTCTCAGTCTAATTCGAATAAATGAGTTCTGATTTTGATTGACTGAAGATATGGTATTTTCAAGTTTATTTTGGTTAGTAGTAATTTAGTTGGTTCTTCGTTTCCAGCTCTTATAATCACCAGTAAAGTTATTGCAGGACACAATTCCAGATCAAAAACCCAATAACACGTTTCCCGACTTTAGAACGAACCCCGAACTTTATGCTCATTTCACTCTAAGAGATAGGTAATCCGTAAATAAGCCCGTGGTTACAATACATTTCTAAATATTATCGTAATCTAAAATTAAAGCGTCGACTTTGGCCTTGAATATAATACAGTTTTAAACTTGGCATAGAGAAGAGTATTGGACTTTTGGACCCTGATATGATAATGATTATGTATAACAGGTCAATGTACACTGTGTACACTCAATATGTTTGTTAGACTTACAACATTTATTCAGCTCAATTCAGCTTTTGTCTAAAACACCAGTTTTGTTTGAGATGCTTAGGTAGGTACACATCCGCTCAGCTAATCGGACGTGTACGCATCTCATACAAAATTTAGACGTGCGTATGTATTGAAGCCTGCACGGCAGTGCAAATAAACCAATACAGTTACCAGTACAATTAATGTTTATTTTAATACGCAACGAATACAAGTTATTTTTATATCACTGACGACTTTAGGGTGTGCCTTATGGGTCCAAATCTGAAACCAACTGTTAAAAAAATCTGATGTTTCATACATTTTCGTTGAAAGAGTTAAGTATCTACTTGACGATAACGTATTTTTTTTATGAAACAGCTGTTTTTTTTTCATGTTTTCTGAATCGGTTTCAGCCACAGATATAGATAGACCTAGATAAGGCAAATATAACAATCTGTATGAAAACCAAGCGTGCCAATTTTTGACTGTACGCAATGTAATACGAATGTTTAGTTATTCTCAAATTTGCTATTACCAGGTATTAATGAGGGTATTAGATGAAAAATAATTGTTTTTTTTTAATTAATAACGCATAATATTAATCACGAAATGACTTACCGATGGAAGGAAACGGAGCGCAAAAGTGGCCACTTACGATTTTTGTACGTAAGCTAGGCCCGCGAAGTGGCACGCGAAGTAGTAGCTCTTGCGTTATCTAGGTCTATCTATATCTGTGGTTTCAGCACTCCCAGCATAATTATTTTGGTTAATGATAGAATTAGGTACCTATATCATTGATGATGATATTGCTTTAATATTGTTGATCATTGTGAGAGTTTAGCTCGCTAAATATGGATAGGTACCTATATATCGCTATCACGACGGCGACGCTTTGCAAGTGACTTGCATTTTATGATTGTTTGCTTTAAAGAAATCCTCGCTATCGCAAAATTCGCCGAGCCTTATCAACGTGAAAGACACGGTCAATGTCAAAGGCTATGTACCTATATTTTTATGTATTATACCAGCTCTATCTGTTGGTCGTTTAAGAAAATTTTAATAGAAAGGTATGAAAATCATGAACCAAGGGGTGGTTCATGATTTTCATACCTTTCTATTAAAATCTAATTTATTTTGTTTCTTTTCGAAGAAAAAAAATTAGGCAGTAGGTAGGAGTTAGGGGGCTTTTTGTGCAGCTGTTTAAACGGATAGATGGCAACTACACTGCTAAAATATGAGGAAGTCTGCTAGCAGTACGTGTTTCAGAAGACGTACCTACATAAAGAATAGTCTACCAAGACAGATTGCAGCTGCTGAATAAATTGTAGGTAGGTACATTATTAAAACTTAGTTAAACTTAGGTTGCCAGACCGAAAAGTTTAAAAGCCTTAAAATCCTCTTAGTTATAGGTACATATACCTAACCCAGAAGCGCTGGATCTCAAAAGAAAACCTATCCTAAACTGCCAGATTTTCCCAAATGAACATGAATCTGTTGTTAAAAAGTTGATAAAGTATCAAAGATGTAGGATAGCTAGATGTGCTGGTGACCATATTAAAGCCGGTTCTAGAACCTCGCATCCCCTGTAAGCGCACATCCTTAGTCCTTACTCCGACTGATGGAGCCTGTTTCTATAGTCGAGAAATATTTTTTATACAAAAAACATCCTCCAATCTGGTTACGGCCGATAGGGAATTAGTAAATCTGGCCAACAGTAGCTTCGAAACATTGAGCCTCATAACATAACCCCCTAAATTAAAATGTTGGTACCTAGGTAGGGTAAATACGCCAAACGTCGGCCACCCCCCAAAGGTCGGCCTCCTGCACATTTTTAACTTGCATTCATTGAAAAAGTAAATAAGTGACAATTTGGCTACTGGAATTGGATCTTTAGTTCATACTCTATAGGTAAAAACTGTTACTATTCGATTACGTCTCTCGCTTTTCGCACACTGAGCGTCCTTAGCGATGCCGACGATGAAGTGTCAAGTTCTTAGTAAAAATAGCTTACTTTCTGTGAATACCCATATTTTGGGGATTGATATTACAATAGTAAAACATTCTTTTTTTTTGTTTTATACTTTGGTATTAATAAAAGGTTAGTTTTACTATATTTGGAGTTAGTATTTTTAACGTTTTGCGCATTGATTTAAGAGAAAATAGGGGGCCGCCATTAGAATACCAGTTTTGGTTTAAAGCCGGAATCTCGACCGGGGCCGACTTTAAGTAGAATTCAGTCTGTTTTATAATCTGAAAATCTACCAATTCCTTTGGCTTAACAGGAGAATTTGCTAAGCTTATAAGTAAATAAATCTATTTCACGTCTAATCGCCAAAAACCGGCCGGGGTGATTTTAGTTAAATCTTGAGAAATAAGACATGAGAAGTAGGGGCCGACTTTACAAATATTAAAGATCGTAATATCGGCCAGCCTCAAATCCGAGCGCTACTATACAGGGTGATTACGTTGGACGGGTAGTTAGTTTTATATTTTTAATATATATAATTATCAAAATAATTTGCTCAAAGTTGATTTAAATGTAGGTAGGTATTATTATAAAAACGAGGTTAAGTTTTGATGTAACTAGAGGTTCAAATTAATTATTTATAAAATATTACAAAATTGATCAACCATATCAATATTTATGAAAACTCAATAAGTAGGGTTCGGGATACAAATATCAATTTCTCTTTGGAACTTACTACCATTGAACTCATCTAGCTTAAACTGCGAGGAACAAAAAGTAGTCTTTAGATACTAAGCTCGTTTTCACTTAATTTTTTTTAAATAATCGTATTGTTAATGTTTTTCACTGTCTTTTTTTAAACCATCCTATACCCGGCCGACTTTTGGGAAAAACGCGACCGACTATGGGGCGTAAATGGCCGAGTTTAAGGTTTTTTCGTTCTCGATGCATTTAAACCTTATTACTCTTTGCTTTTAGTAGAAAAGTCAATCCTATGCCTATAAACATAAAATAGATTAATCAACCTATCTAAAACTACATCACAAGGCATGCTTCGTTGCAAACTGATGGAGCCAGAGCGATCCAAAGTTAGAAAATTCGTTAGGGGGCCGACTTTTAGCGTATTTACCCTACTTAGTTCCTGACCTGATCCGGGTGAGCCGTAGTCCGGAACCGGTACCTGCAGATACCTACCAGCAGGTCAATTACCTCATGCCCATAAAGTTTCTAAAAATATGAATGCTCCCATTCATAAATACTTACACCTACACTTTAATTCGTTACTACACGTAAAACAACAGCTGATAACCGTAGTAAAATATTACAAATAACCATCAATTATTATTATTAATTATTTGACTCGAACAAAGTTGTTTGTAACTTTGGAATTTGACCCCACGGTAATATTCTTGTTATTGTATCTAACCAACACATTGTTAACCTATTAAACAGGCTATTAACATAAAACATATACATACCTTTAGCTGCTACGGACATTTTTGTTTTCTTGTTAAAGAATTTTAATAAAAATATACAATATCTTTCTGTAACACACACGCACACACTCCACAACTTACTAAATGAATGAACGTGAAAATTGAACAAATTATAAATGTTGTTACGTTGTCGTTTGTAGACCGATTGAATGGGCTGATAAGCCAGTGAAAATTGAATGATCTGCTGATAAATGAACGAATGGAATTAGGGTTACGAGATCAGTAAATTTAATTACCAATGATAACTATTTAATTTTCTTGAATATTTTACTATTTAAAGTATGTACTTCTTAATAATTACATGTTGTAAGTACCACATTCGGTTAACGTGTCCGTGCAAATGTTAAACATTCGTCATGACGAATTATCGAGACAAAAGGATTCCTTTTTTTTTTGCTGGCAAGTGTCAAATTGACGGCTGATCTGGTATCACGCACGACGACATAGCATCAAATAAATTATAATTTCTTTATTTATCGCAAGGAATGCTTATGCAATGACCGATGGTAGATCTGTGAGTGGTCAACTGAAAAAGTTCGTATTTCGTGGCAAGTCATCGACCAACGGCGACACTCGAGGTGAATATTTGGAGATTGTTATACCTGAGCTTCTGACGGCTGGCTACTCGTTCTACACGTGGCCATCGGCGCCCCTATTAGCCTGGTATTTGTGGACACAAAGGCGCCATTTGCGCGGCCTCCGCGTCCTGGAACTCGGCTGCGGGACTGGCCTGCCTGGAATCTTAGCTGCGAAATGCGGCGCGCGTGTTACGCTCACTGACAGCGTCGCCCTGCCCAGGTCCTTGCGGCACCTCTCTGCGTGTTGTGAGGCGAACGGACTGGTTCCTAATCGTGACGTGCAGATCCTAGGGCTAGCCTGGGGCTTATTCCTATCCGAAGTTCACTCTCTTAGACCGGTAGATCTGTTACTAGCCTCAGATTGTTTTTACGAACCCTCTCAGTTCGAAGAAGTGTTATCTACTGTCGCTTACCTACTAGACGGCACTGACGCGCGATTTTTATGTTCTTACCAGGAACGCAGCGCGGACTGGTCCATTGAGGCACTGCTGAAGAAGTGGGGACTGAAGGGAGCTCTGCTGGACTTGGATTCCTTGAGTGAAAGTTCGGGAGTTGACTACCGAGCTTTGGTTGGAGACAGATCTTTGCATTTACTTGAAATAGTTGCAGTTTAAGGTTATGGCCAGCACAGCAAGAGCAGCTCGCCTGTATGTAGGCAACCTGCCCTGGACTGTAGGTCATCGACAACTGAAAGAATACTTTGCTCAGTTTGGACCAATACAGAGTGCTAGAGTAGTGTTTGACCGCTCTACCGGTCTCAGCAAAGGATACGGTTTCATAGAGTTTGCTAGTGCCGCCTCTGCTGCAGATGCCACCAACAAGCAACTGCACACTTTAGAAGGACTGAACTTAACTGTTCAAGTTCAGAATAGTTAAACACAGATTGCCATAGTTAGCACTTACAATGGCTGGAGCACTTCCAGAATACCCTGATTCAGACTTTTCTGATGATGACCAGTCCCCTTTAGACATATCTTTTAATAAGGCAGCTGATCATGTGAGGAAACTAACAAGTACACTGAACAACAACCAACTGTTGGAGCTGTATGGTCTCTATAAACAAGGACTTGAAGGCAAGTGTGATGCTCCAAAGCCTGGGTGGCTGGATGGTAGAGGCCGTAGAAAATGGGAGGCCTGGAGGTCCCTCGGCAACATGCCAAGTGAAGAGGCTAAACAAAAGTACATTGCTTTGGTGCAGAAATATGATCCAGAAATGGCAGATTTATCAGAAGACTATGAGACAGGAATGAAAGAAGCCTGGGTGGCCGTGTCCTCAATGCGCAAATCACCTGAACCTGAGCTGATACACAATGAGCTGTCTATATTGGATGCTGCACGAGAGAACTGTGCTGAGCGTGTCACTGAACTCCTTGCCAAGTACACAGAACTGCGACATGAGAGGGATGAAGATGGTCTCACTGCCTTGCACTGGGCCGCTGACCGCAATGCTACAAAAGCTTTACAAGCTGCTTTGGATGGAGGATGCCCAGTTGACGTGGCTGATGAAAGCGGTCAAACTGCCTTACATTATGCTGCATCCTGTGGCCACATTGAGTCGACTAAGATATTGCTAAATGCTGGAGCATCTCTGCTAAAAGATGAGGATGACTGTACTCCATTAGACTTGGCTGCTGATGACGACATAAGGAAAGTTCTGGATGGTGCTAAGTAGAATAAGTTAGAGTCTGCTAGAGGCATGAATACTGTGACTATTGTAATCTTTTCTATTTAGCTGAAAATTAAAGTTCATATTATGTATTCATGCATCCAACAGACTACCTGCGTCAGTTTTTAGTTAGAAATAATATTGGGTTATTGTAGTTATTCATAATAATAAACTCTGAATGTAATATTTTGATGGTTTTATTGCCAACTTACACAACACACTTTAACAAATAAGAGATGTTGAACTATCATTATACAAGATGAGACTTACGAGGGCATTTACAAAAATGCCTCATAGAAATATAGCTTTATGGCCATAATAAGTTAAGAGAATATTATTAACTTGATCATTAAGAAAATGAATACTTATCTCTGTGTTCCCAATATACTAAATCTTTTTGGGGTTCCATACCTAAGGTCAAACAGGATCCAATCACTAAGCTTGTCTGTCAGCAGACTATGTATCTCATAAACCATCATTTTGACAGACTGCATTTCTACTATTGCTTTAGCACGATTATTCATCAAAATTATTTTTCCTCTTTATATGTTGTACTTACAATATTTTTCTTTCAATATTCATAAGTAGGTACCCCCTATGGCCATTAAAAAAATAATTATTGCTTTTTTATGACACGGTACGGAACCCGTCGTTAGCTTTTAACTCACCCTTGGCCAGTTCACTTACAACACGTCATTCTATTTACATAGCAATCGGAACAAGTTTTTAGTTTATGACTGGAGAACTGTTTAAATGTTGGTTTACATTTCACAATCAAATAAGAAGGTACCTATGTAACACTCATTCTTACATAACCTATTATCGTTTTGCCAATAGCCATTCAATTCTTCGTTATGTACAAAGTATGAAAACCCAAGCATCATTCTAAACTATCATTCTATTCTATCTAGTTAATTATTATTATAATATGGTTAATCAGTCGTAACTTGGAACAGTTACTAAAATGTAATTTCTATTCATTGACAATAAAAAAAAGACCAATCATGAATGTGTTGTAATTTTTAGGAACATGTTATTTCAGTTGTAATGTTTACTACAATAAAGTTTGTTTAATATATATATAGGGTGACTGGTAATTTAGTGACCGATACTGAAACACGTGATTGTATTCAAGATTTCAATAAACTTTCCCAAAGAAACTTTATTTTTATACATAATAAAATAACAAAAACGCTTTTTGAAATTCCCGCGCGCGCGCCTGTGTTCGATCACAGTAGGCACGAATCGGCACGATTTATCAGCTGATAGTCTGTAGCTGTGCTGTAGTAGTAGTAGCGTCACACGTTCCCCCGCCACCCTCACCGCTCCCGTTGTGCAATACTGACGTAATTGAATTAATTGAAAATTAATGAATATAAAAAAAAGTTTTCTTTGGGAAAGTTATTCGTATTCATGAGTACAATCACGTGATTAAGTATCGGTCACTAATTACCAGTCACCCTATATAAAAAATACTTTTTAAGCTTTTATGGAAGACTTAAGTGAGTGATATTATAGAACCACTATTCAGTAGGTACCTACACACAGACATATTTTTTACATTAGCTGCTTGTCTAACAATCTCTTTGTTCTACTGTACACTGTCTAAAGGATAATTTCACATGATGATTCTAGTTATTATGTACTTACAAAAACTAATAGGTATGTACCTATCACATACTAAACAGTAACTATTATAGTAGGTAATTAGGAATTATCATAATTTAACAAGTGACTCAATTGCTTTGTGTATTATTAATAAAAGGATGGTTCCTCATTCGTGGAAAAATATTTATTTACTAATTTGTTAGATGAAATATTTATATCTAGTATACATTTATAACACGCCTGAATTCCCAGAAAGGATAGGTAGAGGCGTAGGTACCGATAATACATTCACTGACTCACATTTCACCACTTATGTCTAAGTCCTATGCAATAAGGGCCGTGTCTATTGTGACAAACCGAACACAAATCCAGACTTCGGGCGGTTACCGAGAAATGTCATGGCAATAACACTGCTCGACACAGAAATCATGACCGTATGTTTAGACTGGACATTTGACGAGACCAGAAGTCAGAGAATGGGCTGAGAATCAGTTACCTACATCATGCGACGCGGCGATGCAGATAAACGGGCTATTTGACAAAATTTTAGTTTTTAATCTAGATTACAAGGAAAATATTCGACACATAAGGTTTCTTTTTTCACGTACTTAATCCGAAATAACGGCGATACATCGAGTCAAAATATCGCATGACGTCAATAGTACAGTTTATACTAGATAATGACGTTACAAGCCCCCTCTCCTCAACTTTAATGCCTAAACAACCTTGTTTAGGGCCTACTGCCAATCATTTTATACCTGCAGCCTGTGGGCCAATTGCACGCAGCGGGTCGTGAGAGCTCTTAGAGTTCAGTACAACAATGCCTTCAGGATGTTGATGGGACTGCCTCGCTATTGCAGTGCGTCAGCAATGTTTGCAGAAGCACATGTAGATGGTTATTATGCAATAATTAGGAAAAGAGCAGCATCGCTGATGCGAAGAGTGAGGGACAGTCCCAACAGCTACCTGAGCGTGGTTGCAGAGCACCTGGAGAGTCCTATATGGAGGCATTGGATCCACCTACATACAGGATAATTTTCTATAGTTTAATTTGGTTTAGTTTAGTTTAGTATTTTAGTGTTCTTGTGTATTACTAACTTAGTTCTTAAGTGCCTGTATTACTAACACTCTATGGACTATCTTGGTCTGAAATAAAGCATTATTATTATTATTAATCTAAGCAGTTTTCCATCAATACGAAAACGCAAAATAATACTTGTGCATTATTTTTTATCATCTAACTGATGGACTAATTACATGTTGATACCTATTCAAATTTTGTCAAACACCCTATTGTTTAATATCCTATAAATCTTTTACTTTTTGTAACATTACACAGGGTGGTAAAGACTTCGCATAAACGTAAAATTTCAACGCTGGGAGGTCCGGAATCATGTTCAGAACTTATGGAGTCTGGATGCGCATTAACCCTTCCACTCCGTATAGTCGACATATAAGTACACAGGCCAGCACACCAAGCTACCTCAACGTGTTACACTTTGATACTTTATCAACTTTATTGCAAAAAGAATAAGGTTCATATTCAATTGGAAAAAAATAACTTCGACCATATAACACTAAATTAGACAGAAAATATACACGATACATCTCGCATAAACGCCTGCGGGTCAATCCTCTAGTAATAGCAATGTCAAATTTCCATCCGCATGCTACTAAAATTGCGCCCCATTGACGCTCATATTCTTCTTATCTTATGATGATAAACATAAGTTAGGATCGACTAATATAACCTACCTATATTAGACATCCTCATAACGAATTTTATACTCTGTCAAATATTAAATAAATTACCTAAACAAGGCCTGTCTAATGTTCACTTTATATAAGACCTCCATAGTATTGCTTACAACTACTATAACACTATCTTAGCATAGTATGTTATTTTTTATTTATTTTTTTATTTTACTTTGTTTGTTCTAGGTACATCGTATTCACATATACTGTATTTTTTATTGTAGGTATACAAATATTGTAAAAACTATTTTAAAAGAGTAAGTATGGAGTTTCTTGCCCATTCTTCTCCATACGAAACTACCTTTTGGAAGGGGCAACTAGAATCATTATATTTTTATAACTTGTAAGTTTAACGTTCAAAAGTGCCTTTTAAATGGCCTAGTTGAAATAAATGATTTGACTTTTGACTTTGAAATAAATATTCAAGATAATGCAGATAAAGATAATATTTTCAACCTCCATTTTTCGAAGTCGGTAAAAAAAAACTATATTTTCTATCCATCTTTCCAAGAAGAGCTCTATATGAAGTACAAGACTTAGTTATGGCTGCGCCGCTACAGTAAATTAGGCATCGATAACAAGCTAATTTATAAAATGATCCTTAAGATATATGAACGAAGGCACGGCTTTCAGCTTTGGGGTAGTGCCAGGCGACTTCAATATCAACAGCAGAGCAATGGTGGCCGAGTGGTCCCGACTTACGGACAGTAAGTCGTGGGTTCGAACCCAGGTAGGCGCAATAATTTGTGTAATTTATTTCATCACCACTGTTTTAAAAAACGGCGAAGGAAAACATCGTGAGGAAACCGGCATGACATCCACCAATTCGCACTGGGCCCGCCTGGTAGATTATAGCCCTTACGCAAAATACGCGCTCTGATGTGGAGTTGCGGATACCAGCCCGGTATCTTTAATCTTTATTTTTTAATATCAACACCATCTAGAGAATGCAAAATATAATCTTACGAACTATATCTGATGCCCCTTGGTTTGTTACCGATACTGAAATTCACGAAAATTTGTAAATGAATATGGTCAAGGAAGTTATAAAATTAAATTCAGAAAACTACCAGAACCTAAATGAGTTGGCACTATGTCAACTGAACAACCAGGATCACCCTAAGCGTCTCAAAAGGCATGACATTTTGAAGTTGCATGAGACAGTGTAGCTTAACTATTTAAAGCAAGAGTAGTGCACTCAATGGAGTGCACACTATGAAGCTAAATGACCTGCAACCCATCAGCTCAAAGTCTGAGGACTGATCGCAGATTATAAATAAATAAATATTCCACAACTTTTCACACAACGCCATTTAGTCCCAAGTTAAGCTTGAGAGCATGTGTTATGGGTACTAAACAGCTGATAAACATACTTATATATTTCTAAATATATACATATTATAGGTATATAAATTACACCCAGACACAGAACAAATGATCGTGCTCATCACACAAACATTTGTCCTGGGTGGGAATCGAACCCACGACCTCCGGCATAGCAGTCAGGTCACTAACTACTAGACCAACAGGCCGGTCGGTTACAATATAATAAAAATCCAATAAAGATAACAAGGTTAATTCTGATTACTTTTATACTATAATTATTGCTATTCCGAGACCTAATTAATATACCTAAATAGCATCGTTACTTTAATTGTGTAGTTCTATTCAATTCCTAAATCAGGCGCTTAATTTAACTTTCTAAGTAGATTTATTTTTGTAATTAAACTAATTGGTTTCAACAGAAATCAGGATTCTGCGGTTAAAAGTAAAAGAAACGCCAGATAAAACTTGGAAATAAACAAAAGCCAACAAAATATTTCAAGGCTGGGGGTCCAGAATGATGTACAGACGCCAGCACATCAAGTTACCCCAATGTGTCAAATTTCTTTGATCGTTTTTCAACTTTATGCCAAACAGAATAAGGTTCATATTCAATTGGGAAAAATTTGACAGTTTGGGGTAGGTTAATGTGTAGGCTGCTGTAAACTTTCTTTTCTTTTCTTTTAGTTCCTATCTTGATCTTGTGAGAAAGATGTTGTTATATTAGTTTTAAAGTTATATGGAAGCAAATGAACAATACATACCTACGTACATCAATTTTATGAAATGACAATTTACGTCATGAACTGATCCATAAAATTCTAACATTTTTTGGATCAGTTCATGACCTAACTTGCCATTTCATTCGTTAAAATCATAACCCTCCTTTATGTCGTTAATAGGTAAAACATACGTCTGATTTAAATTCACGCCTTTTTCCCATGGGGGGTAGGCAGAAACTACAGAAAGCCATCTGCTACTATTTTCACATACTTCTTTTGCTTCGTTTACATTTTAAATACAGGCACGCTGATTGCAAGTAGTACGCAACTGACCTTTCTGAAGAACCTAACCAATAAGGTCTGTGTATATCCTTCTAAGGCGTCCTCTCCACTTAAATACATTTCGTTAGTCGCCATTCATTATTTGCCATCTGTTCACAATGCCAATAAGTAGTGTAGCACTTTAAAAAAACTGATTTTAGTCTTGCTGTTCCACTAGTATCACGAAACACCTATGTCCACGTGCCAACGAAGCCAAGCCCAGCAGGCCCGCTGCTAGTTCTCCTTCGCATCCTTGTGTGCTAGCCCATCGCCAGAGTCCAGTTGCTTCAGCAGTCTGAACAGTGCCGCTGCTTCTCTGATGCGGGAGAATTCCACGCAAAAGGCTTCCACTTCGATGAATAGTTCCTGCAATTGTTGGTTGATTGATGAGCGTTTTATTTTTATGAATTCTTGATCTAGTGTTCGCGTATTACAAAGAAGTCGTAGATACTCTAAAACTGTTTATAATAGTCCTAGGCAATCTAAAACTTTTCTGCTATGTTCAGAGTTCAGACGCCAGCTGCACATCAACCTCTTCCAAACTGTCAAATTTTCCCAATTGAACATAAACCTTATTGTGTATAGAATAAAGTTGAAAACCTATAAAAGAAATTTGATACATTGGGGTAGGTTGATGTGCAGGCGTCTGTACTAACCACTCTAAAATATTGCCTGGTATTTCCAGATACATTTAATTTAAATGTTGCCAGCTCATTAAAATATTGCTTGGTATTGCCAGACACTTTAAATAGTTCGTGGTGTTGGTGGTGGTATAGCAGAAGCTATATGGTATTGTTCGTCAGCACGTGGAGCTCCTCAAGTTCCGAGTTGAGCTCACGATTACTGACAAATGCTTGCACTGACTGATCTGGTCCCCTCATTCTGTGTGGTTCTTTCCTCAAAAGACCATCTCAGACACTAATCTGCGTGGATCTTACATGATTTGACCAAGATTTACACTGTTGACATATTTGAATGTATATTGACATGTATTTATACTTTGAAAGTATATTATATTTTTATATTTTTTTTTATTGTGAATGTAAGGACTATGTGGATTCTGTTTTTATTTTTTTAGATTTTCGTTGTTCTAAATCTTTTTAAGTTCTTTAATTTATTTATTTTACATTTTGTCTGGCAGTTTGAGTTCTTTATGGGACCAACCCAAATGTTCTTTCTTTGGTATTGTTCGTCGGCACGTGGAGCTCCTCAAGTTCCGAGTTGAGCTCACGATTACTGACAAATGCTTGCACTGACTGATCTGGTCCCCTCATTCTGTGTGGTTCTTTCCTCAAAAGACCATCTCAGACACTAATCTACATGGATCTTACATGATTTGACCAAGATAGTGTCTGGACTTTAAAAGAGACTATGACCTCTGACTTTCTTTCGGTGTTTCTTCTCAGAGTAGTCAAATAGTGAAATACCGATCCCGTTTACTAAAAAAGGCGACGTGTAAAAGTGTTTGTAAAAACCTATTTCCAAAAATAAATATCATTTATCATTTATAAAATATAACCAGGTATTCCTAAACAGAATATAAATACTGTTTGGCAGTTTAAAATAATTTAATATTTTCTTCTGTGCGTTGCAAAGCAAGGGTGTCAAATACCATTTCAGACACTAATTTGCATGGTTCTCACATGATCTGATCAAGATAATGTCTGGACTTCAAAAAACTCTCTAAAACTCTTGTAATTTTGTTATCTGTTCTTACCTTAACATTTATAATCTTATTCCTGATAAGTGACTGTAGGAACACACAGACTAACCGGACCAGCCGGTTCTGCATGTACCTGTCTCGTATGGTCTCGCACGTCGATATGCAGTTACTTATGTACAGGTGGACGAACTCTACTGGCAGGTCTACTGAAGTTGTTAGTCTGTGGAAAGGTAATGAAATAACTAAGAACTAAATAACACATAGGTACAAAAGTTGTTGCTTATAATTTTATTTTATTTTATTTCTTAAGAAAACTTACAGATAGGATGCAAATAGTTGACAGATAGTGAAAGAAGGCCAATTCAAAGAGAACAAAGAAAAGTAGACAGGCAAGAATAAGTAAGAGGTGTACAGCTTCGGAATACTTTTTGAAAACCGACGTGGGGATGCATCGGGATGTGGTCGCAGTGGACAAAGGCCTTACCCCGCTATCCATGGCTAACGAGACCTGATGCAAACCTGTAGCACTGAGTACTGATGACCGCAGACAGGTATGGCAAAGCAAAGAACTTCAACTTCAACTACACGCAGGTAGAGAATTTAGAAAAGGCTTCAGTCACATCCGAAGAAGTTTTTGCACAGTATTATTCTTAGTTTAGGAACACTAATGGTAAATAAGTCAAGATCATAATGTTAGCTATCTAGTCCCGCGAGGTTGCTGGTGTTTTACATATGACCCTGTATATAGGGTGACTGGTAATTAGTGACTGATACTTAAACACGTGATTGTACTCATAAATGCTCAATTTTTCGATTTTCAATTTCTACATACATACAAACATAACGTCACGCCTGTAATCCCCGAAGGGCTAGGCAGAGGTGTACCTGGTAGTACACCCACATTTCGCCAGTTATATTTGAGTCCCATGTAATTGGGGGCGAGCCTATTGCCATCAATCGGACACATATCCAGACTCCGGGCTGCTACTAAGAAATTCCAGATAGAAAAACTCAATAACACTTCGCCCGACCTGGGGATCGAACCCGGGACCTCATGCTCAGCAGAAGCGCTTGCGACTACTAGACCAACGAGGCAGTCACTAGACCAACGAGGCAGTCACTAGACCAACGAGGCAGTCACTAGACCAACGAGGCAGTCACTAGACCAACGAGGCAGTCAATTCAATTCAATTAATTTATTCAAGTCACTTCAATTTTTAATTATTGTATTTATTTATTTGCATGACTAATTAATGTATAATGTAATGTATATAATATGAATGAAATTGTAATTTAATCATATGTAACGAGTGTCTTAATTACCTGAATAAATGAATTTATTATTATTATTATAAATGCGAACGCCTTTCCCAAAGAAACTTTTATTATAGGTACTCATTAACTTTCAATTAATTCAATTACGACAGTACTGCATAACGGGAGCGGTGGGGGTGGCGGGGAAGCGTAGCAAATTTTGCCCTTCCCGAGGTCAGACTATCAGTTGATAGATAGTGCCGATTCGTGCCTACCGTGATCGATCACAGGCGCGAGCGCGGGAAAGTCAAACAGCGTTTTTGTTATTTTATTGTGTTATAATTATAAGTTATTGTGTATAAAACAAAAGTTTCTTTGGGAAAGTTTATCGAATTCATGAATACAATCACGTGCTTGAGTATCGGTCACTAATTACCAGTCACCCTATATATGTTTAAGTTACCTGTTTACAACCTCCATGGAGTGCAGCGACATCTCCATGTTGACTAGAACACTGAAATATTCCGTGATGTGCTGTGAGTGTATCAGCTTCAGCAGTACTGATATGGCGACCATCGGGTTGTTTTCTACTAACTCTGGTAACTGCGAATGAAAAATATCAAACCATATTTTATTAAATTAAAACATCTACTATTGCTTTTTTTAATAATCAATTAACGTGTGCAGCGACATCTATCTCGCGACATAGGAACTAAAATTGACATCCTACATCGCGATGTTAAAGTTATCCGCGCGCATGATCGTATAAAAAATCCCGATGACAACAGTCGGGCAGTAGTAGGTAGCCCATCAGACACATGATTTTCTATGGGGGATGAGGACCTTTACACCATGTTCCTCATGCCTCTTAACTTACATCGCATATAGTGATAAGGCCGCCCTATAAGTTATTGTTCGTATTTTTTTATGGTGTACAGACGCCACTGACGCCAGCACATCAAGTTACCCCAATGTTTCAAATTTATTTGATCGTTTTTAAACTTTATGTCAAACAGAATAAGGTTCATATTCAATTGGGAAAATTTGACACATTGGGGTAACTTGATGTGCTGGCGTCTGTACAATAAATAGTATTCTCTTCAATTTTAACATTGTGTCTGAATCAATACTACGAGTATTAACAAATAAATATGATGTCCCGAAATGAGACTTATACGGTCATTTAAAAATATCAAATAAAAATGTACCTACATCACATTTAAAAGTAACAGCAATGAAATATATCAAATTCTCGTATCAAAACCCCTCTCTCTGTAACGGCTTGACTGATTCTTATGTAATTCTGTGTGTTATTTATTTTTATTTGTATGTCGAGAATAGGACGTAAACTAATAAAAATAAAACTAATAAATTGATTATAAGGCGGAACGAATTTGGATGGGAAGCTAGTAAAGTATGAAAATTTAACAAGCAACTTTAACAATGTCGATTATTAGAACTTTATAAAATTCCTCTGTCTTTAAAAGAGAATAAAGAGATAAAAGCGTATATTGTTGTCAAGATTTTGCTTACAACCATGTAAACAAATATGTTTTTTTGGAAAAACAACTTTAAAACCTACATGTAAAGTTCAGTTTGCGATAAAGCTTCAACTTTTTTAAATATTATTCTGAAATCAACTTAATTTACACTGAGCTGAAGTTGATATTTGCTAAAATGGCAACAAGGATTTGAATAGGCTTTACCTGGTTGGGTGTGACTCCTATCTCGTACACGACATGTGGCTCCTGTTCCAGCAGCGCTAACAGCCTCTGTTGGTGCTGGACGCTCAGCGCTCCCTTCAGCGCTAAAGCACTCAACTCCTTAGCTTCAGCCACTGCATTAACTGGATCTTGTGGCTTTTCTTCAGGTTTCTTTTCCTCAGATTTTTCTTTTTTCTCTTCTTGCTGTTGATAGAAAGAGGATTTATTTATGGCAGAACAGAATAGAAAAGAAAAAAAAGATGGGCTTGGGGCTAAATAACAGCCGCATAGGTCGATCTAAGGTTAAGCTACGCTTGAAGAGGTTGGTCCGTGGCTGAGTAACCATTTATTACATATCAAGACCCCTCCGTGAGTCGGAAAGCATGTTAAGGGGCCGTGCCTGAAATCGACTGATTTTGATCAACTTTAATCATCATTTGTGAGAAAGAGAAGATGAATTTATACAATCCTATTTGTGATTTGAAAAGATGAGTTCCTTGCTTTGCATGTTGAGGAATTAAATTTTGGAAATAAATTACGTATTCATGGAAAATCACTAAAATTCACCCACATGTTTTCCAAAAAATGACGCGAGACTGACGTTTGATCATTTAGTTACAAGAAACTGAAATAGATTTTGAAAATTAAAAAATCTTACTAATACCAGTATATAGTCTACTTGCACGTGAGAGAACCACTTTTTTAATTTTTACTACAACATACGGAAAAAAAAATTCAATGTCGTTACTTTCCGGAAATTCCAAGACTAATCAGTATTTTTTTTTCAATTGTTTGAATCACTTTTAAGAAATTTTGAAAGAAACATATTAATCTTCAGTTTATTATATATTCGTACTATTTTTTAACTTGTGTACTTTAACATGTGTACCAACATAGTAAACAAATATGTATACACAAAAATTCCGGAGATTTATTTCTCAACCGTCTTAATTTACTTAGAAACTCAAAATATGATATAAAATATTAAAACAGTTTAAGCGATCACTACGCTCGAGCTTTACGCGTGTGTTCGTGAACTGTACACACAAATATAGCATCGCATTGATGTTACCTAAACTCCAGCGAGCGAATTTTATGCACGGCCCCTTAAACCGTTGGTCCCGGCTAACATTTGTGGTCTTTCGGTCTTGTGGCTACTTGTGACGACTGCCATGTTTGACAGTCGTCATGACTCGAGTCAGATGTCCGAAAGTCTGACAACCAGTTTAAACAAGAATACGTGTACGGTGCGCCTGTAAGGCACGCCAAACATCTATGAGTTCGATTCCGGTAATATTTAACCGGGGCAACTAATTATAAATACAAACATTTCACAAGTTTTTCACACAACGCCATTTAGTCTCAAGCTAAGCTAAGAGCTTGTGTAATCGGTACTATAAAACAGCTGATAACCATACTTCTATATTTCTAAATACATACCTACATATTTTAGATAAATTTTACCCAGACACTGAACAAATGATCGTGCTCATCGCACAAACATTTGTCCTGGGTGGGAATCGAACCCACGACCTCCGGCATAGCAGTTAGGGTTACTAACTACTAGACCAATAACAACTTACAGGAAATTCAGGGGCATCAATTTTTCCTCGCATGATTTTGCACATAGTAATAATCTGGACATTATTTCGCCGGTCTTACCTTCTTTCTTTCTTTCTTTCTTTCTAATCTGCCCATTTTGTGACACGTTTGTGTTTGACAGCACGGTTTGCGAAGTGGCTGAATGGTTGGCTACTGCGCTGCGTGTCGCGGGTTTGTTTCCCGCACGGAGAAAATATTTGTATGACCTTCAAGGAGTAGTTCCGGAACTGGTGGTTTTTAAGACGTTATCCTACACTAGGATTTTCTACTGTGTCGTGGGGGTGTTAACAACCACATCATTTGTTTTGCCTGGCCTCAATAAGGGTTGTGGTACACAAATATTTGTCTTGGGTGGTAACTGGACCCACTACCTCCGGCATAGCAGTCAGCGCTTACTATAAGACTAATAGGCCAGTCAAATTGCACTTTATGTATGGATGTATGGTTGGTATAGAAATCAATTTAAATTATTACCTCCTACTACTAGTATTTCAAATACTACTACCTACTCTAGTATTGTATGCAACATAGAAACACGCAGAGCAGTAGTTCAGTTTAAAATCATGTATTTTGTATCTTTCGAAATCAATACATTTCAGTAAGGTAGTTAGGTTCGGTACTTAGGTTAGCTATATAATTGGTATGGTAAGTTAGGTTAGGTTATACGTATGTATATAAAATATGTTGTCATTTAAATTCTATCCAACAGAAAAGGTTTTAAACCTTTAGCACATTGGAGACTCGATAAATAAAAAGTAGTAGTAGTTTTTACTGTTTTGGATATATTTGTTCTTATTAAAAGTATGTACCTACATAGGTATATTTTTAATGTACAGACGCCAGCACATCGACCTACCCCAAATTTTCCCAATTGAACATGAACCTTATTCTGTTTGATATAAAGTTGAAAAAATAACAAAGAAATTTGACACATTGGGGTAGATTGCGGGACGAAGTTTGCTGGGGCAGTAAGTTTGTTAGTAAACATTTAATTATGTTGTTACTAGCAGACGTCCCGCGGTTTCACCCGCGTAGGTCCCGTTCCCGTGGGAATACGGGGATAAAAAGTAGCCTATGTGTTAATCCAGGGTGTAAGCTTAACTCGATACCAAATTTTATTAAAATCCATTCAGTAGTTTTTACGTGAAAGAGTAACAAACATCCATCCATCTTCACAAACTTTCGCGATTATAATATTAGTAGGATTACCTTTAGCCGTGATGAACAGATTGTTCAATTAATTGTACTTTCTAAGTTTATCTTGGTGAAGGAAAACATCGTGAGTAAACCAGGACTTGTAGTTAATATAAGTTTGAAATCGCCAACCCACCTTGAGCAAGCGTGGTGATCGATGCTTGTGCCTTCTCTGTATGAGAAGAGGCCTTTGCTCTGCAGTGGGAGATAAACAGGCTGGTATTATTAATTACCTTAGTTTGTTGTTTGTGAGTCTGCGTGATCTGTCTTTTGTCAAGCTTCTCTGGTCGGAGTCCTATGAGCCCCTCGTAGTCCGTGTCGTACAGCGGGTTGTATGCACCGCGGTTCACTAGACATTTCCATACTGCCTGAAATAATAGACAAGAGAAAGAATATATTTGTATCTATGTAGTAGACCCTATATTACTATTTGATTGAATAATGAGACTGCAGGACTGGGTAGTTTGTTGCGACACTTCTTCTTCCCAGCAAAAACACTGAAGTGGTGAATGGAGGACGTTTTAGGAGCCTGTCTTTGCCATTTTCGATATGCGGAAAAGCGCTGAGTCTCCCTAATGTGAATGAGCGAAATTCGATTTTGTTTTTCAATGAAAAGTGATCATTTATTTGCGTAGTAGGCAGCTGTGTTTATAAAAGTATTTATACCCTATGAAGATCTTATCTTTGGATGAATTTTGCAATGCAACAGGTAAGCTAAAGACCTTTTCCTACGGTGCAGGTGCTAAGGAGAACATACAGAACAGCGATGACTACGATCCTAACGCGCATCGTTTGCGAGTGTACTAGACCTTTTGAGAAGAGCATAGAATTGAAAGAAAATAGAATACTTATAATTGAATACTCATTATTGTACACCATAAAAACTTCTAAATAATAACTTATAGAGCTTCATAGGGATCTCTTACAGGCAACCAGTAAGAACATCACCAGTACCAGTTTTGTATGAGATGCGTACGCGTCCTCATACGAAACTCGTGTTTTACTGGTGGTACAAAACTGGTGTAACACCAAAATGAATTAATTACGTACATTCTATGTAAATTAATAAATACATACATACATACATAAACTTACGCCTTTTTCCCATGAGGGTAGGCAGAAACTACAGAGCGCCATATGCTACGATTCTTACATACTTCTTTTGCTTCGTTTACATTCATACATGTTGTCATACACACACGCCGGTTGCGAGTACTACGCACCTGACCTTTCTGAAGAACCTCACCAATAAGGTCTATGTATGTCCTTCTAGGGCGTCCCCTCCCGAAGTTCCCACTTACATCTGCCTTGTAAATACCTTTCTTTAGTCGCCTTTCATCCATTCTTTCAACGAAATTAATAAATCTATCTATTTATCCATCTATCTATGAACAAAAGTTGAATCAAGCTGAATAAACGTGGATAGTCCCTTTATCCCTTTCAGTCAGTCTTTTCAATTTACCTTGTCAGCAGTAATCTCAGTGGTGTCCATCAGGAATGTGGGCAGTGGTATAGGTCCTGAAGCCTTCAGCGTGCGGTGAAGAGGCATGTAGTCATTGGATATCAGAGACTCTAGCAGCTCTTTCATTGCCATGCGGTTTGGTGGGCTGTTGAAAACAATTATGATACGAGGAGTTAGTTAAATTATTGAGAGTATTCATCATGATTTCTGTATCAAAACATATCATTAGCAAATCACGCTATTAGCTCTAACGCAAACAAAATTCAGAGTAATGATTGTTTTGAGTGCCTCGTTGGTCTAGTGGTCGCAAGCGCTAATGCTAAGCATGAGGTCCCGGGTTCGATCCCCGGGTGGGTCAAGCAAAGTGTTATTTAGTTTTTCCATCTGGAATTTCTCAGTAGCAGCCCGGATTCCGGATTTGTGTCCGATTGATGGCAATGGGCTCGCTCCCTATTATATGGGACTTTAACATACCTAACTGGCAAAATGTAGGTGTACTACTGTAGGTACCTGTAGTACACCCACTTTGTCTAACCCTTCGAGTATTACAGGCGTAATGCCGTTATGTTAGTTTTGGTAACCCTTTTTTCACCTCAAAAAAAACACAAAAATTGCCTCATCTTCTAGATAATTTTGTTATGTTACCAAATTATAAATACGAGTATAAGTAGTAACCAATCTATCTCGCCAAATACGAACGCAGGATTTATTAGCATTAGCACAACAAACATTTCTTGGTATATGTATAGTTTGGAAGTGATCCACATTATCTCCATCATTCATCTCATATTTCTCCATATTTTATTGATGTTGGGAGATATCTCATCATCCCACGATAGTTTCTCACATCACATCGAGTCTAAAAGTCGCATGACGTCAGTCGCCAGTTTGATGATGTCGTTACAAGCCCCCTCTCTCCTCAACTTTAATGCGCTTAATCTAAGCAGTTTTCCGTCAATTTGAAAAAGGAAAAAAACATTTGTGTAATATTTTTTATACTCTAACTAACTGATGGACTAATTATATTTTGATGTTCATATTCTGTCAAGTACCATATAAGGATGTTCTACCAATGGAATGTTTTGCCAGAGTGTGATTTCCCTAACAAAATGTTTTCATACAGAATGGTAATTATGATCAGTTTTAGACTAGACCTAGGTATCATCAAATGATCAGACCCATCACTAAGAGGTATGAGTGCAGGTGCTGCAGCTCGCGCCATAGAGCTCATGTCCGCTACCCTCTCCGCCACAATTGTCTGCAGAGCAGAGTAATCGAATTCCAGGTCTTTTGGCGACACCTCTGATAGCATCACTTGTTTGGCAGATTTCTTCATTATCTGCAAAGCAAAAGTTTTCTTTAAGAATGTTTCTTCTGTAACTTTTTGTTTTACGATGATTTGTATTTAAGCAGCGTGGAAGCATGCTGGGCCTGTAGCATGATGGATTGAAAACAAAATAAATCAGGATTCTAATAAATTTATAAGTGATCTGGTGGATCATATCACGCACTCTCACCTGTGTAGTTCCCGTTCTTATGGGAATATAGGGAAAAAACTAGCCTATGTCAATCAAGGATAATGTAGGTTTCCACCAGTAGTACTGGACCATTTTGAAAAATTCTTATTTTTTTAAATGGTGTAAGTAGTAGTTTTCAAGTTTATTTGTTAAGTACAAAAATACAAATCTTTTTTTATAATATTAGTATAAAAGTATTGATAGCATGAGAATATTCTAGCAGACAATAGGCACAACTGGAAGAGAAACTAAACCAGAGATGCATTGCATGTGCTGTATGTAAATATTTATAGTACAGTAAGCAGTTTGGTCATTTTGTTCTATCAATTTTGATAATTGCTGTTTAGCTAGAGCTAATATGAATTAAATATCTCTACAGGGCTACACAACAACTTTCACTATGGGACCGACTCTGAAATCACGAAAAAAAATCAGCTGTTTCATACATTTTAGTCGAGTAGGTATGGAACTTCTGTATGAAACAGCAGATTTTTTTTCGTGATTTCAGAGTTGGTCCCATAAGAAAAGTTGCTCATATTCATGGGTAGAACACCCTGTCAAAAATTGGCCAGTCATTGAAAAATAACTCTGTATAGTAGATTATAGAGATGTTTAATTCATTTATTCATTAAACTCCAAGAGACAATTGAATGGTTAAACCCCAAGCGAACGCCAGCGTCTGCTCTGGCATTGTCTTTCTATTGTGTCGCTAATTGACACAATTGAAA
This sequence comes from Euplexia lucipara, assembly GCA_921972225.1. Lineage (NCBI taxonomy): Eukaryota > Metazoa > Arthropoda > Insecta > Lepidoptera > Noctuidae > Euplexia > Euplexia lucipara. Next base: position 20,682,103 of record OV179159.1, read on the forward strand.
GGTTAAAAGAGAACATGCTGTGCTGATACCTAAAGAAATAGCATGTGGGAGGGAGCATAATGAATCAAAGTTCATTCTTTAATTCCAGTACTAGCCAAACCATTTACTAAATTACCAAATAGTGGATTATTGGGTCCAACTTATTTATCTTAATTTATAAGTGTACTTACATCCTTCATATTAACCGGTAGGAACCCATGCAACTGCCCAATTAGCAGCCTCTCTTGTGGTGACAGTGGTAGCAGACCAGCCTTGCCTTCAAGTAAGTGTAAGAATAAGGAGGCAAACGGATTGTCCATCTTGTACACATCAAACAGGATTGCTATGGCTACCACACGCTGGCCTGGCAGGGATAGATCCCCGCCTGTTATAAGTGAGGATAGCAGTAGACATACTGGAAAGCATAAATACTTTTTAATGACAAACTTGTTTCTTTAATTTTTATTTGTTTCGCTCAGAGTATTGTAGCTTCTAAAGTAAAACATTAGTAAGTAGGCAATTCTAGTAAAATTCTTATAAGATGAATAAGCAGTATTGTCATGGCCAGAAATAGTCACTTTGACCTCAGGAAAAAAATTTTTGGATTCATGAAACTGTACCTTATGGTGATACATATAAAAAAGTTTTTAGAAAGCCTGAAAAACTTACGATTAAAATGGTCTGATTTTGGAAACTTCTTCTGCACTTGAGTGCATATAGAGTCTAGTGTTTGTTGATCTACTGTCTGCTCTGAAAATAAGCTGTAAATAACAACAAACAATTAAAATTAAGTGACACTTGCTCTTACAAATAAAGAGGTTAGGTTATGACCGGAAAGTTAACTTACTCTAATATGTATTTACTATTTTCATTAACTAAATGCTGCGACATTTTAGCTAAAAAATTAATAAATAACAGCTACTTTATTGATGTTTATCTGAAAAAGTATTTTCAAAACATACAAACGTCAAAACCTGTGGTCATAACATACGTCAAAATTTGACATTAAGATTTTGTGATTGCCAGGACGAAAATAGATTGATGCTAATACAAAAAACTATTTACAATGTGAAGATTCTAAATAAGTACGGTACACAAACTCACGCCTTTTCTCATACATTTTATAAGATAAATAACTTACCAGCCGAAGTTTTCCCTAAATCGGATCGGGATCGCATGGGGCTTTTCTAGAGAGTAGTAAATAGATATATTTTACAGGATCGGCAGTGCGCGAGCCTCTCACCTCAAGGGGCCTAGTGATTTTAGAAGTAATTTAGACGAAAGGGGGGGGGGGGGGGTATAGAAAAAGGTTGGAAACCACTGAATTGTAGTGTGAAGTTACGCACACCTGATAGGTAATCTTATCCTAATCCCCGCCTACAGACCAGACAACCTTCCCAAAGGTAAACATATTATTGAGATGTAACTACCGGTATGTGTACCTACATCGTAGTGATTTTAATATCCATTTGACAGGTAGCTTCAGTATTTCTTTTCTCACCTTCTATAGTTAGGTACCTACTGTTCTGATAAGTTTTGAAGGACCTACATAACTTGCGTATATTTACAGACATCCAAATCTGTCGGGTGCAATATTATAAAACGTCTCTTTGTTATCTGAATAAGTAGGTCCTATCGATAAATAAACAAATAATGCACAATAATATTAGCTCGTATCTAGTTATCAAAGGTCGCTTTTCTGATTTACTTTGATCTTTATCTTATCTTGAAGGAAATAAATTAACAACAAAGAAAAAATAACTATGTCTACGAATACGTCGTAAATATTTGAAAAAGGCTTAATTTTTCTACATGTCTGGTATGTCTAGCCATAAAAGACAAATATGATAAATGTTGTTTATTTTCTCCTACTTTCTTATTTCTTCCTTCATTTTATTAATATATTTAATGCCTATAATGGGTCTACTCTTGACCTCAATCTGGTCCTCTGCAGGGCTAACATGCGCAAGTCGACATATCTCATAAACGAGATGACAAACTTTGTCGATCTCGATTCGTTTGTCACTTTTCCTAACATGCGCACCACGCTCGAGAAGATATCTCGTCGTGACTTCGCCTTGTCGACGCGAGATAACCGATGTTGGCATTTCATGAAAACACACCATAGTCTAGTTTAGTAACGCCGGTTTCATTCGGTCAATATAGGTGAAAATTGCGTGAACGCTGCCATATTTGTGAACGCGGCCTTAAAAATGTCTCTTTGACATTTTGTCAATTCAAAATTTGTTTTGATCGTGGTGCGTTAGTTTTCAATACTATTTGAAAAATTGTTGAATTGTAGAAAGAAGATGGCTTTGGCATCAAAGAGATTGTAAGTATTAGATCAAAATCCCGTCACAGATGTCGGAGATGCTTATTAGTTTATTAGCAACTCTTTATTCAATGTGCTTTAGTGACTTCCAAAACAAACCGTGTGAAGGATGCATTTTCTACGAGTTTTAAGATATGTAATCATAATATTATGTTATATTATATATCTCGATGAAATGTACTAACTGTAATGTACAAAATAAACACACTATGCTATACGTAAATCAATACCTATTGAATGTTCACTATTCAGCAAGTATCAACGTTCTGCCATTACTGTAAAACATTATTCGTAATACGAACGAAAGTTTACTTATCATTGTGTGTACTGTAAAATAATAGTGCCCTTAATAATTGAAAAAGAGATTGATAGTTAGGTACAAATTGAACTGTAATGTTTCAGAATACGCAGTACAAAAGGCCAAATTAAATATTTGTGTGAATATAGGCATGAGCATGCAAACTTTGCGGCAGGAGATTTTAAAACTCCGCAGGGTGCCGCTGAATATGAGCGGCAGTGGAAACGAGTAAAAGCGGCCCTCGATGAGCTTGGACCGCGTAAGTCTATTGAACAGTAGAAGGTGGTAAGTTTAGACAAAAAAAAAGCCAATTTGGAATTGGCATCTACCAGAAACAATCTACTTACATAGTTTTGTTTTCTTCTTTTGATCTTCGTAAATAAACGACGTCGAATCACCTTCCTCTGTATTTTTCTTGCTTCCCTTTCCTCATACACAGTTAATTGATAATTATAGTACGGCACCGCCATTATACTTAAATTGTTTCATAAATTTCACAGAACACTGTTACCCCTTTTTCCAGTTTTTTCTCAGTTATTCGCGGTTTCTCGTCTACGAAAACCATCGACGAGAAACTTGTCATAGGAAAATGTCAAAATTCGACTAAATATAGCGCGCATGTTAGAGCCTGACGACAAAAACAGGTTTGACAGAACGACATGAGTTCTTTATCAGAACGACACGAGGTATAAGTGGCGCCATGTTAGCTCCCATCGACAAACAGACATATGTCGTCTCAGCACGAGATAATGCGTCGACAAAATTTTCTCGACTTGCGCATGTTAGCCCTGCTGGTCAGAGATGAGGTCGACGATGGAACGAGCTTACCCACAAAAGCCTATTAACTCGCGACTTTAACAGATTGGGGTCATATGAACTCGGGAACACTGATGCAGGCAGGGAATTCCACTCCTTGGCTGTGCGCATAATGAAGGAACAGGCAAAGCGCTTCGTGCGAATGTGTGGGACATCTACAAGGAATGGGTGTTAACCACGTCTGGTCCTTCCTTCATAAGACTTCCCAAGCCTAGTGTGGTGTTGTGGATGTCAGAATAATGGAATCACGTCAAACTTCTCCGTCTCTGTAGTCCTGCAACGCTATTGCGTGTCTCTGTTGACAGTTCATAGTGATGATCACTGGGCAAAGTGTTCAACGATTAACTGTCAAACAGCTAGTTTCGTATTGGCTTTCGTCAGTGTGTATCTAGGATGACGTCAAGCGCACTCGCAGAGATGTAACGAACGCACAGTTCCCCATCTGATAGTTACTGTATGTAGCTTGAAGTACACTTAAAGCGCAATAGGAAAGTACTTTTTTTTTGTTTTTAAATCGTCATGTTGTCATCAAAGTTTGGTGTGCAACTGGACGCCAGTTAGTCACTGGCAAAGTAAAGATAGCCAATAGCCCTGTTGATGCCCTTAGAGCTCATACGCACTATGCGGCTACCCGCATGCGGGCAGCCAGACGGCTGGCCGCAAGCACAATTTGTACGTATATTCATTTCTAAGCGCACTGCGATGCGGCTACCCGCAGACCGCTCCGGCCCCCCGGACGGTTGCTATACGTTGCTATATCACGGGCAGCCGCATAGTGCGTATACAGCCTTTAGTCCTTATATTAACCAGTTGGCCATCACAGTCATGTATACAGGGTGATTTGTAAAACACCAAAAACCTCGCAAGAGTAGAATAATAACATCATAAACAACAACATTTTTTCTACGACTTTTTCGAAAACACACTCGATCGAAAACTCGATCAACTGTTCAGATATGTATGGAGAGTTGATTTTTTGATGAGTTGAGTTGTCTGTTTGATGACAGATGACAAACCATGTGCCTATCACGCCAGACGTTACGTCTTGACTATGTACATGTTGTTTTGTCATCATCCGCCTAGCCTTTTCCCAACTATGTTGGGGTCCAAGCGCGGATCCACCGTTGTGGGCACTGTGGACATCCTATCAAACAATCCTATTTGAGGTCAGACAGAACAAATAATTGTACCTACTCATCACAAGCAAATGCTCGTCTTGGGTGGGAATCCGGCATAGCAGTCAGGGCCACTTATAATCACTAGACCAACGGGCCAGTCAAAGTAGTAGGTAGGTACTGTGTGGATGATATACCAATCGAGTTAAATTATTACCTCCTACTACTACTAGTTCAAATTCAAATATAACTACCAACTCTAGAATTGTTTGCAACATAGAGTCACACAGCGCAGTAGTCCAGTTTAAAATTATGTATTTTATGTCTCTCAAAATCAATGCATTTCAGTAAGGTAGTTAGGTTAGGTACTTAGGTTAGCTATAGGATAGGTATGGTAAGTTAGGTTAGGTTATATGGATATATATGTTGTCTTTCTAATTTTATTGAACACAAAAGGTTTAAATTAGAGACTCGCAAAAAAAATTAATAGTAGGAGTTCCTAAGTAATTATTATTGTTTTGAATCTATTTGTTCCTATTATACGAATGTATATCTCTTTTGTAGTGTAGAGACTTAATTGACTTACACCACAATTCCCTAGCGAAGTTAGAATTTACAGCTCATGAAGTCTTTGTCCGATCTTTAATAATTTGTTTACAGTCAACATAATAAAAACAACAGTTTTTGTTTTCTCATCCTCAATTAGATTATTTTATTTTGATTATTTTAAATTTTAAGTTCCATAGCCATAATTTTATTTTTGTCATTAAAAAACATGATTAAATATTGTAATGATTGTTAGATTACTTAATAATGATGATATATTGTGCTTGTGGTGTTTACCTTTAAGTGAGTGTTACACTATTACTTTAAGTTAAAAAAGTTTTAAGAATATTATAAGTGTAAACAGTCGTTGGTAAACCAAATAAATAAATGTACTTAATATAAGTTTCTCGTGTCATAGTGTTTGTTAAGAAACACCCCCGAAACAGCTTGACCGATTCGTATAAAATTTTGTGTGTATATTCAGTAGCATAGCGTTATGGCTTCGAGTCAATCCGGATGCGGCTGAATACCAGAATGGAGCGACAATCTAGCGACTAGGTAACACGTACCTTGGTTAAAGTGTGCCCCGTGTGCCGGCTTTAATTATTTAGCCACAAGCTCCTTCGTATTTTGCTTTTTTGTCGTAGCAGTCAAGATTTGAAAGAAAACGATTATTAACCATGATCTTCATGTAGGTAGGTATATTCCCTGGGCCCGAATGCGCTTAGCCTACTTTTTATCACAGTTTGCTTAAGACTGGTCTAAATACTTTGATGTCGTTATCTCTTACAATTTGACGTAGATTGTGATACAGATTTGAACTGGCAGATAGTTTATGTAAGTATTCAAATTCAGTACCTACCTACCTACCTAGGTTTCAAAATTTTACATGATTTATTTGTTTTCATAACATTTTCCTCAACGAGCTTATCATTTTTAAAGCATTTTCATGTTGCTGTCTCACTGTGATTCTTCAAAAATAAGGCATGAAGAAGCAGATTTCGATTTCACCGCGCTACGCCTAGCCGTACCTATGTGCCTATGCGTCGATGCTGCTATTCTGAATGTGTGAGATCTGCATTGCTATTATTTAAAAATCACCCTTGACGATGAATTTATAGGTGAAGTGAAGGTTAATTGAGCTGTCGTTCCATACTAATGCTAGGCAGTGGCATGTTCACTTCACTCAAGTTTAAACGGGGTGACTTACTAAATAGACGGCTGAACCAATTTTAAATAAATAAATATTCCACAACTTTCACACAATGCAGCCATCTGATTCCAAACTATTAAGCAGAGCTAGTGCTGTGAGTACTAGATCACTGATAAACACACATATATTTTTAAATAGGTACACATAGACACAGAACAAATGACCGTGCTCGTCACACAAACATTTGTCCAGGGGGTCGAGTCTGCTATTGCAATCGTGTCTCAATGACCGGTCAATGATCGATTTTTGACGTATAACGTCAAACTTTATGACACATTTCCCATACAAAAACTGTCAAAGCTGTCAAATATTCGATCAATGACCGGTCATTGAGACACGATTGCAATAGCAGACTCGAGGTGGGTGGAAATCGAACCCACGACCTCTGGCATGGCAGTCAGCGCCACTAACTACTAGACCGACAGGCCATAGTCAATTTTAAAAATTCTTTCACCAATCAAAAACAATACTACATATTATAGAGTAACATAAAGCAAATGTTGATGTTTATAAGTTTAAAGGGAATAAGTACGAATAGATAGTAGTTAACGCGGATAAAGTCGCAAGCAAAATGCTAGTTTTAGGGCTCTCACACATATCTGCGAATTCGCAACACATTGCAAATAGCTACGATCCTACGATGTATGGTCATCTGAATCAAAGCTTTACCGGACCATACATCGCGGATATTTGCGATGTTATGGGAGCCCTTCCCTACATACAAAAAGTGACTGCCAATCTGACTTCCACTTCGGTTGCTGGGTAATACAGTATGGCCTTTACGGACCCGTGCTCGTCTGGGCGGCTGACTCTTTCAGTATAGTATAATGTACTCTGTGGCTGACTCTTATCCTTAGTAAGACAGGCTGTCAGACCTATCGACTTCTTTGGCTGTTATTACATAGCCACTATGCCAACCTACTTAATTAATGCATTGATAATGGATTAAGTCTTAAATTACTAATGTATTGATGGCTTATAATAATATTATCACTCAATAAAATTAAAACGATTGATAAAATATAAGTAGGTACGCGAGTACTTGTGTACCCACTTCAAATGCTTGATTAAAAGAATAGGTAGGTCCAGTCTACACCTAGTTTAGAGAGCCCTGTGTTTTCAGTGTCAAACAGATTCTCAAAAAGTCTCGACCTTCAACAGCAGTTGAAGCCAACCAACTTTGTGCCTGCCGGTACGCCGTCACTCACGGTCGCCACTTCACAACTTTTTGACAATCTATACATATAATAAGACTGTAAAAAAACTGTGTCTGTACATTGAATATATTTAAAAAATAATAATTGAGGGGGGTTTAGAAACAGTAATAGAGCACGAATCCAAAAAAAAAAGTCTGTCTGTTTGTCTGTTTGTCTGTTTGTCTGTTTGTCTGTTTGTCTGTTTGTTTGCACACGCTAATCTTCGGAACTACTAGACGGATTTGAATGATTTTTTTTTTTTGTATAGATATTAAGTCTGGGCAACACATAGGCTATAATTTATCTTGGAAACTGGAACACCTGATGCAGAACCGCAACAGACCAGCTAAACTATAGGCGATACAAAAATGGTCCCATAGCAAAAATTGTTCCACGTGATGAGCATTTTCTGCTGAGAGAATAAATTTGAAGATCCGGAACACCTGATGCAGAACCGCAACAGACCAGCTAAACTATAGGCGATACAAAAATGGTCCCATAGCAAGAATTGTTCCACGTGATGAGCATTTTCTGCTGAGAGAATAAATTTGAAGATCCAGAACACCTGATGCAGAACCGCAACAGACCAGCTAAACTATAGGAGATACAAAAATGGTCCCATAGCAAAAATTGTTCCACGTTATGAGCATTTTCTGCTGAGAGAATAAATTTGAAGATACAGAACACCTGATGTGGAACTTCAAGAGCCCAGCTACACTATAACATATATTGAAATGACGTCTTAGCAAGAGTTGTTCAGCCTTATGAGCACTCGCTGTTGACGCATAAAAATCGAAGATCTGGAACACCTGTTGTGGAACTCCAAGAGCCCAGCTACACCATAACTCAAATAGGAATGACGTCTTAGCAAAAGTTGTTCGGTCTGATAAGCATTTCCTGTTGACTTATAAAAATCAAAGATCAGAAACATTTGATATAGAAATGAAAGCAATCACTAATTTCATTGCATAGTTATAAAATAACATAAGTACGTCCACGCGGTGAAGGCGGGAACAGTTCAGGACTGATTTTCGATGACGATGGTATATCGTTGAAAATTAGACTCTACTGGCTAAAACTCCCATTTTTTTTATCGTATGCCTTCGGGCTTATGTTATTTGAGTGTTTAATTTCTTTTTCCATCTATCTTCGTTACACGGTAGCTTACCCGGTAACGCAGGGGAGCAGCCACTTAGATTTTAATTGATTAGGTATCATCACAATAAAACTATAACCATGCCTAGAAAGAGGGCAAATTTTTCCCAATGTTCCAAAGGTGCTAAATGATTAAAGACCATAAGATCCCAACAATCTACCGAAGAGCGTTAGGAGAGACCTGATGCTGTTCGAGAACATAAGGCTGCAACTCGCTTCGTGGAAACTTCTTGGGATCGCGAAGCACGCCTGCATTCTCAGCGTATTTACGCATCTACATCCAGGTCTCTAGAGACCAGTGAAGAATATGTGCGCGACTGACCGCTGATCGTGAACATCATGCATTGTCTCGCGAGTTGGAGACGTTCACGGAAAAAGCATGACGCTTGAGTTTTCAGCGTATATACGCATCGACTCTAGAGATAAGTGGGGGAAGGAGATGCGCGACTGACCGCTGATCGTGAACGTCACGCAACATATTATAGGCTATACTTTATTTTGGAAAATGGAACACCTAAAGTGAAAGAGATATAAAAGTGGTGCCATTGCAAAAACTATTCCACGTGAAGAGTGTTTTCTGCTGTGAGACTAAATTTGAAGATCTGGAGCACCTGTAGGGGAACTCCAAAGCCCAGAGACAATATAACATATACATAATAGAAATGGCGTCTTAGCAAAAGTTGTTAAGTCTGATGGCATTTCCTGTTGACCAACAAAAATAAAAAATCTGGAACATCTTGAATCGTCTCGCGCATCCCATTGACTCCCCGTCCCCGGGCTTATAGAATTCGACATCAGATGTTTCAGATCTTCGATTTAGACGTCCCCGTTGACGCTGGCATAAGCAACAGGATCCGCGTACGAAGTCGCGGGCAGAAGCTAGTACATAATAAAATACTAGATCGGCAAGACACAACATTGTCTTCATTGTCGTGCACCTAGGCCTAAACTAGGAGGATATCTGAGCAGCAGTTACTTCTGAGCCAGTCTTAAATAAATATCGATCAAAGTTTAATGCCCCAAATAGAATTATAAGTACTTTAAATTGTCCTACAAATCAGGCTGTACAGGTGGGGTACCCCCCAACCATTTTGTATGAGACAGACTGATATCAGAACCGGTTTCAAGGTTTTGTTCAGAATATCGCCAGGTGTAAATGGCACCAAAATACATTTTGGATCCTATGGAAGCACTCTGTTAAGAAAAACTTCTAAGTACTGTAGCGGTCACAGCTACGCCGGAATTCGTATGAATTCGTAATATTAATTTAAACTTTTTATAATTGTAAACACTCCACAATACAAAACTTTTCCTTATTGTCCCGTTACACCGAACTGTCAAATTTGAACAAACGTCAAACCAAAGACCAAAAAACTTCAAACACAAAACACGATCATTGTCTGTGGGTGAAAACTAACATATTTTATTAGAAGTATATTTACATATTTATTTAGTTGCTATATTTACATCACACATAATATTTATTTACAAATTTAACAATACGCATAATTATTTACACTATACAAAATATAGGCTTAAAATTGTAATGTTCTGGTCGCTGCCTTTCCGAACGCAACTTCGGGCGCGTTCGGCAAAGCTCGGCTTTCATCGGAGCATATGACTTGCCTAATAGCGATAAAGCATCGTCATGTAGATCAGTACTCGTTTTGACCTCCCGAACAGTACACGCTTGAACTTTCAACCAAATCTAGACTTGCTCGTAGACCTAAGTTCTGCTAGTTGACTCGATATCGTCTCCTTAGCTTTTTGTCTGTGTCCAGTAATTTCCCCGCTGTCGTCTTAACTTAATTGTAGCCTTAAGCGACTCAGAAGTGTTGAGAAATTAATTATACAAGGATAACGTTCAAACCACCGTTTCATTTCGCCATTTTGCTCTATACACTTCATTGGTGACCCCGTCAAAGAGCACAGTAGCCACGCGGAGCAAAGATGCCTACCGGAGCAGAGCAGGGAGCGCAGGCGGACGCAGCAATGGTCAAGCAGGACGTGTGCAGAGTCAGCGTGAAGTTGCCGCCATTCTGGCCTGAGGAGCCGACACTTTGGTTTGCACAAGTAGAAGGTCAGTTTACAATAGCCGGCATTACCGCCGACACCACAAAATTCTACACGGTCGTGGGGCAGCTAGACCATCGCTACATGGTAGAAGCTCGGGACATAATAGAGAACCCACCAGCACAGGACAAGTACGCCAAGCTGAAGGCTGAGCTCATACGTCGACTATCCGACTCGCGTGAAAAAAGGGTTCAGCAAATCCTCACTCAAGAGGAGCTCGGCGACCGGAAGCCATCACAGTTCTTGCGGCACCTGCAGACTTTGGCCGGACCACATGTTCCAGACACATTCCTAGCCACGTTGTGGGCGAGCAGGTTGCCGACGAACATACAGACGGTAATAGCTTCCCAGCCTAACCTTCCGCTTCAGTCTGTCGCAGATTTGGCCGACCGCGTGCACGAGATCGCGCCAACGCGGCCAGCGCTCACGACACCTCCCGCCGTGGCGAGCACGAGCACCAGCAGTGACATCGCGGAGCTGAAACAGTGCATGGCGGAGTTATGTCTACAGGTGGCGGCTCTACAAAAGCAAGGTCAGGTACACCATCGATCGCGCTCCACAGATAGGTACCGGCGTGGTGACAGAGAACCGACCCCAAGCCGACGCCGCAGTCGCTCGCGCTCCAGCAGCGCGTGGAACGACGCTCACTGCTGGTACCACAACAGTTTCGGTGACAGGGCCACGCGGTGCAGGTCGCCATGTACGTACGCGGGAAACGCCGTCGGCAGCCGGAAATAGCGGCAAATGGCTGCCCTCACAAACCACGCCGCCTATTCGTAACAGATCGGGACTCTAAAACCACGTTTTTAGTAGACACAGGGTCCGATCTGTGCGTATACCCACGTGCAGCCCTACGACAGCAGCGCAGCAGGACGGCGTACCAGTTATACGCGGCAAACGGAACTGCCATCGACACGTACGGTTGGGTGGAGCTCCACTTGAATTTAGGGCTTCGCCGCGTGTACACGTGGAAGTTCGTGGTTGCAGACGTCACCAAGGCAATCATAGGCGCCGACTTCTTGGCGCATTATAACATCTTGGTAGACCTCAAAAGTCACCGGCTAATCGATGGGCTGACCCAACTGTCTTCGCCGGCGTCGCCAGCGGCCGAATCAGCAGCAATGATCGCCTCAGTGAAGTCCGTAGGAGGCAACACGGAGTACCACGAGATACTTCGCCAGTACCCGGAAGTCACGCGGCCTGCTGGAACACAGAAACAGGTCAGTCACGGTACCGAACATCACATCCGCACTACACCAGGTCCGCCTATCACTGGACGACCTCGCCGTCTGGCACCAGACAAACTGAAGGCAGCACAGAGGGAGTTCGAGGCTATGCTGGCTAACGGCACAGCACGGCCGTCAGAGAGTCCGTGGTCGTCCCCACTTCACCTCGCTCCTAAGAAGGACAACAGCTGGCGGCCATGCGGTGACTACAGGGCACTCAATGCCCGTACTGTTCCGGACAGATACCCCATCCCGCATATACAGGACTTCTCACATCAGCTGGCTGGCAGCCGAATATATAGCAAAATCGATCTCATTAAAGCATACAATCAGATACCAGTCCAGCCAGCCGACGTTCACAAGACAGCGATCACAACACCTTTCGGACTGTACGAATTTCCATTCATGACCTTTGGCCTCAGGAATGCCGCTCAAACGTTCCAACGGTTCATGGACGAGGTGCTGCGCGGGCTGCCGTTCTGCTACTGTTATTTAGACGATATTCTCTTGTTCTCAGAGACAGCAGCCCAGCACACCGAGCACCTGCATCAGCTTCTGAAGCGGTTATCCCAGTATGGAATTATTATTAACTCGGCAAAGTGTGAGTTTGGCCGTACCACCATAACTTTCCTAGGACACGAAGTATCCGAAGAAGGTGTTCGCCCGCTGCAGGAGAAGGTGCAGGCAATCCAGGACTTCCCAGCTCCCAAGACTGTCAAGGAGATGCGTCGCTTCCTGGGTATGTTCAATTTTTACCGCCGCTTTGTCCCAGATGCCGCTCGCTTACAAGCGCCACTCAACGTAGTTCTGGCAGGACCTAAAACAAAGAGAACACAAACAATTAATCTATCGCAAGAAATGCTAGACGCTTTTAACGCTTGTAAAAGTGGCTTATCTAGGGCAGCTCTGCTTGCTCACCCAGAGCCCAACGCCGAACTCGCGATATTTACAGACGCTTCAGACACTTCTATGGGTGCAGTATTACAGCAGAAGGCAGGTGTCACATGGAACCCACTAGCATTTTTCTCTAGGCGACTGTCAGCTTCACAGAAAAAGTATAGCCCTTATGACAGGGAGCTCTTAGCCATCTACGACGCAGTCAGATACTTCCGCCACATGGTTGAAGGTAGGCACTTCACCATTTACACGGATCACAAACCCCTGTCATATGTGTACGCACACAACCGTGACAACTGTTCACCGAGGCAATACCGGTACCTGGACTACATTGCTCAATTCACCACGGATATCAGGTTTGTCGCAGGCAGGGACAACATTGTGGCAGACGCGCTGTCGCGTGTGGAGTCGGTGGCAGTACCGGCGTGTAATTACACAGCTCTTGCACAGTCCCAAGAAACAGACCACGAGCTGCAGGGGCTCTTAAATAACAACAGCACGTCACTCAAGCTGTGTAAAGTGCATTTCACGGACTCAGGCACTGAACTATATTGTGATGTCTCCACTGGTAACACCCGCCCTTATGTTACAGAACCCTTCAGGAGGCAGGTGTTCCAAAAACTACACCAGCTGAGCCATCCCGGCAGACAGGCCACAGTCAAACTGATTTCTGAGCGTTTCGTTTGGCCTGGCCTAAAGAAGGACTGCAGGGCCTGGACCAGAGAGTGCGTAGAGTGCCAGAAGAACAAAATCTCGCGGCACACAACCAGTCCCACCTCCGCTTTCCCTGTCCCTTCCCAACGCTTCTCCCATGTCCACATGGACATAGTAGGGCCACTGACCGTGTCATCAAATTACAGGTACATACTAACTGTGGTCGACCGCTTCACCCGCTGGCCTGAGGCGTACCCCATCGCGGACATCACAGCGGAGACATGCGCCCGCACTTTCATCACCGGCTGGGTGTCCCGCTTTGGCTGCCCCCAGCGCATCACTACCGACAGGGGCAGGCAGTTTGAGAGCAAGCTGTTCCACACCATCACGGAGACCCTCGGTAGCCAGCACCGCCCAACCACAGCATACCACCCAGCCTGTAATGGCATGGTGGAACGCCTACACCGCCAGCTGAAGGCAGCCATCCGCTGCCACACAGACACCAACTGGACCGAAGCACTACCCCTGGTGCTGCTCGGCATCCGCAGCGCCTGGAAGGAAGACGTCAAAGCATCAGCGGCAGAGCTCGTTTACGGCGAGCCCCTAAGACTCCCAGGCGAGTTCATCGCCCCCACACTCACCAGCACAGTCGACTACACCGACTTCGCGTCAAGACTCCGGCATCACATGGCGAAGCTGTCTCCAGAACCGGCGAGTCGACACGGCAACAAGCCGTTCTACGTGCCCGACAGCTTGTCAACTTCGTCTCATGTATTCTTGCGACATGACGCCGTTCGCCGACCGCTAGACCCGCCGTACACCGGCCCCTACAGAGTCCTGCAAAGAGGCGACAAAACGTACCGTATTGAGGTAAACGGAAAGGAAACCACAGTAACCATAGATCGGTTGAAACCCGCTTACCTCAATAACGCAGACTACAGTCCCTCCGGTGTAACCAGCGCACCAACGGTCGCAAACACAGCACCAACGCCACCGCAGCCCACCGTCGAGAAGAAAACACGCTCCGGCCGCACCGTTCGCTTCCCGGACTACTATCACCCGTAGCTAAGTAGCCACGGTCTCAGGGGGGGAGTAGTGTAGCGGTCACAGCTACACCGGAATTCGTATGAATTCGTAATATTAATTTAAACTTTTTATAATTGTAAACACTCCACAATACAAAACTTTTCCTTATTGTCCCGTTACACCGAACTGTCAAATTTGAACAAACGTCAAACCAAAGACCAAAAAACTTCAAACACAAAACACGATCATTGTCTGTGGGTGAAAACTAACATATTTTATTAGAAGTATATTTACATATTTATTTAGTTGCTATATTTACATCACACATAATATTTATTTACAAATTTAACAATACGCATAATTATTTACACTATACAAAATATAGGCTTAAAATTGTAATGTTCTGGTCGCTGCCTTTCCGAACGCAACTTCGGGCGCGTTCGGCAAAGCTCGGCTTTCATCGGAGCATATGACTTGCCTAATAGCGATAAAGCATCGTCATGTAGATCAGTACTCGTTTTGACCTCCCGAACAGTACACGCTTGAACTTTCAACCAAATCTAGACTTGCTCGTAGACCTAAGTTCTGCTAGTTGACTCGATATCGTCTCCTTAGCTTTTTGTCTGTGTCCAGTAATTTCCCCGCTGTCGTCTTAACTTAATTGTAGCCTTAAGCGACTCAGAAGTGTTGAGAAATTAATTATACAAGGATAACGTTCAAACCACCGTTTCATTTCGCCATTTTGCTCTATACACTTCAGTACTTTAACAATGAATTGTCCGTAGTTTTCTTGTCTCTTTCGACCTACTTTAAGTTACTTATTTAGCACATAGTGGTAGCATACATTTTTAAAGCAAATAAGCATAAAACACATGTTGTACCTGTAAACAGTTCGTCATTACTGAACAATAAAAATAAGAATAGGTACACACAATAGCTGTGAACTAAACCGTTCGTTTAAAATAAATGACCGATACCGTTATCAAACAAATAAATATAAAACATATAAAAAACTTCATTAATCGGCTTCGTTTCACATGACTTGGCCGAATATAGTTATCATCGAAACGCTAATTGTAAACGCACACTTTTTATCATACCAGTTTCTTGTCCTGATAAGATTACAGTGTCATATGGCTCACAACAGCGCCACCTCTACAGCTTTATGTGAGCGTACCTTGTAAATACTAAACGTTTTATTGTGAGAATGTAAAGAAATAAACTTTAGGAAGTGATGGTGCAGTGTATTATTGTTTTTTGTGCGAAATGATTCAACATCCTACCGTTTCCATCATGTCCATGCAAAATACCATGCAAAACGCAAGACCCCTAGAACTTCACAACGGGGGAGAACATCCTCAAAGAAACAGATCTTCGTCTTGGTCATTGCGGCGCATACAAAATGACTTATCAAGACATGAACCAAGATATTCATTACAGTATCAGGTACCTATAGTCTCTTTCTATATAAGTGGGATTAATAATTGCAATTTAGGAAGATTAATCTTTGACATCATTAAAAAGAAGGAGATAAGAAATACCGAAGATGTTAATGTTTTAACTCCTGGCACATAACATTACTGTTAGAATACAATGCCCTTGATGATGATTGTTGCGTGCGTTAACAGTAGAGGACTATTTAATTAGGCCACTTTTCTATACAGGAACTATAGTAATCAGAAGTGTTCCAACACTTGCAAATTATTGTACAAATTACTGAATTACTGTTTGTGTCATAATTTTATTGTGTTCCAAATAAACAAAACTACAATAAACTATGCGAAAACATGTTGCAAATTTGGTTCTGCTGCGTAAAATGAAGCGTAATGCGCAAATGAATCACTTGGAAATTACATGCGTTTCTGTGATACTGATTTAGATTTTTAAGCATTAGTACAGAGTGCCTTACCAATAATTCGGTAAGAGCGAAGAAGTCAATACATTCTCGATGCTCATAAATAATGTGCGAACTGGAGTGCGCGACTAACTGTCATGCACAGACTGTCACAGAAAATAATTATTATCCCCCGTGATATTTTAGTTTTTTTATTTGTGTATCACGTATTTCTAGATAATTGTTGCAGTTTTGGTGTTTAGATTTTTATATTGTCGCCATAATAAGTGTTACTGATGTTGATAAACTGTAGAAGACTTTGTAATATATTGGCGAACAACAATTAGAGGAACGTGTCACTATTATTTTACAAACAGTTGTTTTCAACCGATACGTCGCTATAGGAATGTGAATCGTGTCTAATTTTATTTAATTATTAGTATATTTTCACATGGGTGATGGCTTGGCAGTCGGACACTCGTGTAAGTTGCTTAAACTCTAATTTCTTTATTGGTTAAAACTTACGTTTCTTGTGAGTTCTTATTATTTATCGATAATACATACATGTCCTTGTGAACGATTAACATTTTAATGCGTTTTATTTTGCGGAACGACGTGATTTAATTTATTCATCTCTGTGTTTCTATGACAATATTGTTTGTGCAGTTTGGTCAAAGAGTGGTCAGTAAAGTTGTGGTGGTGGTGCAAGTAAGGTCCACAAAGAGGTTTGCCCTTCAACTGAGTGCTACGTGATTAACGCGCCTAATATTTGTGCTGTTTACATCCACACTTTTTGTCAGACAGTATCTCAAATCTGCCATGTTGTGTCACTTTGTGACTAATTGAGTCATGGAGTACCGGTAGAAAGCCATGCAATGTATGGCCACATACATTAGCTTATGTTAATCACATCTATTCCCATATAATTCTACAAAAGATGCCCAAAACCTTTTCTTTGTGTTTATTAGATTCTCATCTTCCTTATCATACTGTAAACTTGGCTAGCCATTGTCACATAGTGTCAAAGTTTTTAATATTGTGCAAAGATAATTAAAATCATTTAGATAGTTCATTGCTCTCTCTGTGATGAACTATGATGACTAATTCTTCAGGTATGTATTAATTAATTATACCCCAAGAGGACACCATTGTCCGTACTGTCATTGTCTTTCTATTGTGTCTCTTATATTATTGAAAATAAGTTTCTAATTGGATTCCTGTTAAAGTTGAAAGTCAATCATTTAATAAACAGGGTTTGATTTAGTCCAAAGAGTTTGGTTTCAAACTTGGTTGTTATCAAACTAATAACATTTTTAAACAGTTTAGAAGTTTAAAACTATCTTTCAAGATACTTTTAAGATTCGAAATTGTTGCTTTGAATGAGTAATTAGAGCAATTAGGTGTGTGACTAAGATTCTGTACACTAGGTACGGCATCCTCATGCCTTCTCGTGTCAATATATTTAAATTAACAATCTTACATACAAACATGATTATTATGTACGGAATTTTCTTACTTGATTAGTCATTACAGCCTCTATTTCAGCTGTGAAAATTTATTGAATGATATTATGATAATGATTTTTGAGTATAAATGTCCAGAGTTACAATACTAGAAGAAGATAAAACTAGAGATGGATTGTGTGAAAGATTTTGTGTCTAGAAAGGAGGTGACTGGTACGTCAAGAAGCAAATGCGTGGAAGAAAAAGACATAATATACTAAAGTCAACTGACTGGCCAGTTGGTCTAGTACTTAGTGGCTCTGACTGCAAAACGGAGGGTTGTGGGTTCAATTCCTACCCATGACAAATGTTTTTGTAAAAAGCACCATCATTTGTTCTGTGTCTGGGTGTAATTTATCTATAATATGTATGTATCTACAAATATATAAGTATGGTTATCAGCTGTTTAGTACCCATAACACAAGCTCTGCTTAGCTTGGAACTAACTGGCGTTGTGTGAATGTTGTGGAATATTTATTTTTAAAAGTTTCCCCATATCCCATGCGGTTATGCAGAAACTACACAGTGTCATATGCTACAGTTATTCTTACAAACTTTTTTGTTTCATTTACATTCATACATGTCATACACATACGCTGGTTCCCAGTACTGACCTAGCATTTTGAAGAACCTCACTATGATCAGGTCTGGTCTTCAGGAAGAAGATATGTCGAGTTGCCTTAAGTTGAAATAAATTGGGGTATGGTCTGGAGGGTAATGCTGAAGATAATAAGCAAACAGTTATAGGCAGAGAACAGATACAAGACAGATTTAAATAACATTCCATTTTTAAAATGCATGTTCTGGTTTATTTGCATTGTATTGGGTAATGGGCTGGTGCCCACAACTTTACATCCAAGTATATATTTTGCATTAGGTTGGGTTTTTTTTGTCACCAGTAAGGCTATTTATTTGTAATAATAACAGAATCCTGTTTTATTGACATGACATTTGGTTTGGTGCTTAAGCATTTTCCTTGTTGTTCAAAGTCTGTACATTTCCGTATAGCAGAGCCATTTCATTAATTAAATCATGGTATTTCAAGTTTTTTTTTCTTTGATAACTTTTACCTGTTCTCTGATAAGTTTTACCTGTTATTTGATAACTTTTACCTGTTATTTGATAAATATTACCTGTTATTTTAGTTAGTTATTACAAAGGTACTTAGACCCAATTTAAGGACATAGTCTGTTCATTTGCCATTTTTAAACTTGGATATATCTGACATTCAGGAACAAAGTAGATTTATTTAATTTATAAAATTACAAGGATGTACCTAATTGTAAAATGTATTAACAGATGACTTATTACATGTAATGGATCACAATCAAAACTACACCAGTATCCTGTTTTTTGTACTAGTAGGAAGAAGTTATTGATACTGAAATTTTATGTGATTTTAAAGTTTTTCATACAGTCATTTATTTTAGTAAGATCATGATCTAAAGTGGGTAATCGATGAAACCAATCACTTCCACCGCTATGGGGCTCCTAAAGCGGTGGAAGTGATTGGTTGGACTATCATATAATGAATAAATATCATGAAAAAAATTCAACTGTTTCATACATAAGTTCCAACATAACCTAAATGTACGAAAAAGCTGTCTGTTTTTCATCATACAGAGTTGGTTACACGGTGAAAGTTGTTTACATTTTTGGGTAGCATACACTGTGAAACTTTGGTTAACTTGAAAACATTTGTTTGGGATAGAGACCATAGTTTGACACAATGACCATTATAAATATTCAAATATAGTTGTACAACATAGCTCATGGTCAAACTAGGACATAAAATGCTGCCGACTCTTTACCTAATCCTTTAGCTGCCTGCCTTTTACTGCACCATTTTGAGTAACACATAAAACTATTACAAACACATAGATTAAGGTATGCAGTCGAGTTTTTTTTAATCTTTATGAAGACTGGAAACTTGTTATAGAAAATAAAAATTATTTGTAATTTGTTATTTATTTTTTCACCAGGGTTTTTGTCCACATGGCCATGGATATGTCAACCCCATCATGCCTTATAATAGAGTATTTTAGTTTTATTTAATAAATAAAACCTATTGAAAGACTTGCTTACTACTGTGTCTGCTTATCATTAAACCATGAGTGCATGTTTTTACCTGATGAGTCAGGACTCGAGGGAAGAGCAAGCTGCTAATTTAATTACTTCAGTACTAATATTTAGGTCTAGCATATAGACCAATACATGTAATGTCTAATTAGGGCAAGGTCAAGTTATAAGAGTATAATAGATATTTATTGGAGTACTTTTAGGAAGGCCAATACTTATTTGGCTTGACTTATTAGGGGTTTTTCTGTGGTATTTTGATAAGAATTGGGAAGTTTTTCATGTCAAATGCCTAAAGTTAATTTTAAATTAAAAAACCCATTTAAAAGTGCCTTATAATGGTCTTATCAGATTAATATATGGACCTATAGCTGCGGTTTCAAAAGCAATATTTAATTTTGCTCAAATCTGCTTATTTGCAATACATATATGACTTGTGTGCAAAACCAATATTAATCTACATCTAGTAAAAAATGTAAAAGTTTGTTAAGTTTTTGTATGTAGAAAGGAATCACTTACCTCTGCTTTTTCTCAGAAGTTAACTTAATCTGCCATTTGTTAAGAACTTATTATAGTAAATCATTTAATTTGCAATCAAATCATTTTGAGATTGTGGTAAGTCATGATAAAAATTGTCCTATCCTTTACGTTAGACCAAATTTCACAAAATAAATAATGATTGAGTAGTTCTGGAGTTTATCCCGGACAAACATTGTGATGCGAGATGTTCGTGTAACGAAATTAAATTACCTACCTAAACTACTGTTAATAATCAAAACAGTGTGTTTATCCAATTAATTTATATTTAAAATGATGTTTTTTTTTCTGTTTCAGACTGATGAGAACAGCTTCCTACTTCGGCTGCGGATTGTAGGGGCTTACTCATTGGCTAAAAAGGATATATTTGGTGCTAGGTGAGTTTTCAATGTTATTAACTTTTGATTGAAAAAAAAGGGGTCTTACTGTTATGTCGTCGTAAAATGTTTCGGTCATGTTGCGTCCATCGATATTGTTTTGGCGATAAAAGATTAGGATATCAAAATACGTATAGTTGCACTCAATCAGCAGTCAGACCGTGACGTTTCAAACATTCTCATACCGAAAAAGTGTTTTTAAATCACTTTTCGCTCAAGTCTCAGCCAAAGTTATATAAACATTTTACGTCGTTTATGTAGTGCAAGTGCTCTCAAGCGCTACACTGCTGAGCTAGAGGTCCTGTCAAGCCTTTTCCCAAATACTTTGGGGTCGGCTTCTAGTTTAATTTGCAGCGGAACCAGTGTTTTTCGTGGAGCAATTAAATACCTATCAAAAACACGATAAGATACCCCTGGGTTAAACTGGTTTTCTGACTATCGGGCTTTTGAGTAATGATGACGACGAGACGTAACCACTGTGGAAGGTCTAGAAATGACGCTGAGACCAATGGTTTGACGTGCTTTCCGAGTCTTGATACGGATTGAATGGTCACCCATCTTCGGACCGACCTGCGATTAACTTGTGCGGATGTTATTATTTTACCCTGAGCTTCGGGTTGGGCCAAGTGCTGTTTGGGTTCAGGGGCAACGGACTCGTAGACGTCCGCCGCCCCCACGTAGATGTACAGACGCCAGCACATCAAGTTACCCCAATGTGTCAAATTTCTTTGATAGTTTTTCAACTTTATGACAAACAGAAAATTGGGAAAATTTGACACATTGGAGTAACTTGATGTGCTGGCGTCTGTACCTACGTGGGGGCGGCGGACGTCTACGAGTCCGGTGGCGAATCGTCGTGTTTCACGCGCGCCCCTTTAAGACGTCGCTGAGAGAGTTAAATACCTCGCACTCCCCACTGACTTGGCGAGTCCCGCAGGGCACTAGTCGGGGGTTGCGGAAGTATCTTAGAATAGAATACTCTGTATTGTACACCATAAAAACTTACAAATTATAACTTTAAGGGCTACAGGGCTAGGGGGCTTTAAGGTGTATCTTCTGTTCCCGTGACCCCCTGGCGCAGGTTGGAGATAGAACACCGGGGTAGTTTTTAGTCAGTAAGAGTCTGACAGACCCCTCCGCCCTCTCGCGGAGAACATCCATGAGGATTTTCTACCCTGCAAAGAAAAGCGTGATTAGGCTGCACAACAAACTTCTGTAAACTAAGTTTTTTTTAGGATGTCTAATATTTTATTATTGCAAATACTATGTTTTTCTTAACTAATATTTCACAGTTATGTGCGAAAATTAGATCGAATTAGCTTCTAGATTAGAAATCTAGTTAAAAGATCTTATCAGTTGGTTGTAAATAACTTGGAGAAGTGAATAATATGAAGCGGAAGAGGATCTTAACATTATTACTCATAGTAAAAGTATTTACTGTTTTGGTGACTAATCGAAGTTCCTATTTCTTATCGTTTAATTCTTTAAAGCATTTTAAATGAATTAAATTCTAAAGATTGGTGTTAGCACAGGCGCTACTAAACTTTTTTTTATAAAATATCAAGTAGCTAATAAGAACTTCTTAAGGATACGCGTATCTTACTTCTTACTAATATATATTATAAACGTGAAAGTTTGTTTTGATGGATGGATGTCTGTAACTCTTTCACGTAAAAATTACTGAATAGATTTTCATCCCAATATTCCCACGGGAACGGGACCATCCATCCGTTTATCTAACCATTTATCCATATTCACAAACTTTCGCGTTTATAATATTAGTAGGATTATTCTAAGACCTCAATACATTTCCGCTTACTAAAATCCCCTGCCGTGCTTTGCCGTGCCGTGACGTACCGTACCGTACCGTGCGTGCCGTGCCGTACCGTGCCGTGCCGTGCCGTGCCGTGCCGTACCGTGCCATGCCGTGCCGATAACGTGCGCCGAGCTCAACTCGTATGAGTATAATCGTGGTCATATCAATGGCCTGTGATTCCGACCGTCGACATTCTGCGCTAGCGTTGTAGTGTAGTATCACAGAATATAGTATACCTAAGTATCAGACTACCACTTTGCCTTGATCGTCAATTGTCACCAAATTGATGGACGCCGGGAGATCACGTTGACTCATCATTTTATTAATAATATTAACTCTGGTCACTCGGTTCGTCGTGATTTTAAATGGTGCAGGAAAAGTATGTAGTAATATAAGTAGGCATACCGAGGAAGTCTGAAATATTTGGGTTATTGTTGGTTTAAAGATATTTGGGTCGTTAAATTCGGGACATGTTTAGTTTGGGTGACCAATTTTTTTAAGCCTGTAATCAATAACTGCTTTTCAACTATGTTGGGGTCGGCTACCAGTCCAACTGGATACAGCTGAATACCAGTGTTTTACAAGGAGCGACAACCTACCTGTTCTTCACAACCCATTACCTCTTGGTTCAAGTGGGTGTTAGACGTGACTGACTGTTCAAGACGTTAAAACTGTCTCCCGTAATAAATAAAACGAGCACTTTCCAGAGTACCTAAGACTATTTAATATACACAGTACCGGCCGGGGTCATGATTCGCAGGAAAATCTTGACACCGCGATTCAGTATGGTGACGTCATGGTACAACGTCATCTGTTGGTTGATAACTTAGTTCAAAAATTCCAATTGACATAATGTAAAATGACATGACAGATTAGACACTGACTAACTACCCACAACGACCGTCAAGGATACAACAACCGATTGACTTGCTTTCCGAGGCTTGAGATGAAACGAATGATCACCCATCTACAGATAGACCTCGGCAAGCTATGCTTGCCCTTAAATCGACCAGTGGGGCTGTTATTATTTATCCCAAAGCACTTCTATGTCTGTCAGATCCCAAGAACTTTGAATGTTATTCGTTTAGGCGCAGAATGTCCAATTCGCAAAATGCCCAGCGACTTTCTGTCAACTGGTCATTTTACTAATTACACTTCCTGCGAACTGGACATTTTTCTACCGCTAGACATTTTGTGAACCGACCTCGGCGTAGGTAGCTTAACCAACTATCAATTCTTGCGGCTGTAATTGTTTAGCCACAAAGCCAAGCCCCTCAAAAAAAAGAAAACTCTCTTTAAAAAGGAGAAAAATTACTAATAGCAGTCAGTTTGCCAGAGTGGTAAAATGAGGTGGCGCCGCGTCTAGTGACAGCCGGTCAAATTCACCGGCCGATGTGACGTCACGCGTATAATAGCTTTAATACCTAAGTATCATGTAGCTATAATAGACACCTATATAATCAACAACTCACTATAAGTAGATTGGTTGAGGTGGACTTGGCGTTGAAATTATTTTTAATGACATTGATATCGAATATGGATTGCTATTCTACCGCAATTGTATATGTTATGTTCTAGCAGACGTGACGTGGTTTCACCCGCGTAGTTCCCATTCCCGTGGGAATAAAGGGATAAAAAGAAGCGTATATCACCCGGGGATAGTGTAGCTTTCTAACGGTGGGTGAGAGAATTTTTCAAATCGGTTCAGTAGTTTCGGAGCCTATTCAATGCAAAAAAACAAACAATCAAATCTTTCCTCTTCATAATATTAGTATTGATAAAGATAATGCGTAATGTGATTATGCTCGATGTAGAGGTATTTAAAAACAGGGCCACATAGGGGTTTTGAAGGGTGCCCTTATCGCTCTCTTACAAACCTACAAATATACTTCATAGAGAATGTAAAAGATAATATGTTGTAATCTCTTATTAGATTTCGTTAAATTTTAATACTTAGATCTTAACTATTTTTGACTTCCTTGTTGGTCAGTGTTTGCCCAGAATTATTCTGGGTTATGACCCAGGATCATTCTGGGCAAACACTCTACATGGATGTATGCATCCCCGTAGAGTCAAACACCTCACTCCCACCTTTGATCTGGCGAGAACTGTGGGGCCGACACCAGTTGGGGGTCGCGGAAGTATCTTCTGTTCTCGTGACCCCCGGCGCAGATGTAAGACGGAACACCGGGTTTTAGTCAGTAAGACTCTGACAGACCCCTCCGCCCTCCTATAGCTGGAGGACATCTTTAAGAATTTTCCGAAATCGTAGCAGATGGCGCTCTGTAGTTTCTGCCTACCCCCATGGGAAAAACGTGCGAGTTTATGTATGTATGTACGAACACGAACTGAACCAAAATTGTACTTTGACCACGCCCTAAAATAAATGCCTTTTCATCGTGCCTTGCTGATTATTATCAGTAAATAAACATGTTAGACATAATCGGGTTTAACCCTTACCTACCTCAGTCTACCACTGGCTTTAGTGATATGAGTTCTTGACACATAGGTTGCCTCGCTTGACTAGTGGGCGGAAGCGATGCTACCGAGCATGGGGTGTTTGATTCCCGGGTCGGATAAAGTGCTATTGGGTGTTTCTCCGGAGGCAGGTACATGGAAGCTGGACCAAAATTACATGAGACTTAAACATAGCTGCCAAAATGTGGTTGTACTGTAGGTACTCTTCTGCCTAACTCCTCTGGGAATACAGGCGTAAAGCCATGACGTCATGTGGTATAGGTTTAGTGTTGTGGTACATAGTGTTTTTGTACATAGGGTTCTGTGCCAAATTGGGAAAAAACGAAACCCATATAGGATCACTTCGGTGTCCGGTCGTCTGTCTGTTTGCTAAGAAGACCGATTTTCTCAGTAACGCGTGTCATTCTGAAATCTTAGTCCTGGCCTTATAAGATACGGCCGTTTATGCTTCGTTTATGTCGCATATTTTGATACTTACAAGGGAAACAAACCCTAAGGTAGAACCTACCCTAGAAACTTGAAATTTGGTGATAAGCAAAAACTTGAATTACATCATTCGGAATGGGGTTCCCAATTTTTATGTTCGACCGTATCATGGTATCGTACCTATCATTGGGCTGCAGAGCCCAAATTAAAACTAATTTAAAATTATGTTTACGGTAGATTATTGTGATTATTTGCTAGAAGAAGATCTACTGTTTAAATGGTTAGGTATAGTCCAGTGGCCAGCACATCAAGCTACCCCAATGTGTCTTTTTAGTAGTTTTCAACTTTTAAGTACTTATAGCAATTAAAATAAGGTTCATTTCTGATTCGGAAAATTTGACAGTTTGAGGTAGCTGGCTTCTTCGGTCAGAACAATTGACGACCCGAAAATAAATGTTTCAGTTAAGTAATACAATACATAGACAGGCAATAGTCGGCACAGATAAGACCACTCGTACAATACAATCGACTGATAAAATGCGGGGATTTTTCATAGTAATTTCTCTTCGTAGGGCTTACAACTCTCCTAATCTAGTCTATGTAATTGTTTTAATATTATTTAGTTTGCAAGATCGACTATCTATACGTTTGTAAAGCCTCGAATATTAAAATTACAGATATATATTTTAAAACGTCGCATTTTAGTCCTGTCGCCTGTATCGTAGGGGCGTTAGACGCTCATTTAAAACTCACATACACATACAGTTAGACACGAACCAGTTCTTGGCCTGTGCTGTGCGCCATACAAATATTATTTTCGTGCGGAAATTGGACACAGAATTGGTGACAGAATTTTTCAATTCAGGTCCAGTAAACATCTTGCAATAAAGATTATTCAAGGACATTATACCAACGTTTCCATGCTCTGTAGAATAGGCTGTGCACTTGATAACAATAACGCACGAATAACTTTTATAAGTGAAGCGATCGGCCAAGGAAACGTTACGGTAGGATGAAAAAGAACAATGTATTGTATTATCTTAAAAAAAAATATTAGACTACGAGTTTTTGGCGTTTGGGTTCTAAGATGTCTTTTTACCTTGAATATATTAACAGTTTAAGCAGTTTAAACTGTCAATATTTATTATAACAAACGATGATATAATATAACAAGCGATGGTTCGTGCGAGAAGTTCGCAGGAGAAATGACATGGCTAAGAGCGCCATGTCCTAGCTTGACAAAACCTGGAGGAGTCGCAACATCTCCACAAAGACCAAAACCAAACTGGTACGGACCCTGGTCTTCTCGATCTTTTCATATGGTGCTGAGACTTGGACGCTGAAAACTGCAGACCGCAAACGTATTAATGCTTTTGAGATGTGGTGCTGGAGAAGGATGTTCCGAATCCCTTGGACAGCATTTCGTACCATATTGCGAGAACTCAAAATCTCTTCGCCGTTGTTGTCCGAGTGCCTAAGTAGGATTCTTCAATACGTCGGTCTCAGCAAGGAAAGACGGTGGTAATCTCGAAAGGCTCATCGTGACCGGCAAAGTGAATGGGAAAAGGCCTCGTGGACGCAGCCCAATACGTTGGTCCGACCAGATCCGCACCACTCTTGACTCTTAGGTATACGATACCCTTCACACCGCCAGAGACAGAAGCAGATGGAGGAACATCGTGAAAAAAATGGTGATGAAGCAGGGAGGTCACGACCCTCAGCATTGAGGAATACGACGCAAGGAGAGGAAGCAGTTTATTTATATTTGTAAAAAAAGATAGGAGAACCAACAGCTGTAAGTGACAACACGCGTAGCATGCCTTCCGTAGAATCAGATTTTGTCTACAGAAAAATGGACAAAGTGGCAGAATATAATGTAGAAGAGAGACAGATAAATTGCACTAAGTAATAATCTCGTGATGTTGTAATGGCAAATGGCCCAGTCTTCTCTCGACTCTCGTTTATTAGTTAGTGGTAATTTAAACATTATAAAGGGTCTGTTTAGGTTTAAACTCGACGACCGGGACGGAACGGGTGGCGCAAGGTGAAGCGATTGACTTCGTGTCCCGATTGATCGATTTACTGCGTTCTATTCCCGCACGGAACACATATTTGTATGTCTGTTCCGGGTCTGGATTGTAGTATATCTAAGTTTATATGTTTGTAAACACATCTACGATACAGGAGAAATTTCTAGTGTGGGACAGCAATTTTGTAGGAAAAAAACCCTACGTCACGTAAGTAAGTCCGGCCCGTTGCCACAGAGCAACTACTGCTCAATCCTTACCAGTATTGCTTACTACCACTACTAATTAAATCAAATCACGACCGTCTTTGTTTCTGCGACTAATCGGGACGTACAACATCGATTATATACTCTATAGTCTATACATAAATGCAGAAATAAGTACCTATAAAAGAAGTGTCTGTTGGTAATGACAAAATAAAAGCATTTTTAATTAATAAATATTAAGAAAGTATTTACATGGCAGGCATACCAATGTTTTTTAAATGTTTGTTTGTCTGCCAGTTTGTTTAGGATATTTTCCGAAACGGCTGAACCCGTTTTGATGGGACTTTCACTGACAGAATGTAGCTAATATTAAGCTGAGTGATTTTTTGAGAAGATTAACTTGGGTTACGCACAATACAATGATTTGTTATATTCTGCATGGCTGAAGTCGCGGGCAACAGCTAGTTATGCTATAAAACAGCAGGGCAGAACTTAAATGGTCGTCAGCCTTGAACCACACAGATCTCATAAGGCTTCTCATATTTTTGACGGCTTATTCAGTTAAAAATCTCGCATTGATTATGGTTTAGCAGTATATTTGTAATATAACAAAAAATGGAAAAACATACCAAAAAAATAAAAAATTGTAACATATAAACTTTTTTTACCAAAAAAAAAAGGAAAGGTAAAGTAAACTGCTGTCAATCCTTCGCTTAGTATGGGTTGAAAGCTCGCTTCGTCTTCACTTCACCCATATTGGGAAAAGGTGTGCATTGTGCATCCCTGATGTCTCGTCTTCGCGGCGGCACCAACAGCATTCTCAGTGTGTTCGTAGATCGGTGGGATTCCCCGATGTTGCGGAGGTGGATGCGGCTCCATGCCGAAATCAAATTGTATATTTTTATGTAACTGTAACCTACTAACACTAGAATTTAAGTTAAAATTGTTACTAACCCTATGGACTCCGGTCTGAAATAAAAATATTCTATTCTATTGAACAGGGAGATTTTTATAGAATACCATTTTAAGGGGTAAGAGGAAAGTCCAAATCCCCCATAGATAGGGAAAGTCCTCCGACCAGAAGGGTATTGTACACACGACTACACATCAAGCTATACATTTCCAGTATAAGCTGGTCTCCCATTGTTTAGGATTTCCGTACAGTGCGAGGTTAGCGTAAACTGATAATGTACATATCGTCGTGGATAGTGCAATACCGCGTAACTACAATTGTTAAATACTGCGAATATGCACCTTATCACAGTCAGTGAAGGTGTGAATTGTAGTTACGCGGAATTGCACTATCCACGACGATATAGCTTAATGTGCAGCCGTGTGGTCCTGGTGGTCTACTATACTGGCCGACGGCTGTTATCAAGATTTTGCATACGTTGAATCGCGCGGATAAATTAATCATCGCGATGTAGGATATTTCGGATGTAAGATTAATCGTTGTAGGTCTACACACTCTTTGCGTTCTGCGAGTCTTTATATTTGCTTTGTGCATTTTTGGTTTTTTGTGGTGTTGTGGGATTACAATAACCTTGTTCTTAAAGTCTGTATGTAAAGAAGTCTGACACCTATACTTTATATATACTTCCGCGTTCCCCAGATTCAGGTTATCCTTGAGTTTTCGCATAAGGCCTGTTGACGTATCGAAGATTTTATTCTTTGTTTAAACTTAATAATGATTTAATAACACTAGGACCATGGGGTCCGATGGCTCGTCCAGCTTTTCAGCAGCGCTATTGCGGGCCGTTGACAGTTCATAGTGATTACCACTGGGAAAAATGTTCAACGATTAACTGTCAAACAGCTAGTTTCGTATCAGTGTGTATCTAGGTTGACGTCCTGCGCACTCGCAGATGTGACGAAGCGCACCATACCCGGGTAAATATACGAGCGTTTCAAACGCCGTCATTACCATCTTCAAATGTTAATGAAAGAGACATATAATTAATGCAATACATCAGCAATTCTTAGAATTTGCTAAAGTACCAGAATCTGGAAATGAATATTCCATTAAATACGTTATCTTCCCTTGACTTTTAGGGGATGGTAATGACGGTGGCTGAAACGCTCGAATATTTACCCACCCCATCTGATAGTCACCAAAATTTGAAGTCCACTCAGTGTGTATCTAGAATGACAACCCACGCACTTGCAGAGATGTGACGAAGCGCACCATACTCCATCTGATATTTAGTCACCACCAAAATTTGAAGTCCACTCAGTGTGTATCTAGGATGACGTCCTACGCACTCGCAGAGATGTGACGAAGCGCACCATACCCCATCTGATAGTCACCAAAATTTGAAGTCCACTCAGTGTGTATCTAGAATGACAACCTACGCACTTGCAGAGATGTGACGAAGCGCACCATACTCCATCTGATATTTAGTCACCACCAAAATTTGAAGTCCACTCAGTGTGTATCTAGGATGACATCCTACGCACTCGCAGAGATGTGACGAAGCGCACCATACCCCATCTGATAGTCACTAAAACTTGAAGCCCACTTAAAGTGCAATACCATTTTTTTTGTAAATTCTCAGTTGTTACTGACTGATCTTAAGGCTTTCGTCCAAGTGTAATTGCGCCATAAGCCTATAGACGGCGGGTAATTACTTCGTTTTATAGTATGTATAGAGTTTCTTATTAATAAGGATTTATTTGTTAATTCCAGTGACCCTTATGTGCGTGTGGAGCTGCAGAAGGTTGATGGTGACGTCACCATTGAAACGTTTCTCACCAAAACCAAGAAAAAGGTACGTCATCCTCACTTGCTATCTCTTTCTAATACTCTTTAGGGGATTCCACGGTGCTAATTGACGTAATGGAGAATTATCTTGCTGTCCAACTCTTTGGCAGAGGATCTATGTATTTTAACTTGTAATCAATCAATCTTGTAAGTAATTACCTCTTGAATCAATAAATAAAAAAAAAGATGATATTATTTCTACGAAGTATAATTGTTTTTAATTAATTAATGCTTTATTTTACTTGCAGACCCTGAACCCAACATGGAATCAGGAGTTTGTATTTAGGGTGAGTATTATTTTGTTCAAACTTAACTAAATGAAATCGCCTGTCCGCCTCGAGCAAGCGTGGCGATCAGCGCTCGTGGCTGCTCTGTATGAAAAGCGGCCTTTGCCCTGCAGTGGGACAATAACAGGCTAGCATTTATTTTTATTATTTGTGAAATAATTCCTATTTTTGAAATCTCAGTGGTTTGGCCACCGAGATTTCAAAAATGAAAAAAAACTAAATTATTTCTTTTGTTTTTTAAAATCTCATTCTATAGGTTAGGTTAGATGAAAATTCTCATTTACATGTTTAGACTTAAAAAAAAAACCCTACTTCTGAAAAATCACGCTCTAAAAGTATGAAACAAGAAAATACTCTCCGAGAGAGAGGACTTTCTTATATCGGGGAGGTATCTTCTGTTCCCGTGACCCCCGGCGTGGCTTATAGCAAGTAAGAGTCTGACCGACTCCCCCGCCCTCCCCGAGAATCATCCATGAGGATATTCCACCTCGCACAAAAAAAGAGGTTGTTTGTGCAACCGCTGTCACCCCCATTTTCCTTCCCCTTCCAGGTGAAACCCACGGAGCACAAGCTCCTCATCCAAGTCTTCGACGAGAACCGGCTCACTCGCGATGACTTCCTCGGCATGGTGGAGGTGCCGCTGTCCACGGTCCCCACAGAGACGGCCGCGTCCGCGCGCCCCAACGTCGTTAAGTACCCGTTGCGCCCGCGCAGGTCCGTGTAAGTAATGCTTAGAGCATGCCGTGGGCTTCGTATTTTGATTTTTTTTTTAGACCAAGGATGATTTGTGTTGTTATTTTACTAATCGGTGAAAGAAAATTGGATTTTGTTAAATAGCATAGTATGATAATTATAATGACAACATTAATGTTTTATCTTTCATTCAGTTTTTTGTGAATACCTACTAAAACTATAACGCAACGGAAGCAAGCATTATTGATAAACTAGCTGGTAATTTGAATTCATTGATAAATAGTGATATGAAAATGTATAATCGATAAAAGTATGTCATTATGTGTGTTCTTATGTGGTACAAATACTTTTCACTTTTATACAAAATTGAAGTACTTAACACAAAAGATTGCTGTTCTTAGTATTTCAATGTAAAAGATAAGATTTATTATAACACTCCTCAAGCAGGTATGAATCATCCTTATTAACTATAGCTATCATCCATCCTAACTCTGAAGGTATATTATTTTCTAAATTTTATTTATCTGTGTGTGTCGTATTTACTAACAAAGCTCAGTGTGTGAGTGATTTTGAGTGTGTCTTGGTAGTCACGTTGCTATTTTGTACTTCTTCATTAGGAATAGTAATAATTTATTTGGCAATAATGAAGGTTTCTGTTCAAGGTTGAACATAAATAGGCTGTTTCAGCTACGTTGTACCGAATATGCAAAATCATTATTAAATACAATTGCGACCTCATAGCTCATTTGTGCCGTATTTCCTCTAAACGGGTCTTCTGGCAGTACAATAGACCTGTCGCCTGTAAGATTACTTTTAGGTATAATATGCGGCACATAAGTTGAGCTAAAATGGCTGTCGTTGCTATTTATTCATTTATTTTATGCTTAGAAATCAGAAGCAACATTAAAAAAAGTGAAAAAACGCGCAACCTACGAAGTTGTATTCTTTACAAAATAATCTTTCTTAACAAAAATATCAAAAGACAACCATTCATGAAACACAGAACCAGGTGTCAAGCGTGAAACGCAGGAAGAATGAAAGAATGTTGAAAGCTGGTTGTCAAGAAGGTCGTAAGTAAACATAATTAGGGATATTATTAGTAGGCCTATTTTTTTAAAATGGACTGTTTTTATTTGGCAAAGCATTTTTGAAATTAGTTTCTTTTGTAACTTACAAAATTAATTGTAATTTTAATGTGTGTGTAATCCCAGTATGAAGTGTTTAGAGCTTGTGAGTACCCTGCTAACCCCTGATTGTATAATTATTTAGTGCTTGAAGTGTTGTGGTATTTAATCAATATTTCTAATATCTCTAATTTGGTGTTTACACAAGTTTACTTTTGTAAAAAAAAAACTTCTATTAATGTTATATTAAAAGTAATAAAATAACAACATTTTCATGCTTAAACTAAATTTATAATTGTATCCTACCTAATTCATCTTTACAATACGTAAAGTTCTTTATTGAATAGGGGTGTCCGGATATCGATTATACACACTTGTACAAAACATATTGTAACAATGAGTATGATTAACTTTCACTCTAGGGTATTTTAAAAATAATCTGCTGTTTCCATAGTCCTGCGACCAAATATATGGAACAGCAATATTTTTTTTGAATATCCCTTTGTTGTTTTTTCTCAGAGTGAGATAACCCTGAGAAAAAACAACAACAGTAATAATATATTCATGAGCAATGTGTTTTCTTAGAGAAAGTATAGTCGATAGCCAGATGTGCAGACGCCAGCACATAAAGTTACCCCATTGTGTCAAATTTTCCCAATTGAATATGAACCTTATTCTGTTTGACATAAAGTTGAAAAACGATCAAAGAAATTTGACACATTGGGGTAACTTGATGTGCTGGCGTCTGTACTATAGAATAACATTGAGTAAGTATTACATACTAATATTCTCTAATCTCTTATATTGGTTGGACATTTTGTTTCTTTATCTTTCCATATGTGTATAGGGTTTATTTTTTATTTTAAATAGACCTCTAGCTCTCTCCTCCAAACGTGGTAACTGCAGTCCAAATCCAAACTTTCGAACCAACTATTGTATTTTGAACTTTATCTAGTCAATGTTAAAACACAAAACTGACAGCTTGAACTCAACGGTTCGACGTCCGTTTTTGTATTTAGAACTTTAACTTCGTCGGAATAGAATTCGAAATACATAATCAAAATTCATTTATTCAAATTAGGCTGATAATAATCACTAAGGGACGTCAAGCTCGTACTGGACGAAAAAAAATAAATGAATAATTATACAAATATCCACAACTTACACACAACGCCATCTACCCAAGCTAAGCAGAGCTTATCTTATGGGTACTAAACAACTGATAAACTTACTTATATATTTCTAAATACATACTTAAATAAAAAATAGAAACAAATATATCTCGTACATAATATATATAACACATCATAAATATTGCAGAATTAGTACTTACTTACTATATTAAAGTAAGATAATAAGATTATAGAAATTAAGTTACTGCTGCATTAGCCCTCTTCCTCTCTTCTAAGTTTTTGCTGTGCCCGACAGGGTCCATAATGATTCTGTTCCTTTATATTCTAAAGACCATTTATGAAAATTGTGGAACGCAATAAATATTGAGTATTAATAAATTACACCCGTACATATCACTCAAACATTTGTCCCGGGGTGGGAATCGAACCCCCGAACACCTCCGGCGTAACATTCTGGGCCACTAACTACTAGACCAACAGGGCAGTCATCATAAATCATATCTATCTACTTCTTTTTCTTTCTTGTATTTTTTTTTGTTAGCTTTTTAAACCTTCCTACCTCCAACTGATCTATCGTTGTATGTGACACAGCGCACGCTCCCGAGTGCGCGGGTACATCGAGGTGTACCACGCGCTGGTGGGGCGCGTGGGGGAGGCGGGGACTGAGGAACCGGCGCCAGAGAACGACTGGGAGCTCGTCGAGCCTTCGCCCCAGCAAGGAGTCGTGCAGCCGGTAAGAATTATACCTTATTCCACTTATATTTCAGGCTTTACTGCAGTTTCCTCAAAGACTATCTGCCCGGCGAACTTTGTTCCATCTTACAATCAATTTATTTGTTTTTATTTTAATTTACGTCCTATTATCAGACCTGTACATGCACTCAAAATTTTATAAGAATCGGCCATGCCGTTTCGGAGTTTGTTACATTAGAATTAGATTTTGCAACAAACATTACAAATGCTGGCAGATTGTCTAATGAGCTGAC
The DNA here is from genome assembly GCA_921972225.1 of Euplexia lucipara. NCBI lineage: Eukaryota > Metazoa > Arthropoda > Insecta > Lepidoptera > Noctuidae > Euplexia > Euplexia lucipara. Next base: position 20,716,892 of record OV179159.1, read on the forward strand.
TACCATCTGCGAACTGGTTCACTGTTATCATTATATATGTATAGTAAGCCACTCCCAAGTAGTTCACTCGAGTCAAAAATAGTATATTTGACATTTACAGCCTTACAAATAAACGTGGTATAAAGTTATACTCGAGAATAAACTAAGAATAAGCAAAATGTCTACAAATAAACAAAGAATGGCTTATATCAAGTATAACTTTGACAGTTGTATCCGTACAACCGCTATTCCGAAGTTATTCGCGCCTTCACCCTTGTATAAAGCTAGTATAACTTTAAAAATACCACGTTTTGTGTTTGTTTACGCTCATAATTTAAGTATTTTATGTTTGTTTTGGTTAAGGAATTAAATGCAAAAACAGAAGTAGAACAAATTAATAACATTCTAAATCTAATCCAATTTCAAATGAAAGTTAAAATATTTAAAATACTAGAAAATCCTTTTTGACTGATATAGCGATGAGCAGTTTCGGTTAAAATATCGGGTTTCAGAAGGTGTTTTAAATTGTTTATTATCATCAAAGTTAAATAAAATACCACGCATGATGCTCGCAAGGTAGTTTAGGGTACATACATTTTCTTCTTTGTCCCAGTTGATTGATCGGTCTCTCTTTGCCATTTTAATATTCACTTTTCAAGTTATATCCCAAAAATAAACAAATTTAAGTACTCTAATGAACCAGTACGCGTGCAATATCAAAACAAACAAAACGGTCGAGAAGACAATGGGATACAGTTTTCAAAGACAAACTGCTTTTTTTAGAAGTTTTTTTTGTTTGCGCTGTTGCCAAATCGTGCATTTTGACATAACGGAGGGGTTGTTAAACCAAAGATATACCTGGTTTATTAGTAGAAAGATATTCTCGACTTATTCTTAAGTTATACCTGTTATAACTATACTTAGTATAACAATGGAATAAAAGCGGTATAACACATTTTTATTTGTAAGGCTGTTAATCTTTTTCTTGCTTAGTCTAAAATCGTGCAGTAGACCATTACTGAACTGTTTGCCTTCTTGACCCATTTACACGGAGAGAGCTTCTCGCCCGCTTTGTGACGAACATGTGTAGGGCGATTGTCACGTTATTTGTCTATATTTTTAACAAGATAAACTTTGCTCGTGTAAATGATCCTCTCAAGATCTAGTATTAGAATCGTTTGAATAATAACCGTAAATTTAATACAAATAGGGCTTAAAATAGTCTGATTCGAGGTACATGGTACACGTGTGCACTCTCGTTACTAAGTCGATACCTTAGCTGTGACTGACAGTCACGACTTTTATAGTCTGTACTGTTATAAAATATAATTATGTTCTACACTGATTGTAAATCCTTCCACGTCTGATTTTCATCAGAGGTCTGAGGACCTAGTATTAAAGATTCCTTTATAATTTAAGCTTGATAAGACCCCAAATTCTTGCTTCTTATTGCTTCTATCGAGTATACAATATACAGGATGGGAGGGAAATTGACGGAAAACCATGACTTTAGTGATTCTGGACACCGTAGCTTTGAAATAAAATACATAAATGTAATACATATTCTTTCAAACAGTAAAAAAGACATTATGTATTTTATTTAACCTAAAGATTAATAAAATACTGTATACTTTTCAATTATAAATCTCATAGGATTAGATAGAACTAAATGGTAACTTTTGTGTATAATGTAGAAAAGGGGCCAACAATCAATTACGTCACACCTTAAGGGCGAAGCCATCTTACGTCAAATTTCGCGTTTTAGATTTTACTTATATAAAAATACTAAATCGCCATAAATAATACTAACTGCAGTTTTAATATAATATAACATTGGAAAATATGAGACGTCATACCGGGGGGAGAGTTAAAAAAATTTGCCCATAAGGACGGGGAGAAGCGGGTCAAAAAACCATAAAATTTGTGTGACGTAATGAAAGAAAATGTAAAAATTCGATGAAAAATTAGGTCCAGAATCATGTTAAAAAATCTTTCTGTCTCCCTTCCACCGTGTATACGAGTATGTTGAGTGGTTCTCGTGGTAGGTCGTGTCCTGCTCGGTACCTTCGTTCACCGGCGATGACTGGCAGCTGGTCGAGACCGCACGACTGCTCGTAGATAGTGTATGTCCCTTTTTTATTTTACCAAGCTTTTTTTAAGGGTGTGTCCGCACTTAAGGAAGAATAAAGCGCCGGGGTAGCCTGCGAACTTAACATTTTATTGTGTTTTTTGTAATTTGTCATTCGATCTCAGGCTGTATGTTGAACAAAATATGATTTGCGATCGTCACACGTGAGTGTTTACCATCCCATTAAATGTTTTCTATAGGAAAAAGTCATAAATAACCCTTTAACCGCCTAAGTCGGATTTATCCGACAGCTATTTTCGGAACCATTCGCCTGAGTCATATTTGTCAAAAAAAGACCTGTTTCTCCAATTTAATTTCTTGGTTCTACTTTACATTCTAACCAAAAACAGGCTAATTCAGGCAACGCGATAAATGTATTGACAATTTGTAAGTTGGGCGCTGGGGGCACGACAATTGATATAAAATCAGGTTAAAAAGTGAATGGCACTTGACCTTTTAAGCGCTTGGCTGAATATTAGTTGCTGTGCCGGGCCAAAATTGCTACAAAACATTAAAATATAACCTACAGTAAATAAGGAGAAACAACTGTTGTATCGATTTTTAGTTTTTTTTTTACATAAATAATATCTCAATTCGATATTGGTTTTAGTTGTACCACACAGTCAGTATTTTAAAAATGAAACGAAAAAATCATGCATGTTCTCTGTCGCAGAAATACGACACGAGCGGTAGGGACATGGAAATATATATGTGTCTCATATATGCGACACAAGTGGTTAAAAGGTTAATGAACTTCGAGGGTTTTATTAGTGATTTGTATTATTAGAACTGAGATAAACCATGTTTGTTACGGTGACGAATCATATTTTAATCGACGCACGACCTCACACTGAACGGTAAATTGTAAAAAAACACAAGAAAAATTGAATTTCGCGGACTACCCAAGCCATATCACCCTTAAGTAGTCCCCGTTTTGAGACATTCAAATAGATCTGTGATACGACTCAAACACTGAGCATGATTGTGATATTTTTTTATCCTGTTTTGTTGTAAAACACAGCAAAGTTAAACGTAATTTGCAAAATGTGGGTGTATAGTCAGCGTTACTAATATAGGGACCAATAGACTGTTCACAACGATCAAAACAAAAATTCTTTTCTGTTTTTTTTTGATAATCTTCAATTGACAAATCACAAACATATCATATTCATTTCTATAAATAGCTTGCATAGTGGCAGCACACGCCTAACCTAGTGCAGTAGAAAGTCTTTAGATTTATTTGTTTTAATTTTCTAAGAATAACCAAAAAAGTTTAGTTAAACAAAAAAAAAACCTTTTTTATTCACCAAATCAAAATAACAACCTTGCACAATTCAAGTAGTTAACAAATAAGTAAATAATTAAAATAATTGATTGTAGATCTTCATGGGTTAAGTATGGGACTGAAATAATCAAAATCAAAATCAAAAGTCTTTATTCAAACTAGGCTGAGAATCAGCACTTTTTGAACGTCAAAAAAACACATAAAGACAGTCCCCCAAAAACGGCCCACCCTTCGCCACTTCCTAGTGTTTTTGCCGAAACAAACGCACAAAGCACATACGCTAGCATATCAAGCTACCACAAACTGTATTTTTTTCTAATGTTATATGATAAATGATATTTATTTCTGTAAATATAAACACTTTAACATGTAATTTTTTTAATAAGAAGAGGTTGGTATTTCGCTATCTGACTACTCTGAGAAGAAACTCCGAAAGAAACTCAGAGGTCACAGTCTCTTATAAAGTCCAGACATTATCTTGGTCAGATTATGTAAGAACCATGCAAATTTGTGTCTGATAATGGTCTTTTGAGAAAAGAACCACACAGATATAAGTGGACCAGATCAGTCAGTGCAAGCATTTGTCTGTTATCGTGAGCTCAACTCGGAACTTGAGGAGCCTTACGTCCTGACGAACAATACCAAAGAAAGAACTTTGGGTTGGTCGCATAAAATATTCATACTACGTACCGTTTAAGAGAAGAGAAAAAAAAAAACAAAAATATCCACATAGTCCTTACAACAATTGAACATTAACCTTATTGTCTTTGCAATAACGTTGAAAATTTGACAAAGAAAATTGACACATTGAGATAGCTTGATGTGCTAGCCTCTTTACATAAATCTAAACCAAGATAATGTCTTGACTTTAAAATAGACTATGACCTCTGAGTTTCTTTCGGTGTTTCTTCTCAGAGTAGTCAGATAGTGAAATACCGACCTCATCTTCTAATTAAAAAATTACATCTAAAAATGTTTGTATGAACCCATTTACAGAAATAAATAGCATTTATAATTTAAACAAATATGAAATTGAAATATTAAATTAATGACACAAGTAATGTTTCAGAGTGAAGGCAGTACACGACAACTGTCTTTCTGAAAGGAACTTTATCTTGTTGCGATAAAGTTTAATTTTCTTAGTTGGTGAGATTATTTTGAACTGTCTGTTCGCCTTGATATTTTTGATGCTGATTGTACCTGAGGCGTGATGTTATGTTTGTTTTGAAAACAAAAACCCCTAAAAACCCTGTTTTGCACCAAATTGTATGTTATGTGTTATATGGACCATGGGAGTATATTTCCATAGGTGAAAGAGTTAAGAATATTTGAAATCACAATCTTATCGCCAGTCATGATACTGGCGCGCAGTATGCTTGCTTTTAGTCGTCTTTGTTTTAGTTTTGCTTGCTTTAAAACCCCCTACTTGTACCAGAGTCCTTCGCATGGTGATACAACTGTTGGGGCTGAACCAGACCAGACCATTTAAATTTATAAATAAAAGAAATGATATTTATTTATTTACCTTCGCATCAGAACGCTGCTGTACAGCAATTACACTAATGGAGAAATTAATAAAAATCAAAAAATAATATCAACTGCAGTTAACATCATTCTATCCTGTGTCATCGAACGGGCGGTGGCTGCTGTAGATCACACAAGAATTATGGGACTGTATTATTAATGTAAGAAACACGAGGTCCCAGGTGATGTCGGACCCGCGATTAAGAAAAGGTATTCAATAATATAAATGAGTGTATTAAGACTGAGTGAACACTCAGACAAACCATTACTATGGTTTTGTGGAGCTTAGTTTATTAGTGTTGATGTGAATTTAAATAATAATAAAAAAGAATTCATATAGTATTAATACAATTAATCCTGTCTATACCAAAGATCTTAGCGTTATTTATTCACAATCGTACGATTTTTTTTATATAAAACACGTTTTTTTTCAACGCCGTTTCTTCATCTGACTAACGAAACTCAACTTAAATGTTTCGGCCAGTTAAAATAACGCTTTAGAAATCTCAAATGACGTCACAAGGCAGTAAATAAACAATGATTCAATGCAGTTGTTCGACAGTTTGTTTATTACCTTGTTACGTCACAAGGTAATAACGAATCACGTGGCCCCACGTGATTCAGGACTGTTTTACGCGGTGCTGTAGAAGTTTTAACGTCTACATTTTCGATGAGAGAAAAAAAAAAACTATTCTTAAAACAGCCGAATTTGAGCCTTATTGCCCAATTGCGGTGGATAATTCTGGTTTAGCCCTTGACAAGATTGTAAAACTATCTTATTCATAAAATGTATCATTGTTTGATGAGCCCTAATCTCCATCAGCATTTATGTATACTCAAGCATTAACTAAATATATATACACAGGAATATATTAGTGATTGTGTTTGTTCCAGGCGATCGGTGGGGACCCTCTACCTCCTGGCTGGGAGGAGCGACAGGATGCCAACGGCAGGACCTATTACGTCAACCATATCGAGAGGTCCACGCAATGGGAGCGGCCTACCTTTATGTAAGTAGCAGGCGCGGGTAGAACCATTGACTTTGGGGAGGGTAATATTACTTGTGCTGACATCTGGTTATGTTTGGATAAATTATGGGGGGAGGTTCGTGATCTCTTCTTCCTTCCCCCTCTCTGGTCGCCACTGGTAAGTATTAAACAGGTAGGTTGGTAGGACAAAGGAGTAGGATGGGAGGAGAGGGGGAGGGGAAGGGGGAGGTGAGAGGAGAGGGGTTAGGGGGAGGGAAAGAGGCAGGAGCCGGGAGGGGTAAAGTGAGGGAGGGGTGAGGGGAGGGGCGTGGGTGGTGCGAGGGAGAGGGAGGGAGGGGGGAGAGGGGGAGAGGAGTTGATAAAAAATGCTATGCAATAGCTTTACCGCGGCAGTCTCCGAGTGCCACACGTCATTTTCTCTTTTTTTTTTTAACCATTCAATCACAATGTGCCACAGCGAAGCGTGGCAGGGTACAGCTAGTAGTTATATATTTCTAAATACATACATATTACTTAAATTACAACCTGACACAGAAAAAATGATTGTGCTCATTACAATATCGGACAGAGTTCAAAATAAGATCCTGGATCCCCTAGCGTTGAAAGATTTCGTCGTCTATTTCTAATATCCAAGATTTTGATTGTTTTTTATGTTTTCGTATTTAACGGCCAATAACCATTGTCCTTAAAAACGTAATTAAATGCAATAAGTGTCCACCTTGTCCTCCCAGGCGCAACATGAGCACGGAGTCGCAGGCGGAGCGCATGGAGACGGCGGCCACGGAGTTCCAGCGCCGGTTCCACATCTCCGCCGACACTGAGCACGCCGCTGCGCACGCGCCGCACCAGGTACGCTGCCTCACGCCGGGCTCGAAGCGAAGCGAAGCGAAGCGAGGGGAACTGATCGTATTGGGGAATTCCCCTTATTAGAAACGTTTATTACTCGTAATCTTATTTCAGCGACAATCAATCTAATAAAGAAGAAAAGACAGATTGAGAGTGAGTCTGAGATTATATTGCGAACGTTCTTAAAAATATGGGAATGGTGTTTGCCGAAATATTGTCGGAATGGGTTGAGTTTTAGTAACAGGGAGGAATGAAGCGTCAAAATGAACCATTTGTTATTCTTAACCTAATCAGAATAAGTTGGTGTAACTACACCAACTTATTCTCAGTCACATAACTTATTATTAAGCTACAACTTACAAAAAACGTAAAATAAAATGAAATGAGGACGTTAAAAAAATATACAAAAAATAAAACTGTCTTTAAGAAACACTAAAAGGTTTAAAATAACCTATAATATCTGAAGTTTCGGAAATTGTGAATATGGTTGTTTCGTTGAATTCATTTTTTAACTCTTTCGAAACTCGATATTTTTTTGATACACAGGATGAAAATATAGCTAACCTCATCCTTTTTATAAATCGGTTTTAATGGATTCTAATTGTAGTGAACGAATGAAGGGTTGAAGTGCTTTTGCATGCGATTAGCGATATTTATTTATGTTATGTCCTTAAACAGAAGTTCGCTTTGAAGCTCCAATTCTATGCTTCTTATAATAACTATGTAAAATGTTGAAGGTTATTCGGCCCGTTCCGGCAATATACCCAACTATCAAGAGTATTAGGTTCAAAATCAATTATTACCAATATCGCTTCTAACTATTTATTTTGAAAATGTAAAGGACAGTTTAGGGCTAACACGACGTAAGTAAGGCCGGGTGACTAGCTCTTACGCCCTTTCAAGTCAGTAGCGGTATCGGTATTTCACTGTTACGCATGCGTACTATATAGACGTATACATTGAAACAAAAGATTATTTTTTTTATTATGAGGATTTTTATATTAGTTACTGATTCTGTTAGTGAATATTTTGTTTCGCAGCATGGGCTTCAGCGATAGATATTATGTACTAACAAGACATCGATACATTATACTTTTCAATACTGGCAGTCTGAATGATCAAAGAAGACCTAATTTATTTTAAAAAAGAACGGAATAAAGAAGGTGATAACAAAAATAAACCTTATTACAAAGAGGTGAAGTTTGCTTTCAAAACTGACTGTATTCTTCATATACAACTTTATTCTATTTTTGTTTAATAAAAAGGCTCTTAAAAGTCATGATATTAATTATTGAAAAAAAGTTTTATTATTATTATTTCGTTATTCAGACTCCCAGTTATATTTATTAAGCCGTGTACTCATTTTTTATTTTTTTTATTTGCACTTGGCAGCTAATTCTTTTATTGGGAATCAAATAAGGCATGTTAATGTTAGCTTCAACTTTAATATTATACTCAATAACTAAATACACCTATCGCTTCAATGATTATATTTCTGTTATTATTGTTATTTAAAAATATGTTGCATGTCTGGTTAAGATTGCATGTTCGCTTACCGCAGTAAAATTTAAGCGAGTCATTGATCTCTCCACAGAGTATATAAAATGTGATATTTTGTACTGCAAAGGGTTTGCCAAATATGTTAAGTTATTGTAAGGATAGTGTCGGACATTCATACGTAAAGATACGCGCAAGAGCTTGCAATATCAACCGTTTATTACTATTTAAAAAGGCTTTGCAAATATCTTTTGCTTCATATTTTTCTTTTGCTTGCCTTCGTCGAATGTCTGGTGCCGACCTTATGTAATGGATACTTATAATGAAAGAATATACTGTTTAAAATATATTGTCTAAGTTACGCTGTATATTAAAAATGTATAAAAATGAGTACATGGTTTCACATTAGGACATTTTTCTGAAAGGTTTTTATTGTTCGTTTTAATCTATATTTTAAATTGTTATTTCGCAAAATAATAATAATGTACGTATAGTGAAATAATAGAAGCAACCATGTGTTTTTTATGTGAAATCTTTCAGGAAATTTAAGACAGCCATTCATACATACAAAACACTAATTTTTAGTCTGTGCTCATCGGTACGGGTGTTCCATAGACATCCACTGTGTTGTCCTCACTTTCATAGACAATTCTACAGCACATTGATGCTTCACGCTTACAAGCCCACTGTTTATCTGGGAAATAATCACCATGGGCCACAAACTTAAACGTGCAGTTGAGAAAACAAATAAACCGTCTTATTTTGTACAGAAAACATATTTTTCGAACTGCACGAATAAGTTTATGCGTCAAGTATTATCCAATGTAAATGTCTAACAGGAGGATATAAGCAATAGAAGTGTGGAGACTAACTCGACGGACCCCACGCCGTTTTCAACACCGATCAGATCGCCGGAACCCGTCGCCGTTCCGGACACCGCGGTGACGAACGCACCAACTAATAGTATAAGTGATGAAACCGACTGTGATAATAATTTAGGAAACAATACGATTCAGGAGGAGGATGACGTTGTATGTGCTAACGAACACGTAACCGACGCTCATACTGACGCCGGTGCTAGTCAAAACACAGCTAGTGAAGCTACCGACCACTCAGAACAAACTGACATTACTAATACAGCAAATACAAGCGAAGTCAATGCAAACAGTACTGACGAAGTAGACGATGTAGTCACAGCTACTGATGACCGGGAGAATGACAGTCGAGGAGAGACGGAGAATGTGACAGAGTCTCTTGATGAGGCAGAAGTAAATGACACAGCAACGCAAAATGAAACAGTCACGCTAAATGACACAGTAACACAAAGCGACTCAGAAACCCCTAACGAAGCAGAAACAGTAACAGAAAATGTGATAGAAAGTGAAAATACGACAGAAATAGTTACTGAAAATGCGACAGAAGTTGCAGAAAATGAGACTGAACCTTCAGAAGCAGCACTACCTCAAACAGAAGTAGTAGTCGAAGATGCGTTGACATTCGATGAGAATCACTTCAGTACGCCGACGGGGGCCTCGCCCGTGACGTCACCGGGGGCCCGGCGACGGAGGGCCACCACGAGCTCGTTGGAGGACTCTGAGGTAAGACCCGGGGGCCGCGTGCGGGCCGCGATGCGATATAGCCGGTATTGTTTTGTGCGCGTAAAGCAGTCTAGGTGGAAATTGTAAAACGGTATTCGGTGACATCTCTATAGATGTGGTTTTTTTATAATAAAGAGTGATAGTCGTCTGCTAATGAGGCACATTGAGTTAATCGTCTTCATTGTCACTCTTACAGTTGTACCCCACTCATATGGCTAACCGATGTAAATGCGCAGAAGATAAGTTTAAGACCAATCGGCACGCTCCACGCATCGCGCTTCTTTTTCCTGTACCGCTATTGGTCGGCAGTTGCCGCCATGTTAGTCAGCGGAACTAACGGCTGCAGCGTATTATGGAACTTATAGTAGTGATCTAAGGTTGATTGTAGGTTTAAGCATTCCTTCGTTAATTTTCGGGGCCATGCTGTGCGAATGAAAATTCACGACGCGCCTTATCAGTTGGATACCACTGTACGAGTGTGACTGTTTCACTCTAAACACTGATGTGTCTTATTATCGGAGGAAAACTGTAACTATTGTTTGTTTTGTCGTCTATGCAGGGATGGAGGGGCAGCCGATATCATGAGTTTAGGACATGATTTTGGACTCTACAACGTTGAAATAAAATTGTCCGTTGACTTTTCTGTTGAAGTAAAAAAAAAGAGAAGCCTACGACTGATTGAGCATAGTTAAGTAGAAAGCGAGCATCGTCAAAAAACTCTTCATAATTTAATTTAATATATTTTGTAATTGTATAAAAAGTTGTAGCCAAATACCTCCCCGGTCGTCATACCGCATACCGGTATGACGCTGTCATTGGTGTTTTGATAGCCGGGCCGTAAATAATTAAAACGGGATCGCTATCTGCTTAACTTGGCTTGATTTCGACTCTGAGGGATCCAGAATTACTATTGAAATCATGGTATTGGGCAGCGTGTTTCCACTCTGCATATACACGTTCAATAGTAATAGTTATGTTACTCAAAAACAACATTTGAAAATCGCGAGATAAATGTCTGTGTATGTCCTCTGTCTTTGTTCGTTCCTGGGTACTAGGAATTTTAATGTACAATGTCAAAAACTTTTGCATTCAAAAATAGACCTTCTTAAGAACACCGTACGGTTTATACTAGCGTCGCAACCCGCACTAGGCCTGTGGCGGAGTGCTTTGGGAAATTGTCTATGAGTAAGTGTGAGGCACAACATGCTACTGTGATGTCTGCTTACGTCACTAACACTTGAGGCAACGCGTCGCGCCTACGACTCACCGACAAAGGGTACTTAGTACTTACGTACTTACGCCTGTTTGTAGCACAAGTCTTTGCTAGTACTGCAACTTGGCTTCCGCACTGCCGTGCATAAAAATAATCTTTAAAGCGCTTCTGGCCTGTCTCAACGTCTCCGGATAGTTGTAACTAGTAGAAAATTTTTGCAGGCTTCAAAAATACAATTTACGGCTAAGTAAGGAAAGCTCCTAAACTTTTGAATTGAACAATGTATTGCTTGTGCTACAAACTATTGAGATGTTGTGAACTGTTGATTAAGATTCAATCCAGACTTAAATAAATGGACTGATTACCTATGAAGCTGTGAAATAAATATGGGCGAATGTGTGAGCGAGCCAAAGCGAACATGTGTCATTTAGATGTCTATCAAATGAAAGAGACAGGTATTGGCTGGACTCTCGCTTTTGCTCTTTCTTCACAGTGGTCGGTTTATTTAGTGTTACTAATTCCATTTCTCTATGTTTATGGCTAGTCAACTTCCTCATCAACAGTTCACAGCAAAATTTTAAAAAGAAACGCGTTCACAATAACACAACTTAACAATAACTAAGCTAATTTGACAACGCTTTTGACATTCCGTTCTAATTTGACATTATATCTATTTGACATCGCATCTATTTGACATCGTATCTACATACACGTTTGCTTGTGCTGTTCCGCTTGATTAACTTGTAGTTTTTAAATGTAATTTTAGTTATTTATTCTGTAGTTTGAGAGTTTGTGTACTCGTATTTTGGCTTCAATGTAGATTTTTTGGCGGTTTGAAATTATATTTATGATGGTATGGTAAGGCTTGATATGTTTAAGTTATGTTAATGTCCTTATTTGTATTATAGGTGGAATATTTGGATTGTGTTTTTGGTACAATTATATAACATTGGAAAAGAAACTTCTTTGTAATTGCATTTTCCATATTTAGAAGTTTTATTTCATCTGTACTATTGCTAAAAGATACAAGGTGTGATTGAAAGTAAACGAAAACCTTTTAAAGTGTCATTGTACTAATAATTATGAACAAACTTTTACTATAGAAGCAAATCAGAAATCGCGAAAAAAGTCAGGTGTTCAGTACATTTTACACGAGTAAAGTTGTTCAAATAAATGTATGAAATAGCGACATCTGTCTCACCACATAAGAACTAAACTGACGTATCTAAGACGTATCTAGATCGCGATATTAAAGTTATCCGTGCGATTGTACATTTATACGAGATCCCGACAACAGTAAATTGCCCACCAGACAACACTCGTCTGGTAGGAAGATTGAGAAGATTTTCCTTTTTCAATAGTGTAGGTATTAGAAACTTAACACACTGTTCCTCTAAGTTCTTGATAGTGACGAGTGCAATGACATCTTAAGTTTTTTTTTAAATACACCTTATGCAAATAGAATACAGTTCAAATTGTCATTTCTTCTTCAGACTGGGCAGGTTTGGTGCTTCGTTTCATTATTGTGACAGTTTTACTCTCTGATCAGCTGCAAAACCAACCTTCGAATCACACACCCATTTATCTTTTGTCCAGGTCACAAAAAATTGCTAGAAAAAGAGATTATTATGAATATACAGTCAACAACCTTGTTTTGGAAAGATTTAAATTGTAATATGTGTAAATATGCATAAAAAAATCACACTTTTGTATATACTTAATAAAGTGTACTGTCAAAAGTTTTTAAACCCCATGCTATCCTTAATACGAAAAACGTTTGATGGCACACGAACCATGCTCAAGGCAAACACAACCGAATCGCCATGGCACAAGGTGTACAATCCAGTGTTGTTGTCACAAGTTGTTATGTTTTTAGGACGAGACGGACGGCTCCACAGAGAGTACACGAAGTAGCAGCGCCAGTAGCACGCAGAGTCAGAACCTGCCGAACAGTGACGGTAAATATGACGTCATTTAAATATTTTCTGTCGTTAAAGTTTATAGTAAACGCCTGTATTCTCCTAGGCAATTATTACACTGTAATTTTGAAGTATCAAGATAAATCATAAGTTTGTAAACTACCCTGTAGGACTTATGGTATTCGACTGGACTCTTGGTCTAGTAGTTAGTGACCCTGACTGCTATGCCGGAGGTCGTGGGTTCGATTCCCACCCAGGACAAATGTTTGTGTGATGAGCACGATCATTTGTTCTGTGTATGGGTGTAATTTATTTAGAAATATAAAAGTATGTTTATGAACTTTTTAATATACCCATAACACAAGCTCTTAGTTTAGCTTGGGACTAAATAGCGTTGTGTGAAAAGTTGTCGAATATTTATTTATTGTATTTATACAGGGTTATTAATTTTCAATGACCGGAAATATTTTCACAGGGTGTTCTACCCATAAATATGAGCAACTTTCCCAATGCGACCAACTCTGAAATCACGAAAAAAAAATCAGCTGTTTCATACATTTTAGTCGAGTAGGTATTGAACTTTTGTATGAAACAGCTGATTTTTTTTTCGTGATTTCAGAGTTGGTCCCATAGTGAAAGTTGTTCATATTCATGGGTAGAACACCCAGTGAAAATTTGGCCGGTCATTGAAAAATAACCCTGTGTATGTACTAAATAATATTAAAATATAATAAAAATATTATTATTATATAATATTTAAAAAGTACACCACGATCTACTTGTTTATGCTTTCTCCTTCACTATAAAGTACATTCAAAGATACACATATATCTCTTACAGACCACCCGTATTAATGGTAGGGTGTCTGTAAGAGATCGCTTTTAGCGATTAGGCAGTCCGTTTTTACACCCTAGACAAATAATAACTTTAAGGGCTGCACAAGGTGATACAATGGACGGCCTTATCGCTAAAAGCGATCTCTTACAGACACCCTTTGGATGGACATGATAGTGGAGGAGAAAAGATGAGCAGACAGTTAGTGGTGTACTATTTGAATAAATGTATAAAATTTGGAGGTATTATGAACAGGCTAAAGTTCGTCATCCACCATTGAAAATGGAGGATCCTCCGACCAGACGGGTGTTGTGTCTGGTGGGCTAACTACTGCCCGACGGTTGTTGTCGGGAACTTGAATACGTTCAAAATCACGCAGCTAACTTTAATACCGCGATGTAGGATAATTATCAGTCATTAGTTCTTATGTGGCGAGATAGATTTCGCTACAAAAATAAGTATAAATAAGAAAATGCCACTACATAAATACTTATCGTTTGCAAAGTAACGAACTACCTATTCTATGTTTTGTTGTAGGTCTTCCGCCCGGCTGGAGTATGCAGAGAGCACCAAACGGCAGAATATTCTTCATCGACCACAATCAAAAGACCACCACATGGATAGACCCCAGAAGTGGTAAGTTTGGTATTAAACATAACTGAGACATGTAAGGGCGTAATACGTTTAAATCCTTGTCGCCATCTCATATCTGCGAAAATCAATGTCGAAAACTTGTCAAAGATGCAGAGGAGTTAGCCGTTTTTTTTAAAGAACGAGATTAGATATTTATCGTTGAAAAAAAAAACGTGATTGGCCACAAGTCTTGGGAAAAAATCAGAAAATTTGCTTTGAAACTCAAATAATTTATTTCAATTATTTAATTACTTATTTACCCTCGCACCAGAACGCTATATAGCTATTACACTGATAAAGCAAAAACAATAAAAGAATTAAATAATATCAACTGCTTCTTTACATCATCCTATCCTGAGTCATCTAACGGGAACAGCAGACCAGCATGTTTCCAAGCATTTTTGTCAAATTCAAATTCAAATTCAAATCCTTTATTTGCAGAATATGGGTGGGTATACAGGTGTTAAAATTAAGATATATCGCCATACTCAGGCTCATGCCATGCAAATTTAAAAGCGTAATAATAAATAAATTACAAATTAATCAATAACCAAAGTAAAAAATAAATAAATGAGGCTACGAAAAACAATACAAAATGTCAATGAGAATGTCAAGTTGATTGTCTGCAATATATAATCCCCTAATTTATAATAAGCCTGTTTACAGAGTGTACTTTTAATATCAGTTTTAAATTTCCTTTCATTTAGTTTTAAACTTTTAATACATCACAAGGTAGCTTGTTGTAACATTTGACACAATACCCCAAAAAAGATTATTGTACTTTAGCTAGCCTGAAAGCTGGCTGAGCTATTTTATCTTTATTTCTTAATTATGTTAAAATTATGTCTATCACTAATTTTGCTAAATGATGTAGAATTTTCCTAACATACATTTAAATTCATTGATTTACTATCACTTGTTTTTGACTTGCAATTTTAAACAGTCCCTGTGCCTAACATGGGCCTCTGACCTGGGCCAGGTCAAAATGCCTGAGAGTCATTTTCTAACGATGTTTTCCTTCACCAGTTTAAAAGCAAGTGATAATTATACTTTAATAGTACTCATGAATCAGGCATGAGGCAAGGCAGAAGGTTATTTTGTACCCAACTTCGAACACCTGCCCCTCTGCGTTTGCAGGCTGCGCCTCCAGCCTGCCCACGTCGGCGGCGCCGGCGCCGGCCGAGGCGGACGAGCTGGGCGCGCTGCCGGAGGGCTGGGAGGAGCGCGTGCACACCGACGGACGGATCTTCTTCATTGACCACAGTGAGTATGGGAACACATTTACACGTTGCGAGCTGGGCGCGCTGCCGGAGGGCTGGGAGGAGCGCGTGCACACCGACGGACGGATCTTCTTCATTGACCACAGTGAGTATGGGAACACATTTACACGTTGCGAGCTGGGCGCGCTGCCGGAGGGCTGGGAGGAGCGCGTGCACACCGACGGACGGATCTTCTTCATTGACCACAGTGAGTATGGGAACACATTTACACGTTGCGAGCTGGGCGCGCTGCCGGAGGGCTGGGAGGAGCGCGTGCACACCGACGGACGGATCTTCTTCATTGACCACAGTGAGTATGGGAACACATTTACACGTTGCGAGCTGGGCGCGCTGCCGGAGGGCTGGGAGGAGCGCGTGCACACCGACGGACGGATCTTCTTCATTGACCACAGTGAGTATGGGAACACATTTACACGTTGCGAGCTGGGCGCGCTGCCGGAGGGCTGGGAGGAGCGCGTGCACACCGACGGACGGATCTTCTTCATTGACCACAGTGAGTATGGGAACACATTTACACGTTGCGAGCTGGGCGCGCTGCCGGAGGGCTGGGAGGAGCGCGTGCACACCGACGGACGGATCTTCTTCATTGACCACAGTGAGTATGGGAACACATTTACACGTTGCGAGCTGGGCGCGCTGCCGGAGGGCTGGGAGGAGCGCGTGCACACCGACGGACGGATCTTCTTCATTGACCACAGTGAGTATGGGAACACATTTACACGTTGCGAGCTGGGCGCGCTGCCGGAGGGCTGGGAGGAGCGCGTGCACACCGACGGACGGATCTTCTTCATTGACCACAGTGAGTATGGGAACACATTTACACGTTGCGAGCTGGGCGCGCTGCCGGAGGGCTGGGAGGAGCGCGTGCACACCGACGGACGGATCTTCTTCATTGACCACAGTGAGTATGGGAACACATTTACACGTTGCGAGCTGGGCGCGCTGCCGGAGGGCTGGGAGGAGCGCGTGCACACCGACGGACGGATCTTCTTCATTGACCACAGTGAGTATGGGAACACATTTACACGTTGCGAGCTGGGCGCGCTGCCGGAGGGCTGGGAGGAGCGCGTGCACACCGACGGACGGATCTTCTTCATTGACCACAGTGAGTATGGGAACACATTTACACGTTGCGAGCTGGGCGCGCTGCCGGAGGGCTGGGAGGAGCGCGTGCACACCGACGGACGGATCTTCTTCATTGACCACAGTGAGTATGGGAACACATTTACACGTTGCGAGCTGGGCGCGCTGCCGGAGGGCTGGGAGGAGCGCGTGCACACCGACGGACGGATCTTCTTCATTGACCACAGTGAGTATGGGAACACATTTACACGTTGCGAGCTGGGCGCGCTGCCGGAGGGCTGGGAGGAGCGCGTGCACACCGACGGACGGATCTTCTTCATTGACCACAGTGAGTATGGGAACACATTTACACGTTGCGAGCTGGGCGCGCTGCCGGAGGGCTGGGAGGAGCGCGTGCACACCGACGGACGGATCTTCTTCATTGACCACAGTGAGTATGGGAACACATTTACACGTTGCGAGCTGGGCGCGCTGCCGGAGGGCTGGGAGGAGCGCGTGCACACCGACGGACGGATCTTCTTCATTGACCACAGTGAGTATGGGAACACATTTACACGTTGCGAGCTGGGCGCGCTGCCGGAGGGCTGGGAGGAGCGCGTGCACACCGACGGACGGATCTTCTTCATTGACCACAGTGAGTATGGGAACACATTTACACGTTGCGAGCTGGGCGCGCTGCCGGAGGGCTGGGAGGAGCGCGTGCACACCGACGGACGGATCTTCTTCATTGACCACAGTGAGTATGGGAACACATTTACACGTTGCGAGCTGGGCGCGCTGCCGGAGGGCTGGGAGGAGCGCGTGCACACCGACGGACGGATCTTCTTCATTGACCACAGTGAGTATGGGAACACATTTACACGTTGCAGCTAGCGACATCTATCTCGCCGCAGAAGAACGAAACTGACAAATCCTACATTGCGGAGTTAAAGTTATCCGCGCACCCGCGGTTATAGAATTGTTTTTACAAATTTTGATCTTAATAATTTATAGTGGTTTGTTTGCCATCGTTCAGATCAGGTTCGGTCAAGTTAGGTTCGGTCAAGTTACTTTCGCGGAAGTATCTTCCCGATCCCGTGACCCCCGGCGAAGATGTGAGACGGAATACCGGGTTGGTTTTTGGTCAGTAAGAGCCTGACAGATCTTTTTGAGTGGTCCAGTGCTTAAACCGCTTTGTGCCTGGGTGTGTGTACCTTTTCTTTTCCTTGTGATGAATGTTTTCAGCAATTGGTAACACGGCCTTATTCAATACACAATATCTTTTTTGTTGTCCCCTCTTGCTTTCTTTACTTTTGCCTTTGTCCTGCACAGGATTTCTTTTTGATTTTTCTATTGAATTGAATTCCTTTGTTTGCCAGACACGCGCACGACGCAGTGGGAGGACCCGCGCCTGTCCAACCCGCAGATCGCGGGCCCGGCCGTGCCGTACTCGCGCGACTACAAGCGCAAGTACGAGTACCTCAAGAGCCAGCTGCGCAAACCGGTACGTTGTACACATTCGGTATAGTACTAAACTATTGGTCATTATTTAGGTATTTATTATGTTTATTTTGTTTAGATGACGGGCCTGTTGGTCTAGTAGTTAGTGACCCTGACTGCTATGCCGGAGGTCGTGGGTTCGATTCCCACCCAGGACAAATGTTTGTGTGATGAGCACGATCATTTGTTCTGTGTCTGGGTGTAATTTATCTACATTATGTATGTATTTGGAAATATATAAGTATGTTTATCAGCTGTTTAGTACCCATAACACAAGCTCTTAAGCTTAGCTTGGGACTAAATGGCGTTGTGTGAAAAGTTGTGGGACATTTTATTACATTTATTTATTTCAAAAAAACATACAACAATTATTACAGTGTGTGTATGTGTGTTAATTTTTCGAATAAAGATTATTATTTTGTATATTCATTTTGATTTCTTATTAAATATTATTATTAGTGTCCCAATGCAATAGTGTAGTTACATACTTCCATCTAATAACATTATAATCTGACCTATTATCTAACAGACCAAATTCTTTGATATGACACAAAAGACGGTCCCTGTGAATTTACTCAGTGAATTTACTCAGTGTATAAATAAATAATGTGTTATTTTTTTTTGAAAGCTTACTAGCAATGTCTGTTTCACCTTACTAGTAGACCTGTTAACTTTTCTAAATACTGTTTATCTTTCTTTCCTTATTTACAACTGCATCGGCTTCACAACCAAGTGGCTTGGTTCACAGGCTCTAGAATTTCAGACTTATCCTAACGACTGTCAAAGATCTACAAATGACAGCCGGGGACCAACGACTGAACGTGCTTTCTGAAGCACGGAGGGGTCTTCGTGTTCCTTACCCTTAGTGAACATTATATTTGTCTGTTTCAGAGTAACGTGCCAAACAAATTCGAGATCAAAGTGAGACGCAACTCCATCTTAGAGGACTCGTACCGCATCATCAGCTCTGTCAGTCGACTGGACTTGCTCAAGACAAAGCTGTGGGTCGAGTTCGAGTCGGAAGTCGGTCTAGGTAAGGTTTTTACTATATCTGACTACTGCAATCAAGTTAGCGATCAAAATGACCAATCTATTCTATGAAGTGTTGCCACTTCATTAAAATACTGAATAATGACTTGTTCCGATTAACAAAAAAAAAAAGAAAATTATTTTTATGGCATGATATAATATCTGTTGCTATTTTGTTGTGGGTTATAATTGATTGTCATAGTGTTGACTTTAGTGTGATTTAATGTGTTTGATTTTAGTTTAATTTCATTTATTGAGTTTTATTTTATTTATTTATTTATTTTTGTTTTTTTGTTGGTTTTGTTTTATAACTTTTTGTCAATGGGTGTTCTTATCTGTAATAAATGAATTCATTTATTATAAAAACACATGTCAAATAATAACAAAAAAATAAAATCACATCGGTTGACGCTGAGAAGTAAAACCGAAAGAAACTCAAAGATTACAGTTTCTCTTAAACTCAAACATTATCTGGGTCAAAACGTTTTTATGAGGATCGTGTCTAAGATTGAAGAAACACGGTCCCTTAACACTCCGGGCCAGTATCCGGATCCAGTATCCGGATCCAGTTATCATAGAATCTAGTTTCAATAATCATCATTAGGTATTTACTTTTTCCAGACTACGGCGGCCTAGCCCGCGAGTGGTTTTTCCTACTCTCGAAGGAGATGTTCAACCCATACTACGGGCTGTTCGAATATTCCGCCATGGACAACTACACGCTACAGATCAACCCCAACAGCGGCGTTTGTAACGAGGAACATTTGAGTTACTTCAAGTTCATCGGCAGGGTCGCCGGCATGGCCGTGTACCATGGGAAACTGTTAGATGGTGAGTTTTTAATTATATTTATGGGCAATGCCGTTCACGTGATTGACTGTCTATTCAAACACATTCGTCTATTTAAATTTAATTTAAATTCTGTGATTAAAAGAGAACCTTACATTGAACCTTGCGATACTCCCATCTGAATTTGGTCATCTGAAAGTGTTTATTTAATTAATATGAACGCACATACTACCCTCTATCTAAGCCAAGACTAATGAAATAATTGTAACGTATTCTTTGATGTCAAAGACTCGAGTTTATGACTTATTATGATAATGGTTGCCTCAATCAAATGCTTCGGAAAAGTCAGAGACGGATAAAATAGTTTTATATGTAACTTTTTTGCCATTTTCAGCATTTTTCATCCGTCCATTCTACAAGATGATGTTGGGCAAGACGATAGAGTTGCTCGACATGGAATCTGTAGACCTAGAATATTACAACTCGCTTATGTGGATCAAGGTATGCATAATATACTACTTCACTTTAAAAAAAAATTAGAAGAGATTAAGGCCGAAGTTATTTAAAGATATTTGCTATGCTTTAAATATCACTATTCCCTTCACTGACACAAACTTGGTAAATCGTTGCTTACTTAGTTTTTATGGACCTTTGACTCGGCAGGACATGCATGACATTGAGAGAAATATGTCTCAGGCATATTGGATTATCATGATAACAAAGTTAATACCAAATTTAAAACATAGATCCTTTTTATTTCCAGGAGAACGACCCTTCAGAGCTGTACCTGACCTTCTCAGTTGACGAAGAGCAGTTCGGTAAGACGATACAACGAGACCTCAAACCTGGAGGTGCCAATGTGTCCGTAGACAACGACAACAAGGATGAGTATATCAAGTTAGTATATCTAGCTCACACATATTACTCACTAGCTGGTGCCCGCGACTTTGTCTGCGCACGCCAGAATAGCTCGCAGATGACAGAATTTTTTACCACTTACTTTATTTAGATTGAATTGTCCAAAATATAACGATAAGTGTAAAATTCGTTATATTTTGGGCTGTGGTGTAATTTAGACGTAATATTATTATAAATTAAAATCCATTCATTAGCTTTTGCGAGAAAGAGTAACAAACATCCTTACAAACTTTCGCATTTATAATATTAGTAGGATAAACAGGAGGCTTTTACCAGCATTGGATATTCAGATCTATCGAATCAAAAATGGTCGGCTATCGAGTGCTGTTTCATGAGAAAGTTATCTTGGATTTTAACTTTAACTTCTACGAAACTAAATTGTAATAGTGCCAATGGTTGCTGGGAAGTTTGTTCCGCCACTTCTTCTTTTCAGAATAAACAGTAGGAAGTTGTGAAGGGCTGGCGTTTTGGGGGACTGTCTTTTGTTATTTTTGACGTTTAAAAAGTGATGTTTTTCAGCCTAATTTGAATCTTGATTGTGATTTTGTTTAATTGAATTAATTTACACTACTGTTAACGTATTGTAGAGAAAGGATCAAAATAACATTAAAATATAGCTTTGAATTTGGAATAGCAAATTAATTAGTTCATTTATCTTAACTTTCTCTTAACACTGGCAGTTTTTAATAAGTTTTTGGTTACATATATTTATCCATTTAGATCAGCCTACCAGCTGCCTTATTCTAAACCGTTCGAATGGTTTCCGTGTCGGTAAGGAACCGTTTTCGACAATCTCATTTCCGAGCCGAAGAACTGCCAAAACGCTATTCACAGATCCGAACGGATACGTTTTTTTTCTATACGATTGATCATTGTATTTATGAGGAACGCTACAAAATGGTAGTAAAAAGATCAGCGTGGTAGAAAATTTAAAGTAGTAAATAAAATTGGTTTATTTGAATGTTTCGATCCGTTTAATTATAGAATAAACAGCTAGTAATTTAATAGACAGCAAACGGTACAAAATGATTTTATTATTAATCAAACAAACTGTATTTCGAATAAACTTGCTTTGTAAACAGCCGTCTGTCAAACTGGCATTGCCAGTTTGACAGACTCTTTTACTTTTTAAACTTTTTCTGCATTGCCAGTCTGGCAATGCGGAAAAAGTTTTTATTTGAAATAAAACTATGGATTTCTTTTTATTATAACTTTGCTTAAAAAAGTCTAAATGACTGTAAGTATTTGATATCAATACACAAATCTTGCTATTTGCTCATTGTCAAACAATAACACGTACAACTATTCGAATAAATACATAATTACACTTTGAATTTATGTAAATGCGAAAGTATCAATGAAAACGGTCAATACAATAACCACTTGTCCGGAAGCCA
This sequence comes from Euplexia lucipara, assembly GCA_921972225.1. Taxonomy (NCBI): domain Eukaryota; kingdom Metazoa; phylum Arthropoda; class Insecta; order Lepidoptera; family Noctuidae; genus Euplexia; species Euplexia lucipara. The sequence continues at coordinate 20,739,312 of OV179159.1, forward strand.
TGCTCCTGGAGCCGGAAGTAAAATGTTGCACTTCCGTACCTCGACTCTTAGAGTCGACTTAAGTCGGGTCGGATTTAATGCGACCTATTGCCTGTCAAGAGTATACCGTTCCTGCTCTAACTTGTCCAGAGTGTAGCAAAAAGAAAAGGAAAGGCATATAACATTACATGCAAAACATCTAACAACAATTCGTTACGGAATGTTTCACTCAATATAGTCTGTGACGACGCGTTCAGTTTGTTTTTGTTAGCAAAATTTGAAGAGGTGCAGTGCGCTAGTATTTAGAAAAATTGTTTTAAACAACGGTCTCAAACATGGATGGGTAAGTAATAAACAGTTTTTAATTGATGCATTGTGTATTGGATAAAGATTTCGGACAGAATTTATTTTTTCATCAACCATGGTTCGGAAGGTTTCGCGCCATGCCGGTACATTTCCTCTTGTTTTGAGTACAAAATACACTAGGGGTGGCTATATGTCGCTAGAAACATGATAAAGATACGTTACTACTTATGTATTAGGCATTTCATTAGTGAAACTCGATAAAATTTTGCGTAAATATTGAAATGTAAAAATGTAATTTAAAATTCGAACTCCTGGAGTTCGCGGTACAAGTCGACATTTTGACATTTATCTGACGTTTATGACAGCCAAGCCGCCATGTTTTTCTGTGACCCGACCACAGTATGAGCAATGGCCAGTAAGTTTACACCGACGTAGATCAAAAGTGAGGTTTAAATTAAAAACTAACTAGATTTTCATACAAAATAATTATAACCCTGTTTCACTTTAATTTTTTCTTATAAAAAAATCCTAGCCCTGTTTGAAAATCGCATCATTTTCGATAAATTTTTTTTTTTAAATCCTACCCCTGTTGGAAAATCCAGATTAGATTTTAATATACCTATAAAAAAACTCTCCTACCCCTGTATGAAATCTCTTCATTTTATTTTTTGTTGTTCACATGTGATGTACCTACTGGTTGTACCTGCACTGTGGTCTTGGCATTTTTGTACTGAAATTGCTTGTTTTTATTATTTTTATTTGTTGATTTTGTTAATGATTTTGTTAAGCAACTTGCCTTTGTGTCGTGTTTTTCCATTAGTAAATATTATCATCATGTGGATTGTGAAATAAGATTTCAAGCAAATGCAATAGTACTTGCTCTATAATCCAATTTAGGAAGGGGCCTTTTTACCGCCTCTTTATCAAGTGTTTACATTATGACTCATTGTTCGTAAACTAAACAATTCTAACAGCTAAAACTTTGTCAGCGATAAGATTGTGTACCAAACTTTGTAATAAATTACTATCCTAACCCACTTAGCTAACAGAGTTCCCGCAACTGAAGTGTAAACATGCTCTTTTTTTTTGTCGGCGGCCGGGTCTGCTACCTGAGGTATATTTTTGTAAAGCTTGTCTTTTGAAAAAAATGTATGGCGATGTCTGTTTTTTTATTTGAATAATGTAAAACAATGTGTTTTTTGGAAATTAAAACAATAACTTTTGAAAAATATGCTTTTATTTCATAAATATGACGACTTTTGTACGAAAAACTGGGAAATAGTCGCTCACCCTACTTTCAACTTCGAATTAGCAATATATTACAAGATAAAACTATACTAAATTCAATATAATCAGGTAGCTTATTTAGTAACAATTTCAATGGCATTGGGTTTGTGGAGCTACGATGCGAAGTTTCTGAGTTATCGTAGTTTTAGTGAACGCGGCGAAATCCCGTTATTTCGGCCGGGCGGAACTTAACATTTGTGTCCACAGTGGCGCCACAAGGCGTTACACTATAGGGGATAATAAAACTTCATTTACTTAAAAGTGCAGTGTTTTAAAGTTTACAGTGTTTATATTTCTCTGAAATAACCTGGATTAATGAAAAATAAATCGTTTAAATTTTGTTCGGTATGGCTCCCGATAGCAAATAGCTGTCGGAAAGATTTGAGTCTTATTATCGAATTTGAACTGTCAAAAAAATCGGTTTCGGATTTGTGAATTGCGTTTGGATGACATCTTCGACATCTTAGACGTTCGATTCGGTACGGAATCTAGTCGAATGGTTCTGAATAAGCCAGCAGTTCAAACATTCGAATCTCGAACTATAAATATGACGTTGTTCTATTTCAACTCCCCAGACTAGTAATCCAATGGCGGTTCGTAAGCCGAGTCCAAGAGCAGATGTTCGCGTTCCTGGAAGGGCTGGGCGGGCTGGTTCCTCTCCCTCTGCTGAAGATCTTCGACGAGAACGAGCTGGAGCTGCTGCTGTGCGGCATCCAGCACATCGACGTGCGCGACTGGAGAGCCAACACGCTGTACAAGGGAGACTACCACGCCAACCATATCGTGGTGCAGTGGTTCTGGAGGGTCAGTACTATCATTAATAATCTATACTAAACTTCTAAACATAACTGGCGAAATGTGGGTGTACTACCAGGTGCACCTCTGCCTAGCCCTTCGGGGATTATAGGCGTGACGTTTTGTTATGTTACGTTATGTTATGAAACTTCTTAACTAATATTGCATAGAGGAATTTTACGCAAGAAGCGAAGCGAGCGTCGAGCTACATTTATTCGACACTTTACTGGTGGTCGCAAATATTGATTCCAACTTTGAGGAGTTTCGGTGTATTGCGAGCATAGTGCCGGGGTTATCCCGAAACAAAAAGTCGCTATATTTTGCCACATGTCACTTTACGTTAGAGATAAAAAAAAACTGTGTGTTAAATTTCTTTGATAAGTATTCAACTTTATTTCAAAGAGAATAAGGTTCATGTTCAATTGGTAAAATTTGACAGTTTTGGGTAACTTGTTATGCTGGCGTCTGTACGTAAGGGTTAAAAATGAAAAATAAAAAAATCTAATCGAGCGCGCCAGATTACCTAATAATAAGGGGGTGTAAACCTAAAAAGCTCTCATTCAATAATCTGACGGTTTCGATGTGACGCAAACTCGCAGCCATTATTATAATGTGAAAAAAAATCGAAGCGAAGCTGCACGCATTAAACTTTATCGACGAATATACGACGATATGTTTTTTGTTATCCATGATATATTTTCATCAAAAAAAAAAAAAAAAATAGCCACGCTCGAGAATGTCGTGATGACGTTTATTTACGTAAAGAAAGGGGTGGGCTACAAAATTGTAAAACTTTGTAGCCTACCCCTTTAATCTGACGCGCTCGAGAATTTCTGAATTTTTTTTTTTTACCTTATATATGGAGCTCATATTTGTTGGGTACTAGGTACATGGTATCGCCCTGTATATTAATCTGCCGCGCTTTATTAAATCCCGAAAGCCCCGCTTGGGCTCCCCTACTATAGTGGGCTATTATACAGTTAGTGTAATCATGGCATTACAGCGGGTCCTATCAGAACAGCGATGTGGTATTTAAATTGTTTATATTTTAAATAAAGGGCATCGTGCTGAGATAGGGGCCTTTGTGGCCTCGCCCAGGTTTTATGGGGCAATGTGTTAGATTTTGTTAAAATTCCTGCGCAGGTAATAAATGTATGTATTTTCTTCCTTTTTTCCTATGTAGGTAAGTGTTAAAAATATCTCTTCATCTCTCTGCTACAGGTAGTGCTATCGTTCTCCAACGAGATGCGTTCCCGCCTGCTGCAGTTCGTGACGGGCACGTCGCGCGTGCCGATGAACGGGTTCAAGGAGTTGTACGGCAGCAACGGGCCGCAACTGTTCACCATCGAGAAGTGGGGCGCGCCTGATAACTACCCCAGAGCTCACACGTGGTAAGTGTCATACAGTAGTACTGTACAACTTTACGGGTTCTTGACGGCGTGGCTGGTGGACGGTGCAGTGGCTTGGCGATTGGTTGCTGTGCTGCGTTTATCGGGCTCGTTTCCCGAATTGAACAAAATTGGTATAGCTCACAGGAAGTTTTGTTTCAGGTCCTTAACATGTAACTGATTGTTTGAAAAAAAATCAGTTACATGTTAAGGTTAAAAATTATGAGTCATTTTACGGACCGTTCATCGGTATGCGAGTGTAAACGCACCTACGTCACAGAGCCAGAGACAATGTTTTCTTAAAAAAAGTCTTGTTTAATGGATTTACCCAAAATTGTGCTGCTTTTATAATACAAACATTCTAGGCGCTCATCAACCAACGTCTGTCTAATCTCTTTAAATATTAAATGAGTGTTTATCTCATTTACCATAAACTATAAATCCAACCAGGTTTATATAATACAGTAAAATTTGTTCATAGAATACAACAACCTCTTTCCGGGTTTTGTGAATACAAAAAATAGTGTTGTATAAATGGGTGATTCTACGGTATTTGAGTATTTTGTGTCCCCAAAGAAAAAATCATCTGTTTAATTTAATATTAATAATTCAACTACTTGGCATTATTTTGCCTAAGTAATGACAAGGGCCAGAAGATATTTCTATTTTTTTTCATTTTATAGGCTCCAGGGGAAAATGTGTTATCAGGGGAGAGACACTATTGGCAGAGTAGTGACAAATTATAGCAGGAAAGTGACAGGCTACTAAGTATTATCTAAGGAATTTTAATAATACTGTATAAAATGAATAAATAATAGCTTTATCGTTATATTTTTAATGAATAGAATACAATCAGCCTTAACAGTTGAAACATATTCACAATACTAAGTTCTTAAAAAATTAAGTTTCGATCACCATCAAATAATTTACATATGAAAATAATAATAAAACAATAATAATATCTAATTATAATATAATATATATATTAATGCATATCACTCTCGTCTGTGAATTAAACAAAATTAGTAATTTTTCCTATTAAATAATCACAACACTTACTGTTCAACAGTTTTTAATAATTAAATACTCGAAAAAGTGTAATTTCACATTTAAGGCTTACCTAAATAGTAAAATGATACACCTATGAGAGGTTATCTTAGCAAGTAAACTTAAAAATCATTATTATAAATGTAAACTTCCATTTTAAGAACGAACTGAATCAATAATTTCGGTTAAACTAAGTATTTTCTACTTATATACTAAACAATAAATAATTAACTTTTTGAGCACATCAACCAGCTCTAAAAAATTGTAGAATACTCTATTACTCACCATAAGTAAACTGGCAAAAAAGAGTAGCACCTTCAATAGATTTCTTTAAATAAAGTAAAATAATAATCTCTCCTTCTTCGTCATCAAATTCAGACTTGCATACGGCAGCATAACTATATTTTTTATCACTTATCTGGTATTCCACAAGTATAAAATCACAGGTATCACTAACATATGAATGATAGAACTTTAAAAAAAAATCTCTGGTAAAGTTGTCCATTGTAGCAAGGTTTGTCTACATGCCCATCTGATACCATGTCCGGTTTCAAGATAATTCCAAGTAAAATCAGAAAAAAATCAGCCCATTCCCTTTCAGTCGTGTTTAATACACTTAATTTATCCCTTTTCTCCTTTTTGAAAATTTTGCTTTTCTTTCGCTTGTAATTCTGTATTTTTAATCAGATTGTTTTTAATTTTTTGGTAGCGTATTTTTTCTGCTTGGATCTGTTTTTTAGCCTCTCATCCCTTGTTTGCTTCTTTATCATGTTTGACATGATATCTGCGTAACTAGAACAAATGAAATAAACCGTTTTGAATAGTAAATATTTACAAAAAAAATAATTGTCACTGCCCCTGCATGGTATGATTTTCCCCTGGCATAGAAACTGGCAGAGAAGTGACGCCAGAGAAGTGACAAAATTGGACATAATCTCCCAAAAGTAATACCGCATGTTTTTCTGACCACATTTTACACAATAAATGTCATCTACACACACTAAACATTGCACTGTGCAAATTCACAATTATTTAACGATGAAATATAAAAAGATATACTTACCAAGGGAAATACTGGAACTACTGGCACAAGCACGTTCTCAGACAATGAATTGAAAACTGACGCCACATTGTTTTAGTTGTGCTCAACACTGTTAGCTTGCATTTAACTTCACACTGTCCCACGCGCGTCGTTTATGGTCAAAAATATACTTTAGCACTTTTAGGTGAAAATCACAGTCTTTCAATTTCGCCAGGTGAAGTGACGCTTTTAGCAAGTGACGTGAAAATAAGATTTTTTTAAATTATATAATAAACACTTTTGCAATGTATTGTTATAACATATGTTTCAAAGTTATTTTAGCTATAACACAATATTAAAATAAAACACAATGCCATAAATATTAAAAGTATTAGGCCATAAAAATGAAAAAAATACAGTAATGGGGTAGGCCAGGGGAGTATACATTTGTTACTATTTTATAATGTTAATGTGTAAAATTTAACCACTATCGTGAATTGACTAAGTGGTCCAAATGAAAGAAGTTATACTTTATTGCATCAGCACACATTAACGGCAATGTAATTAGTTTAACATAAAAAAAATCTAAAGGCCGTTGGAATCCAAATAGCGTAGAATCACCCAAATAACGAATGCTTTGTAAGCCGTACTAAACCAACCATTCATCCCCCAGTTTCAACCGCATCGACCTCCCTCCGTACGAGAGCTACCAGCAGCTCCGCGAGAAGCTCATCAAGGCCATCGAGGGCTCGCAGGGCTTCGCCGGCGTCGACTGAGACTTCGCCCTCTCCGCCGCCACACTGCTGCACTACCTGAGCAACAGGCTCAGGGTTGGCATGGACTGAAGAATACAGGAGATAGGCTGTAATACTCAATTTATGAGGGAAGATTTTTTCATGGTCAAATAGCTCCTATAACACCTGGTCAAAGACATTTTATACTTACTATTAACAGAACATTACGAGCAAAATATTCATCCAATACTAGTGTCTTAGTGGACACAAGCACAGTATAAATATTAATACAGTAGGACAACGCCTTTGATCTCTGGAAAAATGCCGACGTCTACACGCGTAAGCCCTGATTAATACCTCCCGAACTACGAACATCGTTTTGTTCGCAGTTCGGGAGCGGCTTTCCCGCCTCTCGCCCCCTCACCCCGCACGATTGCCCTGTGTAGACGGCTTCGTCGGACGACTGTAGGTTTTTTAGACTGTGACAGAAGTCGATGAGTCTCTTTAGTACGCTCCGCTGTCGCACTAATATTGCCATATTGTGCTAGATGGCGTTACTGAGACTTGGGATCACAGTTCATCTGTGGCATTCTCATGACCTTTCCATAGTATCTTAAATCTCTTAGCACCGGGTACACCTCTGCCTAACCCTTCGGGGTTTACAGGCGTGATGTTGTTGTTGTTGTGAGGAATAAAAATGGCGTTTTGACAGCTTGTCCCTGACTAATATGTCAAACGGCCATTTTAAATTCTTCTGATTAAAGTTATCTGACTATTGAAAAATCAGCCCTAAGTCGACTAACAACTGATATTTTCATCAAAACAACAATTTTGTTACCTGTTTGTCTTGTCAAAGTCAAACCAGTTATTTCAATCAGGCCATTGAAAGGCCGTTTTGAACGTCAAACTTACAAGATAAGCAAAATATTGTGATTTTAGTTACCCTTTGCAAAAGGTAGTTTCGTATGGAGACAAATGGAAGAGAAGAAACTCCATACTTACTCTTTTAAAATGAGATCATTTTAAAAGCGCAATCATGAAGAGTAGACAGTTCAAAAGCGGTCCTCCTAGTTACATGTTTTGGAAGATGATATCTGAGCAATGTCCATATTTTTAAGAACATTCACTGTCAAACTCAGCTTCAATCTGTCAAAACTACCTCCAATTTCCTCTAAATTTTTGACAAGCTAAATTGAGATTGCGACTAAATTTTGAACAGTTTTAATAACAGGAATAAGCTTTCAGTTGTTAGTCGGCTAAGGTTGTACAGGAGCCCGCACCCCAAGCTACCCCAATGTGTCAAATTTCTTTGATAGTTTTTCAACTTTATTACAAATAGAATAACGTTCATGTTCGATTGGAAAAAAATAACAGTTTGAGCTAGCTTGATGTGTTGGCCTCTGTACTGCAGTGGGCCTATACGAACGTTGGCCTCACAAAACACAGACTTGATCGTAAATTCAGTCGGTAACGATGTGTCAGTATGGTGGTTGGTGCACGGTATCCAATTTTATGTTTCCTAAGAAGAAAATCGGCGCATATTATTTTATTGTCTTATAGATCCAAAAGGCTCATGTTTTATTCTCACATAAACCATAATTGCGGTAGTTAGATATGATAAGAATTGGCTGATATTGTGTAAAAAACTATTAATTACATTTACCAGATCTTTTGAAAACAATAGGATTCTAAACTTGATTATTGATCTCTGACGTAAGCGCCATCTACCGGATTATTCAAATACCTGCTCAAACACGGAACAGTTACATACCATCACTCTGTACTTATTATAACTGACTGGGCAGAACTCTGCAAACAAAATTATACTTACTTGTTATTATTATAATATGGTTATATATTTCATAAATGATTTCTTTGATGATTTTGAATGATGTCGTTGTCTCTGAAAATATGTTTTATGAAAGCTAAACAAATACTTTGGGTAATAATAATTGAACTATATGTACAACAAAGGAAATTAAAACTAGTTCTACGGATATTGTGTAAATTGGAGATCTTCAAAATCAAAATCTTCCAACATTTTTGTTAAAGTTAATGAAGTAAATTGAAGAAAAAAATTGAAAATAATAAAATTCTGAGATGTCCGTCAAACAGTTTTGAATTTTCCAAAAATCCTCGTGAAATATAGGTATTGTTATTAACAATATAGTGCTAATTAAACATCTATATCACGTCCGTGGAATAAAGGCGTATGATTAAATTTGGAAGTTTACGACGAACTAAAGTAACTATCAGTATAATCTCCAGATTTACCCAGTATTATTCGAAGATAACTTTACTTCACGTGTATTGACATAGAGCTCACAGTTAATAAAATAAGAAAAAAAAAACATCTTTATTACAAAAAGAATAAGGTTCATGTTCCATTAGGAAAAAATGGACAGTTTGGGTTTAGCTTTAAGCTTTTACGAAACTTGAGCCCAACACTATCATTTAATTGTATCTTATTAGCATCAGCTGAACCCATAAAAATCAAACTTTTGCCAATTCTTCGATTTTAAACCAAAATACGAACAACCACTATAAAAATGATGTTTAAATTAAACAACGACGGATATGAACATAGGTCTTTATTCACCGGCGGGATATAAAATATAAGTAAAGAAATATTATAAATGTGTATAGTAATTCGTACGTGTGATTAGTATTCTAAATGAGTGCCTATCTATATTTAATTGGTGTCTAATCTGCAATCTTAATTTTACTCTTCACAACGACAATAAAAAATTTACGTGATTGTCCCCTCTTTGTATCTAAAACGTATTATTTTAATGATGAAACTTTATACTCAAGGGCGATAACATTTCGAAACATCTATACCTATGAATACAGCTTGATTTTTGCCTAAATTGTTTGCTGGTAGATGCATACAACACTTTTTAAAGTATTCCTAGCCAATAGATACAGCACAGTGTGAAAATAAATGCGTGCGTGAGTGAGTAGTGGCAATGCTGTTAGTGCGACTTTTCTAACAAAATACAAAAATAACTAATACCAGGCCCAGTTTCTGAAACAAAAATTATCTCAACTAGTGTGATAGATTGACAAACGCGCGTTGAGTGCTGTGATTGGTTAAATCATTTTTCTTTGCAGCCAATCGCATCACTTGTCACGCGTTTAAATCGAGACGCGTAAATAATTTCTTTTCAGAAAACGGGTGTTAGATTTGATAGATGTTGCTAAGTGTTTCGTCCCTACAAAATGTATGTTGTCTTCAAAAAACCTTTCTCTTCTCATCGAATTAAGAGCGCGGCAAATGACGTAACAGGAAATCCAATAAGTAAGTAAGTAATAAGGGTGATTTAAAATAAACCTCATTGCAATAACCACAGGGTTCAGCACCTGTAGGTACAATCTCAACTTAAAGCCTATTTATGACTAAAAAACAAGGATCTCTTTTCTTGCGATGCCACACGACTGCAATATTCATGTCGAATGCTCATTGGTTCACGTGTGTGCATTAAGTAACTATTGGCCAATTACGTGTCTTGTTATAAAAAGAGAGATTTATCCCAGCAATATTATTGTATCATGAGTCTAATCCACCTTTGACATAATTAGCTTTACGACTAAGCCATAATAATGTAATGTTGATATAAAGCTTTTACTATTAAAATACCTAAAGTGCGCCATTTTTAAAGGGCCTGTTGACCACAAGGCTAATAAGACGTTAAAATGCAATAAGAATTATTAGTTTCTGTTGGTCCTGTGGCAATAGAACCATTTTTACTTTACGTGAAAAAATGTATAAATCATAATGTACATGGTGTTCGGTTTTCTGCCTGTCAAATCTGACAGCTGTCAATGTCGAACTGCGGCAACCAAGGTAGCCGTTGATAAGTGAGTGACAAAGCCTATGTGCGATGTTGATAATTTATTCCACGCATTATTTACGATTTTAAATTCTAAATAACGTGATATACCCGGACAAGATGGAATTCTAATGTAAAGGTTTTATGAGATGTTTCAATTATTAGAGATTGGTAAAGTAGGCCATCTTGTCCGGAATTGTTTAGTGATTAAATAATTATTCATTTTGCGTCCTATACGTTAGATAAATTGCTTTTCGCTTGGATATATAAAAAGATATTTTCATATATAGCACACTTGTACATAATTTTAGTATAAGGTGTAAAAAATTGCTATTTGAAATATGTAAAAACATAAAATAATTAGATAACCGAACAGTCTCCATAAAATGGACACTTGAAATTTATAACTATTATTTGATTAAAGATAATATAAAATATTTATTGACGGAGCAATTGTTTACACCCTGTATTTATTTAGTTTTAGTCAAGTTGCGTTTTCGTCTATGATCGTTTACTTAATTTAGATAGTTTTATCAATATATTATTTGTATGTCTTTATAATTTTAGGCTTTTATAAAGAAGTATATAGACATAGTACACTAGCCAATCCGACGTTTGGTTGAATTGACCATCTTCATTTCTTATAACTAGAACGCCTTATGCATTTTCTGACTTATCACAAATTCACAAAATCGAAGCAAAAATGCATCAGCAAAATATTTTTGAAAAATACATTTGAACTATTTTATTATTTGCCTAAAATTAAAAAGATAGTTATCGAAAATAAAATTTGTATAATTCCATATTATTAACGTTTTTGATTGTAACGTATTGACGAAACATCGTGATATTTTATATAGTCTAAGAATCAGCCAAGTTGAACGCGCGCCATCTTTAAATGGGAATACTCCTGTTTGACAATCTCAGGAAAAAAACTGCTTATAGGGCCGGCCTCGTAACTTTTGCTAACAAATAAGTTAAGACAAGTATGTTAAAAATCTAGCATTTAAATAGAAAATAAGATAAACTTAATAAAAAAAAAGTACTAAGGTGGATAATTCATTAATATACCAACCTAGCTCATAGACAACATCTAAAGATGACGCGCCATTTAACGTTGCTATCTCTTACACTACAAAGATCTATGCGACAATTTATTCTCGCGCTAATCGCAAGCGCATGTTAAAGTGACACATTTAAACTGGAAAGAAATCATCATATTTTGACAGACGAATTACTGTCAAAACAGCTTCCATAGACTAACACTATGAAGAAACTGCTTACTTACATATAAGATTAGGAATAGTCTGACCTTTTCAGACCATAGGCGAAAGGAGGTACTGGGGTCTTATTATGTCAAATATACATTTTAAAGTAGATAGTTTTTTAATCAAAGTAGATAGCTTCTAAATAATTTTATTTATAGTATCAATGGCTGCCACTTCCACTAACTTCTATAGAATATTTTTAGGTGAAGTGATTTCTTCCCAGTTTTGATGTGTTGCTAATAAAAAATTGGGTTGTCAAACTATGAACAATATGCGGTGTTGTCTAACGTAATCAACGATATTTTTTATTTTATGTTTACGATAAGATTATTCATGTAAATATTAATAATACATATTTGAAATTGAAAAAAAAACATTAAAAAGTCATTATTTTGATTTGTGCTTTTTTTCAGTCCCTATGAGTTTACAACTGTAGGTTTAAATTTGATAAATAAATAAATATCTGAACAGATACATACATACATATTACACATATACATATAATTATATTATACATGTCGTGGAAAGCGACAATCTTGAATAATAAGTTGTGAAGTTGATTAACTTAGTACGGAGTCTATGGTGACCAGCGTGACGTTACTTAATTGTCATTTGAAATAGCGCATTGTGTTTTTAGTAATGTCACGTGGACAAAGTCATGGTGGTGTGTGGGAGCTCAGGAGCTGGGCAGAGCTCAGATTGATTTGAGGCACCAACGGAGACACACATCCAGTACGAAACTGTCAGTTACCTATTTGAGTTATGTTTTGTGATTACGATTTTGAGTGAGGATATTACTGCAATGGAGATTGTTATTCTACGTTATGAACTCGGTACCACGAAACCCCCATCGGTGTCAGCTCATCGCTCAGCCATATGTGGCTTAGGTTGTCTGGACAAATCTTCAAAATAGCTCTCATTTAACTAGGTCAATAGGGCACTTTATGTGACGGCTAAACACCCTTATTTCAGAATTTGTGACGCTACTGAATCTTAGATAATCGATCGAAAACGTGTCCAGCCATCTTGAAATCTCACTTTTTGCTGGTCTCTCAATCTTGGTAACGTAAGTGATTTTGAAGACTTTTTGCATATCAACGGGCGTCACCTAAATTTGTGACAGGCATCGAGCTAAAAGTTTTGTGATACGTACAGTGGTTTAGTAGAAAAATGCAAAAACCTGTGTCCAGCCATCTGAATTTACGTAGAAAACTTTTGGCTGGCACTTCCGAATCTTTAATAACGGGAGCGTTTTCGGATATGGTTCTTTTCCCAATTATAATATTTAGTGACCTAAGCCACATTCAGCCATCGCTGACGCCGACATACATATTACAGCAAAATGCAATTAATGATTGTCATAACAACCTTAGGGCGCATGCGCGAAATATAATTTGCAACCGTAACACATATTTGTCTACAGAATTATAAATATTATTATAAACGCGAGAGTTTGTGAGTATGGATAGATGGATGGATGGATGGATGGATGGATGGATGGATGGATGTTGGTTACTCTTTCACGTAAAAACTGCTGCATGGATTTTAATAAAATTTAGTATCGATTTAGCTGACACCCTGGATTAACACATAAGCTTAGTTTTATCCCTGTATTCCCACGGGAACGGGACCTACGCGGGTCAAACCGCGGGACGTCTGCTTGTAATAAAATGTATAAGTTGAATGTATATTTTATGAAACAGTCATTTTATAGGATTCAATTAACCTTTCAACCGCTTGTGTCGCATCAACGACCATGTCGCATATATCAATATGCGACACATATTTCCGTGTCCGTAGATTTGAATTTCGCACCATAAACAAAACATTTGTAAAACAAGAGGATTGTAGCAGACAGCGATGTGTAGTTTCTGCCTACGCCAATAGGGAAAAGGCGTGCTTTTATGTATTTGTGAATGCATCTTCAACATAACACCTCTACTTACCTCTTTGAGGAAAACAGGCGAGATATTATGATGTCATGCTTCTTCCAAGCTATTGATTACAAAAAGAAGTTGGTTGCACAGATTAGTAGGCTCAGTGTTGCAACTGACGCGAGACCTTGACCCAAGGAACTGGCCGTTCACCTCACGATGTGGTAACATTATCCAACTTGTTATTATGGAGGTGGCAGAGATGTACCTGTTTTTAATTATAGGTTACTACCGAACCGACCCGGCTTCACCTGTGTGCAAATGCTTCTTTATATTGAGTTTTTCATATGAAAACTACAATCCGAATTTATAACATTCCCGGTAGATTTTTCTATATTTTTTTTTTTCATACTAGTATTAGTCCTGACAATTTCAAATGAATTAGCTAAACAGGTCCAGCCGTTTTAAGCGCTGCACAGACAAACATTTGTGGCAATGGATTTCTATTTATATATAATTATGTATTTATTCTAATGTGTGTCAAGTTTATTGCAGTTGATGGACTAAAATTCTAACACCTCTTTATTATACAGTTTCTGAGGTTCATTAATGTTTGTTTTTTCTTCCGATAAACTTTAAATACGAAGGTCAGTACCTACATAATGTAAGTACTTAGGTGATCATCTATTGTAATGCATGGTGCCTTAAAGTTAAAACCCTTAAACTTTGACATTTATATATCAAAGTTTATGAGGATGGATCTGTGAGTGAATGTTTGTTACACTTTCACGCTTAAACTACTGAAGGCATTCTAATGAAACTTAACAGCCGTGTAGCTTATACTTTTTTTGTTTTTTTTGAGGGGTGGAAAGTCCTCATGGATGTTCCCCGCCCCGGGGGGCGGAGGGGTCTGTCAGACTCTTACTGACTAAAAACCACCCCATGTTCCTTCTCACACCTGCGCCGGGGGTCACGGGAACAGAAGATACTTCCGCGACCCCCGACTGCTTCCCCGACCCTCGACTGATACGCGACCCCCGACTGCTTCCCCGACCCTCGACTGATACGCGACCCCCGACTGATACGCGACCCCCGACTGATACGCGACCCCCGACTGATAGCTGATACCTACACCAGCATAGATACCGCGTCTTCACCCGCCTGGATGTCGAAGAAAATTCGAAAGAAACGTACTACCGGGATGAAAAATACCCTGTACGTTAAAAGATCTATGCAACGGCGGGCGGGACAGGCATGAACACCCTACCGCCTCGTCACCATCGAAACAGTTGATGGGGGCTCGAGCGCTGGCTCGGTAGAAGGCACAGCTCCCGTTTGGCAGTCATTTCGGGTGACACAGATGTGAGTACGCGGCACGGTTGCTCGTGAAGTAACTGTGTCGCATAAACAGAGAGACAAACGCCTACTGTCATCATTGCGTCGACTGTAGGTATTGTCTGTTGGGAGGACTGCTGCTTGGGAGGAGCCCCGCCGTGCCCTCATCTCTGGAGTAACAGTGACCTGTTGCTGCCAGTTCTCGCGTAATCAAGACGATTGCCGACAGCGGTAATGAGGCCAGGAACGCGGTGGTGTCCTGCGAGACGACCGTTTCGCAGGACACCACCGCGTTCTGGGCTAGTAATAGTAATGGTGTACATTTAGCCAAAAAATAGTATAGGTATAAATAATTCATCTTATACAATTTATACTTAGTCTCTAAATTATAAAATAAAAATATGGACCAAATGTCTGAAATAAAAAGATTTTATTTTTATTTATTTTATAATTAGCGACAATAATGAATTAATTGAATTATTAGTGGAAAGGGAGAGGACGATTACCTCCACTCAGCCGGCCAGCAGCAGTTGCACCTGGCGTAGGCGGAGGGTGGACAACGCCTAGACGACGCACTTATTGCACACACCTTTTATTAAAATCAAATTTCATCCCCCTTTTTACCACTTAAATGTTTTTGGGTTATTGACATAGACATTCTAACAACACCATTGCGTTAGCTTATAACCATGAGCCTAGATAAAAAATGTAGTGATTTTTACTTCGAAAATTAGGAACTTTTCATTTATAGCTTCATCCCCCTTTTTCACCTTTCGGAGTTACACGAATATACGGATGAAACTGTGGTAAAAATAAGAATAAGAACTTGAAATCGACGGGGTGCAGTGCAGCTGCACCCCGTCGCTGCTATCGTTGCCCCATAAAGCACAACATACCTACATTATATCCAAAAATATTATGTTTAGGTAGTCCTAATTACCCCATACCTACCTGCCACATAAGCTTACAGCATAGCATTTATCAGGAACGGAGCAGATAGGTCTTACAAATTGCGATCAAAATAAAACAAATCTGATTTCTCCCCCTTGAACTAAAAGCTGGGTGTGCCCATGATTGCTGTAGGGATTTATGTACACTCACAGCATGGTGTAACAAACTGAGCGCCGACTCTACTGCAAGCAACTTTAATGTCTCATTCCTTCGCAACGATTATCTAGGTGGGTATATGTTTAAATACAATGCAATATCCCAAAATATTCCAAAATCAATGACATGTTATTGCGCATTCTATAACCAGTCACGTTAAGACATATCTGACTGTTTAGCAACTCACACTTGACCAGATTGAAAATCCTCGCCGACGTCACATAACAGAGATAGACAAAAGGTTCACAGCTTTTTAGGCAGCTTTTCGGCGATCTATTGGTCAAATGACATTTGTTTTGTAAATTGGTTTTAAAGTAACAATTTTATTAGGTTTAAGTGTTAAGCGGCAGGAACATGAAGACACGTCTTTATTTTTTCTTACACATACGGTCTATATTTTCTAACTAGGTAGAAGAAAAACACCAAAACAAAGGTCTTTAATTTGTTTCGGTTATCAAGTTCAGATCGACTAAATAAGGTCTATGCAGATATACGTATACCTCTTAATAATATGGTCAAAGATGGTATTTAGTCGAACGAACAACACAGCTATGAGTGGACTTGTCCAGTAAGTACACGTATTTGTCACTTATCGTGTGCTCAAATCTGAACTTATAGTTCGTGGTTATATAGTTACTACCTACTATGTTCTTTTCACTCTTCCACTGTGTCTTAACAGTGCTATTCTGTTAAAATCGTGAAAATGTCGGTGAAATGAAAGCGAATCTGGCCGTCATTCGATACTAATGTTAGGCATTGACAGTTCACTTCACTCAAGTTATCGTGAGATAACTTTTACTGAATCGACCGGAAAATAATAACAAAAATCTTAATCTTCCTGTTTGAGACTAGAAAGGGTAGGTACCTGGAACCCAGTCACTACCACCCACAATTGCCATTAGCGTGTAGCGACAAGGTGCTTTCTCCAGGAGCCTTTTTGTCCTCAGAGGGTCGTTTTATCGTGATATGTTTACCATTACCTGTCAGTGCATGTTCCAAATAAATGTTTTTATTTCCTTTAACTTTCTTTAGGCGTTATTTGCTCATCATGACGGCGGCGACATGTGACTTTGTTTTAACAACAACTTACAGTATCATGGCTGGTTTTCTGCATCTCCACACACTATGGCACAATGTAACCGAGATGATCTGTCGTAAGTTCGTAACGCAGAGAAGGGCGTGCGCGGGCGCATTACTCAAGTGTTCGCGAGTCGGCCCGAGTGTGCGCGCGCGCAAGGTGTATCGATATGTGGCGCCTGTGGTTTGTTGCGTGCTTTTGTTCCGTGCTGGGCAGTGTTGTTGAAATCAATGGTAAGTTAAAATGTGGTGATTGAAATAAAAAAAAGTATTTTTTTAAGAAGAAAAAAATGCTAAATTAAAAATTGATAAAATATTTAATTATCTTTACATAGGTACTTTTATTAATAATTAGACTAGTTAAATTAGGGTGACGAAGCTATTCGGGAATCGTAGACGAGTCTGATAGATCCCTCCACTCACTCAAGGGCGGAGTACATCCATGAGGTCTTTCCACCTCAGAACCAACAAAAAATTCTAAATAAGTATAAATACGATAGGTTAGTTACTTTTGGCTGATAGTAATATTTTTCGTTTGAAGACTAAAATTGGTTTAGACAGAAAATTTCCTAGGAAAAAAGTACACCAGGAAAAACATCGAAATTAGAAAAATTTCGACCAAAAGTTCCAAATCTGTGGGGATCAGAATCATGTACAGACGCCAGCACATCAAGTTACCCCAATGTGTCAAATTTTTTCGATAGGTTTTGAACTTTATTCTAAACATAATAAGATTCATGTTCTATTGGGAAAATTTGTCAGTTTGGGGTAACTTGATGTGTTGGCGTCCGTACCTTTCACCCTTGTATAACACATTTGTAAAGAGGTATGATGTTATCTGACCCTCAAATTCTATTTTAACGGTCAAGGTTAGCAATTAAAAATATCGGCCTACAACTAATTGTTCCCTATTTGGATCTGCTTGCACGTGACTTGATATATTATGTGATAGCATTAACAACTGGAAGGGATATTGACGCACTGCCGGATACCATAAGTTCAGTAAACGAAATTATATTTATTTTTGTAAGTAGGTCTGTCCAGACATATTTACATGACCCAGTCATCCGTTGTGGTGGTCAAATAGGGAGTCGAATCGTTTTAAATAAAACAAATAAGGCTTAGAACCAGCAATTTTTTAACGTCAAAAACACATAAGACTAAGACTGTCCCCGAAAAGAAGTGGCGGAACAAACTCTTCAGAAAAAAGATGGTATTCAGCTGAATCTGGTTGGACTTAAACCCAAACTCAATATAACAAGAAAAAAGGCTTGGCAGATGATGACGCTATGACCCAAAAGGACAGGTGAAGTGGAAGGAACTGGGGTGCTCTTCAGTCAGTAAGAGTCTGTTAGACCCTTCCGCTCACCCCAGGCCTGAGTAAACTGATGAGTATTTTTTTTTTTTTTTTTTAAAAGTATTTTCCACCCTTCAACAGATAGGAAAGAAAGACGACCCCTAGATTGAGTCCAGATTCCAATTAACTGGTCTAACGGTGCGAAAACTATTCTGTATCTCTAATTATTTTGTTTCCTATTGTAGACACGGTGTTCGCGACCTTACCGCCTCTGTACGGGTTGGATGACTGGGGTCAGTGCCGGCGACCTGGCGATGTGTACTGCATCGTCGACGCGGCACTCTACTCCAGGGAACCTTCACCGGCCATGATGCTGTTACAGGTACATGTACTATAGTGAAAGTGGTTAGGTACAGATTCCGTTTAGGCAGGGAATAGGCATCTAATTTATTCAGGGCCGTTGTATCGGCATGACGGCCGGGGCTCAAACGGTTGTATTTATTTAAGACAGAAAGAAAGAAAAAGAATCTATTCGGCACAATAGGCGCACAATAATATATGAGCACAAAAGAAAGAATTAAACTTAAATAAAATCATTATAATGCACACCAACAACACTGTCATTTACAATACAAAGCAGTATTTAACTTAACATACCATCACACCTCTAATCCCCGAAGGTGAGGCAGAGTTAGGCCTGTAGTTTGGGATGTTTAAGTCCTCTATAATGGGGCAAGTAGTATTTGTTTGTTTGAACGGCACGAGAGCGAATGAAAATACATGCACACAAGATATTTATTTTAAACTTAACCGTAAGGTCGGTAACAGAAATGCGTTACAAGTTGTGTTCAGATTATTGATTAGAGTTACTTCACCTTGTGCTAGACTTGTAAAGACTTTAATACCTATCCTTAAACAAATAGGTCCTGTGTACAGACGCCAGCACATCAAGTTACCCCAATGTGTCAAATTTTCCCAATTGAATATGAACCTTATTAAGTTTGACATTAAGTTGAAAAACGATCAAAGTTTGACACATTGGGGTAACTTGACGTGCTGGCGTCTGTACAATACCTCAAGGCGAGACTCTTATGATGCCATTCTAAATTAACGCTTAAGTACACAATAGAATACAATATATTTGAAACCTTAAAGGTTGGAAAATCAATACAAGAGTTAAACGATAATGTAGTGATTACCTATACTTGACACCTAAACATTTAAGTTTTGTAGGTACTATACAATCGAAACATAAGTACATGTTTTATCTATTTTGTTAATTTAGTATTGTATCTACATTTTGCCCAACCTTTTCGCAACTATGTCTTCTGCCTAGCCTCTTCCCAAGTATGTCGGGGTCGGCTTTTTCGGTTTAATGCAGCTGAACACCAGTGTTTTACATGGAGCGACTGCCTGTCTGACCTCCACAACCCAGTTACTGGGTAACTTGACAAGACTTTGGTTGTAAGACTTTTGTCTTTTTGACGGGTAGTCAGAAAGTATCGACTGTCAAATATCTGCATTTGACAGCCGGGTCCAAAGGTTAAACTTACTTTCTGAAACCCTCTATGTATACCTACTCGGTATATAATGGATGATTACCCATCCACGGGCCTACCTAGACAGGCCTTGCTTAACCTTGGATCTTGACTCGTGTCACTCTTATTATTAGGGCAGTAAGTCATTTTGTTGTGATTGCGTTAATATTTTGTACCACACAACACTCATGACCACATTAATTAGGTTTTAATTTTTATATAAAAAGTATTTTATTATGTAACTTGACTAATTATTTAATATCGCAAACTTAAATAGGTATTTTTTGGTAGTCCGGTCATATATTTTATATGTGTACAGACGCCAGCACATCACGTTACCCCAATGTGTCAAATTTTCCTAATTGAATATGAACCTTATTCTGTTTGACATAAAGTTGAAAAACGATCAAAGAAATTTGACACATCGGGGTAACTTGATGTGCTGGCGTCTGTACCTATATCTTATTTAATTTGAGAAAACTATTTTACTAATACTAAAAACTATATCAATTAACTCACATACAATCTTTTTCTCCAGTCTTCTCTCTTGTTAGTTTTTTTTTTACAATATCCATGTATTTTTCGGGATAAAAATAGCCTTGGCACGCAGGAATATGTGGCTTCTTAGGTACTACCGGTCATTAGTTCCGGAGATTATTTTACGGGAGAAACATATAAACAAACAAAACTATACCTTTTATAGTTAAAATATAAGTGATAATAATATAGAAGTTACTCGTACAGATAGATATATAGAAATCGCCGTTAATTACCTAAATAAGTAAATAGGTTCACATGTAGATCAAGTGTCATTCTTCAAGTGTCGTAGTTGACAGGTAATTAAGTAAGTTTCGAGCGTGGGACTCCAGTGAACTTCTGTTTTAGTATATAATATCTAGTCATGAATTTATCCCCGAACTATCTAATATTATATCTTTACCATACGTTCACTTATTAATGGGTTTATATACCAAACTTTACTCTGTGGAGACTGGATTGTAGATGTAACTCGTGTAAACAATCATGACAATAATGTTTTTCTTAAATACATACATTTAAAATCAAAATTTACGCCTTTTTCTTCTGGGGGAAGACAGAGACTATCCATCGACTTCGATTCATCCTAACTTCTTTTTTTTAGTTTTTTTTTCATACGTCTCGGGTCATACATACAATCATACTATTAGAACCAAATCAAAAACAGTTTAAAGGTGCAATTGGGTATAATAATTCGATCACAAAAGTCAACAATATTAAGAAAATTAGAATAGAAAAACCAAAGAGATTTAAAAGAGTATAGAGCGGGCATGTCAAGGAAATGTCATAGAAAAACTTTGATCCCATGTCTCAGTAACGCCATCTAGAATAACATATGAATATTGGAGCGGCAGCGGAGCGTACTAAAAAAAACTCAAAGACTTGTGACAGGCAGGACACACTTTTTCGGACGAAAATTTTGTTTGTGATGTCCGGTCTATAGGTATTGAATGTCTTTGAGAAAAACCAAGCCGCCCCGTCGCTAGCCAAACAATCAAAAACTAGCCCCTAGCAACGGGGTTGCCAGATCTGTCGCCAACACACACAACATACACTTACACATAAAGGAGCTTATGGCTAAATAATAACAGCCTCACGAATCGATCGAAGGTTAAGCTACGCTTCACGAGATTGGTCCCAAGATGGGTGACCATTCATTACATATCAAGACTCCTCCGTGCCTCGGAAAAGCCGTTGGTCCCGGCTGACATTTGTAAATCTATGACAGGAGTTACAGATAGTCAGAAGCCCAAAATTCTGGCAATCAGTTTAGCCAACGGGGTATCGTACGTTACCCAGTAACTGGGTTGTCGAGGTCAGACGCTCCATGTAAAATACTGGTATTTAGGTGCACTATTTACACGTTTAAAATTCGTCTACGGCAGTATCTGATAGAGGCGCAACGGAAAGTAGATATGGTAACACTTAATGCTTCAATTATATTATGAATCGCCGGAGAATCATCCAGTGCTGCTCCTCTTAAATTAAATTATATTACACTTATTACGAAAATGGATCATTATGTTACCCTATTGATTTTATTTTTATCCATTTATAACCTACTTTAATTTACATTTAGGTACAGACGCCAGCACATCTAGTTACCCCAATGTGTCAAATTTTCCCAATTGAATATGAACCTTATGTTGTTTGACATAAAGTTGAAAAACGATCGAAAAAATTTGACACATTGGGGTAACTTGATATCCGGCGTCTGTACTATACATATATCTCTTTTTTTTGTATCTGTTCTCGTTATTCAGAGCATGCCTTGATCTTTATTTTTATTTATATGTACAATATTAATCTTAGTACTATGATATGTGTTACTCAACCGTCACTCGTCCCAAAAGGTGCATTTGAAAACCAGCGTCAGATTGCATCTGTCTGGCATTACCGCTGAAATGAGCCTTTTGGCGCAGCCGTCAGTCACGCCATTTTTTTACTATTTTTTTTTGTTAGTTTCATGTTTTTACAGTGCGTGCGTGGTTCTATCTGTTGCCAATACATGTTATTTATTTATTTATTTCTTTATTTGATTGGGAAAAGGCTAAGCAGATGATGGGTCATACATACGAGGTAATCCTCGAGGCGCTACCATTTTGAGGCGCACCTAATGAGGCACTCATTTTTAATTCCTCGGAGCGCATCTTTTAAAACCAATCTTCGGTCAAGGAGTGCAGAGTTTTTACAAATTGTTTAAAATAACATGTTTTACTTATCATCAATAGTTTCAGTTAGTATCCTATCTCTATTCGAAAGTTAATCATAGATGCGTTTCGAGGAAAAAAAAGTTAATATTTTTAATTGCTATCGGGAGCGCTACTAAAAGGTGCGCTCCGAGGAATAAAAAAGGAGCGCCTCATAAGGTGCGCCTCAAAATAGTAGCGCTTCGAGGAATACCTCATACATACACGACGTGGTCGCGAGTTCTACTTACCTGACCTTTTACAGGACAACACCATTTATATTGGTTTTTAAAGAACTGTTTCTGCATTGTGTAAAACCACATTTCCACATAAGGGAAAATTGGCTTATAAACACGCTTATTGCTCCATACCTATAAACCAACTGGTACCTACTTACCTACCTTTAGGTACGTCTGTCCCAGTTACTGTAGTCAGTTACTAAGATTAATTACTTTATGTCATTGCAAACGATAACCTTATGATTGGAACACCTTGGACTCAACACTTTAATATCTAAGTTCTATTATATTAAAATAATTACGTGTATCATTGATAACCATCGACATTGAGTATACAAAAAATATGTCTGATTTGGGGACCATGACAGTCACAAGTGCGATAAAAAAATGTATGCAATTGTCGCAAGAATTCGAAATGTTATTTAATTGTTAGAATTAATTATGTGCACATTTCTTCTAATAATAGTCACATAACCATTTTTAAAGAATAAATATGGTGATTTGTCATTGCTCATTTTAGGTTCGCTCAAGTTAGGTTTGCTCAGGTTAGGATCGCGTCCGATCGGTTTTTTTATTTACTCACTCTCTATTTGCTCCGAATGAAAGAAAAAGAAAAAGAAAACATGTGCTCTCTCTCGCTCTTGCCCCTACAGAAATATACGAAACGTAACCCTCTCTCTTTTTATCTTTACAAACATAAATCTCCCTCTCAACTTCCGTTCGCCTTACCCGATCACACTTTTTGTAACGCTCTCGTCACTTAAACGCGCAAAAAAGTGTTATTTACTTGTGAAATGTGAAGTAGTAAAAGAGTTGCTCATCATCAAAAAAACAAAATAAACGACATCATTAGAATGGTTAAAAATATACAACGATTTGACCTTACTCTTATATCATAGCGATGTCTGTCGAGAGATGAATTTACTCAGAGAAATGTTGAGTAAGGTCAACTGGTCTTAGCCCGCTGGCGCCAAGTGTACTACTCGGTAAGCAAGTTTATTCGTCAATTTAAATTGATTGCGTACTTCTATAAAAAACCGACGTCCAAAAAATTTTTTTTTCGAAAGATTTAACTTTCATTTGCTTTTTTTATCAAATGAATCATATTTATTTCAATATAAATTTTATTTTCAAAAGTTGACTAGTAGAAAATGTCTAAGTATAGAATAAACTCAATTACCAAAAACTTTAAAAACCCCCACCGCAAAAACAAAAATTTTAAGTCACGTCGGTTTACCGCTAAAATAAGTACGTACCTACATAACTACGAGTACCAGGAATATGCCTTACTTATGCGGTACCCCGACGTGACTTAAAATTTCATGGCTCAACAAATAGGAAAGTGTTATTTTTAACTTTTTATATGTTTTTGTTTTTGTGGTGGTGGTTTTTTAAATTTTTAACTTAAATTTTTATTTTGAAACTTTTCAACGCATTAATTTAGTTTTACTGGCGTTTACAGTAATGAGAAATTTTCAGTGCATTTGAATGAAGAGTCAAATGCTGGTTAACACAAATCCAAACACGGCATATCTGCTATATACCATAATCTTGCTTATTAATATAACACACATGGGTGTTTGAAATTTTAAGCCTCACATATGTTTGTAAGTAAAGTTAATACCCATAGACGTCTGCAATCGCAACGGTAGCTAACACAATAGAACTAATAGCCTTGAAACGGCGGAACCGATTTTGATGAATCATGTCTAAGTTCCATCGCAAGAAACCCTGCTTTCAAATAAAAAAAACTGCATCTAAATCCACCCGTTTAACCGCTACGGTGCCACAGACAGACAGACACACACACATAGCGGTCAAACTTATAACACCCCTCTTTTTGCGTCGGGGGTTAAAAATATCCATGTTTGCAAATTAATCATTTGATTTGATTTACATTATCTGTTTTAAATGATTGTACGTCATATTGTAAGTCTAAATTTTTGTTTACACCGAAAACTTTTCCAACACAAGTATCATTTGATTACTTTCTGGGAAGCCCCGGCAACTTATTTCTAAAGATTTACTAAAATAAATACATTTTTTTATCTGCATTTTTGGTTTACATTTTTTTTGTATTAAATAAATACACGAATAGCTACAATTACAAAGAAGCTTTGAAGAAAATTCCAAAAGAATAAACTACTGGCCATATTCATGTCCACAAAGTAGGCTTTTGGGACACAAGTATTTGTATTAAGTTCAATGACCAATAAATAAATAATTAGCGCGTTATAGCTAAGAACAAAAAAAAACAAAAATGTACAACGCCTGGCGAAGGTCCATGTAATGCTTTTTCAGAAGAAAAGACATCAACGCGTTTCTTTCTTTTCTAACTGACGTCTTACCAATTCAATTTATAACAAACAATCATATTGAATTTAGATAGGCAGGAATGATAGTAAGTACCTACGTAAAACGGGGTGAATAGAAACAAAACTTTGAGAAGGATTTTCACGCTACTTTAATATTATTTAAATAAATAAATATTCCACAACTTTTTCACACAACGCCATCTAGTCCCAAGCTAAGCTATGAGCTTGTGTTATGGGTACTAAACAGCTAATAAACATACTTATATATTTCTAAATACATACATATTATAGATAAATAACACCCAAACACAGAACAAATGATCATGCTCATCACACAAACATTTGTCCTGGGTGGGAATCGAACCCACGACCTCCGGCATAGCAGTCAAGATCACTAACTACTAGATCAACAGGCCTGTCGAATGTCGAAAAAAAAGTATTTGATACTAATAAGCTATTTATGATATTTATTTAAAAGCATTAGAGTCCTCGTATGTAACAAATACCTTTTAACCTATGTGAATATTCTCTTTATTGTTCCTATTCACCCTTGAGTTTCGATTTACCCCGTTTTACCGATATCTAAATATTTAACTTTTTTTTTTGTTATTTTTTGTTGTGCCCTAAAGGGCCAATGATTGTGCCTAGCTTTAAGCCACTATATAAGATCCTATATTATTAATATATACATTGGGGAACGCAAACAAATTATATGATAATGAATTACTTACTGTATCTGCAACAAGCCTAGTTTTGCATACCTAACTTTGTTTACGGAAACTCAATAAACTAGACCATATAAATAGAACTAAAATACATTATGCTAGATGCATAACACATCTTCAAGTCTAAATCAGTCACCACACGTCGATACATATGTATTGATTACAGAAGTCTTTGCAGGCAGGCTCATAGCCAAGTAGTATTTCCTTGATACATTGCAATATAAGTAGGTATATAAGGTATTGCATATACGTACGAGACTTGAAAGAATTATACTATTTACTGGCTGACCCTTCCACGTGTTGTTGTGACTTAGAATTTAAGTTACACTGCCATCTGTTAGAGAGTTTAGAAACTTATAGTAAAACAATACATACACACGAACATAGAACCTCCTCCTTTAATAAAATAAATAAATATTCCACAAAATTCACGCAACGTCTAAACAACGCATAATATATGGAAAAATTTAGTAGATAAAAATCAATTACTCCAAATATTATCTACAGTCAGATGTGAAAGGAGTATGCCCAATTTTCTACTGAGCGCCGGCCGTTCCGCATCAAAACATTGTGTATGATGGCATAAATTAGATGTAAAAGAGGGGTGATATCATACTTTCAAAGGAAATAAAAATCATCCATTTATTTTGAGGGGTTTTTGTTGTTTTTTTTATTTTTTGTTCGGGTATGAGGTTAGTTCAGTAACGAACTTTCCACTAAAAGCAGCAGCTCTTTGCTACAATATGATTTGAATTTACAAAAGACAACACAAAATAGTACCAACAAAACAATAAATGATCCCAAATAATGATTATTACATAGGTTAGTGCTAACTGTGGTTTTTTAGATACTTTTGTACTCGACTGGACACGAACAGAACGCAATGATAACTTATATAAAGCACAACAAACTCAACAACTATCAATGCACAAGTAAAGACAAAAACTCGCTGCCGAATCCTAAGCACAATGTTTTGTATTTGAAAAATTGACAATAACACCTTTGACAGCTCACCTTTCACATAGTGTTACCAACAGTTTAAAATCATTTTGATCATAACTGAATCGTCAAACAAAGTTTTTTTATTAGTAAAGTAATATTATTTTAAAGATGTGAATTAAGTTAACATATTATTTTCTTAATTCACATTAGAATTTGATTGTGTTAATTAAAAATATTAATACGAAGATAAAGTCAGAGTTGAATTTATTTTTGAAACTCCGTGACGTTTTTAATTTGGCAACACTACTATCACCACAATACGCCATTAAAATTATGCTCTAAAATGCATTAACTACTAATTAAATACAAAATAGTAACTCCACATACGATTTCGACCGAGTGAACTATGAGAAGTTATAAAAATATTTTATAATTAATGAGTATAGTTTTAGGGCCATACACTTTTACTATAAATAGCCTTTTTTGCTGTCAATCTCCTTTATTATTAAAAATATGTGTCTAATAGGCAACCACCTCCTTTTTTTGTGTCGGATAAAAATGATTACAGAATTCAATGCGGGGTTATAACGAATTAGTTCCTTGATACATTGCAATATATGTATAAGATATTCCCTGCACGCGTAACGCTTGCACGAGTTATACTATTTATGTAACAGTAACCCATCTTTACTCGCGTCGTCTTTGGTGATATAACCTTTTGAGGTTCTTGGCTTTATAACTGCGGTTAAGCAGCTATTTAGTATGGATGGGAGCGTCCTGCTGTGTGCTAGTAACCGATGTTCTAACGCGCGGTCACCAAACTTGTAATGTTATGTTATCTCAATCGCTCACTTGTTTTAGGCGTGAGTTTATTTATTTATTTATTTATCAACATACATTTACCATTACAGCTAACCAATGCGGTAAATGGGCCTTAATTAATTAATAACTTATACTATAATGTGCGCAGTGCACGCGTCAGCGGCGCTACCTTTAAAAAGTTGGTCCGGCTCGCGGCTCAGAAAACCGCATGGGATATATTTCACGCCTAAGGTTCAATTTATTTTGTATCCAGCCTACGTAGCATGAACACATTGAACACCAAAGAAACGACCTTTGTCTACAGACCAATCGGCAAAGTGACAGATTATATAGACAGGAACCTCAATCTGTCAAATTTCTTTCAATACACCTGCCTGCGTAGCATGAACACTTAATTTCTTTTCTTCCGAGACACGACAAAGACCGTTTCTTCGGTGTTCATGCTACGCAGGCAAGTGTATTAAAGGAACATTTCTGCCGATTGTAGACGAAAGAATATTCGATATAGTAGACTGAAGAATCGACTGATTTCTTCTCATCATTTTTGACATTGTCGTGCTGAAAACAAAATAAATGTTTCTACAATGTTTCACTTTGTCGTTTCTTTTCTTCTGTAGACACAATAAGTTTCTACGGCAATGATATTATAAATAAAAAGGTGTAGATAGGTTACCTAAACAACATTCGATTTTCGAAAACGGCACACTAACGCACGCACGCGTACATTGACTCGCTTTCTGAGCGCTTATAACCTATCTACACCTTTTTACTTAGAATGTCATTGTTCTAAAGTGGTCATGCTACACGTGCTGGCGAGGCTGAGAGATTCGATGGAAAAAAACCCAAAAGATTTCGATATTGTATTAAAGGAAAAAGTGACATAACGTAATCTAGTTCGTCGTCATGTTTCATCACGTTGTTGTCGAAATAAAATATTTTAAATTCTTGTTCTTATGATACTCTGTCATTCAAAATGTAACGTGTCGGCACGGTTGGCGCAGCAGTTGAGCGACTGGCTGCTGCGCTGTGCATTATGGGTTCGGTTCCGCACGAAAAAATATATTTGTATCGCCAACAGGTAGTTGCTCCAGGTCTGGGTATTTGAGTATGTGTATTGTAATTATTTGTAAACGCAACCATGATAGAGCAGACCATGTGCGGGGCAATGTTTTTGATTTAAAAAAAAACTCAAGTTACTTCATTTATCCAGCGTTTTTGGGTAGTTCAGCCTTTCTACCATTCTATTTACTTAATTTTATATAGGACTTAATTTTTTTTCGTAGCTCCGAAATGTTAAAATTGCATGTGGCATAATCTCCGGAACTACTCACACAATTTCAAACATTCTTTGGGTTTAAAGAACTTAATATCTCATAAGAAATTATGTAACAGTTTGCTTATAATGAGACACTTATGCGATTATAATTAATTAAGTAAATACCTACTGTTACAATTATTTTTAAATTATTTCAAAATAATGCTGTAATATGCCTTAAACTAATGTCTTAATCTACATTTAAATACGTATATCTTTTAACATCCTCTAATAAACTATTGAACAGTAATTGCGCCCTTTTATTGTACACTTTTGCATTTGTTAGATATGAATAAGTTCGGTGTATTATATTATAAGATAGGTACGTAATCATATGATAAGTCCTCTTCTCCACACATGTTTATTTTGCAGTGCCCAATAGGGTCCATGATTGTTTCTTTTGCCTGATGTTTACTACCTAAGCCTACATTGTGGAGTGCAATAAAGAATTGAATAGGATGTCAAGTTTCTTTCACGAAACAAAGTTGCGGGCATAAGCTATCCTTAGCTATATAATAAGTTGTTATTGACAACTTAGCTCGTGCTACAAACAAGTTCTTAGCCCTGACAGATTTAGGTACGCATCTCCGCGAACTATACGCACGTTGCAACCAACTCGTATTTATGTTAGAATCTTAATTGACGAAACATTTCGCAGCGCATTTCAACAAATGTAAAGGTCACGATTGTGTACACACTGAGCCGGCTGGTTTACTGACTATTTCATTCAGTGACAAGATTGTGTGGTAATTGAACCTGTTCTATCACAACACATGCTTTTGCCATTTAAATAAGTTCATTGCATTCTCCGGTAAGGGCTGGAAACATCAAAAAACGGCTAGTTCCTATGGTTATTATTTATATTATTGGATTGTTGTGTTGTTCTATTGGTTGCAAACACTTTTCTAGTGTGTGAGGTCCCAGCTTTGTGCCCGATTGATGAACACCTGATGGCAGAACCACAACAGACCAGCTAAAGTAAAAGAGAAATTAAAATGGTAGAGTCAATAATGTATGTATGTAATGTATGTGTGTTGTGATGTGATGTGTGTGTGTGTGTGTGGATGTGTGTAATGTGTGTATGTATGTATTTAGAAATATATAAGTATGTTTATCAGCTGTTTAGTACCCATAACAAAAGCTCTCAAGCTTAGCTTGGGACTAAATGGCGTTGTGTGTGGAAAGTTGTGTAATATTTATTTTTTATTATTTTTTATTAATAATCTAATTTCTAACAAGTACAGATACGGTCTCGTAGCTCCATTGATACATCTATACATACCAACTTGTCATATTAAACTATATTCCGAATTATCAGGCAGTTCCAAATAATACTCACAAATCCTAAGAGCTTGGCCAATTTCGAACAATGGAGACATGAGTATCGTCAACATTCTGTTGGACCCACTTACACTACGTAAACATAAGGAAAAACAAAAACTCGGAAACCCTATTGGACCCATCAATGAATCTATTTAGTGAAACCAACAGTCCTTAAACCTGCTACTTTTTAGCGGATCCCATTACCAACTATAGCTTCAAATCGTCTCATAGAAGCGCACATCGAACAATGAGTGATCACCTGCCAATTCCTTGACCTAGCGTGGTGTCCATTCAGTAGTTATATAAGACCCCTTGTAAAGCTTTGACTAGTTTTGTTCGCTGCATTGCTTACATATTGACATTTAACGCGTGTAAGATTCATATTTTGTTCTGTCAGTCATTATATCTGTCAATTAAATTGTCAATTTGGATAATTAAAACATTGTGATACCATTATATTGTGTGTATGACTGTTTGTAAATTAAATGATTACGTGTTAAATTTTTGCATTTTTTTTATAACTCACGCCGTTTTCCCATAGGGGTAGGCAAAAACTACATAGTGCCATCTGCTACGACTCTTACATCTAATGCTTCGCTTACATTTATACATGTTGTCATGCACACAAGCCTTTTATCTATATACTTATATTATAAAGAGGTAAAATTTGTTTGTAAGTTTGTATGTAGTAGGTAATCTTCGGAACTAATGATCCAATTTTAAAAATTATTGGACTGGTGGAAAGCTTCACTATTCCCGAATGACATAGGTTAGGCTTTTTATCCCTGTATTCCCACGGGAACGGGACCTACGCGGGTTAAAACGCGGGACGTCTGCTAGTAACGTATAATTGGGGATGTACTTTAGCTACACCTCTGCCTAATCCTTTTAACGGCGAATCTAAATGGAGAGTTATGATTTTAACCACAATGTATGTTCATCGGGTCTCTCATAACTTCTAAATTGGAGGTATTCCTCGAAGCGCTACTATTTTGAGGCGCTCCTAATGAGGCGCTCCTATTTTATTCCTCGGAGCGCACCTTTTAGGAGCGTTCCCTTTAGAAATTATTTTTTTTTTTTTCTAGGAAAAAAAAACAAATATTTTTATTAGGAGCGCCCCGAGGAATAAAATAGGAGCGCCTCATTAGGAGCGCCTCAAAATAGTAGCGCTTCGAGGAATACCTCCTAAATTGATTTTGATAATTAAACAAAATGAGTCGTCGTCGGTTGTTGAAAGCGTCTAACCCATGATCTACAATAACGAATATGATTGATTGATCAATTTTCGAGTTTGTACCTTCGAAGCATAATTACTAGAATTAAATCACTTCGTACTCTACTTAGTAGATCCAACAAGGTTATTTTTTGTTAGTGATTCCTTTTCAAGTAGTTACCCACTTAATTATTATCATTATTACTATAAAATAAAGGCTATTTTATTTCGTAACCGTGTCCTTCTTCTGAAAAAGTAATAAGCTTGAGCTGTTTGAGTTTACCGGTCTGTGTCGTAACACTAGTAACCCAAGGTTACTGCAACTTGTGTTGTATGTCTGTACCTAGTGTTTGTGTAGACTGAGATTGTGAACAATTTAATTAAGGCGTGGTTAAATACATTTTTTTTTGACAACTTCAAGTATCATTAGATATATCTCTGTATTTCCCAAAGGGTTAGGCAGCGGTGACAGACGCCAGCACATCAAGTTACCCCAATGTGTCAAATTTCTTTGATCGTTTTTCAACTTTATGTTAAACAGAATAAGGTTCATATTCAATTGGGAAAATTTGACACATTGGGGTAACTTGATCTGCTGGCGTCTATACTTTAGGACACCGAGTATGCCTAAGAGCAAGCCCATAAGCTCAGCTAGTAAGCTTAGCTTAGTAAGCCCATTGCCATCAATGGGGTGAAAATATATTTCTGTGTGATAAAAAAATACAAACACATAAGCAGTGCCAGACTAACTCGCAGGTGACTAGTAAGTGAATCTATCACCTAAATATAAAAATCTCAAGTCACGTTTGTTTGTCTTCGGAAAACTCTGGACTAAACTAACTTTAATATTTTTTTTGAATATTGTTTTGTCCAATGTTTATTGACCTAGATACTTTATTTTTATTGCAAGTTAAATGTTTCAACTAGCGAAATGAGGGTATACTACAGGTTCACCTGTAGGTAACCTACCACGTTCACCACCTAACTCTTTGGGAAATATACTCAATACTAATTTTTTTATTGCTTTCTACAATGTAAGCTTCAGTGGTGCAATCATGGACCTTGTCGGGCATAGCAAAAGAAGTATAATTTGTGTAGAAGAGGACTTATCTTATCTCATTATAAACAAACTAAGTAAATAAATATTTAACAACGTTCACACAACGTCAACTAGTCCCAAGCTAAGCAGAGTTTGTTTTATCGGTACTAAACACCTGATAAATATACTTACATATTTCTAAATATATACATAATATAGAAAAATTACACCCAGACACAGAACAAATGATCGTGCTCTGCTCATCACACAAATTTTTCTCCTATAGGCGTGATATTAGGTGATCTGTTGTAATTTTTTTTTCTACAATAATTTCCGTAACTTTCTAACAAATGTTAGTGTAAGATCCTTTTAGCAACGCGTGACCGGGTCAGCCGGTAAAACATAAAAAAATCGCCTCTTCTAATATAAAATGTTATAGGTATTACAATGTTGGTATTTTCCGAACTATAGTAATTTTGCAAGGATTAAGTCACCGCGTTAGGCAATCCGTGTGCCGATTGCGGAACCTTTGTCATTAGGGCATTTGAATTAATTACATATTAATGAGTCGCTTTCGCCGGCGAACGAGAGGGTGGCGAACACAGTTGCCTAATAACATTTATTAACGATCTATGTGCCGTTGCTACATTATGTATGTGTGCAAAACTTTCTATGTTAAATACCTGTATGTATCATAATTTCTGCCGTCATAACTTAATTTTTTGCCAAAATTAAGTAAAACAGTAATCTTAAATCAACAACAAAAATCCTAAATTTTTAACCAACTTCAAAAAAGGAGGAGGCTCTTAATTCGGTTGTTTTTTTTAGGGTTTGTTACCTCATTACTCCATCATTAATGGACCGACTACCAAAATTATTTTTTTATTTGATAGGGTCTACTTACAGATTGGTCCCATTTGTTTCAAAACTCATATCTGATGATGGATCCTCGAGGAAATGAAGGAACTCCGCTAAACATATAGGTATACACGCACCGGTTTTGACATTTCTAGTAACAAATCAAGCATTTTCATTTAGAAAGTATCATTTGGTGAAGAAAAAGTGATGAAAAAGACAGGCAACGGAACTCTACAACGCATGACCGCAAATTATTCGCGATTGATATAGTCAGATGTCTATGCTGAGCTTTTGTATTTCGATAAAATAACATTACGCCTTACTATTTTAAAAGGGGCCCGGCAGAACTTCTTTAGCAATAGCAATTTTAATGATTCTGTCCAGTTTTGAAAGACTTTCTTGACTTTTTTCATCATACGAAGAAACTAAAAATTGCAAAATAAAATATTTATTACAAAAAAAAACAACTGACACCATCATAATTTAACGCCCGCTGGACGCACTACGCACCTGACCTTCCTGAAGAACATTAACAATTTGGGTATATACAGGGTGGCAGGGACATCGACGCACATCCGCTTACCATGGATTCAGTACATGATTCTGGACCCCCCTGCGTTGAAATTTTTCGTCGGCTTTTCCTTAAATTTTTCGTTTTTTTCTGCAATTTTTTTTACTGTAAACTGTATAAAAACATTATTTTTACCTATTTCAATGAGATTTTTAATTAAGAAATAGTAAATTCACTTGTTTCACTTAAACCAGCAATGAAAGTAAAACTCGAAAGGGCTACCTGATCAGCTGTTTTTCTAAAGTTCATATGCGAGGTCAACACTAGCATAGTAGGTAGACATCCTATTGTCGGCATTTCGGGGAAAACCCGCCACAAAGGACGCCGCCGCCAGCGGCGCGCGGTCTAGTCTGTACGATATATCCCAAAGAATCTAACAGACGCGTCACTTGAGGCATTTTAATCATCTACATAAATGAATGACTCGCATTTACTACTTTTATGTTAGATTCATTATGGAGGATAATAATTTCTTTTGAGCTTTGTCGTGTTACGTAAAGAAGATTAAAAAAAAACGTCAAAGTCACGTAATTTTTCGACAATTTTTTGTTATCAACATTAATTTTAGTTTTGAATGCAATTCAACAATGTAATTTATTGTTTCATAAAAAAAAAACACATCCATTATCACAATTAATTTCATGAGGAGGTAACTAGGTACAACTTAATGTGTTTGTACACTCTATCATGTTGTTGATCTGTTGAAAGTGCGGCAAATTGAAAGAGAATTAGTAAACCTACATTTCTTTTGCATTTCTCCGATTTTTGTCAGTTCCTAGATTTCGTTGATCGCAAGCGGGCGTGTTGTTTGTCGCGAATTTGTGATCATAACGTACCTAGTAGATTTTAAAATCAAAAGTAATTTTCTCTTTGCGTGTGTGTGTGTGTTTGAGAGCGTCAATTGGAAGATTCGGTCCGCAACCATGGCCAGCTCGCTCACAGGACTTGACCCCATTAGATTTTTTTATGTGGGGTTACGTCAAGTATAAGGTGTCTGTGACCGAGTGCAATACCGCAGCAGAAATGAGAGATCGCGTTGTGAAATGTGAATGTGTTTGCGACGCTGTGTGAGGAGTGTGTTCAGGATCACACTATTTTACCCCGTGTCCACGCAGAAACTCTGCGCCGCGCTCAGATCTGCGAGCGACCACTTCGAACCCTATCTCATTAGGAATGAGCGAGATAAAGGTAGGTAAGTTAATTAATTGAACATTAGGTACTGTATCGCTAAGTTCTTATCAAGAATCTTTTTTGTTATCAATCCTCATCGGTAGGTACCTATCGTTATTTTGTGAGAATAAGCTTAGGTATTGTTAGTTTTATTTCTTTTTAAGTAACTACCATCAGTTATCGAGACTAATTAAACAAGATTTCATGTGTTAAGTAACTATCAATGTTGTCATGCGGCGATATTTCGTAGTACGTTGACGTTCGTCCGGCAGCAGAGGCGCGCGGCGGCGGCGGCGCGCGGTGTAGCGGGGGGCCGCGCTGTCGACGTACCTATGTGTGTGTGTAGGTTAGGTAGGACACGCGCGCGCGCCTTCCGCAGAGCGTTTTGATCGCGTTGTTTGCAATGCATTGCGCACTCAAAAATGACAATTTTTTTAACCAGCCATTTCCGAGATGAATGACCTTCGTAATTTCATTTATGGCATCAGGTGCAACCTTTTCACGACGTTTGCGCGTCGATGTCCCTGCCACCCTGTATATCTACTACAGGTACTCAGCCTTATCTTTCGGGAATTACAGGCACGGTGTTATGTCGTCACCAATTTACAGAAATAAGTATTATTTATCTTTGCTTTTCAGGACTACTCCAAGCAGTCGTTAAAGCACTACAACAGAACCTTGATCCACCGCGGCGTGTGTGTCTCCCGGTGCGGTCGACAGAACCAGACGGCTGGCTGGCATGATGCTGCACAAGGATGCATCTCCAACAGCGTGGCGCAGTATGGGCTGGAGGTGAGAGAATTGCTGTTTAGGGGAGGATTTCAACAAATAAATCTACTATAATAATAATATAATAATAATATTATAAAGAGGTATAATTTGTAAGTTTGTAAGTTTGTATGTAGGGGATAATCTTCGGAACTAATGATCCAATTTTAAAAATTATTGTGCTGGTGGAAAGGTACACTATGCCCGGTGGACATAGGCTACTTTTTATCCCCGTATTCCCACGGGAACGGAAACTACGCGGCTGAAACTGCGTAACGTCTGCTAGTAAATAACATTTTGCAACTTTCACACTACGCCATCCACTCCCAAATGAAGCTCTGATAAAATAATATAACTGATAAACCTACTTTTTTATTTCTAAATGCATAAGTACTTATTATACACCCAGACATAACAAATGTCGCTACACAACAATTCAACTGCCTAGACCCCAGTAATTAGCAAAAATTATTTCAATAAATTAATTTTGATCTTTATGTTGGTGTTCTAGATCATTTAAAAGATCTTTATCATTTACGTACTGATGCCAAAATTTTCCACGTTCAATATGCTTTTGAATATATTTGGTCTTTTTACTTTGTATGGTATTGCTGTTTTTCATTGTGACCAGACTCGCGTTTGACCACTTTCGCACTTATAAGCGATGATGTCGTTGACGATGAAGATGTTAATACTTGTGTGTATCAATTTTCCGTTTTCCCTTTCCAGGCCGAGGTTCTATCAGTGGATTGGTGCATGTCGGTGGACTCGCCACCTGACAACTCGGGGCCGGCGCGGTCTCTGGCGGTCATCTGCACCATGTTGGTGGCGTTGGCGTGTCTGGCAACTGGAGTACACGTGCTTGGAGATAGATGTGCTAAGGCTGAGTGTAAACACACTGTTCTTCTGCATTATTGGTTCTGTAAATTCTGGCTGGCTTCATTTTGAAGTATTTTGATGAGTATTTTTAAGTCATCATCCTAGCCTTTTCTCAAATATGTTAGGGTCGGCTTCCAGTTTAACCGAAAGCAGCTGAATACCAGTATTTTGCATGAAGCGACTGCCTGTCTGACCTCCACAGTAGTCCACAGCCCAGTTTCTAGGTTACACTATTGCCTTTGGTTAAACTGGTTTTCAAACTTTCGGGATTCTGACTATCGTAACGAGGGAACGGCTTGACGTGCTTTCCGAGGCACGGAGGAATCTTGACAGATAACTGACTTCGTCAAGCATAGCTTAACCTAAGATCGATCCGTATGGCCATTATTACTTAGGCACTAGCTCCTCTATCAGAATAAATCTATATCTATATACATATAATAAGACTGTAAAAAAACTGTGTCTGTACATTGAATATATTTAAAAAATAATAATTGAGGGGGGTTTAGAAACAGTAATAGAGCACGAATCCAAAAAAAAAAGTCTGTCTGTTTGTCTGTTTGTCTGTTTGTCTGTTTGTCTGTTTGTTTGCACACGCTAATCTTTGGAACTACTAGACGGATTTGAATGTTTTTTTTTTTGTTGTATAGATATTAAGTCTGGTCAACACATAGGCTATAATTTATCTTGGAAACTGGAACACCTGATGCAAAACCGCAACAGACCAGCTAAACTATAGGCGATACAAAAATGGTCCCATAGCGAAAATTGTTTCACGTGATAAGCATTTTCTGTTGAGAGAATAAATTTGAAGATCCGTAACACCTGATGCAGAACCGCAACAGACCAGCTAAACTATAGGCGATACAAAAATGGCCCCATAGCAAAAATTGTTCCACGTGATGAACATTTTCTGCTGAGAGAATAAATTTGAAGATCCGGAACACCTGATGCAGAACCGCAACAGACCATCTAAACTATAGGAGATACAAAAATGGTACCATAGCAAAAATTGTTCCACGTTATGAGCATTTTCTGCTGAGAGAATAAATTTGAAGATCTGGAACACCTGTTGTGGAACTCCAAGAGCCCAGCTACACCATAACTCACATAGGAATGACGTTTTAGCAAAAGTTGTTCAGTCTGATAGGCATTTCCTGTTGACTTATAAATACGAAGATCAGAAACATTTGATATAGAAATTAAGACTATCACTAATTTCATTGCATAATTATAAAATAACATAAGTAGGAGGTACTACGCGGTGAAGGCGGGAACAGTTCAGGACTGATTTTCGATGACGATGGTATATCGTTGAAAATTAGACTCTACTGGCTAAAACTCCCATTTTTTTATCGTATGCCTTCGGGCTTATGTTATTTGAGTGTTTAATTTCCTTTTCCATTTATCTTCGTTACACGGTAGCTTACCCGGTAACGCAGGGGAGCAGCCACTTAGATTTTAGTAGATCAGGTATCATCACAATAAAACTATAACCATGCCTAGAAAGAGGTCAAATTTTTCCCAATGTTCCAAAGGTGCTAAATGATTAAAGACCATAAGATCCCAACAATCTACCGAAGAGCGTTAGGAGAGACTTGATGCTGTTCGAGAACATGAGGCTGCAACTCGCTCCGTGGAAACTTCTTGGGATCGCGAAGCACGCCTGCATTCTCAGCGTATTTACGCATCTACATCCAGGTCTCTAGAGACCAGT
The DNA here is from genome assembly GCA_921972225.1 of Euplexia lucipara. Taxonomy (NCBI): domain Eukaryota; kingdom Metazoa; phylum Arthropoda; class Insecta; order Lepidoptera; family Noctuidae; genus Euplexia; species Euplexia lucipara. The sequence goes on from OV179159.1 coordinate 20,777,820, forward strand.
GAAGAATATGTGCGCGACTGACCGCTAATCGTGAACATCATGCACTGTCTCGCGAGTTGGAGACGTTCACGGAAAAAGCATGACGCTTGAGTTTTCAGCGTATATACGCATCGACTCTAGAGATAAGTGGGGGAAGGAGATGCGCGACCGCTGATCGTGAACGTCACGCAACATATTATGATGACCTAAAGTAAAAGACATATAAAAATGGTGCCATTGCAAAAACTGTTCCACGTGAAGAGTGTTTTCTGCTGTGAGACTAAATTTGAAGATCTGGAGCACCTGTAGGGGAACTCCAAAGCCCAGAGACAATATAACATATACATAATAGAAATGGCGTCTTAGCAAAAGTCTGATGGCATTTCCTGTTGACCAACAAAAATAAAAAATTTGGAACATCTTGAATCGTCTCGCGCATTCCATTGATTTCCCGTCCCCGGGCTTATAGAATTCGACATCAGATGTTTCAGATCTTCGATTTTGACGACCCCGTTGTCGCTGGCATAAGCAACAGGATCCGCGTACGAAGTCGCGGGCAGAAGCTAGTATATGAATATTAATAAAACGTTTCCCTATTTTGAAGTAATAAAATTAAGCCAGTATCTTCTCTTTCACTGCGTGTAACGTAAAAGTAAAAATATGTAATTGATGGAGATGTGTTGTTCTAAGTGGGGTCTTATTGAAGCATCTCTAATAAGACGTGAGTCAACACAATTCACACAATGTTTTCTTGAAGTTATAATCACTAGCCATGACGTGATCTCAGGTTGAGAATGTGAAGATGTATATTCTATTATTTATAAATTTTATTTGCCTTTCCTATTCCTTGTACAACGGCGATGTTGATCTGATGTTGAAGTTAACTTCATCCTAATATCTCAAGAATATTTCCTACGGGTTTTCATCTAATGAAGCAATTAAACTATATCTGATCACTATCTTCCTGTTATACTTTAGGTAACAGATATTTGCTGGCGTTCTCTTTAAAGCGCAACTTTGACATTCTGACGTATGACCGAAGCAAGCCCCGGACTGACGACCGCATGAAAGACGTGGCGTGTATTGAAGGAATCAGGTAAACCTTTATAATCACAACCGTTTGACCTCATCATCATCATCACCATCATCATCATCATCATCATCGCCACTCATCTGAAGGAAGTCCACACGAACTGGTACTGTACTACAAGCATCCCATAAGCGATTTCAGTGAGTTTGATTTTCGCTGTGACATAGACATGTCACAGCGAAATTTCTCCGAAACTCCTAAACCGAAGTAATTGGAAGTTGGTGCACTTGTGAATTTTTGTGATCCATACACGTTCGTATAACTAAAAGAAATAAATAAGTAAATAGCAAACTGCAGTGGTATCCTGGCAAATTGAGCTGTCATTCCATGATAATGCTCCATCACTCAAGTTTTTACGGGGGGACCTTTACTGAATCCACCGGCTGTAACTTAGACCCTTTCATTTGACACATCACGCTCAATGATAGAACTTATTGTGTCTCTCTTTATGGCTACACTTACTTCTATTTTATCACCATGTGTCACCTGTCACCCTGTAAAAATGTAGGTGAAGTGAAGGTGAATTGAGCTATCATTAAAATTTGTTCCGTGCTTGAATGTAACTTATCTATAATATGTATAAGTATTTAGAAATAATATAAGTATAATTATCAGCTGTTTAGTACCCATAACACAAGCTCTGCTTAGCTTGGGACTAGATGGTGTTGTGTGGCAGTTGTGGAATATTATATCAGTTCATCTTATGGGGTTTTTACTGCAGGTGTTACTGACATACTGGAGTTGTTGCTGGTTGGAGTGGTTGCCAGTTTCAGCCTTCCAGACTATCAACTAGACAACATACTCAATACTCAATACTCAATATATTTATTGCATTCCACAATGTGAACTCATATTTCACAGTTTTGTAATTTTCCAGGTTCCTTGGAATGCAGTGCGTGATATTCTCTCACGTTATGTTAATATACATCTACTCATACATTGACAATCCCCAGTTTGTTGAAAGGGTAAGGAATAGTTTTTATTTTTAATACTTTGTACGCCATGCCGCCGGTCAACGGTGAGCCGCGAACCGTTGAATTTCTATTGTGTCTGGTAGTCTGTCATCCCTTTTCAATTAACTACTATGACTAATGACTATGCTCTACCTACTTTAACATGATAATATTTATTTTAAAAAGTGGTGAAACACGTTTGTGTTTATGACGGTTTACAAATCAAATGTTCTTTCGTCTTAGGCCAAGGACACAAGTTTTTAAATTTGGTTAAATATGAGTCAAAAATGAAACTTTCCCTTTTAATATTAAGGAACTTTGCGGAACGTTTAGCGCAGTGGCTGAGCCCTTCGCTGCCATGCTGCGTATTGCGGGTCCGATACCCGCACGGAACCAACTTTGTTTGACTAGTTATTCTGGGTCTGACTGTAAATTTAATTAATCGCACCCATAGTTTTAAAGGAGACATAATTATATATCTAGTGTGGGACAACGTTTAACAAGAGAAAACTTAATTGCCTCTTTGCCTTAAAGCTTATGATCGTTTACTGAACTGTTAGACTGCAATTCCTATTGTTTTGTTAGTGCAAGTGGCATACCACCACAGTTATTCTCTAAAGAAGACGAGCAAGACGCATTCAACGATACCTCATGTGTCAAAATATCAGTTAAGAAGTTATGAGGTATCAGATGAACATACATTACATACATCACAGGCAAAATCATAAGCCCTCATTTTTGCTTCAATTAAGTCAGGTAATTAAGGTCTTATTGGATCACAATCTTCTAATGGTAAGCAATTATGTGGTCAACGTAACCTCCCTCCTCCTCCTCCTCCTTGCGTCGTACTCCTCAATGCTGAGGGTCGTGACCTCCCTGCTTCATCACCTTTTTCTTCACTATGTTCCTCCATCTGCTTCTTCTACGTAACCTAGTCTACCAAATATACTATTGTCTGTTTGTTTCCCAGATGTATGACCATTTCACCTGGCAAGCGGTCCTGAACTCCCCGCTGTGGCTGCAGGCTTTCTTTGCGATGTCTGGCTTCCTGACCGCGTATGCAACTCTCGTCTCATCCCCCACCAAGCCTATCACCTTCTTCAAGTGCTTGATGTCCATCTTGAACAGATGGATCAGGTAGGTTGGCAAATAGGTCAACGGTACTAGCTATGATCGGTCTGCCAAGGTGTTAATTAGAAATATTTTTTTTACATACGCCAGTAATTCAAGAAGGGTTAGGTAGAGGTGTAGGTACCTGGTAGTACCTTCACCTACATTTTGCCAGTTATGTTTAAGGCCCATGTAATAAGGGGCGAGCCTATTACCATCAATCGGGCACAAATCCAGACTCCGGGCTGCTACTGAGAAATTACAGATTGAAAAACTCAATAACACTGCTCGACCCGGCGGTTTTTTTTTAACCTTTTACGTAATATTTGCACCCCATGTCCGGACTGTTTCTTTGTTTGATATCCTGCATGTATGTAAATATCTTATCCTATGGAATAGTGCGGTTGTTTTCGCGTAAATGTGCAAGACATTTAACGTCTGGCGTTGACCTCGAAAGCGGTTAGGCCCAATGAAGGAGTTCGAAGAGGCACGGTTGACAATATTAGTGTCTTAGGGGAAAGTGTTTTTTTTCCGGGATTCGCATGGATCGAATGTTGTTTGGTGACAGAATTAAGAAGAAGCAAGCAAAACTCAACTTATAACACCCCTCTTTTTGCGTCGGGGGTTAATAAACGCTAAACTGAACTTGAAAATCTATTCAACCTATAGTTTTTGTAAGAAGAAGAAGTCTTAGAAGTCTAATATAAAGAACTTCTATCGATTGGGATTCTCTGTGATGTGTTTTCTAAATTTTCTCTCAGTCGTTGCTTTCTACAGATGCCATACCTACATGTTTATTTTTTTAGATTCCAGATTATTTTAGTTGCAACTAGCATTCTTTTTAAAACTTAATTTGTCGTTTCTTCCAAAATATCTTATCTAAACTCCTCTTAATATTTCCGTCACTACTTTTTATATGGTTGCTATTCCAGGTTGACTCCACTAGCTGTATTTGCGCTATGGTTCACGGTCGCGTGGTTCCCACTGCTGGGCGCTGGACCTCAGTGGTCGTGGCTGGTAGAGCGTGAAGCCCACGACTGCTCCGAGCGGTGGTGGTACCACGTGCTGTATGTGCACAACCACCTGCCCACCGGCAAGTTCTGTATGGGACACACCTGGTAAGTTCCGATCTACGTATACATGTCGACTTGATAATTCTTTTGATAGGAAGGTCTATAGTAAGGGTAATAGGAAGGGTAAAAAATTTTAAACTACTCTAGTTTAAAATTTTTCTAAACTACCGACGATGACTGAAGCATGCATGCCGTCTGTCGGGACAGGTCAACTCAAAGCTGAATTGACTTTTTCTTCAAAAGGCTTTTCCAGACTTTGCCCTGCTGCGTGAGACTCGCATAATAAATGAATACAATCTTATGTCTGGACTTTATAAGAGACCATGACCCCTGAGTTTCTTTCGGCATTTTTTCTCAGGGATCAGTCACTTTGGAAATGCCATGTGCCATTTAGTTTTAAAAAAATGACATGTTAAAGTATCTGGGAAGATCATTTCATCACTCATTCTTTTACTTAATAAATTCTAAAAGCTTCTTTAATTTTTTTTCTATATTATTTTGTTTATACCTAGTTATATACTGCATTATTGTGCATGGTTATGGTCTCCTATGAAAGAAGATGCATAGCATACGTCTTAAGTATTATTGTGATTTTAATTGTGGGTATGTATCCTTTGTTAAAGATCCCTAAATAAATAATTAACACTATCCTTCCCAGATCAAATGATTTAAATGGATAGCTTGTATAAGAAGTTCTACTTTATTTGTTTATTCTCACCTATCATAGTTTTCTCGAAGATGATCTGATATAACATAAACACCTCTATCCAGTATCCACACACTACCTCGAAAGAAATGCCTCATCTGGGTGCTTTGACAGTGACAATTCTGGTGTTACCAGACTCAAACTCATTTTTTCCTTAACTTTTCCAGGTATTTGGCAGCAGACATGCAGCTCCACATAATCGGAGTGTTCCTGCTTCTCATCCTCATGAGATACAAGCGCGCCACCATCCCTCTGCTGATGCTGCTCGTGGTTGCGTCGTCGTTGACAGCGGGGCTCGTGGTCTACTTCTACCAGCTAGCACCCATCGTCACTGCTCAGACTCCAGAGTAAGTGGAATGAGGATATTTTGAGTGTATTATACAATGAGAGACAATCCGTGGTCATCTGTGAGTTTAGGAACAATAAGAAAATGCAATACTCACTACCAGCAGCTGCAGGGCTACTGCGAATTTTCAGTTCAAAGTGATGATCATTGTTCAACGATAAGTGAAAGTGTTCAACGATTTAAAGATAACAGATAAAGATACCGAGCTGGTATCCGCAACTCCACGTCGAAGCGCGTATTTTGTGTATGGGCCATAATCTACCACGAGGGCCCAGTGCGAATTGGTAGATGTCACATGTCTCCGAATTTTTGGTTCTAGGACATGCCGGTTTCCTCACGATGTTTTCCTTCACCGTCTTTGAGAGCAGTGGTGATGAAATAAATTACATAAAGTAATGCGCCTGCCTGGGTTCCTACCCACCACTTATTGTTCGTAAGTCGGGGCCGACACCACTGGGCCACCGCTGCTCTCTTAAAATATCTAACGATTAACTTAAACAGCTTGTGTTGTATTGTCTAACATCAGTGTGTACCTAGGGTGCCGTCATTGAATTGCAATTTTCATTCAATTCTATAATAACCGTGCATTCACAGAGATATAACGAAGCGCTCTCTGATAGTGACCGTAACTTAAAGGCTACTTTATTTACTTATTTATTAAAACTTTATGCACTAGTAAAATACACTGTACAAAGGCGGACTTAATGCCTTAGGCATTTTCTACCAGTCTACCTTACGGTGATGCAGAGACATGGTAGGCGCAAGAAGATAACAAAAAACTATAAAGTCAAATCAACAATAATTTAAATTATATGCATAGATACATACATATTATATAACATCCAAATACAAGCGATGTCAAGAGAAAAAAAAAAGATATATTAGTGGAGAAATACTAATCTGTTAACTTAAGTTCAAGATAAGTTTGCCAACTCCTTGTGAATGTGCTCACGTGCCATCACTTTAAACGTGAACAAACTGGTTGCCATCCTGATGTTCAGAGGTAGCGCGCATTCCAAAGAAAAACCGCCTGGACGAAGAATGAAGAGTGAATGAAACCAGAACCAGAAGACCAGAAGATTCTTATCGTGTGCCGAACACAAATAGTGAAAATGAGAAGTCAGATATGTCGGAGACGTGGGCTTGTGAAGTATAGAAAATAAAAGGCTAAAGGTTATCAAAGCTCTGAAGGCTCTGCGCTGACGAATAGTAGCCATTTTAAAAGTGATCGATGCGCGAAAACGTGATCGTACTTGCGTAGTGCTACTTAAAGTGCGATACCATTTTTTTTTGTAAATTCTCTGTTGCCATCAAAGTTCGGTGTGCAACTGGACGCCAGATAGTCAACGGCAATGGAAAGATAGCCAATATCAATGCTGGTGAGGTGTTCATGTGCTGGCTGCTGACCAACTGGCATTAATAACAACAGTCTAGCTTCTTACAGTAGCAGCTGTACTCAGAATACAAAAAACCGGCCAAGAGCGTGTCGGGCCACGCTCAGTGTAGGGTTCCGTAGAATATGTAAACGAAGTTAAAAAAAATGCTTGCATACACGATTATACTACAAACTTAGTCCAGAAATTATTTTGTACAACTTTTTGTCTTTTTTGTACAAAAACTGTTTCCATCCAAGTTCAAAATAATTTTCCTACAAAGTCCTTATAATGTTCTTTCCTTATATTTTCTAAACTTATGGTTCAAAAGTTAGAGGAGGGGGGGACACACATTGGTTCCTAGTTGACTACCTAGTTGACTACGGAACCCTAAAAACTGTTATCAAAGACAAGGAACAACGAGTAATCAAGTTAGTTCAGAAAGGAGATGACCATTAATATGATGGCAAACAAAGATAAATAACTTGAGAGGTGTCAAGGGACACCCGGATGGAACAAAGTTCCTTTCCATTGATTAGTGAAGGATCCTTCCATCCTCTTCGAACTTCGTTCCATCCGGGTGTCATCGTTACAACTTTTGGTCTTAATTTTCTCTCTCTCTCTCTCTCTCTCTCTCTCATAGAAAGCAAGCCAGTTATTAGAACTAAGTTCCAAGTTCGAAGTTCGAATTCTATGAGAGACAGAGAGATAGAGAGACAGACAGAGAAACACGCGCACGCCACACGGCTTACAACTATAGCAAAAAGTGTCGTTACAACTTTTGGTCTTATTTTTTTCCGTCTATCCCCCTTTCGCAACGCGCGATAAGAAACTTCGTTCCAAAAATACTTCTCGCAGGTCTATTATGCGTTGATGGATGTGTCATATTTCTTAGTTCAAGAAAATGTCGGTCTGATATAAAATGTTCTTAATCTTCAGGGTTCTTCGCAATATGTTTGCTGGCTCCAAGATCCTCACACTGGTGTACCTGCCGTTCTGGATGAACCTGCCAGGGTATATCGGAGGCATTGCCACGGCCTTCGTACTGTACCACAACAACGTCAAAGGAGAGATCAAACTTAAAGATAGCAAGGTAAGATAATACAGGACAGGATGTTTGGGGGTTGCAGAAGTTTCGTCTGTTACCGTGACCCTCCGAGACGGAACACCGAGGTGATTAGTAAGTAAGAGTCTGACAGACCCCATTCCCGAAGGTGGAGAACATCTATAAGGATTTTTCCCCTCAAATAAAAGGAGGAGAAGGAGAACTGCAGGTACCGTAGGGCGTGTGTAAACTAGTATCATATTAAGCTGTTTGTATTCTGTTTTCCATTAAAATCTATATAACAATAGGGCAGCAAAAGGTCAAAGTGTTACCATTGATATGAGGCCTGCTGTACCGCAAGTAAAAACCCTTATTATTTTTTGACAAAGGGAGAAATCGGATTTGATGGAAGCTACTGATAGGCCATACCTATAAGTACCTTCCATCAAATTTGATTTATACCTAGTAGGTATTTTTGGGCTGACTGAATATACCTAGATTGTCACCGACACGAAGAAGAATAAATAGAAGGTGATTTACATCGGCTTGTCGGCTATTTCAGCGCATTCCTATGAATACGTAGGATAGAGTCGTGGAAATATTTTGAGGTAACTATGGTTGTTATGAAAATTGTCGGTTATTTTAATTATATCTTCATTTCGTAACCCTCACTCATCATATTCTCTTTCGTAGTGGTTCAACGTGCTCTTCCACTCATCTCTATTCCTGGGTAGTGCGGTACTGCTGGCTGGCACAGTGTTCCTGTCGGACTCCCCGCTGCCGCTGTGGGCCTCCGCCTTGTACTCCTCGCTAGACAGACCGCTGGTCGCCGTGTTCTTCTCCATTTTCATGCTGGGCTGTTTTTCCAGGTGTTGGTGTAAGTATTTATTTATTTATTCAAATTTTGTGCAAGGAAAAAAACTGTAAAAAGACGGATTTAATGCCTGAGGCATTGTCTGCTTGTCTACTTTAAGGTGATGCAGAGATGGAACAAGGTAGGTGCTACAAGGTAAAAAAAGTATAAGACTAGTTCAGACTTCTTGAGTAACAGGAATCGACGTGACGGTGCTCAGCACACGCTTGTGGATCATATCAACCCTGGCCTGGAACAAGCTGTTAATGAAAGACGATAATGTTAGTACGTTTGCAATTCTTTAAGTTGGAATGTCAAGACCTAAGGTGAAACTTACGATCAGCTGTCGCCTATTTTCCCGCTAGATGGCGCTCAACTCAACATTTTTAGCTTATTTTATTTGTAGATAATTGGGAAACAGCAGTAGAATTCGACACTCCTTAAATAAAATATGCCATTGAATCCGAACGTTTACACACACAGACTTTATTTTGAGGTTTCATGTCGATAATGTTATGACCAAATTCAGTAAAGTGTAATGTCTGATAACCGAGTCAACTGCTCGTATGACTTACTAATGTACCAGGTACACATTAACAAATATAAACTACAAATGGGCGACAGCACATCGTATGTTTCACTTTAGTATAGTTTTATTGACCATTTCCAGTACCAAAATATACAAATAGAATGCTAAAAAGACTTCCAGGTTAGTTCACAGATGTTAGTAGATCTTAAAAAGATCTTGGAATGGAAGAATCTCATTCAGGATCAGCAAAAAGTTCTTTGTTAGTGTAATCCTTTTATTTTACGACGAAAGGTTTAAGTTTTTGTTTGTGTTTCAGCTCTCATCCGTGACTCGCTGGAGTGGCACGGCTTCCATATTCTGGGCAGACTGTCATACTGCGTTTTCCTCATACACTTCATCGTGCTTAGAATCACATTGGCTGGAAACACGCAGCTGGGGCATGCCTCTGTGCTATCTATGGTAAGTCCTTTTCTATTTGTTTTTTTTTTCTAAATCGGAGACAGCAATTTATTTTAGTAAAAACCTTCTTATATAAAATTATCGTGTGACAGTGTTTGTTACAAGATTCCTACGAAACAGCTTGAAAAATTCAACCGATTCTCATAGATTTTGTGTGAATATTCAGCAGTTCTGAGAATAGGACGTAAACTAATAAATTGATGTTAGGGAGGAATGGAGTTTGCCGGGGTAGCTAGTATTACTATAATTGTCTTTAATAGTTTTAGGTCTGTGACAAATGAATATAAAATTTGCCGATGTCCTTTTTACTAACTTTTATTAAATTAATTATTTTACTGTGTTAATACATCAAATCATGTAGGTTATTTTATTCTCATCTGCGACCGAAGCTTTTAAAGGTCTGAAAGATGATAAGGCAGACAAACTGTTTCTTTAGTAATAGGACAGTAGCCTAGTATTGTCTCTCTGCAAAGTGAAGCAGACTTACTCTTGTATGTTCAACACGAATGTTGGTCGAAACTATGAGTAGGTACCTATGGCACTAATTAGCCGAGTTATCTTGATGTTTTCCTTTACTGATTGAGTCGTCTCAGATTAAGATATAAAATATATAAACATTGAAAAATCGTATAAGTACTTGCTTGGATTTACAGGATTTACAACTTTGTGCAACAAAACCCTCAACTAATGAGCAATCAGGATGTATTATAAAATGATTTTGATGAAGGAAACTTTTACTTTCAGCTATCGCTCTTAATAACATCATCAGTGCTGAGCTACATCGCATCAGTTCCCCTCTGTCTCTTGGTGGAACTGCCTCTCATTCAACTGTGGAAAGCCGTCACCGACCGCGACGGTCCTGAGCGAAGACCCTCGATACCAGTGGACTCTACTGGGAAACTGGATTTGGTATCACAAGTTAGGAGGAGGAATGAGGCTTGAGAGCTCATGAGTGGGGATTTGTCTGTAATGGCTGCTGTAAATATTAGTATTAAGGATGTAAAAGAGAAAATCCAGGTCTATTTAGAGGATTTAGAGAAAGACAAAGTGAATGTTGAGCAAGAGCCAATCAAACCCTTTCAAATAAGTCATAACTAATGCGACGAATTTAAACTCCACTAGCGAAACTTAGGTTAACTTACCACAGTTCACCTCTGCCAAACCTTTAGGCTCCTCTCCCACGGCAACTTTTTGTTCGCGCAGTCGCGCGTTCGCATCGATACAGTCGCTAGCTGTTTTCCTTCGCCCACACTACAATTCTTAACCGCGATGCAAATGTGATTCTGCAACGGCACTGATGCTCGATTCCCTATCTCCGTTCTCACCCTAATATCGTCCGACACGATAGCACGTTAGCATCGACACAGCCGCGATGCTGTAATAGCGCGTTAGTAGCGCTTTGGCATCGCTTCTGTAGCGCGTTGAAAATACGACTAACGCACGTTGTCGTGGACGAGGGGCCTTAGGGACAGGCGTGATGTTATGTATGAATATATTTGAATTTAAATAAGAATACTATAGGTTAGGATGAATGACTCAAATGCGATACCTTTAATTATTCACGATAATTTTTAACGTTAACGATTTAAATGGCAAATATTGACAAAAGAATTAATCTTCAAAGGGGGAATTAATATTATATTAATAATGTATACCTAGTAAGTGTGTACGAATATAGGTACAGGGTTATTTGTAAAACACTTACATCAACCTTTCAGGGGGTGGACTTTTACTATGGGACCAACTCTGCATTTTAAAAAGAAATATCGACTATTTCATACAGTTACATCGTTTATGCATTTTTATCAAACAGCTGATGTTATTTGTGGTTTAAAATCTTAAGTTAGTGCTTTACAAATAACGCTGTCAGAGAGTACAAAGACGAGAACTAGTCTTAGTGTTCGTGTAGTTTTATAGCAAATAACGAGATGCATCTCTAACCTTTTAACCGCTTGTATCGCATATATGCGTCACATATTTCCGTGTCCCTACCGCTCGTGTCGTATTTCTGCGACAGAGAACATGCATGATTTCTTCGTTTTATTTTCAAAATACTGACTGTGTGGTACAACTTAAATCATTATCTAATTGATATATTATTTATGTAACGAAAACTAAAAATCTATACAACAATTGTTTCTCCTTATTTACTATAGGTATTATTTTATTGATGTGTAAGTAAATTTGGCTCGGCGCTAGGGGCACGGCAACTAATATTTAGTCAAGCGCTTAAAAGATAAAACTCCACGTGATAATATAGGTGAAGTGAAGGCGAAGTGAGTTATCATCCCTTAGTATAGTAGGGGTAAATAGCTTACTTCATTTTAATATACTTAAAGAGAGTTTTACAGAATAGGCCTAAAAATAAGAAAGAAAACCAAGCGTCGAAACGTCTAACTGAATGATTGACTCACTGTGTGTATGTATACTAAATAATGCTTGTAGGTAGTTGGTACTTAAATAAGTAGGCACAAACGACTACTTATACAGGGTGGCAGGGACATCGACGCGCAAACGTCGTGAAAAGGTTGCACCTGATGCCATAAATGAAATTACGAAGGTCATTCATCTCGGAAATGGCTGGTTAAAAAAATTGTCATTTTTGAGTGCGCAATGTATTGCAAACAACGCGATCAAAACGCTCTGCGGAAGGCGCGCGCGCGTGTGCTACCTAACCTACACACACACATACATAGTACGTCGACAGCGCGGCCCCCCGCTACACCGCGCGCCGCTGCCGCCGCGCGCCTCTGCTGCCGGACGAACGTGAACGTACCTACGAAATATCGCCGAATGACAACATTGATAGTTACTTAACACATGAAATCTTGTTTAATTAGTCTCGAAAACTGATGGTAGTTACATAAAAAGAAATAAAACTAACAATACCTAAGCTTATTCTCACAAAATAGCGATAGGTACCTACCGATGAGGATTGATAACAAAAAAGATTCTTGATAAGAACTTAGCGATACAGTACCTAATGTTCAATTAATTAACTTACCTCCCTTTATCTCGCTCATTCCTAATGAGATAGGGTTCGAAGTGGTCGCTCGCAGATCTCAGCGCGGCGCAGAGTTTCTGCGTGGACACGGGGTAAAATAGTGGGATCCTGGACACACTCCTCACACAGCGTCGCAAACACATTCACATTTCACAACGCGATCTCTCATTTCTGCTGCGGTATTGCACTCGGTCACAGACACCTTATACTTGACGTAACCCCACATAAAAAATCTAATGGGGTCAAGTCCTGTGAGCGAGCTGGCCATGGTTGCGGACCGAATCTTCCAATTGACGCTTTCAAACACACACACACACACACACACGCAAAGAGAAAATTACTTTTGATTTTAAAATCTACTACGTTATGATCACAAATTCGCGACAAACAACACGCCCGCTTGCGATCAACGAAATCTAGGAACTGACAAAAATCGGAGAAATGCAAAAGAAATGTAGGTTTACTAATTCTCTTTCAATTTGCCGCACTTTATAATTTATTATTTTTTGTTGTGCCTACCGGACACAGATCAACAACATGATAGAGTGTACAAACACATTAAGTTGTACCTAGTTACCTCCTCATGAAATTAATTGCGATAATGGATGTGTTATTTTTTATGAAACAATATATTACATTGTTGAATTGCATTCAAAACAAAAATTAATGTTGATAACAAAAAATTGTTGAACAATAATTACGTGACTTTGACGTTTTTTTTTAATCTTCTTTACGTAACACGACAAAGCTCAAAATAAATTATTATCCTCCATAATGAATCTAAAATAAAAGTAGTAAATGCGGGTCATTCATTTATGTAGATGATTAAAATGCCTCAAGTGACGCGTCTGTTAGATTCTTTGGGATATATCGTACAGACTAGACCGCGCGCCGCCGGTGCGGCGGCGTCCTTTGTCCGTTTGTCGGCCTTTCGCCGAAATGCCGACAATAGGATGTCGGTATTAGAAAGCGAAAAGCGAAGGCACCTACTATGCTAGTGTTGACCTCGCATATGAACTTTAGAAAAACAGCTGATCAGGTAGCCCTTTCGAGTTTTACTTTCATTGCTGGTTTAAGTGAAACAAGTGAATTTACTATTTCTTAATTAAAAGTCTCATTGGAATAGGTAAAAATAATGTTTTTATACAGTTTACAGTAAAAAAAATTGCAGAAAAAAACGTAAAATTTAAGGAAAAGCCGACGAAAAATTTCAACGCAGGGGGGTCCAGAATCATGTACTGAATCCATGGTAAGCGGATGTGCGTCGATGTCCCTGCCACCCTGTATACTAAAGGTAGACTTATTTTTTTTACCTGATTCACTAAAAGTTGAATTACAACGACTGTCTGGAAAAAAACTGTAGTAATCGAATCGATATCAAAAAGCTTATTCTTGTAATTAAATATGATCAATATCTATTCAACAGGTCGTGACACAAAAATGTGCATAATTTTAAAGAGCTTTTGATAGATGACCCTCTTGACGAAAATACTCTAATACATAGTTAAAATAAATTAGTTAAGTCAATATTACAAAATGTTTTTATATTAAAAATGTTTATTTTGTATTGTAATAAAGAAATTTTAAATAACTAGTTTTGTTTTAATTGCCGTAATCATTATTATTTATCTATTTCTATCTAAGTAGCCTATTGGTTCTCTGAGCACCATCACCTTACCATTTTGACACACGTCTGTCCTCAACCTTTGCCGGTCAGAGAGTAATAATATTCAGACGGGTCAGACGTAGTATTGGTTCATGACAGCATCTGTACACCGTAAAATTGTAATGATTTTTTTCCCGTGGCAGCTGACAGACATTTCCATGGAAATGTGTGAAACGGTTGATATTTTTGTTTAAAGTTTCAAGGTCAATCTTATACTTAGTAAAAGTGTTTTTTTTTATCAGTAGGTACTTCCGTGATGCCGTGTATGCTTGAGGAAGAAATTCTAGTCGCTGAGATAGTATATTCCCTTTACATCGAGGCCCACCGACTGACCCACTACGTCGAGTCATAAAGACCATTGTTCTGATGAAGTTCCTAGACGACTTTTTGACAATTTTCCCTGTTTGTCTTTGGTTTTCCCTTTCATTATGAGAATCAAAATCCCTCCTGCCTACAATTTATTTATTCTTTCACTTTCATGAATCCGTTAAATCTTAAATGTACCTACACAGGTACAGGGGCTAACCCATCAAGCTACCCTAATCAGTCATATTTCTTTGATATTATAAGTAGTTTTCCAAGTTTATCACAAAAGAATAAAGTTCATGTCCTTAGTACAATTTATTAGTAAAATCAACTGTTAATTGCATTTTTATATGTAGGTTCGATGGTCAGTAGGTAATAATATATAAAAGTAGGGATTTCAATTCTTAATAAATAAAACCCACCAAGTTCTATGTGAAGAACAGTCGTTATTCCTTTATCTGTGATATCAATCTTAATGCTTATCATTTGTTCCTTCCATGTGCATCACATGGCCAAAGTTTCCTCAGTAAACGGGCATTTCCCTTTCTTTGATAGGTTTTTAATTTTATTGCAAACAAAATAAGGATCACATTGCATTGGGAAAACTTTATTGGGGTAGCTTGATGTGCTAGTGTCTGATGTACATCGATGCTTCTTCTAACCTGTACAATCAAACTACTAACTAAATACAAAATTACTATTAAACTACTAATAAACTACTAAGTCCTTGCGTTCTATTTCAAACAATTTCTTTTTTATCTACTTCTTCATCTACCTATAACTCTTCTCCTAAGTGTGTTATCAGTTATTTTGTCTCTTCCATTATTTCTTGGACTTGCATCTTCTTTTCGCTTTAAATCGTTGGCAACCTTGCTCCCTTCGTCTGCTTCTGGCTTTGTGAAGAATTCTCGAATGAGGTTTCCTAACGGAGCTTCCACTAGCATCCAGAAGAAGAAGGCGGCTATGAACGAGACCATTGTCAGCGTGAGGCAGCTTGACACCTGTAAAAGTAGAGGAGGTTAATGATCATTAATTTATGTTTACTATTTACAAATTTATTACAGTCAGTATGTTTCTTAAATGAATGAAAGAACAAGCAAAGGATATAAAAACTAGATGTGATCAATGTGGTTGTAGTACTTAGTTGTTATTTTTATGGTGTACATTAATGAGTGCTTATTCTCTTGTACAGACTCCGAAAAGAAAATATTTCGAACAGGCTTTGCTGTAGTTTCCTTCAAAGTCTTGACATTATCTTGGTTCTATTAGATTATAAGGGTCTTCATTTGTGTTCAGATTGGTGTAGATTAGTGTATGAGATTGTTATAAAAGCAAACTATTCGTTTTTTTGTTATGAATTTTTAGTTGTGAAATCAAATACACTCACGGACACCGACAAAGAATAAATGTCAGTAGAGATCAATGAAATTAATTTCGAGCTGGCTGGTAAAATTATAAAGCATTGTGCAGAATATAATACCTACAACGTTTAAATTAATGAAACTCAGTTATTTGTACTTACGAATACAGAGGTAGTGGCTTTGTAAGTGGTAGTCTGCATCGCCATCAAGTTCTTCAAGAAGGCGACATGAAGGAGGTAGGCACTGAACGTCAACCTGCTGGGTGCCGTCCAAATAGGCAATTCCAACACCGTCCGATAGATACCTGATGGACAAGCTAGATGGTTATCATTTGTTTTTCAAGCACTTACAGTGGAAAGGTAAAGAACATTGAGAAGACGCATGTACAGATGCCAGCACATCAAGCTTCCATAAAGTGTCATATTTATTAAAACCTTTTTTTAAAATCTTGTTTCACACTGAATAAGGTCCATGTTAAATAGGGAATATGCATGTAATTTAAATATGGTTCGAATATTTTTTTTCCGAATCTTTCATGGCAAAAAATATGAACTACATCATTAGGTATTTTACTTTTTAATAGCGTCATAATTATTTAAAATTAAAAATAAAAGTGCGAATTAAGCGCGGGAAATTCAAATTTGTGAAACGCATCACCATTGGTTATAACGAAAAATGACGTCAAATAGTACGACAACAACTCAACGTCTACAAAACAAAAAATGTGTAAGTATGACATTAAGTATTAGAATGGACTTTTTATTCGAAAACATAATTATTGCCGTGTGTGTTGTGAACTAATTTAATGTTCAAGTGTAATTTTAGCTTCATAGTGAGGTTATTTAACATTTAAGAAAAATTACTGAAAGTGGTTTCGTAAAAGCAAAATCTGATAATGTTTATTGCATTCGGGTACAAGCAATACCGGTAAACTGGTTTTTGAGCTTTTATCATGGTGAAATGGTTAGAAGAACGAAAACACCCTATGTAATATTAATAGGATCATAGTAAATGACGTAATCGAAATGGCGCGCGAAAATGGCGGCGTTTAAACAGCTCAAATTTATTTTTTGGATTTTAAATATTTTTTTAAGCTGCATTACTGCATTTTTAAATATGTTTATATTTTTTTACTATGTAAAAACGTTGTAAACAGTGAATTAAAAATATAAAAAAAATACATGCATATACCCTATTGGACAAAAATACAGTTTGGTGAGGGTTGATGTGCTGGTCTCTGTACAAACACCCAGTGAAAATTTTACTGAAATAAAATCAAAAATTTTGTGTTAGCGGTTGACAAAGAGGAGCTTGTGGTTAAAGAATAACTGCTGCACGTGTCAATCGAAGGTTAAGCTACGCTTGACTGGGTTGGTCCGCAGATGGGTGATCATTCATTACATAACAAAAATACCCCGAGCCTCGAAAAGCGCGTTAAGCTGTTGGTCTCAGCTGTCATTTGTAGATCTTTGACAGTCATTACGAGTATTCGGAAGCCAGAAAGTTTTACCAAGGCGAATCGTGTTACCTTGTTACTAAGCTGTGGAGGTAAGAAGCAAGTACTCCATGTAAAACTCTGGTATTCAGCTGCATCCAGTTAAACTGGAAGCCGACTCCAACATAGTTGGGAAAAAACTAGGAAGATAATGATAGCGATTAACTGAAACGGTGATTTTATTAGTACACATTCTTTGTACGAATAAATTCAAGTGACGAATGTGTACGTACTAATAAAATCACAACATCTTAGTGCGAGGACCTACTGATTTATTTATTTATTTATATAATACTTCAAGCACACTAATGTACAGAGGCGGACTTAATGCCATAGGCATTTTCTACCAGTCAACCTTTAGGTGATGCAGAGAAAAGCAGTGGTAGGTGCAATTAAAAATGAAAAAATAAAAGACTGATCGTATAGTTTTGGTCCTTCGAGCCGGATACAAATTTTGTACCGTTGTCCTCATAATATAACGGTTAAATGAATGTTTATGAGTGTTTAACTAAGTACACAGTACCTTCAAACTTAATAATGACTCCAATTATAACCATCCCGACGGTGATGCCAAACACGGGTTTCAAGAAAGTAGCAAAGAGCAGGTCGACGAACAGCGATGGTCGTGGAGAGTAAGTGTAGAAGATAGTGCCGCAATAACAGTACATGCACCCTATAGGGAACAGAGTCCAGTACAGAAAGCGGTATTTCTGAAAAAAATATTAAAGAAAATATTAATAAAATCTATACCTGTGCCTATCGTGTGTGTGTCAGCCTGTATTCAGGTGACTTATCAATTATTCATGAATGTAGTCTCAGTATTTTCCGAGTATAATGTTTGTGACATACGGTAGCATTGATAGATAAATACTTTGGAGAAACCCAAATTAAAAAAAAAAAACTTATTATGGGTTTTTTTTCAATACACAGATAACTTTTACTTGAAGAATAAATATGGTGGTTTGACATAATTGTCCTTAAGAAAGCTTTCCAGCCGCCATTTTTATTCCATAGATAAAACATCGGAAAAATCAGCGCTTATATAACAAACATTAATTCAAATAAAACAGATTCGTTTGTATCATTGGCACAGCCTAACCAGTAAGTATAATAATGAAGAATTACCCGAAAGACCTTCGGATTCCCACCACTCTTCTGCCACTCGTAGAGCCAGTAGCCCATGGCCATGCCTATGACGTAACCTGTCAGGTTCGTGTGTCCTCTCTTATAAATCTTATTGAAGGTGGGCGAGTTCTTAAAAATATTCAGTGCTAGCCTGAAATGATATAAAATAACAAATATTAATAAAACACAAAATGACAAAAAAACAACTCAATAATTAATTTAGTACATGATGTTCCATTCTTTGACACCCCAAAAAAAAATAGTTACTTCATCGTTAATCGAATTAACGTGTCAAAGTCAAAGATATTTATTTTGAGGCAGTTGTCAAAGGCACGCACGGCCTTGGTCTTGCACAGTATAAATAATAATACAGTAGGACGACGCATTTGATCTCTGGAAAAATGCCGACAACGTGTACTTTACGTGTGCCTTGAATAATATCTCCCGAACTACGAACATCGTTTTGTTCGCAGTTCGGGAGTGGATTTCCCGCGTCTCGCCCCTCACACCCCGCACGATTGCCCTGTCTAGATGGCTTCGTCGGACGACTGTAGGTTTTTAGACTGTGAGTAAAGTAAATTTTGTTTGTTTAAACATGATGTACTGCAAGTACAATGCATGCGAGATAATAATAATATTCAGTGTACAGATTCGTAGGAGATGGTGCATAAGTCGTGATAATATACATCATAATTCATTAATAAACAACATAAATAAATATTCTACAACTTTCACACAACGCCATCTAGTCCCAAGCTAAGCAGAGCTTGTGTTATGGGTAGGTACTAAACAGCTATTGACGATCCTTATATATTCCTAAATACATACATATTATAGATACAAGACACCCAGTCACAGAACAAATGATCATGCACATCACACAAATATTTGTCCTGGGTGGGAATGGAACTCACGACCTCCACGATAGCAGTCAGGGGCACTATTATAACCACTACAGGCCAACCAAAGATACACATTGTATATATTTCTAAATTCATACATATTATTATCATAGTCATACTTACTCAGGAGAGACTATGAGAACACCGTCTAGGTCTTGAAAATAAGTGTGGAGAGGTGAAGCAAGTATTCCTAGCACAAAGAGAAGACTCAGCACCACCTTCCTTGTGCGAAAAGTTCTGCACGTCACGAAGATGGTAGCTGCCATGAAGTAGAGTTGTGTGTCCGCTGCCAGAAACCTGGTGGAGTAAAGATAATTCAAGGCATACCTCCCTATGCAGTGTACTGGGCCAATCGTGGGTCAAACGAAACTGCTTGGGGTTATTTGCAGTAAAAAATATCTCTGTGGCAGAACTACTTACTATCTATCTCCTTAGAAGTTATGACTATTAAAATTTGAGTGTTTCTTTAGAAAATAGCATAATTTGTTAAAAATGTGTAATTAGAGTGTAACGGGAACCTATTTTATTGAAACAAAAAATGGTGATCTCAGGTACCCATTGATTGATTTTTGATTATTGACTTCGCCTAGTTATCACTGGCTTCAAAAAAGGTGAAAGAAAACATCTTGAAGAAACCCTGATGCCTGAGAGAGATTCCTCGACGACATGTAGTTCTAAGTTCTAAGTCGGCTGCACTATGCAAGCGGCTTAAAAAAATTACACCAAATTGGATTGGATCATATTGTTGTCCAAACTAAATAAATAAATTAGTCACACCAAAAGAAGATGATATAAAATAAAATAAATAAATATTCCACAACTTTTCACACAACGCCATTTAGTCCCAAGTTAAGCATGAGAGCTTGTGTTATGGGTACTAAACAGTTGATAAACATACTTATATATATATTTCTAAATACATACATATTATAGATAAATTACACCCAAACACAGAACAAATGATCGTGCTCATCACACAAACATTTGTCCTGGGTGGAAATCGAACCCACGACCTCCGGCATAGCAGTCGCCAGTCAGGGTCACTAACTACTACACCAACAGGCCAGTCAATATGATATACCTAAGTATTTTGCTGTTTGCGCAATGGAGGAATTTAATGGGTTTTACTTAATTAGAATCGTTCCCTAATACTAGTTCTAGGTTACGGTTCTAGTTCAGTCTGATAACATCAGCTATCTGACAGCGAGAGTCCTGATAAAGTCGGAAAATTAAAAAAAAAAAGTTAATTTTGGTATAAGTAGCAAGTGTACGTTATTATGCATAGTATAAGGAAAAGTCCTTCAGCGCGCCCGCGTCTGTCTGTCTATCTGTTATCGATTAACTCAAAAACTACTGCACTGATTTTCATGCTGTTTTCGCCAATGGATAGAGAGGTTTTTGAAGAAGGTTTTAGTATAAGTATAATTTGTCAAGGTTTCGTAAACATTGACTAGAAAATAATAATATTTCTTGGAGGTGTCCGAAAAAAATAAGCCGTCTGGGAGCTGGGCGCGAAAGCCGAAATCCACGAGAGCAAATCCGCGGGAATCATCTAGTTAAATCATCTACATAAAACTTGTTATTTGACATTACAAATTCAATTAAATTTACTTAATTGATTTGTGTAGCTGTATAAAGGGAAATTTAAAGCAACATACCAAGACTGAGGCATACATTCAGAGTTGTCGAAGTAATTGTTAATGTACAGGAGATGTTTCCACCAGTCCCGGCGGCAGTCGCTCAACTCGTTGCCAATCACTCTCTGTAAATAAAATTTGTTTAGTTTTTTATTTATTTCTCTCTATCTCATAAAACACAAACATATCATAAACATATCTCTATGTATTCATATGTGCTTTCTAAGTTGATCTTAGACATCAGTAAAGAAAAAACCTTGAATTATAGTTATTATAAGTTTGAAATTGCCATATATGAAAGGCTTGTTTCATGTTATAATTACTAACCCTTACCCGCGACTTCGTTTGCGGGGAAGAAACCTAATATATCATGACACTCGCCAATTAAAAGAAATTTTTGACTCGGATAAGTATTCCGAAGATTACCGCTTACTTAGTGTGCAAACAAAATTTACCTTTGTACAGACGCCAGCACATCAAGTTACCCCAATGTGACAAATTTCTTTTATCGTTTTTCAACTTTATGTCAAACACAAATATATATATATATATGTATATATATATTTTTTTTTATTTGGTTCATATTCAATTGCGAAAATTTTACACATTGGGGTAACTTGATGTGCTGGCGTCTGTACAAAGGTAAATTTTGTTTGCACACTGAGTAAGCGGTAATCTAGTACCAATATATCAAAATATAGCCCATGTTACTCAGTTATACTATTTACCGTACTTTACGATGACTATAGGTACTATACACTACTAATTTTTAATTACTACAAATACTTAAAGGGCTTATTCTAGACAGTCTTCTCATTATAATAATATTTGTAAAGTATCAATAAATAATATTCATAAACAGCAAAGTTATTAGCGTTTGTATATATCCCAAAAAGTCACCCAATTTATGGAAATATTGTACAGGCTATTCATGACATTGTAGTATTATTATTAATCGTCATCTCTCGTTCACGTTCGCGTGATCTCGCTCAAGCATGCCCGCCTCCAACAGCTGTTTTCGTTATTTAAGTTTTACTAAATAGTGGAATGCAAAAACTGTTTTTTTTTGTGTACTACTTAAAACTTAAGTACCTTCCAATAGGGTCCTGTTGCTATCCTTCCAATCCAAGTTGCTGTCAAGGCTAAGATGACCGCGTATGATGGAGTCAATCTGTAACAAAAATATTTGAGTACTTTAGCCGTACCTTATTTTTGTTACGGAGAGTAACAAATATTAAAAAAAAATCTTTTTTGCAAAAAATAAAACCGACTTAAAAAAACACTAACCGTTGTAAAATAACTCTAAATTAGGAAGTCTGTGGCTTTGGTGGATTTGTCTTATTCATGATGGGCCACCGACTTCCGAATTTAGAGTTATTTTACAACGGTTAGTGTTTTTTTTTAGGTCGGTTTTATTTTTTGCAAAAAAGATTTTTATTTTTCCATTTTTAGTTGTTCCCATATAAATATTTGCCATGAATTTATTTTTATATTGTTATTTGTTAACAATACATGTCATGGTAATAGGGTTATCCACTTATCCCTAATAAATGAAACTTAACATACCCAACTGTCGAAATCTATATACGCAGATGTGTACACATCTGCGTACCCATCAAAGCATACAGGCGTGATGATACGTCATGATGTTGTATAAACAATAAATATCCAAGCGATTCCAGCAATCACGACAGATTTGCCGTCTATTTTTGAAGAGTTCCATTGTATATCTCCGAAGATCAGCACCAGATCTTCACCAAATTAAAATGGGACCACCTCGGGAGTATACTCTTTCAAATAAAAAAACAATTTTGAGAATCGGTCCACAAATGGGGGAGAAATCGCGTAACAAACACAAAAAAAAAAAAAAACATACCGTCGAATTGAGAACCTCCTCCTTTTTTTGAAGTCGGTTAAAAAAACAAAAAGATGTCATTTTTTGTTTTGTTTCTCCTTTAGGGTTAAAATTTACGAGCATATTCATAAGAAGTTGGCAGTAGTATTTTAACAGCGCTAATGTTTTCTCATCTTTCTATGTATTTGTGTGTTATGTATTATATATGATATTTATAGTGTACCTACATGATTATGTATTAATACTTAAAATATGTATTAGTTTTGGTTTACCTTCTCTTATTTTAATTTAAAATTGCTTCTACCACTGCTTTTTTCTGCATCACCTAAAGGTTGACTGGTGGAAAATGCCTATGGCAATTAGTCCGCCTATGCACAGACGCCAGTACATCAACCTACCCCAATGTGTCATTTTTTTTATAGGTTTTCAACTTTATTCTTAATTCTATAAGGTTCATGTTCAGTTGGGAAAATTTGACAGTTTGGGGTAGGTGTGCTTGAAGTATTAAATTAATAAATATCGTAGGATTTAGATACAAATATAATTTTCTCATTTATATTTCAGTTCAAAAAAGGGTCTGAAGAACAAGAGAAATTAGGAGGAACACCGACTTTCAATTTCTATTCTTAGGTGTCCAGAAACTTGTTGGTACTAAACACATACTTAATACCAGTTTTTTCATAGTTTATTACAAGCAGTAACGGCAGCAAGTGCCTTGGTAAGTTGAGCTTGAACCTAATGCTTCCGCAATTATAGTTTTGTGAATGTACTATAGGTACTAAAGTAAAGTGAAGTAAAGTAATTTTTATTTTTTAAACGCTATTAAACAGTTGAATGGAAATTTATTTAAAAATTAATTGAGCGACTGCTGTTCTGACCTCCACAATCCAACTGGGTAACTAACACGATACTCCTTGATTAAGGCACGGGGGAGTCTTGATAATGTAGGTAATGAATGGTCATCCATCTACGGACCCACGTCGTCGAGCGTAGCTTAACCTTCGATCGATCGGTGAGGCTGTTATTCTTCAGCCACAAGCGCCCTCACAATCTGTACTAGAGACAATACTTAAACCTTTTTTTTTATTTTAGGACGTTAGGCTTTAACTCGCTGGAGGTGAGACGAGGTTTCGATCAAATGACTATAGCCTGCAAGACTTTACGGGGACGTATTGACTGTCCAGAACTCCATGGTATTTTCTGTGGACTATTTGTGCCCGAAATATAGGGTGACTGGTAATTAGTGACCGATACTTAAACACGTGACTGTATTCATGATTTCAATAAACTTTCCCAAAGAAACTTTTTTTTTATACACAATAACTTATAACACAATAAAATAAAAAAAACGCTGTTTGAAATTCCCGCACGCGGGCCTGTGATCGATCGCAGTAGGCACGAATCGGCATCTATCAGCTGATAGTCTGACCTCGGGAAGGGCAATAGCAACAAGTAGTAGTAGCGTCACCCGCTCCCCCGCCACCCCCCACCGCTCCCGTTGTGCAGTAGGCTGACGTAATTAAATGAATTAAAAGTTAATGAGTATAAAAAAAGTTTCTTTGGGAAAGTTATTCGTATTCATGAGTACAATCACGTGTTTAAGTATTTATCGGTCACTAAGTACCAGTCACCCTATAAGTATACTTACATAGGCCACCGTCAGAGCTGTCGGCACAACCTGTTTGCGCGACAGCCAGCCAAAACCGTACCCAGAGCCGAATCCCCAATTTGTCGTATTCCAAAAGGTGCTGAATGCCCTTCTTGCTGCCAACCCTGATTGTGATGTGTTTGCGGATGAATGGATTAAAATTATGCGTGTATGCCTGGTGTTCTGTGAGAGTAAGTATGCCAGGAAGTCTACTGTTCCACGTTAGTTTATTTATTTATTTATTTAATACTTCAAGCACACTAATGTACAAAGGCGGACTTAATGCCATAGGCATTTTCTACCAGTCAACCTTCAGGTGATGCAGAGAATAGCAGTGGTAGGTGCAATTTAAAATGAAAAAAGAAAAGTTAGTTTTAAGATTTTATAAATATGAATTAGTTTGTATAACTTTTATCGTAATTGTTATTGTTTCTATGTTACTTAGTGTAATTGGTGTTGTACCGTATTAAGTAACTATAAATAAATAAATTTATTATATTTATATATTTATTATTTATTACATTGTCAAATATAATTATCTACGAGTATTTCCCTTACCTTAACCATCTCATCATGAATTGTTTCGGCAGCATCTTCCACGAAGGCTCATATTTCTCTGAATATATCAACCAATTATAGACAAGTAGGAACGACGCGATTACCAAGAATGTCTGCATGATTAAGGTACCATTCAATAAGAAATGAAAGGGGCCAGCAATGAAGACCTGAAAATATAAACTTATTAACATAAACAATTAAACATAAAACAACATCACGCCTGTAATAAATACTTAAATATTCCACAACTTTTTCACACAATGCCATTTAGTCCCAAGCTAAGCTAAGGGCTTGTGTTATGGGTACTAAACAGCTGATAAACATACTTATATATTTCTAAATACAAACATATTATAGATAAATTACACCCAGACACAGAACAAATGATCGTGCTCATCACACCAACATTTGTTCTGAGTGGGAATCGAACCCATGACCTCCGGCGTAGCAGTCAGGGGAACTACTAGACCAACAGGCCAGTTAATTTTAGGGCCCTGGAAATGAGAAAACCTTTACCTTAATTGAAACTTACATTTTCTATCACCTTAGCGTCTTCAGGTAAAAAGACGCAGCTTACAATTGAATGACCTGAAGTGACCAAGACCATAGTCAGAACCCTGAAAGCAACAATATTTAATTAAAGAACAAAGTTTTTTACTCTACATCAATCAATTTAAAAATAAAATTTGACTTTCTTCTTAAAACCGAACAAAGTCAAAGTCGGTATTTGTTAGAAACTTTTTTCGATTGGACCAACATTGTATAAATCAAAATTAATTAAAATAAAATCTTGTAATAATAGGTCTTTACGTAATTGGAGATTAAACAATCAGCGTTTCAGATCTAATTATCTGTGGATTGGCACGTAATTGGAAATTCAAACTAATTTTATTAGAAAGCTGTATTATTCTAGTTTCAAAAGTCATTTGTTTTTAGATAGTGTTTCTTTTTTTATACTAATTGTGGTAGTTTTTAGCGCCATAGGTAAAATCAAAATACGAACTAACTTCGAAAATGGTTCCTGCATGGGATGTTGCTGCGCACACAACACTTAACACTGCTTGCGCAAACACCGTATATTGTTGGTTCAAAAGTTTTAAATCTGGAAGTTTTGAGTTGAAGTACGATACTTATGGTAGGCCAGTAACCATTGTCGACAACGACAAATTGATCCTATTCTATCTACGGCTAAACTGGCTGCGGGACTTGGAGTTAGTGTCAAAATAACATTGAAGCTCTACCATCAACTCAGAAAGATGAAAATGCTAGATGAGTGCATGGACAATCGCAAGACTTTTGCGTTAAACCTTGCATAGCCCTACTGAATCAGCTAAAACGAGGCATTTCTAAATCGAATTGTAACCTATGATGAAAATTGGATCCTGTACGACAACTGTAAACGTTCGCTTCAGTGTACCCAGGTACAGCACCTAATCAGCGCTCTACAAAAATCATTTCCGATGGCTCACAGTTCACGACAGACCATGGCAAAGCCACTATAGTAACAGCTGGAAGCTCTCCGTCACTCACCGTACATTCCAGCCTTGTCCCAACAAATTCCAACTTTTTTGAAAATTTCGACAAATTCTTAAGGGTAAAAATATTCAATACCCTAGAGGCAGTAGGTACAGAGGCCAGCATATCAAGTGTAATTATAATAAAATATCGGTTTCATATGAAAATAATTGATGTTTGGAAGAATAGCGAAAAAACTCCATATTAACTGCTTTAACTGTGTTACAATAAATGTGTGAAGACGATGTAGGTAACTCAATAAAATACGAAAGACATGTTTTGCCATAGATATCCGTGTTTTGCCAAAGGAGGACGTGTTATTGTCACTCATTAGTCATTAGTAATAATGTTATTGAACTTGACCTGATACCATGAAGACCTCTGAGCCGTCGCAGACGCGGATCTCTTCCATCTGCTGGAGTTGCCAATAGTTTGTTCCAATTACGTAATATTGAAAAACAATAGAGGTACCTAAAACCTAAAAAAATTAAAGATTTGAGGTATAGTCTAATACTTAAATATAAATTTTATACAAAAGATTAGGCCTACGAATCTATAAGATGATCCTACTCTAATATTACTTTTTCCTATCTATTATAGCAATTTGGAACCAGTCCATGAAGAATGAATCATTTGTCCCACTGGCTATCTGACAGACTGACATGCAACAGTAGGTATATTTCCAGTTCAATTCTTGTTACTGTTTAGAGTATTTAGAATATGCCTTAGAGTTTGCCTGTAGATTTGAAAAATAAAATTTGAAATTAATGTATAAATCAAACAAACCTTTTTCATATTTTTCCTTTATAGAAATGTAATCGTTAAAGGTTGCGACAATATTAATGAGTAATATTGCGATGCAGAACCATCCCACAGCCATCTCCACGTAATCCATTGACTGGAATTTCTCGCGTTTGGAACAAGCAACGTCATCCGACACTCTCGCCTTCAACTTGTATTTACTGTGTAAAGTTGCATTGGTGCATGCCTCAAGGGCCGATTTTAGGTCCTCTTTGGATTTTTTGTAGAACTTTTTGCATGTGGATGTGATGCATATCCCACGATGAAGTACCGTATGATTGTAGTGTGTAGGTGTGTGCTCTGAATATTCCTGCAAGAAAGCGTGAGCTAAATAAAACATCTGTGCTCAAACACCATTTTCCAAATTATGTAGCGGTTGGTTTCCAGTCTAACTCCTCCTAAATGATTACATAGAGAGACTGCCTATTTGAGCCACAAGGCAGTTACCGGGTAACACGATGCCCCTCGGTAAGTAAGACTGACTGTTAAACTTTCTAAGAATGGCGTCTGACGGCTTAACGTACTTACTGAGGCACGAAAGGATCTCGATAATGCAACGCATGGACTACCACGACCTTGGACTAGCATGTGTCCTTAACATCAACGCTATTATTATTTACTGAGAACTTAGTTTTACCCTAAGAAACATTGTTGCAAATTGTTCGGAACGTTCTAATACAATGTATAAATTATACAATGCTTGGTTAATGTTTGTTCGTCCCTATGTAATTACCCCTTGATCTTGTGAGTTTGAAACCGAACAATAAAGCGCTATTAAACTTGTTAATTGTAATTGTCCTCGCCTACGTTGATAGCACCTGCTATTAAGTATTTATATACCTACATGATGTCCTGAATGAAAAGTATACATTTTTTAAACCCCAACGCAAAAAGAGGGGTGTTATAAGTTTGACCGCTATGTGTGTGTGTCTGTTTGTCTGTCTGCCTGTTTGTCTGTCTGAAATTTTACGTAACGTCGGGGTACCGCTAAAATAAGTACCTACGAGTACTAGGAACATTCCTTACTCAAGCGGTACCCAGACGTAAAGAAAAATCATGGCTCAACGATAGGAAAGTGTTATTTTTAACTTTTTAAAAGTTTTACTTTTTTAGCGGTTATGAAATTTTTAATATAATTTTTAACCCTAATCAGTCACACTACCCATTTAGAATTAAACAATAATCCTTAATGGATATGATGGATATTGTTGTTATGGACTACTTTTATTTTTTAACCGACTTTCAAAAAAGGAGGAGGTTCTATGTTCGTGTGTATGTATTTTTTTTTTTTTTTTTTTTTTTATGTATGTTACCTGATTTCTCCCCCATTTGTGGACCGATTCTCAAAATTCTTTTTTTATTTGAAAGAGTATACTCCTGAGGTGGTCCCATTTTAATTTGGTGAAGATCGGGTGCTGATCTTCGGAGATATACAACGGAACTCTTCAAAAATGAACGGCAAATCTGTCGTGATTGCTGGAATCGCTTGGATGTTTATTGTTTATACAACATAATGACGTATCATCACGCCTGTATGCTCTGAGGGGTGGTACGCAGGTGGGTACAATATACCTAGATTTCGTCAGTTAGGTATGTTAATTTTAATTTATTAGGGATTAGTGGAAAACCCTATTATGATGACATGTATTGCTAACAATTATTAACAATATAGAATAAATTCATGGCAAATGTTTTTATGGTAACAACTAAAAATGGAAAAATAAAAAACTTTTTTGCAAAAAATAAAACCGACTTCAAAAAAACACTAAACGGTGTAAAATAACTCTAAATTCGGAAGTCGGTGGCCCATCATGAGTAAGACAAACCCACCAAAGCCACAGACTTCCGAATTTAGAGTTATTTTACACCGTTTAGTGTTTTTTTGAAGTCGGTTTTATTTTTTGCAAAAAAGTTTTTTATGTATGGAGTTTGTGGTTATGTTATGACAATCGCACGGGTCATTCGAAGCTACGCTTGCCGAGGTCGTTGAGTAGTTGGTTTCGGCTGTCATTTGTAGGTTTTTGACAGTCGTTTTCGGGTAGCCTCGAAAGTCTGAGTTACACAGTCACACGGATTGGTTGTGGATGGGATAGGCAGTCGCGTGGTACTCAGCTGCACTTGGTCAGACTGGCAGATGACTCCAAAATAGATGGGAAAAGGTAGGTAATGAAATGAAAAGAAATAATATTTATTTCTGTAAGTAAATCTTCCCAGATTGCACTTTTACATGTAATTTTTTTTTAAATAAAAAAAAACAAAACAAAAAAATAAATTAAAAAAAATCCAAATGCAAATTTCAAATTGAATGATCCCTAAGAAGTTTCTTTCGGCATTTCTTCATGTCCAGACATACGAGTAAGATTGTAATAATTTATTTTAGCGAGTCAAACGATGCAGGGAAAAGTCTTGAAAAGCCTTCTGAAGAAAGAATCATTTTAGCTTTGAGTTGACCTGTCCCGAGACGGCATGCATATATAGATGTAGATGATAGATGAAGATGTATGTATTGACAACTTAACTATATTCACTAGAGATGAAAATAAAAACGAATGACTACCCCTAAAATATGCCTTCAAAAAACTCATCCGTATCGCAGTTACATTCGCTGGCACTGGAAGTGTACCTACTGAAAAGACTGGCGGCATTTCCACTTTTATGGCAATGCTTATTCTTTGTAAATGCTTATAAATGTCTTGATGGCCCATAAGTTAAGGCGCCTACCTCTCATGCACGAGGTTGTGGTTCAAATCCGGGCAATCAGGGGTACCAATGTGACTTTTACAATTTACATGTTTTTCTAAGTTTATCTAAATCTTAGACATCATTGACATCGGTAAAGGAAAACATCGTGAGGAAACCTGGACTTATAGTTAATATAAGTTTGAAGTCGCCAATCCGCCTTGAGCAAGCGTGGTGATCAATGCTCGAGCCTTCTCTGTATGAGAAAGAGGCCTTTGCCCTGCAGTGGCACAGTAACAGGCTGCATGGTATTATTATTTATTATTATTATTCTTTGACCAAAGCCAGCCAGTGTCAACTAAGCTACTAGGTTTTAGGTATGTTTTTTGTGTTGAGGACTCACCTGCATCATAGTCAAGAGCGGGCTGGGCTCTTCTGAGACCACGACGAAATCTGCCGTGCAGTACAGTCCCTCGGGGTCGTCGAGACATACCTCGTAGTCGTCCAATAGAAACAGAGGAGGCATGAGCGCGTAGTCTTCATCTACAAAATGGTGATGATTTATCACATGGACACGATCAGATGTCGAGGTTGGTAGAAACCACAGCTCAATATCCTCCAATACACCTACAATAACGGAGTGACTTTTCGCAATAGCAATGTTCCCTTTAATTGTTTGGTGAATTTACAACAAAATTGGTTCAATTTAAATTGAAACTTAAATATATTTTTTAAAGTCTCTGTTTTACTTATACCCCTCGCATTACGTGGGTGTTTAGTAGTAACCTTTTATTGCAATTTAAAATCGTTCCATTTTACATCTAACCTCTTTTACTCTTTTGTTTTAGAAATTATATTCTGCCTCGTCCAAAGACTCCTACACATTCTATTTTATTCATCTTGGATATTATGTTGCAGTAAGGCACATATTATTCACTAATTTCATATAAAAAAAAAACAAAAAGTTTAATTCTCGAATAGTTATAACAATGGGTGGTAGTGTTTACGGTTATAATATGACGGTTTTGTGTTCTAATCCTTGCCTTGCTATTGAGAAAAGAAAGCTCTAATAAAAAGACTTTAATGCCCCATTAGAAATAGTAAACATAAAGTAACACTACTATGGTGAAATGTTACATGAGCTTTACATTTCTTAGAGGACGCAATTTAATTTTTGGGTCAATAGAAGCTTAACCCCAAGTTTTTGGGATTGCAACCCTTGTCCCCTTGCCGCCATCTTGGAAAAAGGGGAATTGTAACATTTCAATGGATTACCTACATATATCTTTTCACTACATAGCTACTCGTGACAGTTATCAAAGTTTATAAACGAATTCGACTTATAATTTGAATAAATTAAGGGTGCTGCTATTTTGTAAAAAAATTAGGTGAAGTGAAAGCGTATTTGATTAAATACGCTTTCACTTCAGCTATATTTTTATATATTTATTCTTTGTTTTTTTTTTTACTTTGATCTACTTACAGAAATTAATATCATTTCATTCACAGGTTAAAGCAAAAATGACTAAAAAAATAAATATGTAAATAATAAGAAAAAGTTTACACAAAATTTCTACTCAGGGGGAGTCCAGGGCCATGAATTCAGTGCCTGAAATCATGGTATAAATGAACGTTGATGTCACTACTACACTGTATTATTCACACAACGTAATCATTACCTTCTAGCTCATATATCACCGCTGAGGAACTTCGTAACAAAACGAACAATAACAACTTCGTGAACATTTTGCTTCTATACAAATTTTACGCTACACACGACATTTTCAAATAAAGTCCAATGCAACACTAAGTTCTTTGATTGTTTAGGTTTAAATGAACTTAATCAAGATCTTGTTTTTATATTTTGCCTCTCATAAAAGGGTTAATTAATCATCTACATTGTTGATAATAACTTTGACTTTTAGGGTTCCCTTTTATTAATTTCACTGACACTAGACAGATCACACACACACACACACAGATCAAAAATTCCCCAATTGATTGTTTTGACTGGAGTGTTGATCTAGTAGTTAATGGCCCTGACTGCAATGCCAGAGGTCGGGGTTCGATCCCCACCAGGACAAATGTTTGTGTGATAAGCACGATCATTTGTTCTGTGCCTGGGTGTAATTTGTCTATAATATTATAATGATAATAATAATTTACCTCGGGTGCACTTGTCCAGTGCATAGGTACAGGGAAAATCTGCGGTTGGTGCCGTATTTTATTAAAAACGACGATAGGCCTCTGCGAGTTGGCTTAGGCCCCTCGTACGCCTTTCAAAGAACCGAAACCCAAAGGTTCCACTATGTGCTAGCGGCCGTTTCAGAGGGCCCATTACTGAGTGTCCAAATCACCCCCTGCCATTTTGTCCGTGTATTTATAATGCATTGATGAGGCAGGGGCCATAGGCCTTCCATAGTACTAAGTAACCAGTTCACCTTATCCACCCCTAACCCATAGCCCAATACATTTGTTGCTTTAGTCTGCAATAGTCCTGCACTAGTCGTAGGTTTTCCTTGGGTGCATTTGCATAATGCATACAGGGAAAATCTGCGATTGGTGCCTCACTTTAATAAAAACGACAAAGGGCCTCTGCGAGTTGTCTTAGGCCCCTCGTACGCCTTCCAAAGGTCCGGAACCCAAGAGTTCCGAGAAATAAAAACATAATATGATATAAACGAAATAAAAATGGTTTGTTTTTCATCCACAAATAACACTTTATTCGTTAAACCCCGGAAGGACACCGGTGTCCGCCTGTCATTGTCTTTCTATTGTGTCTCTAATTACCTTAATTGAAAGGTTAATAACTAAAAACTTACGACAAGTAATAATTATATATTTTTAGGCAATGTTTTTAGGCCTTTACCTTTAGTTAGTCGCCTTTCCTTCATCCTCTCACCGTGACCAAAAAGGCAAGTAATTAATGGCAGATATAGGTGCTATCTTACGAAGTTTTTCACATGCATCATTGGGGACAAGTCACGGATGTGTAAACATTCACAATATTTACACATAAAGGTGTAAAATGATAATTTTACCGTAGAACCACGTATTTACACGGCCTGGTCTGTCTCAATGTTAAGTATTACTCATAATTTGTTAACATTGTAATCCATATGTTTGACCTTTGACTGCAGAAATAAGACAAAAGAAAACTGAATCATTCATCTGTTTTTGCTGGTTAATTACAGAGTATTTTCTTTATGTTACATTACGCCTGTATTTTCATTAGAGTTAGGTAGAGGTTTAGGTAGAGAGTTAGGTATTTTGACAGTTATTATTTATTTATATATTGAATTGACCAATGAATACTTAATGTACCTAAGTATAAATATATCATACAAGCGATAAGCTCTAGTCATGGGCTTGTGACTTAATTAATGGGCTATGTTTAAGTCCCATGTAATAGGAGTATATTGTACCTTTTGATAAGAACCGGGCATAGATCCAGATTCCAGGCTGTTAGTAAGAAAATACAAAAGAAAAAAATAACCATAAACGCTGCCTGACCTAGCAATTGAACCCAGGATACAGTAGTGCTTGCAGCCACTAGACCAACAAGACAGCCTGGTTAAATACTAAGACTTAGTAGGTAATCAAAAAGCTCCGTTCTAGTTCTTGGCCTGATACTGTTTACACTTTCGGGAAGTTGGTGCGGAAGGCCACGTGTATGTACTAATTTAACGAGCAACTAATTCATTTGTTCAACCGGACGCTGATTAGATTGTGAATTGATTAAAATAGTATTCTGCTAATCTTTAAATTCGTTTTATTTACATTCTGAGTCCCGAACGAACGGTGTATCTTTTTGGTTGTGCACAGAAAGCACGGATCAGCGTCGATTGATATTTAAAATTTAAAAAAGTAAGTAATACGAAAAAACTATATGTCGAAACCATTATTTATAGACAGCGCGTTTCACCGAAAACGTAACAAAGAATTAATACGGTGTACAATAAAGAGTATTCTATTCTATTCTAATATTAACACTAGCATAAGTCATGGTGTGTTTTGTTTGGACTTAATAATCTTCCGGTCGCAATAATACCGCTGTCTATATGGTTGCCTATTAACCTAAGCAATTGTTTAAAATATGCTTTTTTTTTATTACTGATAGGCATGCGTTTGACCACTATCTCACGCTTGCCTGATGATGCTTTATTAAAAGCGTTGCATCAGCTCTCCAAATATTGATAAACTAAGCCTAGTGGTTTCAAGACCTTTGCCTACTTGAATTTTAATTTATGAACTTCATTAGAGACGCGGTGAGAGAATATTATTGGTGCGAAAGTTTTTTTTTTTTTTTCCTTATCCTAGTGTACATCAAAATGATGGACCCTAATCTTATTACAATCTAGCCTCGTATATAGACTAATAAGTAATTTAATTCTAACTTAAACTGTTAAAAATATTGTCTTTACGTACTAAGAATGTGTCCATTGGCACTTTTCTTATTGTCTCTATTAAGGCGAATACACTTTTTCTTGTGTTTTTTTGGTAACACTTGTGCTACATTACACTATTCACTTACACTAGCACTAAACACTAACTCGAACGGGTTTGTTCTTTTTAGTCATGGTGTAGGTAGTAATTTTGGTGCGAAAGTGACATCACGTATTTCGAATGTATTTGGTTTAACCGATTGTTCCCAACGAGTCTCACTGTAACGTGTAACAGTGTGACTCCTATAAAAATAAATTCCCAAGCAAACCAACCACCTGGTCAAATCACTGCGTGAAAATGTAGGCGTAGTGACGACGTATTGAGCTGTCATTTCATACTAATGCTAGGCATCGATTGTTCCCAACGAGTCACACTGTAACCTTAGCAGTGTGACTCGTTGAGATTTTTTTTCTCAA
This sequence comes from Euplexia lucipara, assembly GCA_921972225.1. NCBI lineage: Eukaryota > Metazoa > Arthropoda > Insecta > Lepidoptera > Noctuidae > Euplexia > Euplexia lucipara. The sequence continues at coordinate 20,812,750 of OV179159.1, forward strand.
CCAGTCACACTGTTACTCGTTGGGAAAACTCTTTAAAGATCGTTCCCAACGAGTCACACGAGTGACTGGTTGGGATTTTTTTAAAATTGTTCTTCCAACCAGTCACACTGTTACTACGCCGGCCGCTGCCAAGGCACCTCTCGCTTCGCTCGCTCGGCTCGTGCGAAGGAGGTCATACACGTTACGGTGTGACTCGTTGGGAACGAACTTTAAGAAGTTTTCCCAACGAGTAACAGTGTGAATGGTTGGGAAAAAAAATCCCAACGAGTCACACTGTTACGGGTGACTCGTTGGGAACAAACGCTAGGCATTGACAGTTTTCTTCACCCAAGTTTTCATGGCGTGAATTTTACTGAATCGACCGGCAGATCATGAAATCTAACACACCTACTATGCGTTTCAAACAAAGACATTCAATACTTACTACAGGCGGACATCATGAACAATATTTTCATCCAAAACTTGTGTCCTAGAGTCCAAGTGGACACAAGTTTATGAGTTTTTTTTAGTACACTCCGCTGCCGCTCCAATATTCATTTATATGATTCTAGATGGCGTTACTGAGACATGAGATATTTTTTTTTCTATAACATTTCCTTGACATGCCCACTCTATAGTATTTTAAATCTTTTCGGTTTCTAATGAGAATAGGAACATCAATGAACTCTATCTGTCAGATGAGACTTGAAAAGTACGCTCCATTTGACTAATTCATTTGTGACATTTTTTCATTTTGAATAACTGGGACTCGGTAAAACAAGAAACATCTGTACTCCGTTCGGGAATCGAACCCGGTTTTTTTGAAAAAAAAAATAGAGACAATTTTAACGCAAATTCACCACATGAAGATACAAAATGCAATTGTAAGATCGTTACCTAAACGTGTTGAATATTGTATTGAAAAAGGCGGTGGTCACTTCGAGCACCAACTAAAGTAAATTAAAGTATGTGCAGGAAACAATGCATTTTATTCATTTTAAACATCATGTTTCATACAGACATTTACTGCTTAAGACCTACACAATCGATATCTAAATAGAAATAAGTGTAGGTTTTTTTTTACAAAATAACCGGGTTTGATTTCCGAACGAGTACAGATGTTTTTTAACATGTATGAATGCAGTTTCTCTTTTTATTAAAATCGAAACATGGTTCCTCAGAACAGATCTTCGTATGTCTTATAGTTTCAGACTTTCCCATACTGACCCATTTGAATGAGACAACCTGTATACTATTATACTAATATTATAAAGAGGTAAAATTTGTATGTTTGTAAGTTTTATGTAGGGGGTAATCTTCGGAACTTATGATCCAATTTTAAAAACTATTGTACTGGTGGAAAGCTACACTATTCCCGGTGGACATAGGCTACTTTTTATCCCCGTATTCCCACGGGAACGGAAACTACGCAGGTGAAACTGCGTGACGTCTGCTAGTTCTTTAATCATTCAAAAAGTGCTGAATCTCAGCCTAGTTTGAATAAAAACTTTTGATTTTGAACAACCTACATGTGTGACTCGATATGGAAGTGGTTAAAACAGGTGCAGGCAACTGAATTATGACTTGCTGTAGAGCATCTTCCCAGCAACTCCAAGTATTTTTTTTTTATAATTTTGATGGGGTCTCTGTGGGACATGACGTCAAAATAAAAAAACTAAATTAAAAGTCATATATTGAAATTAGGCTGAGGATCAGCACTTTTTGAATGTCAAAATTACGTAAGACAGTCCCCTAAGAGGCCCGCCCTTCGCCACTTTCTAATGTGTGTGTCAGAAGTGCCGTTACTACTGGTTCTCATTGTAGTGGACTCATCAGCACCTACAGATTGCAGTCAGTAAACTTCGAAATGGCAGTCACCATTCACATGTCGAGTTTTGATTGTAATAATGAACTGAAAACACTATTACTTAAGTATACAGTTAATGAAACAAGAACAAAGGTGAAACATTTATTTGATTTAAATTTTAGTGGTATCCCGTTCCCCGTCGTCCCCGCGCCTCCCATGCGCAAGCGCAGCGCGGATGAGTCCGGCGGCGGGCGCCTCCACGCACACGAACGCGATGCCGGCGCATATGTATGTGAGGAAGATGGTCGCAGACAACACTGTGAACTGAAAAAGGAAAGAAGTTTTACTAAATAAAATAAACTCAGGTTTTTCCTTTGCTGGAACGCCACCTAGTAGGTACGATTATTATTATAAAAAAAATAGATTGACAACATGGATTACATTACTTTACAACAAAGACATTCAATACCTATAGACCGGACATCACGAACAAAATTTTCGTCCGAAAAAGTGTGTCCTGCTGGATACAAGTCTATGAGTTTTTTGTAGTACGCTCGGCTACCGCTCCAATATTCATATATTATTCTAGATGGCGTTACTGAGACATGGAATCAAAGTTTTTCTATGACATTTCCTTGACATGCCCGCTCTATAGTATTTTAAATCTCTTTGCTTTAAAACATACCTATACCATACAGAAGTACAATCTGACAGTGGGTTATTTTCATTTTATTTCTTTAAGTTGACAGTTTATAGGTAAAGAAGCCCAATGAAGTTTTCATAACATCACGCTTGTTATCCCCGAAGGGTTAGGTATACTTGTATGTAGTACTTTCACATTTCGCCAGTTACGTTTAAGTTTGGGGCATAAATCCAGACTCGAGGCTACTACTGAGAAATTTCAAAATAACGCATTGCCCGATGGAAAAGCTAAACAACTAATAAACCAACGAGGAAGTTAAAAGTTTTCACTGACAATACTAGGGTACCACAGGGTTAGGTAGATGATACATACCACGTAGTAGTCAGACATGTGTACGGGCTGCGTCTGCGCACCGATGAGTCCGCGCTGGAACAGCGTGTGCAGTAGGAAGGCGCTGTACGACACGCGCCCCGACCACGTCCAGCCGCGCCACTCTATGATGCCGCGGTACACCGCTGTCATAATAATAATTTAATTCACTCATATACTTAGCTAACCTGCAAAACTAAGTTCCGTTTAAACTTATACGTAACTATCGACCTACTACAAAAGTTTAAGAAATTAATTAGTGTTCTTCTTTCTGTGCTATTTTTTTTTAGTCAACTTATTTTTTTTTATTGCTATCGGTGTTTGCCGCCTTATATTGTACACTTAGCCTAAATCTATGTGACGTAACAATTAATTAATAAATAGTGTTAGTAACAATACACCGTGTTTTAATGGTTGTTTTCCCGCTGTAGCAACTTTTACTAACTCACCCTAAAATGTCATAAATAATATCAGGTGTTTCGTACGAAATTCAATATTTTACCAAAAGGAAATACCTATATGAAACGGCTCATATATTTTTTGATATTTTAGAGTCAGTCCCAAAGTAAAAGTTGATCATAATGATTAGTACTTAGGTGCTGCTGAGGGAAAATCATCATTTAAATTTCATGGTGTATACTTCCGAACTAAGTTTATACATATACAAAGACAAAAAAAAAACAGTTTATTGAAGTGACTTGTACGAACTTTTACAGTAAATCTTGTATAGTAGGGACCTCCTTTTAAGTAAAAGATATATTGTGTTGAAGTTCCGCTCTTCAATTACAATTTATATGAAGTGGTAAAAGTGATGTACAGAATAAAAAATATAAAATTAAAATAAAATTACAAGAAAATTTCAAATTTTCGTTTATAACCGGCGACCACATGTTTGAACAAACGTGTGGTCGCCGGTTGCGAGTCCTGACCTTCCTTAAGATCACAAGCTCTGAGCAGTACTTACTTTCGAACTGGAACACGCTGCCGAGCAGGATGGTGAGCACGAGCAGCTGGAACAGCGGCTTGTAGAGCGCGGCGTACAGCACGCGCACGCCGGCGCGCGCGCGCCCCGCGTCGCTGTAGAAGGCGCCGCCCGACAGGATCAGCGCCACGCCCAGCGGGAACGCCAGCCACATCACCCAGCGGTGCCTCTGATGATGCAAGTACAGTTTGCACATTTTAAGAGCGCTTACATAATTTCTAAAATATTGACGTGTAAAATATATCGCCTCGGTTGCCGATTTTTTTTAAGCCATTGACTTCGTGGAAACACAGGAAATGTGTTACAGGAAATCGGTGCATCGCGCGCTATTTGATTTGACCAATGAGTGCGCGCGGTAGTGAAAAGATCGTCTGCCAACATAGTGTGTCATTAGTTGAAAAACTCCATAAGGTACTCTTTATGTTCATCAAAAAAAAAAAACATGATTTACATATATTTTATTCTTTATAGGAAACTGTTTCTGATCATACCCGATTATTTTTTTCAGGATTAATGCTATTATTGTGTATTTCAGTTACTGTTAGGCGTGCTCATTTAATGGCCTGTGTAGTCTGCTTTCCGACTATGTTGACAGAGCTTGAATCTCACTTCACAAAGTTTCAGACAACTTGACACAAAAACAAATATAAAAATAATATAAATATAATACATTTAAGTGATAAATGATGATTTTTATATTTTATAGTCACTCAAAACGGTACAACACTACGATACTAAGACTACTAACATAGAGACAATTTGCAATTACAATAACGATAAAAACTAAATAAAAATTAAAACCTTAAAACTAACATGGAACAGTAGACTCTCTGGCATACTTCTTCTCACAGAACACTGGACATAAGCATAATTTTAATCCATTCATCCATAAATACTTACATCACATTCAGGGTTTTTACAAGGGCATTCGGCACCTTTAGAATACTACAAATCGGGGATTCGGCTCAGGCTACGATGATGATGGTAAAGAGGCAGTAACCCACCTTGTATTTGTCAAGATCTTTGCCATTCTGCAGGTGGTAGGCGAGGAAGCCTCCTGCCATCCCGAGGATGTAGGTGGACATATTCGTGTGGCCACGGATGTACAGGAGACGGAAGGTATCGTCTGTTGCGTAAAGGTTGCGGTATGATCTGAAGTAAGTTATGATTGAAAGGTTAAGTGGTGGTAAATTTAGCAATGCTAAGCCTTAGAATAAAGACTATAATGTGAAAAACATTGTGAAGGTGATCATTATTTAACACCTTAAGCCTTAAAGGTAGTCCTTATTATATGCCTAGCCTTTTTCTAACTACGTTGGGGTTCCAGTCTTCCCCGATGCAATTAAATACCAGTATATTGATTGGAGCAAATGAACAACCCAGTAATTGAGTAGCAAGTAGTGCGAAGCCCAAAAATCTTGCTTTTTATTAGGATTGATAATATTTTTTTATATACAGGGTGTAAAAAGGCCGATCACATAGCCGATAACCACACATTCGGTACATATAATTAAGTATTTTTAGCTAAAAAATAATGCTGGGAAAATACTTTTTTTTTCATCTTTAAAAAGAGATGGTTTTTATTGCGCGCATTGCATAGCGCGACAACGCAACGCAACTTTCGATCAGCTGAGCGTATGGCCACTCGCGCTTGGTCGTTGACTCGACCGGCCCTCTTGTTTAGTATCCATTGCATTTTTGTAACTTCAAATGCGTAATTTGTTTTAAAAATCGATAATTTTGATAATGTTTGTTCAGAAGAAACTTTACTAATGATACTTGGAATACAATTTCGCAAAAAAAAAACGAAAAAAAATATTGCTCTTTGACCTTCAATATCTTCAAAACCAGTGAATTCCCAGGTATGTTCTAGAAGAAAAAAAACCATCCCAGTGATGGGTAGAATAAGTAGTTTTCGTTTACGTTAAGGGTCTTATTACACCCTGTATAATGGGTCTACTCTTGAACTCAATTTTGTCCTGCGGTCAGAGATGAGATCGACGAGAAGCCTATTAACTCGCGACTTAAACAGATTGGGGACACCGATGCAGGCAGGGAATTCCACTATTTTCAATAACTCTAGTCATATGAAACACTGGTATTCAGCTAAGGTCTATAAGGTATATATAAAGTATGCTAAGGTCGTCTTCTACTCTATGCAGATACGCTTAGACTAGAAGCCGACCTTAGCATAATCGTAAAAAGAAGATGGGAGATGGGGAGAGGCAGATAAGCGGTATATAAAGCTTCACTTCAATAAACAATTGACAACTTACTCAGGAGACTGTATAACCACTGCATCCAGGTCTTGGAAGTAAGTGTGTCCAGCAACGATAGCCAGAGCGATCACAAACAGAATGGACAGAAGAATAGCGCGGGTCTTACACTTGCGAGCGACGATGCATACCAGCAGGCCCAGGCAGAAGAGTTGTGTGTCTGCTGCCAAGTACCTGGAGATTGTAAAATTGCTTGTGTTATTTTTCGGGGATTGTAGAATCAAGTCCTTGAGTATGCGAGCATTGATTGGAAGGGACAACTCAAATACGTGTGGTTCTTTCTGCAAAAGATTATCTTATATACTAATCTGAATGGTTCTCACTTGATCTAACCAAGATAATGTCTGCAATTTAAAAGAAATTGTAGTCCGTTTAAGTGTTTTTTCACAGTAATCAGAGAGGGAAACACCGACCAAATAAGATTGAAAAAAAACTTTAATAGTTTGACACGTAAACCAATTTATTATGCTGCAGAAATGACTTCCTTGGGACATATGATTAATGATGTGATAACATAAATTTGGCAAAAGAAGATGTAGAACGAGACAGAAAGTATTACATAAAAGGAATCGTCAGGATCGTGGCATTTCTTGTTTTAAGTTCGCAGAAATAAACTCATCCCCTGTACTTTTCACAATATTTAACAAAAGCAATATGATCTCACCAAGTCTGAGGTTGGCAGAAGGCATCGTCATAGACGTAATTGTTGATGTACAGTAGCTGCGCCCACCAGTACTGGCGACACGCCAGCGCCTCTGACGTCACCACCAGCTGCCACAGCGGGCCGCGGAAGGCGTGCCGCATCCATGTCGATATGGTGAACAGTATGAGGGCATATATTGGTGTGAGTCTGCAAGATAAATACGTTGTACCAATTTAAGCAAGACGCAACTATTTAAATTAACCAAAGAGATTATAAACCCTTAGGACACAATAAAATTTTCAAAATGAATAAATAATATACATGGGTATTGGCCTTAAGTAGTAATCGAAGCGTGTCGTCACGTCAGGGGAACGCCTTCAACGGCACACAGAACCGCATCAAAATTGTTCCCTCGGTTTGGGAGCTACAAGCACACAGACAAACAGATAGCTCGTTAAACTTATCCGCCTATTTGCATAGTGGGTTAAGCCGTGATTCCATTAGGTAAGATTAGACATCACATTTTTTGCGTACAAGTTGCTTGCATTGGAAACAAGTTTTCGAGAATGTGCAAATTGCATGTAAGTTTTAATTGAGTAGGACATCATTGGTGGAAGACGTGCTACTGTGGTTGTTCGCAATTCGAAATGAGCAACTAACGTATGCGCGCTCAATTTGCACGTCATTAATTAATATAGGTACAAGTTCAAACCTACCCCATAAGTTGTGCTTAGCTTGTGTGCAGTTTGCAACTTGCGTTCAAGTTACTTGCCTAATGACGCCATTTAAAAATAAATGAACGTTATTACCTCAGCCATCTCAGAATGATCCCTTTTGGAAATTGCACCCAGCTGACTTGGTGCTTCTCCGTGTAAATTTGAAAGTTGTACGCAAGGAGGAAGCTCGACATGACGAAAAAAGTGTGCGTGACCAGGCTACCGTTGAACAGGATCTGCTTCAGAGGATCTTCGTATGCCTGAAACAGGCGCAAGAGAATTATGTTATTCATTAAACATAAACAAAGAAAAACAGTCATTTGGGACACGAACAGGTAATACAAGTTTTAAAAAAACATGCATTTTTTTAGTAGAATCGCAATTTCCCCTCTAGATAGTTTAATAGACGTACTTCAAAAATGGGATTTCAGTGGCGATCGCAGCATTCGCTTCAATTAGATTTTTTGATGTTGCAGTAGGTAAGCGTGCATAATAAATTGAAAATGATTAATAATTTCCTCATGATTTGGTTAATTTAAATAGAAAATTACGTAATAAAGATGTCGTTTATCTTATAAACCCTTACAAGATGGTAAAACTACTAGTTATATTAATTACAAAACAAATCTTACGCAGAAATAATGATAAAATAAAAACAATACAATTACGTTACGAAGTTCGCTAGGTGCAAGGTTCACTATAATTGTGCATACATAATTACAGGTTAACAACCTGTCTTTACCTAGGCATACAATAATAATCACTATTTTCCTCTTAAATGATTTTTTCTCAGAATAAGATTAGGTAATACTTTGATTGAATTGTCGCATTAAGAGAATGAATGAAAGGCGACTTATAAAGGTACTTGCTATGAGGCAGATGTATAATCATGTTTTAATGTTTTTTTTTAAATATGTATGAAGTAAGCATTTACAGAAATAAAAATCATTATTTTTAAAACGACAATAGAAAGATGCAATTTGGATGGCATGGTTATTAAATGCATTTTTTTTAAGGAAGAATTTTGTCTAATAACTTTGTAAATGTCGTCGATTTTTCAAGAGCTAAGTACGATTTGCGGAAACGTGTATGGAAGCTAGGTGATCCCTTTTGTTAATCTACCGAATGTTTGTTAATACTTGAAAAGTTCTTACCGTTTCAATATACAGTGGATTATCTACATAAGAATATGACATTATAAGAGTTGTGTGAGAAAACATCACACATAACATCGTCATGGTCCTGAAAATAAACAAATGAAAAAAGAAGGCTTTAGTGCGGTGGTAAAATTATGGGATCGATCAATCATCTAGTTAGGACATGGAGCATTTGCTCCATGAGTTAGGATTTTGGAAATTGTTCATACATTCTTTGACGATTAAAAAGATTAAAGATACCGGGCTGGTATCCGTAACTCCACGTCAAAGCGCGTATTTGGCGTGTGGGCTATTTGATATACATATATAATCTACCACGCGGGCCCAGTGCGAATTGGTAGATGTCACATGTCTTCGAATTTTTGGTTCTAGGACATGCCGGTTTCCTCACGATGTTTTCCTTCACCGTTTTTGATAGCAGTGGCGAAGAAATAAATTACACAAAGTAATGCGCCTGCCTGGGTTCGAACCCACGACTTGCTGTTCGTAAGTCGAGGCCGCCACCACTGGGCCACCACTGCTCTCTTCTTTGACGATTAAACAGTGTCTTCAATACGGAAAGCAATAATTCTTTTACTAAAGCATTATCATCCATGTATACTTTTCCCAACTATTTTCAGATCGGCTTCCAGTCTAACTGGGTGCGGTTAAATACCAGTGTTTTACATAAAGCGAATGCCTGTCTGACCTCCACAACCGTGTTACTAGAAAACATTGTTTCGTAAGACTTTCAGGCTTCTAACTTTCCGTAATAATTGGCAAATATCTAAGAATTATAAAAGTACTCTTAAAGGCACGAAGAAGTCTCCATATTATGTTATGGATTGTCACCCAGCCATGGATCGACTTTGGGAAGCATGGTCTTGGCCTCTACAACTTGTACTAATTAGTATCTATTTTTATAAACAAGTACCTTAATCCATAAAACGATTTCAGCCTCTCTAATCGGGGTTCCTTCCCGGTACTACTGGGTGCTATTAGCCTGTCCCAATTTCTGCGTATTGAAAATGCCAGTAAATATGGATTCCCTAAAAAAAACACATTGCTTAAAATATTCACATACAAAACTCAATTAATCACACGTATAGGAAAATAAATCTGACCTGTTTTATCTTCCTTCTTGTACAATAGGACATCGTACAGGCTTCCGGCAACGTTGAGCATAATTAAAACTAAATAAACCACAGCCATTACAATGTCACTTGTATCTAAAGTTACCCTGTCCCCTTCCTTGTTACAATACTGGATATTAGCTAGTCTCCCTTCGAGTCCATATTGGGAGTATAAAGAATTGTTTAGGCATCCCTCAAGGGTCTCTCTTAGGCCTTGCGTTCCATTTACGTTAGGAAATCTTCCGAAGTCTTTACAAGTTCGAGTTACACATACTCCTCTGTGTATTTGCGTGTGATTGAAGTGTTTCAGTTTGTGATCGGAATATCCCTGAAAAAAACAATAAAAATAATAATCAAATAGCTATGTTAAAAAATTAATACGTTTTAAAACAACAGGTGGTTAATGTATATAGAAACAACATTGTTCTCAAACATTTAACAAGCAATATTCTTTAAACGTTTACGATGCCATAAAACAGTATCATTAGCAGATTGCTCGTCAATTATATCTCATAACGATGTAGGTCACCAGACCTTTACCACTATATAGTACAGGATATAAACTTGCAAATGATTACTTATAATTAACACAATCAACTCTCATTATTAAGACAGCCGTGACTTCTACTACTAAATTGTTTATAAAGATTTCGATACAGATCTGGGAGACGAAGTAAGTAAGTAATAGGCACGGTGCAGGTGTCATGGCAGTACTAAAACAATTCAAATCGTCACCTTGTTTGGGTTGTCCTTAATTATGCGAATTAATAAATCGGCCTACCATTTTCCTAACTACGTCGGTTTCTATTCTAAGCGATTGCAGCTAGTGGTTGTCTGACCCATATCTGATCTGTACAAAGCAGTTGCAGGGTCAGCCTGGTAATTAGTCTTTTGGGCTACTGAAAAATGACTTCTGGGAACAACTGCTTACTGCTGAGGCCCGAAGAGTCTCCTGGTACTTAAGCGATGGGCAATCCGTGGATAAAGCTTCAATTTTGATTTACACTTGAGTTTTTATTTATTTATTTATCGTCGCTTTAGATTTAGAACGTCGCCGTACAACAATTTCATCAATGAAGCCAAATTATGGAAAAATTAAATAACATCTACTAATATGATAGAACATCGTTCATTCTGTCTTTAACGAGTCTTCTTTATATATTTTCCTATTAAATTATCCTGTATCGTGACAAACATTCAATTTTACATACAGCTAGACCTGGAACAACTGGTTTTACCCCTGGATTTCAAATGTCATAAATGGCTGAAGGCCGATTCCCCGAAGTCATTAGACCGAACGTCCGAATTTCCGAAATACCTACCATAACACCGATGTACTTCTATTTCGAATAGCCTCGAGCGTCCGTTTTGCCGATAAGCAACGATAGTGCCAGTAAGTTGAAAGCTATTCCTTATAAGATGAATGACATTCGAAATCAAGCAGTAAGTAAACCCTGAACAGGAACAACTACGTATCTGAAGTCCATACACATATTTGTTCTGTGCGAGAATCGAACCTGCGACACGCAGCGCAGCAGCAGTAGCAAATTTATGCACATAAATGCATACTTATGAGTATATAGACTAACTTGTTGTTAGTAAAGACACGCGCTATAATTACGAGCAACCTTCGCAGAAAGGTAAGCACGTTGGTTTTACCCATTCCGGGTGATGATGGTGGAAATAGCTTTGCACTTAAACGAGTCTAATTACTTATAAAGAACAATTATATTAGCGACCACTATTAGCACTACGTCGTAAATCATAGTCTGCGTCACGAATTTGTTGATGTCGCACACAGAAATAATAAACCTTATAACAATATATAACTAACTACATTAGGTATACGATAACTATCAACAAATAAAATAAAAAAGGGGAAAACAAAATAAAATCGTACGCAAAATACGCGCTTGGTCGTGGAGTTGCGGACACCTGCCCGTTAAACCTAAACCTAATAAAATCCGGAAAACAAATGTACGATTTCCACCAGACGGAATGATGTGTTATTTTATGAAAATTCAGCCTTGTTAACATTAGTTAAGTTTCATGTTTGTATGAAATTTGAACTGCTTGGACCGTGCGTATGCCACTTTTTAAGGAGTACCTGCCTATAAATTACATAGAAATAGGAAACTTAACTTTTGTTAACAAGCCTGAATTACCTTTAGCAAAGTGTAAAATGCACTGCGGCACGTTTTGTGAAAATGGTACAGTGGGCGTGAAAGTTTCACCGTAGGCCTTCAAGCGAAACCATGAAGACAAACAAAAAAGGGAGAGGGATGATAGATTCATTAATGGTATCGATAGACATTATTTTTAAAGAACACCGGCGAACTCCCAAACAAATTTTTGTTGACATTTTTTTTTGCGTCTGCCTATGAAAAATATCTAAAAGTATAGAGTTTGAATTTCTGAACAGTTTTTTCTTTGGTTATACTTTTATGGAAAGTCAGGAATTAAATATATTTAATTTTTAAGTTTTTGAGGTTATGACTGTATAAAAGGTAATGTCCGCTATAATCTTAGCACAAACAATCGTGTTTATTTTAACATTCGTATTCTGATGCATACATGTATTTCCTAAGTATATTAATGCATTATGTCAAGCCAACCATTTTAAGCAACTTGACTAAGATTTATATTACATGGCAACATTAAAAGTATAGCTAATCCAAAAGCCATGAAGTCAAGCCAGAAAGAAAAAAACACAAAGCTATGATTATTTATTTCATCAATAATCTAGTCAATTAAGCTCACAATTATGAAGATTTTTTTTCCAGACTTTGATAGGCCTTATGATTGATTTGATAAAACTTAGTAAATTATTTCGTTGGTATCTATTACGGTGACATACGTAGACGCTTAATAATTTCATCAACAATTCCCTCGCCGGTGTTCTTTGATTTGGTTAGCGTAACTAATGGTTACGCTTTAAGGAATAATTTAGTTGCATTTAGATGGTTGCGCTTAGAAATAGCTGCGCTTTGAGGTCAAAATACTTCTCCCAATCGCTATCTTACGGAAACGTGTCCGGAGTCATTATATGTAAAACGATTATTCTAATTAGAAAGAGTGGCACTCCTGATACTTAAGATAGATTATTTTACGTAAAGATAACATTAGTTTAACAAAGAAAAAAAAACTGCATTCACAGATTTCAAGACAAACATGCATAACTAAACCGATAATAAAACCAGCTAAATTTTCAAAAATTCAACTCTCAAATCTGTGAATGCACTTCAGTTGTTGTTTAACTACAATAGTGAACAGACGTACGATCGCGCGCGCGTGCTCTAGTTGAGAGTATTCTGCAGACGCAGCACAACACCGTCGCCGCGGTGTACCTACGTCGCTGTATCGGGTCAATGCTATGACCTAGTTAAAAGTGCGGAAATCATGAAGTGTTTACAACAATTTATTGTTTAGGTGTTATAATTGCCTTGCAACAAAATAATGGCTGAACAGTCTATTAAGTTAAAAACTGCACTGGAAAAACAGTTGTACAACTGTTACACCCAGGAAAAAACGGACAGGGAAAACCTGCAACTAATGGTGCGTAAACTGAATGGTCACATCAATAGCTTGCAGGAACAAGTACAAGCCCTTCAAGGAGAATTAAATTGCTTGAAGAAAGAAACCACCAAACCCTTGGAAAAACAAGAAAGCGACAAAACAATATTTTCCCAGCGTACCAAAAGTGACGTTGAATATTGTACAGACGAAGATGAACTCGCCAAAGAGACTGAGTGGATTAGGGCCAAGAGCAGGAAGAAGAGGAAGCTTAACACCTCCCTCTCTCCAAAACAACAACCCGGAACAAGTGCCCAACAAGACACCCAACAAAACCAAGCGAAAGAGACTTCCGTCAAAAAAGTGCCTCCACCGCCACCAATCATAATAGATGGAGTAACGAACTACCAAACGTTCTACGACTCGCTTACTGAAACATTACCAGCTGAATCATTTACCGCAAAAATGATGAATGGCGACTGTGTCAAGGTTAACGCCAAAACAGAAGATTCTTACAGACTAACTGCCAGCTTTTTGACTGAAAAAGACTACCACTGGCATTCGTACGAAAATAAGCAAGCTAGACCAATAAGAGTTGTTGTGAAAAAGCTACATTCTTCCTGCCAACCTGATCGAATCAAAGACGATCTGACAGGACAAGGATTAAAAATAGAAAAAGTGGACAACAAATTGAGTTGGAGGAGTAAAGAACCACTCAACATGTTTGTTCTGTCTTTTAATAATGACGAGGATGTCAACAAAATTTATGGCATAAAGTACATTTTAGGGTGTAAAATTGAAATACACCCACTAAAAAATCCCAAGCTCATACCCCAATGCAAGAGATGCCAGGCATATGGACATACTCATAAATACTGCCAAAAAGAGCCAAGGTGTGTAAAATGCACTGGCAAGCATCTTACCGCCAACTGTACCAAATCTCCGCAAGAGAAGCCAAAGTGTGTTCATTGCGGTCTGCCTCATCCTGCCAACTATAGAGGGTGTGAAGTAGCTAAGCAGATTCAAATGATTAAAAACAAAAATATTAAAAACAAAGTTGTGGTACCAACTACCCAACAGTCTCTTCCCTTACGAAATATTGACAAACAGGTACAGAAAGCCAGTGCCCAGTCAACTGTAAAACCAATACAAGTAGCTAACTTTGGTTCCTATGCGGAAGCAGCAAAACAAAGATCGCAGCCTTTGAATTTAGAGGATAAGATTAACCAAATTTTAAAGTGTATTACCTCTTTTGACAAGAGATTAGAGAAACTAGAATCCGGCACTAAAAACAGCTGTTTTAACTAATTAAAATGAATAACACACTTAAGATTATGGCGTGGAATTCTAATGGGCTCCTAAAACATCAAAACGAGTTGCAGGCGGTCCTAGACACAGAAAATATAGACGTGTGTTTGGTCTCCGAAACGCACTTCACTAAGCAATCTTTTGTTAAATTTAGAGGATACATGGTATATAATTCGCTTCACCCTGACAACTCTGCCAGGGGAGGTAGCGCGGTTATAATCAAAAACAACATTAGCCACTACGTGCAATGTAAATATGAGGAACAAGATATTCAAGCCGTGGCAGTATCTGTTAAAACCAAAAACTGTCACGTATCCATCGCAGCCGTGTACTGTCCTCCACGGCACATGATAAGAAAAGAGCGCTATTTACACCTCTTTAAACTATTAGGCCAAAGATTTATCCTAGGCGGCGATTTTAATGCTAAACATACGCATTGGGGATCGAGACTTACTACAACTAAGGGAAGGCAACTCTTAAGCGCAGTTAAAGATATACATGCTGAAGTTATGAGCACAGGTAAACCAACGTACTGGCCCACTGACCTCAAGAAAATACCGGATCTTATAGATTTCTTTGTATGTAAAAATATATCCGCCAATTACATCAGTTTGGAGGAAGGTTTCCATATGAACTCGGACCACTCTTCAATTATACTAAGACTTAGTCAAAAAATTCTACTCAAAGAAAGCCATTTAACCCTGGTTAATAAGTACACAGATTGGGAAAGTTTTGCCCTAGATCTAGACAGTATTATCGACCTTAAAAGTCCGATGAAAAAGCAAGATCAGCTTGACTCAGAAGTAAACAAATTTATTATTAATATCCAACAATGTGCGTGGAACAACTCACCGCAATTAAAACACAAATACAAGGGATTTATCTATCCTAAGGAAATTGTGCATTTACTTTTTGAGAAAAGAAAACAAAGGAAGCAGTGGCAACAAACAAGGTGCCCGCGAGATAAAACATCTCTAAATAATCTAACCAAACAATTAAAGAGGAAAATTCTGCAATTTGAGGATGAATCTTTGAGTACCAACCTTCTCCAACTAAGCAGTGACAAATTAACGGATTACTCCCTTTGGAAAGCGACAAGAAATCTAAAAAGACCTATTACACAAATACCGCCCATCAGAGAAAGCGACGGAAAATGGGCTATAAGCAATGACCAAAAAGCGCTTAAGTTTGCTCGACATTTAGAAGAAACCTTTCAACCTAATGAAAGCGTGACTGAAACACTTGAGATTGAAAGTTTACCGCCACAAAACCAAAAAATTAAGCTTGTGACTCCTAAAGAAGTCATGAGCGAAATTCAAAATAACATAAGCTCAAAAAAGTCTCCGGGTTACGACCTCATTACAGGAGAAGTTTTAAAACACCTCCCGCGTAAAGCCATAGTAAAGCTGACCAAGCTTATCAATGCTTCATTTATTTTAAAACATGTACCTGAGTCATGGAAGGTTGCTGAAGTTATTATGATTGCGAAGCCTGGGAAACCACCCCATGAAGCAACATCATATAGACCTATTTCCCTGTTGCCCGTGTTATCCAAATTATTCGAAAAACTGTTATTGAAGCGGTTAAAACCTATTATAGAAGAGAAAGGCCTTATTCCAAATCATCAATTTGGCTTCAGGGAAAAACACTCAACAATAGATCAGGTACATAGAATAACTAATATTATAGAAAAATCCCTTGAAAATAAGGAAGTCTGCGCCACTGTGTTTTTAGATGTCGCGCAGGCTTTTGACAAAGTTTGGCATAAGGGTCTGATATTCAAGCTCAGACGCATGCTACCAGAATTTTCAGACATCCTAGAGTCGTATATAACTAATAGAATGTTTAGAATACGGCAAGACGACGCATATTCCGAGTTAAAAGCTATAAAAGCTGGTGTACCCCAAGGAAGTGTGCTAGGCCCTATTTTATATCTGTTGTACACATGTGACATCCCAGAACTTGAAAACAACACCATTGCGACCTTTGCAGATGATACTGCAATAATGGCTACCGGATCAAGCCACCGAGAAGCAGCAGCGAAAGTTCAACTAGCTGTGAACAAAGTTTATGACTGGACACAAAAATGGAAGATGAAACTGAATGAGTCAAAATCAATTCACATTGACTTCACAAACAAACACTTGGACTATCACCCAATCTATATAAATGGCTTGCAAGTGCCTTATGCTAATACAGCCAAGTACCTTGGCATTACTCTCGACGCTAAGTTGCGTTGGAAAGCACATGTCAAAAAGAAAAGACAGGAACTCGATATACGTTATAAAAGTATGTATTGGTTACTCGGAAGGAAATCCTGTCTATCATTACATAATAAAATAACGCTATATAAGCATATCTTGATGCCAATTTGGACGTATGGTATCCAACTTTGGGGCTGTACTAAAAAAAGCAACGTCAAGGTAATTCAAAAATTCCAAAATAAAGTGCTCAGGGACGCTGTCAATGCACCCTGGTACATAAGAAATGACGACCTTCACCGTGACCTCAAAATGGAAGTCGTCACCACTACTATCCAAAAATTTGCTGAAGCTCACGAACACAGACTACATCGACACGTGAATGTTGAGGCTATACAGCTGCTGGACAACACAGATTTAGTGCGTAGGCTAAAAAGAACTAAACCTTTTGAATTAGTGTAGTGTACAAGTGAATGAATAATAGTAACAATGTTGTGCTATACATATAACACATGAACATAGTGTTTTTCATAAATTAATCAGACTCTAAGAAAGTGCTACGAACTTGAGTTAAAGTGCAAATAGACACTATTCTTAGTTTTTAAAATAATCTATCACGTAACATATTAAGTTAGAAGTAAATTGCTTATTAGTCTTTTAGGCTAGATCGTAATTAATTATTAAGAATTTTGTTCTTTATAATATAGTATAAAAAAAAAAAAAAAAAAACTTGAGTTTATTTTTCAAATAAAGTAAAAAAAATCATTTGAGTAAAACAAAGTATCTTAAGGATTTTAAATGGTTTATTTACGTTCCAGACCCATTGATTTTTCTACCCTATACATAAGGCAATTCAAGATTTTCGTCTTTATATAAATAAAGTAAGTAATTTTAAAAGAGTTGTGTTAATTTTCTGTCTGACTGCCACTTAGCACTTTTGGACAGTGCAATAGACTTTGACACGGTTTTCACTATCACTTTGATAGTTCACTTATGCATTGCAAATACCTCAGATTATTTTGAGAATGATTTACGTCATATCACCCATTATTCTTCTGGCTAGGCAAACACATTGAGCAATTGGCGTTGATCGTGGTGATCAATGATCGAGCCTTCTCTGTATAAGAAGATGCCGTTACCTTGCAGTGGGACAGTTACAGGCTGATAATTTTATATTTCCACTAGCTGCCCCACCAGGCCACCTGCACACTAGGGGTATGAAAACCGATGATGATGATGTAGTTTCGTCCTATTTTAAAACCTACTGAATATATAGACAACATTTCATAAGAATCCCTCAAGCCGTTTAGGAGGAGATTTGTTAGAAGCACTGTGGCATGGGAATTTTATATATCAGAAGACTAGCTGCCTCGGGCAAACTCCTTTCCCCCCTGTTTTTCAAATATCTATCTATTTTTAGACGCCAATTGAATATACACACAAAATTTCATTAGAATCGGTATTTTTATTTCAATTGAGCAAAAAAAGGGTGCATCAGGATTGTCAAGAATTAGGAAGATCTGTGAGTTAGACAAACAAAAGAACAATCAAAGAATCAAAGGAACCACGTGACTGGAATTATATATTATTATTTCATGAAATGATAATTAATAGAGGCAAAAACTTAATAAGATAAGTGACACCCGTTCGAGATTTAATTACCGGTGGCATGCGTAGTTGCTACTTACTGTTAATTACGCTACGTCTACCTATCGTCTTAGCTAACACAATATCACGCTTCTTAACCCCGAAGAGTTAGCCAGAGGGGTACCTACTTATGACCACGAAGGGCGGGTTTTTTGAGGTTCCGTCTAATGTAATGTTGACATTCAAAAGATGCTGATCTTCAGCCTAATTTTAATAAATGACTTTTTTTTATATAACATCCACAGGCACAAGATATTTTGAAATCCCATGCAATAGGAGGTGAGCCTGGTGCCAACAAGCAAACACGAAACAACACTCCGGATTGTATCTAGCAGTGGCGAAGAAGTGTCCATACAACTCGATACTCTTTGGAGGTTATGAAGAGCAACTCCACCACTATTGACTAATGGCAGATAGACTCGAGTAGGTATTGCCAAATAAAAGGCAATTACGTCAAAAGTATACACGGTGGATGGTAGACCGATGACTTCAAGTGACTTCAAGATAGATAACAAATAGTGACACGGATGCTAAGATTATTTTGTCGGCTTCCCTCTTATTAAACTTTCAATTGAGGTAATTAGAGACACAATAGAAAGACAATGACAGGCGGACACCGGTGTCCTCTCGGGGTTTAATGAATTAAAAGTGACCCCTCGCTTCTGGTAAGTAGATACCTACTAGTAGTAAATTTTAAAATGGATCAAAATAAGTGTAAATAATGTTATTAACAATTTCAAATGTTTGCATGCCGATTGGTAAAATGTGGCTAAACTAAATTTAATCTTAAGAACCATTATGTATTACCCATATTTGCAAAATAAAATTCTATTCTATTCTATTCTACTATTATCATTTTCCTGACTCTGACATCGAGCCCACGATCTCTTGCTCAGTATTATGTACAGACGCCAGCACGTCAAGTTACCCCAATGTGACAATTTTTTTTTATCGTTTATTAACAGTATTCTTTGAGCTTAAACTTCGATCAAGCCTTATTGCTGAAATTATTTAACCAAGAGTTGAACAGTACCATGACCGGTGTACCTGTATCATCCTCATGAGATCTGCGTTCGTCCCCTCGTGCAAATTCACGTCGACTATACAGTACGTGCCTCCTGACTCTGCCATACATGCATCGTAGTCATCCAGGCCGTACAGAGCTGGCATTTTGTTGTATTCGCTTACTGTAACAATAAAAAGAAGATTTTTAAGCTACTCGTATACTAAAAAGTAGAGGAAACTCAGGGGTGGAAATTAGGTATTTTTGTTTGCAAGATTTTTTTGTAAATCTTACTCAAAGGTGGAAACAGGCAATCTTGAGGTCCATGATATAAAGAGGCGACGACACTTAGGCAAACGTGAGCAGCAGAGTTTAGGAAACAATCAATATATAAGATTAATTCTTAACATAACTAACACATAATTAAAATCATTAACATTATATACAGGATCATCATTATAAAGGTAATCTGTTAGTAAATCTGCCATGAATCTAGTTATTTAATTGTATAATGTTTATTTACAACAATTTTCTTAGTAAATATTTACCGTAAATTAATATGTCTTACTACTATCGATAATTGGAAATCATTAATCTTGTAGTTGTTTGTAGATGGGTTATAATATTATGTTTTCAATAAATAATGCGAAACAATACCTATTCGATAATGGCACATTGCGTTTCATACAAACCTCATCCAAAGATACTCATTCCAGCCCTATATATATGATATTATTCTTCAACTTGAAGATTTTATTACTTAATACCGTACTTAGTGCAGCAGCGGGTAGCATGACAATGATAATGCACATCTATTATAGTCCCATTAAGATAAATTCCTCTTCTCAAGCAGAGAAGACTTGCGTATTTATCACTACGTTTGTTCAAAAGGGACTCTCTAGGCCATAATTATGTATGTCGAAAGATTCTGCAAATATTTCGTGTAACGCATGTTTTAATTGTCTACATAATAAAATCACTCAAAAAACTGCTTTAGCTTATTTTGTAATTATTTCAGCTTATTTTTCAGCTTATTTTGGTGTTGAGCGTAAATTACCAGTTGTTCTTTAAACTTATTTTTATTCAGCAAAATATACATTCGTGTTTGCCGCCCAACCTCCAGGAATCAAGTACACTAGCAATTTTCTACTTTATTTGAATTGTTAATGACACTACCGCCGCTGCACTGTGCGCAGTTCTTTAATATCCAATAAAATGGCGTTAAAACCGACAAGGTTTACACCAAGTAAACAGAAACAATTATGAAGTTGGAATGTACACGGATATAAAACATAACATTTATTACTCAATATTATATGTGACAAAAATTATGTTGATAAAGGCTGAAAAATCATAGGTACATTTTACCAATACGTAGGTTAACCAGTAGTAAAAATCGACTGCTTTAATTAATAACCCAAGTTAATTTAGGCCTGATTTTTCAATCTATTAGATATCCATACTAATATTGTAAACGCGAAAGTTTGTATGGAGATTTTTTACTCATTCACGCAAACACCACTGAACGGATTTCAACGAAACTTTATAGTATTATAGCTTAGCTTAAACATAGGCTATAATTTATAAAGATTATATTGTGAATTGTTCAATTTCAAGTAAATAGTCGAAGTACGAATCACACAGACGAAGTCGCAGGCATAATCTATATATATAAATGTTATGTTGGTTTGTGTACGCTTCAAAAACTCAAAAAGTTCTGCACCGATCGAGCTGAAATTTTAACATGACATTATAATCCGCATCAAAGATTGTTTGTATCTATTTTTTTTTCTTTTTTTTAACCATTCAATCACAATGTGCCACAGCGAAGCGTGGCAGGGTACAGCTAGTTATGTATAAAAATGAAATGACGTATGTTAGTCTCAATAAAACTCAAAAATGGCTGGACCAATTTGACTGATTTTAGGTCTTGAACTATTTGTGAAAGTCTTGAAAGGAGAAGAAACAAAAAGAAAATGTTATGGAAAGTACTACATTTAAGTACCCATATACAATCTGTTGCTATCTGTCAAACATGATTGTGATATTCGTCCCGTCGCGTCGTCGGTACGGGATGTACTCCTCTCAAATTAAAGAAATAATATATGTACAATTTTATCGCGTATTTAGATAGTCAAATAGTGTCACCTGACATGAAAATGGATCAACATAATTTTGGTTGTCAAAGTATGCGTCCGTTCTGGAATTTATATTGTTACTCAACATAGGAAGGGGTTTTTAAGCTGCATAGAAAGTCTTATATTATATTTCAAAATCAATTTCCGTAATTAAAAATGACAACAGAGACGAACTTCAATAATTCTTTGCAAATAGGTATATTATACTTATATGTGTACTTTTACTCTGGACTTTAAAGTAGGGGAAACCAAGTACCTAAATTGTATGTAAAATAGAGATATGCAGCGTAGGAGTTCAGTCTAAAATTACGTATTTTGCATCTTTCAAAATCAATGCATTTCAGTAAGGTAGTTAGGTTAGGTTAGGTTATATATATGTAGTCATTGTAATTCTATCCGACTAATCCGACACATTTTTTTTAATAGGAGCACATTAGGGACTCGCTAAATAAAAAGTAGTAGTACAGTTATTATTGTTTGGGATCTATTTGTTGTCATTTTACTAAAACTATGTAGGTACAGACGCCAGCACGTCAAGTTACCCCAATGTGTCAAATTTCTTTGATCGTTTTTCTACTTTATGTTAAACAGAATAAGATTCATATTCAATTGGGAAAATTTGACACATTGGGGTAACTTGATGTGCTGGCGTCTGTACATTTAATACATATTACATAATGTTAACTGTTTTAGTTTGTTGTTGCAACGGCAATGACACACTTTCAAAAATTGTAGGAACTCTTATTTAATTTTACACAGCATTTAGTAAAAAGCTGTTATTTTAATTTTAGAAAAAAACACTTTAATATTGATTAATTGCAAAGACTACAATTACATATACCTAGGTCTAGGTCAAACATCAAAAATCTTGCCATTATATATTATTAGAACCTTTGCCCTTACATAGACTTCTAACTGTCGGCCACAAGTGACCTCCACTACGTCATTCAGGTCATCATATCTTACAATTGCTTCGCACTTTATTTTCCTGTCCACTCCGCTTTTATTTTGAACTTGAACTACAGGTCAATGGCAATCCGTTTACGGGCTATTTTCTCACGTATGTTTGTCTTCACAAAACACTTCCCGAGCCATTAATTTGATTAATTTGATGTAAAAGGCGTTTAGAACCCTTTTTAGGTGTGTTGTGCTAGATATGAGGTACTTTGCGTGCATACTGATCTGCGAATTTCAAGGCGGAGCGTGCAGAAAGTGAGTCCGGGACGGTGATGCAAAGTAACCGTGGATGAATGCCAAAGTACCACTTAAATATTAGTTTAACCACCATTTTTTGCTCAAGGATGATGGGCTGATCTTGAAAACACCCATACATTTTAAATAATGTGTGGAATACCGTCTTAAGTTCTAATACTAGTACGTTGGGCATAAAAAAGTCATACATTTGTTGGACCAGCGAATTTGATCCGTATAGGCGTGCACACCACAATCTGGGGCTGATTTTGGAAAGAAAAACCAAAACCAATTCTAATAATACTATTAAACTATTTCTATCTATATACATATAATAAGACACTAAAAAAACTGTGTCTGTACATTGAATATATTTAAAAAAAAATAATTGAGGGGGGTTTAGAAACAGTAATAGAGCACGAATCCAAAAAAAAAATTCTGTCTGTTTGTCTGTTTGTTTGCACACGCTAATCTTCGGAATTACTGGACGGATTTGAATGATTTTTTTTTTGTTGTATAGATATTAAGTCTGGGCAACATATAGGCTATAATTTATCTTGGAAACTTGAACACCTGATGCAGAACCGCAACAGACCAGCTAAACTATAGGAGATACAAAAATGGTACTATAACAAAAATTGTTCCACGTGATGAGCATTTTTTGATGAGAGAATAAATTTGAAGATCCGGAACACCTGATGCAGAACCGCAACAGACCAGCTAAACTATAGGAGATACAAAAATGGTACCATAGCAAAAATTGTTACACGTGATGAGGATTTTTTGATGAGAGAATAAATTTGAAGATCCGGAACACCTGATGCAGAACCGCAACAGACCAGCTAAACTATAGGAGATACAAAAATGGTACCATAGCAAAAATTGTTCCACGTGACAAGCATTTTTTGCTGAGAGAATAAATTTGAAGATCCGGAACACCTGATGCAGAACCGCAACAGACCAGCTAAACTATAGGAGATACAAAAATGGTACCATAGCATATACATATAATAAGACACTAAAAAAACTGTGTCTGTACATTGAATATATTTAAAAAAAAGTAATTGAGGGGGGTTTAGAAACAGTAATAGAGCACGAATCCAAAAAAAAAATTCTGTCTGTTTGTCTGTTTGTTTGCACACGCTAATCTTCGGAATTACTGGACGGATTTGAATGTTTTTTTTTTTGTTGTATAGATATTAAGTCTGGGCAACATATAGGCTATAATTTATCTTGGAAACTTGAACACCTGATGCAGAACCGCAACAGACCAGCTAAACTATAGGAGATACAAAAATGGTACTATATCAAAAATTGTTCCACGTGATGAGCATTTTTTGATGAGAGAATAAATTTGAAGATCCGGAACACCTGATGCAGAACCGCAACAGACCAGCTAAACTACAGGAGATACAAAAATAGTACCATAGTAAAAATTGTTCCACGTGATGAGCATTTACTGCTGAGAGAATAAATTTGAAGATCCGAAGCACCTGATGTGGAACTTCAAGAGCCCAGCTACACTATAACATGTATAGGAATGACGTCTTAGCAAGAGTGGTTCAGCCTTATGAGCACTCGCTGTTGACGTTTAAAAATCGAAGATCTGGAACACCTGATGTGAAACTCCAAGAGCCCAGCTACACCATAACACATATAGGAATGACGTCTTAGCGAAAGTTGTTCGGTCAGATAGGAATTTCCTGTTGACTTATAAAATCGAAAATCAGAAACATTTGACATGGAAATCAAAGCTATCACTAATATCACTGTATAGTTAAATAACATAAGCTGGGATTACCTCGACGCGCTGAAGACGGGAACAGTGCAGGACTGATTTTCGATGGCGATGGTATATCATTGAAAATTAGACTCTATTGGCCAAAATTCCCATTTTTATAAATATGCCTTCGGCCTTATGTTATTTGAGTGTTTAATTTCCTTTTTGATTTATTTTCGTGACACGGTAGTCTCCCCGGTAACGCAGAGGAGCCAACCACTTAGATTTTAATTGATCAGGTATCTCTTCACAATAAAACTATAACCATGCCTAGATAGAGTTCAAATCTTTCCCAATGTTCCAAAGGTGCTAAATGATTAAAGATCATAAGATCCCAACAGTTTACCGAAGAGCGTTAGGACAGATTTGATGATGTTCGAGAACATGAGGCTGCAACTTACTCCGTGGAAACTTCTTCGGATCGCGAAGCACGCCTGCATTCTCAGCGTATTTACGCATCTATATCCAGGTCTCATGTGCGCGACTGACCGCTGATCGTGAACATCATGCACTGTCTCGCGAGTTGGAGACGTTCACGGAAAGAGCATGACGCTTGAGTTTTCAGCGTATATACGCATCGACTCTAGAGATAAGTGGGGAAGAAGATGCGCGACTGACCGCTGATCGTGAATGTCACGCAACATATAGGCTATAATTTATTTTGGAAAATGGAACACCTAAAGTAAAAGAGATATAAAAATGGTGCCATTGCAAAAACTATTCCACGTTAAGAGCGTTTTCTGCTGTGAGACTAAATTTGAAGATCTGGAGCACCTGTTGTGGAACTCCAAGAGCCCAGCTACACCATAACACATATAGGAATGACGTCTTAGCAAAAGTTGTTCGGTCTGATACGCATTTCCCTTATAAAATCGAAGATCAGAAACATTTGACATGGAAATCAAAGCTATCACTAATTTCACTGTATAGTAAAATAAAATAAGCTGGGATTACCTCCACGCGGTAAAGAAGTTTATCGAATAAATATGCCTTCGGGCTTATGTTATTTGAGTGTTTAATTTCCTTTTCGATTTATTTTCGTGACACGGTAGTCTACCCGATAACGCAGGGGAGCAGCCACTTAGATTTTAATTGATCAAGTATCTTCACAATAAAACTATAACCACGCCTAGATAGAGGTCAAATCTTTCCCAATGTTCCAAAGGTGCTAAATTATTAAAGATCATAACTGTTGTGGAACTCCAAAGCCCAGCTACCATATACCATATATTTATAGAAATGGCGTCTTAGCAAAAGTTGTTAAGTCTGATGGCATTTCCTGTTGACCAACAAAAATAAAAAATCTGGAACGTCTTGAATCGTCTTGCGCATCTCATTGTGTTTCCGTCCCCGGGCTTTTAGAATTCGACATGACGTTTCAGATCTTCGATTTTGACGACCCCGTTGTCGCTGGCATAAGCAACAGGATCCGCGTACGAAGTCGCGGGCAGAAGCTAGTAATATCTAATTTAATAATTTTATTGAAAACTTAATAATGTCAAGTTAATAAAAGGATCATTAAATAGTTTAAAAAAAATCAGCTTCTTCTCATCCAGAAAAGGCACGAGCATTGATCACCACGCTTGCTCAAGGCGGGTTGGCGATTTCAAACTTAAATTTGTATTTACTGTAAGTCCAGGTTTCTTCACGAAAATAACAGAATAACAAAAATGTGTCTAATTGAAGTGAGACCTCCTCCGTGACACCAGGGGCCCTGAACACGTGCCTTTTGCTCTGATTTTAATAATAGAACTGTCTGTACATTTAATAGAACGATAGCAAAGACCTAACACGACCGATTTAACGAAGATCATTTTATAGCCAACATTAGCCTCGACCGTATATATCTATACAAAACAAATACTGCGGATAAAGACCTATTAAATAGGTCGTGAATTCGTGATCGCTCTTTAAGACAGCTGATGGCGGGGTTTAAGAACATTAGCATTGTAATCTCACTCTTAATTTATCCAAAATACATACCTACATTTTTGACAATGATTTGTCGTTCCGGTGAGATTGTGACGAACGTTTTTAATAACGGAAATTGACATCTCTTAAATCTCTCATTATTGACAAACCTACGTGGTAATACTTGCAGAAGCTGTAAATGGCGCACCACTGTTATACTCAAACGCCCTTATTAATAAACGTGGAGTAACATTACTACTAGCATGATCTCCGGATTTACCATAATGTTTTTCGAGGATAACTTTACCCCACTTTTATTAATAAGGGCGAAAATGTTTATAGCTGGCCCTGGTATGCGTATTCGTTGGTGCAAATTTTATAATTGAGATCATTAAGGACCCTCAGCAAAAGGGTTGGAGAGACATTCCTACGAGATCTTTTAGTTTCTAATAAGACGAGTGTGCGCGGTTGTCTGTACGTTATTAGTTGTTTCAAAACCATACAATAATGTCACCATAATGACGTCATAACTTAATTACTTTTGTTCTTAATTTGATCGCGAGCAGTGTGTGATGTGCATTTTTATGACTATTATTATAATTATATTATAAACGAGTACCTACTAGCGCTACTTACTTTTATCTAAACAATTAATATGGCGGTTTGACATATTGCCTATACACAAGCAAACCGCCATTTGTATTCCTTAGATACAAGTTATTTAATGATTGAAAAATCGGTACTTTGTATTAGTATCGCTATTTGTGAAGAAGTAATCGATCTACTTACAACTTTGCGTACCTTTGATGGAAATAACTATATGTAAGTAGTAGATTTGGCAAGAATAAATAGATAAACCTACATACTTAGTTCACCGATCACTATTAGTGATCGATGACTTAGTCCTTGCATTCACTAAATATTATAGGTATTCTTTTGGAAAATGGTACAGGTGATTATAGAACATACAGTGCCGTACAAAAACGACCTAAAATATATCTTACTAGCTGTCGCCCGCGACTTTGTCTGCGCAGGATTACAAAAATTTGTCTGCGCAGGAAACTTACAGGTCATAGTCTCTTTTAAAGTCCAGACATTATCTTGGTCAAATCATGTAAGATCCATGCAGATTAGTGTCTGAGATGGTCTTTTGAGGAAAGAACTACACAAAATCAGGGGACCAACTCGGAACTTGAGGAGCTCCACGTGCCGACGACCAATACCAAAGAAAGAACATTTGGGTTGGTCCCATTAAGAACTATGTATAGGCTTGTAAAGTTTCATAATCCATTCAGTAGTTTTTGCGTAAAAGAGTTAATAAACATCCATACAAACACATTATTAGAAGGATGTTACTAAAAAAAAAAAAAAATGATGATGGTTATAAATAAATAAATAAATATGTTACTGACGCTAAGTAAATTAATAGAGATCGGTGTTTCACTTCCTCTGACTACTTTGATAAAAACACCAAAATAAAACTTACAGGATATTATCTTGGTCAGATTAAATTTGAATGTTTTTAAGTCATGTGCAAAACTCTAATTATTTTTGCATCTTATTGATATCCGTATAAACATAACAAGGCTATTTATATCATATGTGAAAAGCAACTAGAATCACCCTCATAATACATGGGGCTGAAGAAATATTATGTGGGTGTACTAGGCTACAGGTACTTACACCTCAACCTTACCCTGCGGGGATTACATGCGTGATCTTAATGAATATTATTAAATTTGTTAATCGGATATCTATGTTGATAATCAACACATCGAAATTGTTCATTTCTATTTCGTTACAAAAAAGAGTCCTTGATGAACAATGTTTAACTATCGAAAAAAATCATTTCAGAGTTGCGTATCTTTTAACCCCGATTTACGAAATAATATTTATGTTTATAACTTACCATTTAAACTGTAGATGACAGCCGCTGATCTCCCATAGAGAACTAAGAACACCATAAGTAATAATGGTCGAAACATTTTGACTGAAAATCTTCCCCGAACTTTAAATAAAATTTAGTTGAACTTAGTTTTCGAGGTTGGCCTACCTCAACTATGAGTTAGAAGTTAGTAACTACAACCAAATAAATAAATTGAATGACTTTGTTTCAAAACATTTAAGCACATCCCGCCAAAATAACTGTCAAAATTGTCATAGGAATTGAACATGAAAATAAAAAAAAATTGTAAACTTTTTGACGTTTCCCACAGACACTAGAATTGCCACAAAGTTTTATTTACAAAGTTTATTTTATAATTGTAAGTGTGTTATGTATCTGTGGTTACGTGTATCTACCGCGAGTGTGAGGGTACAATAGTGAGGCAGTCATTTGAGACGCATGATATCCTTGTTTGATCTACATATCCGACCTAAGACGAATGACGTCCGTTGTAATGTCATATTGTTTGTTTGTTCATCGGTTTTTTTCTTTAAGATGTAGGTGTCGAGTGTCATTGTAGTTCCAAACAAAATTGCGACTCGTACACGATTAAATTGTATGTAAAACGCGGTTTTTTCATGTAAGTATCGGATTCACATTACCCAGTTCCCGGATTGTGGAAGTCAGAAAGTCAGTATGTAGTTTTAAGTAAAACTAAGTCGTCGTATTTATTTTGTTTGGGCATTATTGCCGAGCGGATCCACGTCACAACAGTAGTATACGTCATAAATATAAAAATAATATAGTACACGAGTACTTTTATACCTACTTATACAATACAAGGAAGCAAGAAAAAATGTGGTTTGAGCCTTCCTTTGTTTATGAATCCAGTTCCACTAAGTTGTGACACTTACAGAGTACATTATTCCACATCAAGTTGTCTCAAATTATAAAGATAATTATCTTTACCTATACTTACTAATATTTTGTACCTAGAGGTAAAGTTTGTAAGTGTTATAAATGTGACGTTGTAGGATCTCTCAATCTAATCTCTCAAGCCACATTATCTGTGAGTGTCATATATTTATTTTCAAAAATATGTGGGGGTGAAAAAAAATGTTAAAGTACGAAATACGCGAGAGAAGTGCTAAGTGACTGGCTGTTCACAATGGTGTGCTGGTGCCTACACTAACGTATGGAACTGAATGTTGGGCGAGACAAAAGAGACATGAAAGTAGAATAAATGCTGAATAATGTGCGTTCTTTGCAAAGTAGGTATGTGTGGTGTAACAATGAATGACAGATTGAGGAATGATGTGATAAAGCAACGTTGTGGTTTCAAAGAAGATGTAGTAACAAAAATTGAAAAGAGTATGCTTAGATGGTTTGGACACGTTGAAAGGATGGATGAAAGGCGACTAACGAAAGGTATTTACAAGGCAGATGTAAGTGGGAACGCGGGGAGGGGACGCCCTAGAAGGACGAACATACACAGACCTTATTGGTGAGGTTCTTCAGAAAGGTCAGGTGCGTAGTACTTGCAACCGGCGTGCGTGTATGACAACATGTATGTATGTTAACGAAGCAAATGAAGTATGTAAGAATCGTAGCATATGGCGCTCTGTAGTTTCTGCCTACCCCCATGGGAAAAAGGCGTGAGTTTATGTATGTATGTATGTAAGTGCTAAGTGTTGTTATACCTAAGTACAGCGTTTGGAACAGTAATTGTGGTAATTATTACGATGTGTTATATTTAGAACAGACATACATCAACTCACGCCTTTTTCCGTTGGGAGTAGACAGAAACTAAAGAGTGCCACCTGCTTCAACTAACATTTGTTTTGCTTGCGAGTACTATACGCACCTGACCTTTCTGAATAACATCACTAATAAGGTTAGCGCATGTGTTTTTATCACCTATGTAACCAGTAAAGGTTATTAAAGATATACTTCTTATCGTGTAGTCAGGTACTAAAATGGGTGTCAGACCTTTTATACCACCCTCTCAGTTGGTTTCACATACGACCGATAAATATCTCTCAGTCATACACTACTACTACATAAATAGTGAACTGAATAAATCATCTGTAACTAATGTAACTAGCCCGGATTTGAACCACAACTTCATGCATAACAGGTACCTAGGCGCTTTACCCATTTTTTCTAAGGGGAGGGGGAGGGGAGGGAATGCAATAGCTTTACCGCGGCAGTCTCCGAGTGCCACACGTCATTTTTTATTAAAGATGGGAAATCATCAAATGACTCCTCCCGCTCTTGGTGAAGCGGAAGGGAGTGTCAGACTCTTACTGACTAAAACCCATCCGTGTTCCTCTGAATGCCTTTTGCCTGGAACGCAAGTCAAAGAGTCATCTTTCACTAAACATCGGAAAAATACAGTCGGAAATAACAGTCAGTGTCTATAATATAATACTGTTTTTCTTTACAAAATGCATTAATTCCGTTGGAATACGCCATCACCTGCCTCGCCTTTTTCACACTATGTTGGGGTCGACTTCCAGTCAAACTCAAGGCAGCTGAAAACAGTGTTTTACTTGGAGTGGCTGCTTATCTTACTTCCCACAAACCACTGACTGGGTAACCTAGGATATCTCACGGTTAAACTGGTTGTTAAACTTTTGGGCTTTGGAGTACCCCTAACGTCTGTCATAGATCTACAAATGACAGCCGGGATCAACGGCTTAACGTGCATTCCGACACGGATAGGTCTTGTTTTTAAATAAATGCCCACTAATCCGCGAAGCGACCACCGCAAGCATGGCTTAGCCAATGGTTAGTATTTTTTTTTTTTACCACTACGCGGCGACGGTGGCAAACAAGCTTACGGCCCGCCTGATGGTAAGCGGTTACCGGTTGCGACACCAGGGGCGCCATACGCTCTTTGCCGACCCTTTAAAAACCTATTTACTCCCCTTTTGAAGAACCCCATACTGTAGCCCTCTGAGAAAACCTCGGCAGGGAGCTCATTCCACAATCCAAGTGTACGCGGGAGGAAATTCCTCTGAAACAGCACTGTACGGGACCATTTCGGCTCCAGTGTGAGCATGAACTCCCTGTTGACGGCGAGCGGTGCGATGATAGAAAGTGGCCGTGGGCATCATATCAAACAATTCCTCGGAACACATCCCATCATACAAGCGGTAGAACACACATAGGGAGGCAAAGTCTCGTATAATTTAGCTTTGAAAGACTAACGCTGTCGCGGGTCGTGATGTTTATATTACCGAATTCATAATAATAATGTCTTACTGTTTGTTTTACTAACATCTTTAGAGGATGAGGAATTGGGTGTAAAATTCCATAAACCTCATACAAAATGGATTGCAACTTCTGACAAGACGGGTGTCGTTTCTGGTGGGCTACTACTGCCCGACGACGCGCGACGGTTGTGTCGGCCTCTTGTCTATACGTTCAATCAGTATGCCATTCTTTATTTTGTATGTGTCGAGATAGATGCCGTTACACACTTAATTCTAGTATCTACAGAATCTAAGGTGCTGGCGCTCCCAGCGAGCGGGGATCCACCGTTGTGGGCGCTGTGGGCCCACAACCCTAATTGAGGTCAGATAGAACAAGTAATCGTGTTCATCACACAAACATTAGTCATGGGTGGGAATCGAACCCACGACCTCCGGCATAGCAGTCAAGGCAGGGCCACTAACCGCTAGATCAACAGGCCAGTCTAAGTAGTAGGTACTCTATGTATGGATGATATACCAGTCGAGTTAAATTATTACCTCCTACTACTACTCCTTCAAATACTACTACCTAATCTAGTATTGTATGTAACATAGAAACTCGTAGCGCAGTAGTTCAGTGTAAAATTATGTATTTTGTATTTGTCAAAATCAATGCATTTCAGTAAGGTACTTAGGTTAGGTAGTTAGGTTCGCTATAGGGTAGGTATGATAAGTTAGGTTAGGTTATATGTATACAGTAGATAATGTATCAGTGTCATTCTAATTTCATCTATAACACAAAAGGTAAAGAGCACATTAGAGATTCGCTAAATAAAAAGTATTAGCTAGTTATTATTGTTTTGAATCTTTTTTTATCTTATTAAAAGTATGTACGAGTATATCACCAATGTATAAAATTTTGTAGTGTTTGTTACCAAACACCTCCGAAACGGCTTCGTCGATTCGTGTGACAAGAGATATTTCATTTTCGGCCATATTCAGATGTGCATTTATCAGAAAAGAGTAGAAAATAACACAAATTTGGGAAAAATATTATCTCGTGAATTTTGAGCCTGACTTGTTGTGTATAAATAATAATAGTTTTTCAAATTATTGCCATGTTTTATTCAAGCTAGTTAGTTACTACAGGTACTTCTCTGCCTAACCCTTCGGGTATTCATTACAGGTGTGTTATGTTTGTATGTATGTATGTGTGTCCAAATAAATTGCCCAAAGATAGCTCGTTATTTTTTTCGTGAAATCACTGATTAACCAGAGTTTTTATGCCACCCACCTAGCTTCTGACTTGACTTTACATGCCGTCGAGAAATACCTCTCACAGGCACGTGAAATGTTTAAAAGCGCCTGCCTATGAGCTAATAGCAAAAGAAGCACCAACACGTTTAAGTTACGATTTCTCCACACGGAATGATTTCGCCAGTTAAATCTAGACAGGTCGCTAAAAACGCCAACACACAACACGCAGCACACTAAAAAAGCATTTATTAAATAATATGTAAGTGTAGATCCTACATGATGTTAAGTTTATTGTTAGAGAGACTCAGCGATCTCACAGTTAAACTGCGTAAGCAGTTTTGTGGAGCAGTGTACTTAGTAACTTAGTTTTAAGATTTTTATATTTAAGTAAATCATCCATTCATTTAATTCAAATAGAAGCGAACCTAGTACCATCAACCTAGCCCAGTGGTTGATTCAGAATTGACGTTAGGAGAAGAGCTTGATCCCACTAGAGGTAAGGTTTATAAAAGTAGGTTTGTGTAACGCATAACAAGCCTACTCGGATGACTCGCAAGAGTTTAGTAATAGTAATAATAATAATACATGATGGCCCAGAGGTTAAGGCGCCTACCTCTCATGCACGGGGTTGTGGTTCAAATCCGGGCAAGTACCAATGCGACTTTCAATTCATATGTACTTTCTAAGTTTATCGTAGACATCATTGACATCGGTGAAGGAAAACATCGTGAGGAAACCTGGACTTGAGTTAATATAAGTTTGAAATCGCCAATCCGCCTTGAGCAAGCTTAGTGATCAATGCTCAAACCTTCTCTGTATGTGAAGAGGCCTTGGCCCTGCAGTGGGGCAGTAACAGGATGGTATTATTATTATTATTATTATTTAATAATAATAATAATACTCGCTCGACACAGACACACAGACGAATTCATCAGATCGCAATAGGTTCCTTTACACGGCAATCGACATCACGGTAGGCCAAGGCGGAGACGCCGAGATGAGCTGAACTCCTTCGATAAGGACTGGTCCCGAAAAGTCCTCGACAGATAAATAGAAGTGGAACTAAAGTAGGGAGATCTTTATCTTGCAGGAGGAAAATCCAGGCTAGTTATAATAATATTACAAAAACACCAACGGTTGTAACTCTAGTTTCGAAAGTCGATGTCCATTAATGAATGAAACAAAACCACCACAGCACAGACTTCCAAAACTAGAGTTATTTTACACTTGATAGTGTTTTTGAAGTGAACCTTTTTTTTTCGACGTATGGGAAAAATTTTATAGCAATGTACAGACGCCAGCACATCAAGTTACCCCTATGTGTCAAATTCTTTGATCGTTTTTCAACTTTATGTGAAACAGAATAAGGTTCATATTCAATTGGGAAAATTCGACACATTGCGGTAACTTGATGTGCTGGCGTCTGTACCTAACGTTTTTCTGTTACGGGCCATCTTGTCACATTTTTCTGTTACGGGCCATCTTGTCACATTTTTTTGTAAGGGGCCATCTTGTCACATTTTTCTGTAAGGGGCCATCTTGTCACATTTTTCTGTAAGGGGCCATCTTGTCACATTTGTAGAGTGACATTGATAGAGTGGTGAAGTGGAGCCATGACAATAAGCTGTACTTCAACGTGTCCAAATGCTCGGTAATATCCTTTAGTCTTGCGCGCACCCCAGTCCACTATGAGTACAAAGCAGAGGCGGTACCCATGCAGCGAATAACGCAAGTGCGTGATCTAGGGGTATATCTCACTCCAGATCTTACGTTTCGCGAGCATATCATTAAGATTTGTAAGAAAGCGTACAGAAACCTCGGCTTTGTACTCAGGCAATCACAGGGGTTCACTAATATTACGACTATTAGGGTATTATACGACGTTCTAGTCAGGAGTCACTTGGAGTATGGTGCTGTCATATGGGCTCCACATGAAGCCAAGTACTCTGTCATGCTGGAGCGCGTACAAAACAAGTTCACGCGTCACTTGTACTTCAGACTGTACGGGGTTTATCCATTGTACCCGCTGATGTACCCCACCCTGTTTGTACTGGGCATGGTCGGGTACAATGAATTGAGGGTGCGACGACAGTTCACTCTTGTCGTCTACTTAATAAAATTAATCCGGGGCAAGGAGCACAATCCGGGAGTGCTTCAGTGCTTACGGTTTTCTGTTCCTGACCGCTACGTGTGGAGGCGGCGGCGCCCGCCACTGCTGGCTGTACCAACTGCCAGAACCAACCTGCTGGCCAAAGCACCTCTCTCGCGAGCAATTCGTACTGTTAACGAAATTCAGAATAGGTTGGACATTTTTTCGTGTTACTTTAGTGAACTTGCAAAAGTAACTCTGTTTATAATATGTTACGAAAGCACTAATTTGTAATTTTATGTTTATTGTATGTCTATTGTTTCTTTATTGTTTTATTTTTTGTTTTTAATTTCTGGAGACATTGTTATTATAAAAATGTATCGTTTTAGTTTTATGTAATTTTGTTTTACTGTATTGTGTAAATAGATGTTATTTAAAATTAAATTAAAAATTTAAAAAACCCCCACCGCAAAAAAGTAAAACATTTAAAAAGTTAAAAATAACACTTTAGCCATGAAATTTTACGTAACGTCGGGGTACCGCTTAAGTAAAGAATGTTTAGTACTTGTAGGTATGTAGGTACTTATTTTAACGGTACCCCGACGTTACGTAAAATTTCATGGCTAAAGTGTTATTTTTAACTTTTTAAATGTTTTACTTTTTTGCGGCGGGGGTTTTTTAAATTTTTAATTTAATTTTTATTTTATAATTTTTAAATGCATTTATTTTGTTTTATAGAGTATACAGTTATTAGAATTTTTCAGTGCATTGTATGTAGAGTCAAATGCTGGTTAAAACGAATCCAAACACGACATATCTGCTATTATTTTCCCATTGTATTAGTCTGCTAGATATCCTGGCTGCATCAGACCAAATACACCATAATGTTGCCTATTAATATTACACACATGGGTGTTTGAAATTTTGAGACACACATATGTTTGTAAGTAAAGTTTATACCCATATACGTCTAAAATCGCAACGGTAGGTAACACAAAAGAGCTGATAACCTTGAAACGGCTGAACCGATTTTGATGAATTATGTCTAAGAACCATCGCAAGAAACCCTGCTTTCAAATAAAAAAAAACCGCATCTAAATCGGTTCACCGGTTTGGGCGCTACGGTGCCACAGACAGACAGACAGACAGACAGACAGACAGACAGACACACACACATAGCGGTGAAACTTATAACACCCCTCTTTTTGCGTCGGGGGTTAAAAATAGTCAATATTATAAGTAGTCTTAGCTTTCGCATTAGGTTTCAAAACCTGTAATGATAGTTTAAGAGTTTTAAGTAAATAAATAAATAAAACAAAAAAAAAAAAACTGTAAGGGGCCATCTTGTCACATTTTTCTGTTACGGGCCATATTGTCACATTTTTCTGTTACGCGCCATTTTTATTGATATCCATGTCTAAAATAATAAAAGCCTTTTGCTTAAACTTTATCTAATTTCTGTAAAGTTATAAATAGTACTTAGATCATTTTTCGACAAATTATGGCACAAAAAAGTTTTACTTCTTACGTCGTCGTCTTCTTACACTAATAAACACACACATTTTTTTTATGAAGTCCGTTGTGTTTTTTCTAAAAAAGTTTGTTTATGTACAGAGAGGCCAGCACATCAAGCTACCACAATGTGTCGAATTTCTATGATAGGTACTTTTTCAACTTTAATTCAAATTAGATAAGGGCCATGTTTAATTGAAAAAAAAAACAATTTGAGGTAACTTAATGTAGGTACTGGCCGTCTGTAAATGATCTATTATTTTTTCAACTATTTTGATATTACAACCAAACTATGTACTAAACCGACACATGAAAAAAAATCGTTCAAATGAGAACCTTCCACTTTTTTGTAAGCCTGTTGAAAAGTTGTTTATCGTTATATGAATTTGCTTTAATGATGCTATAAAAAATACAGGTAGTGTTAAAAAAAGACACGTTTTTTGCATTAAAATTATTGTTATAATAAAACTTAGCCCGCTTTATCAAACACCACATAACAACTTAATAAAAACGCACTGATTTTAAATTTTCAACAAAACAACGTGCCCGAGCCCATAGTGTTCGTAAAAACAGGCATTTAGCACTTAATTTAAAACATTCTTAATTATATTAATTTTACAGTGGAGTAAGGTAAACATTACATTCATTAATTCATGTAAGACATAAATTAAACTAACAATATGAACATAAACACACACCTTAAAATACACGCGTAGTAATAGTAGATTATTAACCAAGGGGATAAAGCAGTGTCTTCTGTCGCGGGTGACGATTTAAATCGCGAGCGTAACGAAGGACTCGAGGTTTACTCCCGAGCGTAGCGAGGGTGTTAAAAACTTAAATCACGAGCGAAGCGAGGGATTTAAGACGAGTCCTGAGTGTAGCGAGGGATTTAAGCTCACCCAAGACTAAGACAGCTTTATCACCGAGGCAAATACTCTACTTTTCGTACCATTTGCGAAAAAATTAACACACTAATAATATGAGATAAGCATTTATTAAAAATAATGTCAATTAAAAGTAAACGTATTTTTAGAATATTAACTTACTTATAAAAATAAATTAAAATAAACTTAACGTTTATATATATATTTGAAGAAAACAAAAACGCGGCAAATTCCTAGACTAATATTTTTTTGTCGGAAAAGCAAAGGCATCAAGCTCATACGGCCTCGTCGGTTTTCGTAATTTTATTTAATTATTAATCCTGCATAATAAATGCGTATTCCTTTTTAAAAAAGATGTGTAATGCTTTATATACAAACTCAATGGTGTAAATGTAGTTCAGTATAAATTTCGGTAAGTATTCCCATTCCATAAATCACATTCTCTCCCTAGGGGATGAATGAAATCCAGTACAACTTTCTTTCCCTGCTTTTAACAGATTAAAAATGACTATTGTTATGTTCGCTTTTTGTGGCATAGAATGTCACTTTTTTGAGCAAGTGGTACGAAATAGTAGATTGTTTATCTAGGGAGCAAACAACTATTTTAAAGGGGAGAGTGTTTTTTTTTAATCCAGAGCGGAGCGAAGGATTCTAGAGTAGAATCCCGAGCAGAGCGAGGGATTCTTAACTAGAATCCTGAGCGCAGCAAGGGATTAAAAGTATGTCACTCGAGCTTAAAATAGTGTTGCTCCCGAGGTGGACACTCTACTTTTTATCACCCTCTATGAGAAAATAAGTAAGTGCAACCTAAGAACAAGAATTTATTTACGTACAATTCAGAACCATAAGACATAAAATATAAATGATGGCTCTTCTTGCATTTTTCCAAAGGATGAAATAGTTGTATGCTTTGACATATTGTGCACGGGATTTTGTAGGTAAAAGACTTTCCATCACATTTTTAGCGTCCGATACAATATTCTCTGGAGTAAATATAATACTTTCACTTGAGGAAGACGCACTCATTTTTTATAATTCTAAAATATGAATATGAATCAACTACGAACGAAAGCAGAATGCATTTAATTTTGCGCGTTGTTTATTTTTCATCAACTTTTTTTAAATTTGGCGCGCTCGCAGTCTTTCAGCCAGTCACATATTCAATACATTGTTCCCGCATGGTTTGTGATTCACCTCTTTGCTGATTGAAACATTTACTAACAATATCCACATTCCAAATTCAAATCAATTTTGGTCCCTAGGGATTAATGAGCTATTTTGGTCCCTATTTACGAGGAATAAACTGGCTTTTTTTGAATAGATGTGATAAAAAGTTAATTTATATATTGTTTTTTTTTTATAAATATTACTCAAAGGTATAAGGTAAGGTATAGAACTAGATAACGCAAATATGACTGTACTAGTACACACGGCTACACACCAAGCTATACATTTCCAGTTTACGCTGACCTCGCATTGTACGGAAATCCTATACAATGCGTGATCAGTTATACTGGAAATGTATGGCTTGATGTGTAGCCGTGTGTACCTACGCAAAGTAATACGAATGTTTTCTTTTTCTTAAATTTGGTATTAAAAATACCAGGTATTTACTGAGGGTATTAGATTGAAAATAATTGTTTTATAAATTAATTACGCATCACAAAATCACAAAATGACTTACCGATGGAAGGAAACAGAGCGCAAAAGTGGTCACTTACGATTTTTGTACGTAAGCTAGGCACGCGAAGTGGTACGCGAAGTAGTTGCTGGTGCGTTATGTATTTTCTTTCTTTCTTTCTTTAGGTCTATCTATATCTGTGGTCAGGAAACCCTTCGGATATGGTTATATTTGGAGATTATTACTGGTTGTAAGTGACTTGATCATACTTGATACTCCGCGTGGATTATCGAATAAGGGGTTTAAACCACAGTATAAATATTAATACAGTACGACGGAAGTAGACGGGACGACGCCTTTGATCTCTGGGAAAATGCCGACAACTTCTACACGCGTTAGACTTGAATAATACCTCCCGCACTACGAACATCGTTTTGTTCGAAGTGCGGGAGCGGCTTTCCCGCGTCTCGCCCCTCACACCTCGCACGATTGCCCTGTCTAAACGGCTGTGTCGGACAACTGTATGTTTTTAGACTGTGGTTTAAACTATAAAATAAACTATCTACCCAAATCAAATATGTTGGACTACATTAATGACCATATCACATAAAAATACTGTAAAAAAAACCTTGTTGCACAACTTGTACGGCTTTTCTTTTGAAATGGTATAACTTTAATTATCCTAATCATTTATTTCTTGGCATAATTAATATAGAAGACACTTCATTGTTATATTGTTAATTCAATCACCCATTTGGTCGTTATTTTATTTATAAGGGCCACTTTCCTCTAATCTGTCGTACCTACAATTAGGGTTGCAAATATGGTGTAAATATCCTCAGCCTCTATTGAAAAGGGTGGATCTTCCGTCCGACTAAGACCGGTGTTATGTCTAGTGCTACTTAACTATGATTATTGCCGGTATCTCGTAAAGATGTTCAAATTAAAACCTATCGCCTATACATTGCTGTGCCCTAGCTGGGTTCATTGTTTGGAACTATCATACTGTAAACAACATAAAATGCAATAAATGAATTATTATGATTATGATCGCCAGAATAACTTAAATATCGCCATCTACGATGTGTAAATTTAGTTTCTATGTGGATAGATAGATGTCACTAAAATAATTTTTGAGCACTATTGGCACAGATACTTCCTGAAATCATACGAGTATGGAGTTGAATCAATCCTTTGACTGTTCACGAATTAGGATTTCTCGCCAATTGAAGGCCAATTAGTTTCATCTTAGATTGCCACTATCGTGGCAACTAATAAACCCGTAAAACTGTAAGAATAGAATAACCTTTATTGTATACCATCAAAATCACAATGTGCCATACCTACCCATGTTACAACAATTTCACCCATTTCAAATCGTAGATTTTCTTTGTCTTAATGGAGAAGATTAAGAAACCAGGATAACACGATTATGGTTTAGAAACCACAATCGTGTTATCCTGGTTTCTTAATCTTCTCTCTTCTCTCTCTCATCTTCTGAAAGGTGGAAGGGAAATCGACGCTTATCTAATACTTATTATGAGTTCTGTAGGTAAATAATTCTGGACCTCCCAGCGTTTAAATTAAGGTAATTTCTTACTTTGCATACTTATTTCTTTTTCATAGCAGTCTGTTCCGAAGTAAAAAGCCATTTCTCTGACTGATGGACTTCTGTATTAAATGCATTGGATGAAAGCTATTATCTGTTGGAAAGTTTATTTTTTAGCCAACTCTCTTTACGTCCTATTAATTTATTGCTGAGATTTGGAATGTCATATCTTTTAACTGAGTATGAAGATGCGTTTATTTCTAATAATATTTTATTTTTATCTGTAAAAAAGGTGTAAGTCATCATTTAACTTTATGAGAGTTTACATTGTAAAGTACAATATTTAATAAGGTTTTTTCGTTTTAAATATCTCTATGTTCAGATTTAGATTAAAATTTCTTTATTTATTCAATATCATTAATAGATGTCATATATTTTTTTAGTAAGGTTATAAATAATCTCTAATAATATAA
The DNA here is from genome assembly GCA_921972225.1 of Euplexia lucipara. Taxonomy (NCBI): domain Eukaryota; kingdom Metazoa; phylum Arthropoda; class Insecta; order Lepidoptera; family Noctuidae; genus Euplexia; species Euplexia lucipara. The sequence goes on from OV179159.1 coordinate 20,853,596, forward strand.
TATTGGAAAAACCGACAAAAAGTCAATACAGCTAGTCAATGTAATATGCAATGACAGCTCAGTGCACCTTTACTTCACCTTTTTATATTTCAATGCTTCACCTACATTTTCACGCAGTGATTCATATAATCGTACTTCTGGTCCAAAATCATGTACCTACCTACTAAAATCATGGTATCAGGTTGCGCATGTGCTCATTACCCTGAATAAATTATATAAAGGTAACAGTGCTATATGACTCCCCAATCAACACAGTCGCTGACGAGGCCGCTGTACCGCTCTGCAAAGAGCTGGGTCGTTGATATTATGAAGTCATCCACCTCGCGAATGCCGCTCATATGTGGGGCCTGCTCTGCCTCCACCAGCACCAGCGGCAGGATCACCATCGCTATGACCAGACCTGAGCTCAACATCTGAAACAGTTGTACAAATATTTGAGAAAGGATTTTGGGGCTGTCTTTAAACTATTAGTTAGGTTAGACATTTGCCACACTCGCTCTTCGCCAATTATGTTTTAAATGCCTATAACCTACAACGACACGACCACGAACGGGTATGTCAAAAAAAAATACAATAGAAAAAGATACCCAATACTACTTCTACTGCTACTATAGGCAAAAAGGCATTGGGCATTGTTTTTTTTTGCCTTCATTGCTTATTATTATACTCCGTATTGTCTCGTCCGAAAATGAAGGAAGAATACAAAAGTAGTTCCGGTCCTTTTGCCTCTGACGTCACATGTTTTGTAGCAAGTGAAAAGAAACGCAGCCCTCCGTGCCACGCCCCTGTCACTTGTCAAATATCTTCATTCGGTTTTTATGTCGTTAATGGCGTCACTTTGTTCCTTAAACTTAACAATAATTTTATGAAAACTATTTCAACGGACATAAAAATGGGTAAAAGAAAGTTAACAAATAACAATAGAAGATCGCATTTGCTGAAAAAGATCAAGAAACTGGAGAGAATTATAAAATCCTTAAACTCCGATTCGAGTGACGAAGGTAAGACAAATGGCGGCTAATTATTTTTATCCTTTTTTTTTCGTATTTTCAACTATTTCTAGAGAAAACTGTTGAAGAAACTTGCCTAATTACGGCATAGACAGATTTAGGGCCTAAGGCCCAGCTCTGGATTGCGCATTATCGCTATTTCAAAAACAGGGAGTGTAAAATTGTAGGTATATTACATCATGCGTAAAGCACGTGCTTGCAACCAACGACACGCTTGTCTGACCTGTGGGGCTACCTGTGGAGCATGATATCTGCACGAAATCTCGTGGTAACCAATGACTACGCCTATGAGCTACTTGCCTTACCTGAGGGACGTTCTGCGGGAACGTACGTGGTATACAATGGCTATATTTAAATATATAGATTTTGAGCGACTTGCCTAACCTGTGGGGGCGTTCTGTGGGAACGCACGTGGTATACAAAGGCTATGTTGTAAACTAAGCAACCTGTGGGGTGTTCTTTGGGGACACACGTGGTTGACTTTTTTATTATAACCTTCAAGGGAAGTTCTGCGGGAACTTACATGGTTATATATAAATTTGTTTGGTTGTCTTCACAGCATGTTACACGTTTTTTACAGACACCATAACACCTGTAAGCGTTTCACCTAAAACGCATGAGAACACTGAAAATGTTGCTCTGGAGGTGGCAGAAGATGTTTCTCCAGACCTGGTTGTTCAAACAGAAGCTGAATTGGACAACAGTGAATTATTAAGTGAAATGATTGAGGATCAAGAGCCTCAAGAAGAGGTATTAGAAGAGCAGGTACTAGAAATACTTGGCGAGAATCCTCAACCAGAAAAAATTGTGAAAAATATGCATAAGGAGATTGCCCAAAGGTGGGATTTAATACTCAAAAAAGGTTTAACAAAAGCAGAGAGAGATAATATTGATAAAGAAAACCCACCATTCTCCAATTTAACACGAATGGTACCACCAAAATTAAACCCAGAGGTCAGCGCAGCTGTTAATGAAATGTCTAGAAAGAGAGACCAAATAATACAAAAGAGACAACATCAGGTTGCTACTGCCTTGTCATGTTTAGGCTCAGGCCTTCAGATGTTTCTTAAAGATGCTCAGGGTCAGAAAATAGACATTATTAAAAAGCTAAACGATGCTTCAAGATTATTATGTGACTCTATATATTTAGATACTAAAGGACGTAGGACCCTTCTTTTAACAGTGATAAATAAAGACATGAAGGAGTTTCTTTTAAACTCCGAGTCAGAAATAAGCCTATTTGGTGAAGACCTCTCGGAGAAAATAAGAACAGCAAAATCAGTACAAAAATCGGGCCAGGAGCTAAAGATTGCTGAAATTAAAAAGTTTACCCCTAGACAGAACACATGGGTGCCAAGACCTAACACTACCAAGAGTAACAAATCTTTAAACTGGCGGGGCCCTCCTCGTTTAGAGGTGAAGAAAAAGGGGGGGGCAGCATCCAGAGCACCACCGGTAGAGAGGAAGTGGGAAGAGAGGAGAAGACTTCAGCACCGCAAATAAACTCACAGGTGGGCAGATTAAAATTTTGTTTATCTGAATGGGAACTAATCACCACAGACCCAGTTATTTTAGATTGGATTGTAGGATATACAATTCCATTTATTTCTAAACCATACCAAGACCACATTCCAACGAATGATAATTTCTCCAAAGTAGAATCCCTACAGATAAAATCTGAAATTATTAAATTACTTTCTTTAAAAGCAATCGAGATTTGTCAGCCTGCAGAAAACCAGTTTTGTTCACCAATTTTTCTTATTAGAAAACCTAATGGAACCTTTCGTTTCATTTTAAATTTAAAGAATTTAAATAGCTTTGTGAACACAGAACATTTCAAATTGGAAGACTACCGCACAGTATGCAAACTTTTACAGAAAAACGATTACATGGTTACATTAGATTTGAAAGATGCTTATTATATGGTGAATATTCATAAGAATAGTAAGAAATATTTAAGATTTTTTTTCCAAGGAAGATGCTATCAGTTTAATGTTTTACCTTTTGGCTTATGTACAGCCCCACTAACATTTACCAAGATTATAAAACCTATAATAGCATATTTAAGAGAAAGAGGTTTTATATCTGTTGTTTATCTAGATGACTTTCTTTGTCTAGGAAATGATTACATACAATGTTTAGAAAATATGCAGTCAACATTAAATATACTAGAAAAATTAGGTTTCATAGTTAATAGAGAAAAAAGTGGTTTTATACCAAAACAAAAGTGCAAGTTTTTAGGTTTAGTTTTCAATACCATAAACATGACCATTGACATTACTGAAGAAAAAAGAAGTAATTGCTATAATTTAATAAAACAATTAGCCAATAAAAGTCAAATTAAAGTTAGAATTCTAGCTCAAGTTATTGGAACCTTAATATCAGTCTGTTCAGCTGTTAAATATGGTATTCTTTATACTAAAGAACTTGAACGACAGAAATATCTCACTTTAAAGGATAATAATAACAATTATGATATAGACAGTATGTTGAATGATACATGCAAGCAAGACCTTGAATGGTGGTCCAAAAACATAGTAAAATCAGGCAATCCTATTAAAAAGAATAATTTTGAGTTAGAAATATTTACGGATGCCTCCTCCACTGGATGGGGAGTATCTTGTGGTTCTCAGAGGGCACATGGACGATGGACTGAGAATGAAGTTCGGCTTCACATTAATTCCCTGGAATTAACAGCTGCCTTCTTTGGATTAAAATGTTTTGCTAAAGATCTAACAGATAGTAAAATCTTATTAAGAATTGATAATATGACTGCAATATCCTATATTAATAGATTAGGAGGTGTACAGTATCCTCACTTACACAAAATTACTAAGAATATTTGGCAGTGGTGTGAATCAAGAAACTTGTGGATTTTCGCTTCTTACATCAATACTAAAGATAACATAATAGCCGATTTTGAATCTAGAAGGGACATAAACAATACAGAATGGGAACTAAATAATATTAATTATCAAAAAATCACTTCTATGTTTGGAAACCCAACAATTGATTTATTTGCATCCCGTACCAACACAAAGTGCCACACTTACGTATCATGGCACCCAGATCCAGGTTCTTTTGCAGTGGATGCCTTTACTCTGTGTTGGTCTCAATATGATCTTTTCTATGCTTTCCCTCCATTCTCTATGGTTCTTAAAACCATAGAGAAGGTAATTACAGACAAAGCAACTGGTATTGTAGTTGCTCCCCATTGGGTCACTCAACCTTGGTTCCCAATGTTTCAAAAATTGTTGATACAGGCTCCTATTATTTTTCAACCATCTAAAGAACTTCTTACTTTGCATAATTCCAGATTGTTACATCCACTACACAAGAACCTAAAATTGATGGCAGGAATATTATCAGGAAAACATTTATAGACCTTGGAATCAGTGATGAGGCAGTTTGTATTATGATGAATGCAATATGTAAAAGTACATTGAATCAATACTCACCTGCAATTGTAGCATGGGCAAAGTACTGTAACTCAAATAATTTAAGTATTACCAAATCAACCATACCTGATGTTATTCAGTACCTCACACTCAAGTTTCATGGAGGAGCTTCCTATGGAACTTTGAATTCAATTAGGTCGGCTCTTGCCTTAATAGTAGGACCACATTTAGGAATAGATTATAAGATTAAAAGATTATTTAAAGGTTTCTTTAAATTACGACCTCCAAAACCCAAATATAATAACACTTGGGATGTTTCTATTTACTTGATTATATTGAAAGTAATTACAATCAGCAAGGTGATCTGAAGATGATTACCAAAAAGGCTGTAAGTTTATTAATGTTAGCCACAGGTCAAAGGGCACAAACAATCTCATTAATAAATATCAATAATATAATGATCAATCAAGACTGTATAATTATTAAAGTTGATAAGTTGATTAAAACCTCAGGGCCAAATCAATGCCAGCCCTTGCTAACTATTCCTTTCTTTAACACTAGACTAGGAGTATGCCCAGCTACAGCTGTTGTCAACTATTTAGAGTTAACAAAGAATCTAAGAAACTGTAATAGTTTGTTTATATCCACCAAGAAACCATATAAAGCTGTGAGCTCCAGTACAATCAGCCGTTGGGTCAAAATAACTATGGAAGAGAGTGGGATTGATATCAGCAAATTCTCATCACATAGTACCCGACATGCAACCACTTCGGCAGCTTACAGTAAGGGGGTTAATATTGATGATATTAGAAGAACAGCTGGTTGGACTGGTGAGTCAACAATGTTTGGTAAATTTTATAACAGACCTATACCTAATTAACAATAGAAGCTTCTCTGAAGCAATTTTCTTGCAGTAATAAATATGATAGGTGTTTGATTATGTTATGTTAATTGTCATAAAACATAAAAAATTACCAATAGGTAGTTATTTTTTATCTTTTTTAATAAATGATGATTGTCTTTACAACTTGTCTTTGAACATCTACTTTTGTATTCTTCCTTCATTTTCGGACGAGACAATACGGAGTATAATTGAAAAGTCAAACGAACTTACCTGTAAGTGAAGTTCGACGGTAATTATACGACGTATTGTCTCGTCCGAAAATGATTGAGTCCCACCCGACCCAAATAATCCATGCTAACTAAATATATTTTGTGTGCATGGGCCCTATGTTGTAAAACCAATCATTTGCTGTGAACTTAATGAAGATATTTGACAAGTGACAGGGGCGTGGCACGGAGGGCTGCGTTTCTTTTCACTTGCTACAAAACATGTGACGTCAGAGGCAAAAGAACCGGAACTACTTTTGTATTCTTCCTTCATTTTCGGACGAGACAATACGGAGTATAATTACCGTCGAACTTCACTTACAGGTAAGTTCGTTTGACTTTTCAATTATAAAGACATTTGTTTAAAACACAGAACTATACAACTATATAATCCTACAGACAAATAGGTGAAAATGGACCAGTTACGCTGATCAGGAACATCATCCATTTCGCACCCATATTTGAGGTCTACGCAGCAAACCTTTTTCGTCCATACATCCCATCACGCTGAACACCACTATATTATATTCATATTATTTCTTGCTTTCTGTACCTAGATATAATACGAAACGTATATATTTTCGTTTCTATTAAAAACAAAATAATAATATAAACCGTATTAAATAAAGACAGTCCATTCACCACTTCTACTCATCACACCCACATACGAGTACACCACACATTACTACCATGCTTAAAAGGGGCTAGAATGTCTTTCTGTTTGTTTCTGATGCATAATTGGCTGGTTAAAAAATTGAAAATCTGTCATCGGCTGTAACTTTAGTTCGTCATTCTTATACAAGCGGTGTAGATTTTGTGAATAAATAAATAAATCATTAACATACAAACATCATGGAACATAATTATAAATTGTATCTATAAGGTTCTACTAAGATTAGAAAATTACTCATATAGAATCTGTTCAAAAGATACATTTAAAGAAAGAAAGAAAAATATTTATTCGGGACAAGCACAGGTAGGTACTACAAAAATATTAATAACAAAAAAGAATGTAAAACTAAATAATAAAAGAGAAGACCCGTGCGAGGCCAAAAATATGGCAGCATGATGCTGCGATAAATGAAAACAAATACCGCAGCGCTGGTATTCTGATAGCAATTTAAAAGCATCATAACCCACCTGTTTGAATTCCTTATCATACGTCTCCCTGGGGTACACCTCATTGACGTCAACCCCAAGCCTGTCCAACGCTACGGCGAGGCTGCTATAGTAATGATCAATAAGACGCTGATGGTTCTCTTTTCTGAACTCCTGGTCAGTCCCCAGGAACTCGAAGTATATGAGGTCACTGACGGGACACCCTGAGTGAAGCGTCTGGAAGTCCACCACGATTGGGTCTAGCAGATTATCCTGGAAAAAAATAAACAGAAGATTATAAATCGCTGATCTCTGTGTCGAAGAATTGCTAAACTTAACTGGCAGTGGGTGGGCGAGCAATATGCCCATATTGCTCGCAGAACCGTTGGCAAGCTCCAGCGGTGAGCTTCTTTGAGAATAAACAATTATAATCATTTATTTAATCAAACAACTTTCGGTCTTTACTATTATTTCACTGATAAGTACTAAGTCAGTTCTAACCTTTAAACATCCAAGAGAAATTTAAAGTTCTTAATAAGTTATAATGGTAAAAAATATAATACGTTTAATCCAGGCAAATCATATGTAATTATAACAAAAAAAACAAAATTTCAGAATCAATATGATAATAATGATTATTATTTTAACGCATTATTAGCTTGAGATTAAGAAATTGATTAATTGTTTCTCTTATACCATCAAGTGATAAACCTGATCCTAAACTAATTGTGAAAAGGTGATCATCAATCACATCCACACTTAGGTATTCCATCAGAAGACCGCTGTGATAAAATTCATATGACCATAAATATCATCAAAGCATTATTCAAAATCGCAACTAGTGGCAGTCGAGTATCAGGAGCCGACCCGGCAAATAGGGAATGCTCCAGGGTATAAACAGGCACTATACAGGGTGTAAAAAGACCGATCACATAGCCGATAACCACACATTCTGTACATATAATTAAGTATCATTAACCAAAAAATAATGCTGGGAAAATAACTTTTTTTTTCATCTTTGAAAAAGAGATGCTTTTTATTGCGCGCAATGCATAGCGTGACAACGCAACGCAACTTTCGATCAGCTGAGCGTATGGCCACTCGCGCTTGGTCGTTGACCCGACCGACCCGCTTGTTTAGTATACATTGCATTTTTGTAACTTCAAATGCGTAATTTGTTTTGAAAAATCGATAGTTTTGATAATGTTGGTTTGGAAGAAAGTTTACTAATGATACTTAGAATATAATTTTGAAAAAAAAAACGAAAAATAATATTGTACTTTGACCTTCAATATCTCTAAAACCAGTGAATTCCCAGGTATTTTCTAGAAGAAAAATACTATCCCAGTGATGGGTAGAATATGTAGTTTTCATTTACGTTAAGGGACTTTTTACACCCGGTATATCTAAAAGAATCAAAATAATTTAAGTCAGTATAAGTCCTCATATTATTATATTATTCCTCATAGAATAGTAGCATTTTACTGTATACAAAAGGCACTTCTGTTGTATCAAAACAACAGAATCGGGCAAATAATAGTTTTATCACGTACTTAACTTGTTAATTACCATTTGTTTGAATACACATATTAACTCTTGATAACCAAGTGGTTTATCTGATAAGAAGATACTCAGTTACCAACAGTGGGTAGGTATATTATTATAGTTGTTATATTGTTAAAAGTAAACACCTACCTAACTAATTAATTTACAGATTTAATAAGGTACAGTACCTACAGATCTTAATGCTCATATTATGGTCCGGTAAATCAAGACATTCGAGGGTCCATAAATTCACAACAAGCTGGAAATCATTTAAATTCTCCAAAACTTAATTATTAATAATGAGAATTTTAAGTTCCCCATAATTCACGAGAATGAAAAAAAACTCTAGGTCAAAAGTATTAAAAATTGATTTGTCGCGATTATCAGTAAATCGGTAAGTTTCATAATAAATAAATAAATATTCCACAACTTTTTCACACAACGCCCACGTCCCACATAGTCCCACGTTAAGCTTGAGAGCTTGTGTATTAAACAACTAATAAACTTACTTAACTATATATTTCTAAATACATACATTTTATAGATAAATTACACTCAGACACAGAACCAATGATCGCGCTCATTACACAAACATTTGTCCTGGGGGGAATCGAACCCACGACCTCCGGCATAGCAGTCAGGGTCACGAACTACTAGACCAACAGGCCGGTCAATAAGACTATCTCAGACAAAAATTTGTAGATCGTAAAATAATCTAAGTATAAAAAATATGTCAATACTTGTTTTCCTAAGAGCCAACGTTTTAGAGATGCAACGATTCAAAAAGTTGAAAGAGTTGTAAGAATCGTCATAATAATGCTGTCGTTTTCATTTCACCTTTGAGGTTGTACTTAGCACGTTTTTTTTATTGTAGTCTTGCTTGATAAGCTCCCATACATGTCTACTAAGCATATGAAGGTCCTGGTCCTGGTTTTGGTCCTGGCTCCTGATTTTATAGTGATAATAATTTTATCATCATACCTCAGTTCATTCTTCACATCACATGCCTATACCGTAAAATTTCCACACAACTAATCGGTGACAGGCGCCACTTTCAGACTCCATTACATACTCATTTCTTATTCTATCCATTCCCGTTACTAACACACTTACCCCCTCAGCGTCCACATCTCAGCTGCATGCAACTGCCTTACATCCTTCCCTTCGGCTGTGGCCTCCTTTGTGACCCAAACTTGTGATACAAAATATTATGCGTTTCAAATGAGAATAGGAATGACTTTGCGCTATGTTGTGGACGTCATAGCTGTCAATTCGAATAAATTGGGTAAGATCAGCAAAACAAGGTTTTTTCTAAATATAATTTATTTAAGAATTACGAACGAACAATTTTCAAAATTGTACTGTCCAAGTATTTGTTTACATTGGAGAGAATCATTCGAGCCCTCGCATGCAAAACAGCGCCCCGTTCACACATTTTCGAGCAGTCAGGGTTGAAAACAAAAACAAATAGGTATCAACAACCATGTAACAAACAGAATTAATAAATAAAACGTAAGCACTCCACAAGACTAATTAATTTAATACGTTATTTAATTTTGAATAAGTAACTTCGACTCAGTAAAACAAAAAAAAATACAATAAATGATACGTGATTATGTTTTCGTTGCAGGCCGTACTTAGGTACTTTTTAAGCGACATTTGACTGAAAGAGGTCATTGGCGTTCCTATTCTTATTTGAAACGCATAGTACAAAATTCAGGCATTACGTTGTGTTGATTATCGCCTGTAGTTTTCACGTAAAACTAATTATTACCATTTTAATTACGTGAGCCGGGACATAAATACAGGTACAACAAAACTTGTGTTGCACGTTTATTTCATCAAAGATTAAACTATTCCTTTTGTAACAATTTTCAAAACCTAGTAAAAAAATTAAAGCCGAACGATTTTTCGTACGCTAAATAAATCTAGTCATTCAGTGCTTTTATCTTAATTCTTAAAGTCCAGCTTATCTTCAGATAGGCTTGGCTTCGTAAATACAACTCTCGTTTGATTAACTTTTACTTACAAAAATATAAAGAATAAAGAAATTATTGGATATAATCTTCACGTGACCATAAGGCTGGCCTTTATTTAGGTCAGGGAATCAGTTCAACGTGGCAATGCGGCCAGTCTTTTGGGCACGTTTCTCGTTGACAGCGATGCGGATGAATTTTTGTATGCCTTTTAATTAAGGCTTATGAAAATATATACAAATTTAACTTTTCTTTCTGTGTTAAGGTCAGGTATACTCGTATATTTAAGAATAAATAATTATTAGACTTTCATATATCTGGAAATACGTAACGTGAGACGTGCTTTTCAACACTAAGACCTGGTCTCTATTTGTTTAAAATGGTCACCCATCCACGGAGTGACCTCGGAAAGCTCTACTTAACCTTAAAACCGATAAGTGTGGTTATCATTACCATGACCACTGCTCAATCCGTGCGTATCGTAAATACGTAAATTACGCAACCTCCAAGAGATTTCTTACAATAAAAGACCGACAAAAAATCTTGGTCAACGAATCGTTTTCCGTTAGTTTACAATGTCCTAGTTTCTATTCTGAGTAGAAACTCAATGGGCCCGGGTCCCTGGCCTTGGTTAGCAACGCCTATTGAGACCACGTCAATCAGCAGTCATGGCCGTAATAGGTACCTATATTGTTGACCTCTAAAGTTTAAATCCAAGCTGTAACCGGCTGAGATTATGCTATGATTGAGCTCTATTACCATGCAAGTAAAAATCTATTGCAAGTTTCGATTTCTAGAAACGGTTCATCAAAAAGATCGATGTTTGTATTAGAATCGAAAATGATACCCTTAACTTGTCAACTCCATTATTTCAAGACACAATTACCTATTGTTAGCGGAAGCTGGTTTTTCGCTCGGGGTCTGATAAATTTAAACAAAATCTGTCAAAAAAACGCAACAAGCGTTGTCTGAAACAAAAGTAGGGAAATTATTATGTGCATTTGTTGCTGTTAGGGGCAGTCTAGATTCATGTACAGCCTGGTAGGTAAAATACCTAATTAAAAAAAACGTTTTTCTAACTTCCAACTGCCGTTTACCAACTGAATCTCTGTTTAAACTAACCCGGCAATTCCTACTACAGGATTGTTAAATATTTTGAATATTTTTTTATCTAATTAAGGCATAAGTAAAGTCTCTACTACACCAACTGCCTCTCTGTACATTAGTGTGCTTGAAATTTTAAATAAATAAATAATGCCTACCTACCTGAATAAAATCGGGCCGAAATAATATACAAAGTAGGTAAGTGTGTTTATCTGTTTCTTCACATAATGAATGTCCACGAATAGTTCACAACAAACAAATGAATGCGCTAAAATTACATCGAGATACCAAAATAGTGACCGGAATATGAGCATGTCTCTCTCTCTAACGTATCTCAGCAGAAAAGGAGACAAGATCTCGCCTAGTTTGTTGTGAATGATTAACGAATCCATTAGTACGAGCTTGTGGTTATTTGAATACACGTTTGGTGCAGATGTAATTATCTTTAGATAGGTCAATAACCAGAAACAAGGCAATGATAAGATGCTTGCAATGTTGACCTACTCTATTAACGAACCCACAAGTATTATGTACGAGTACATACCTAAAAAATAAACAAAACAAGAGATAAAACTTTTTTGCAAAAAAATAAAACCGACTTAAAAAACACTAACCGGTGTAAAATAACTCTAAATTAGGAAGTCTGTGGCTTTGGTGCTTTTGTCTTATTCATGATGGGCCACCGACTTCCGAATTTAGAGTGATTTTACACCGGATAGTGTTTTTTTAAGTCGGTTTTATTTTTTTGCAAAAAAGTTTTTATTTTTCCAATTTTAGTTGTTCCCATACAAATATTTTTGCCATTAATTTATTTATATTGTTAATTGTTAACAATACATGTCATGGTAATAGGGTTATCTACTTATCCCTAATAAATGAAACTTAACATACCTAACGGTCGAAATTTAGGTAAATTGTACACATCTGCGTACCCCTCAGAGCATACAGGCGTGATGATACGTCCTGATGTTGTATAAACAATAAACATCCAAGCGATTCCAGCAATCAGGAAAGATTTGCCGTCTATATTTGAAGAGTTCCATTCCATATCTCCGAAGATCAGCACCAGATCTTCACCAAATTAAAATAGGACCATCTCAGGAGTAAACTCTTTAAAATAAAAACAGAATTTTGAGAATCGGTCCACAAATAGCGGAGAAATCAGGTAACATACATAAAAAAAAAATACATACACACGAACATAGAACCTCCTCCTTTTTTTGAAGTCGGTTAAAAAGTAAAACAATTATAGTGCATCAAAAAATTCATCCGCATTGCTGTCAACGGGAAAAGTGCCCAGAAGACTGGCCGCATTGCTACGTTGTATGGCAATGCTGATTCTCTGACCGATATAAAGGCCAGCCTTCTTAGTCACGTGAAAAGTCGACCAGCCGCTGGGCGTTGTCCTGGAAAACTTATTTAAATTATCAGCTTTGTTTTTTTTTCTTTGTCTCGAGAACCATAATAAACTCATTTTTAGGAACTCTTTAATTACGCTGAACTAGTTTTTTTTTGCACCCTACCTCGAAAACACGTAGAGATGATCCTGGAGACTTAGAATAATAAGACGTAGAAGCCGCGTTTAGTACAAAACATGGGCGAAACCGTAAGTCCACTTTATTATCTTTGTGTGCGTGATCCGAATGTATTTACTTGCGAGCTGTGTTCGACGGAACGTGACTTTTACTACCAACTGACATGGTTCGTAGAGCAAAGAAGCCAGTTTTGGCTCAGTTTTAGTTTCCTCACTTCTTGCATTCCTACTAGATTACTATGCGGTATTATTCTAAGCTTGGAGATTACTCCATACATAGATACACTTACCAAATAATATTAGTATATAGTTCGAAAAAATCGCCAGTTATTTTAAAGCTAGGAGGGTACTAGTGCAGCCCATTGCACACCCCTCCCGGCGGCATCCAAGAATTGACTCGTTAGAAAAAGATAAAAAAAAAAAAAAAACTTGAAATGTCCTTATGAGCCCACGGGGGATCGTAGGCCGTACAAGAAATGTTCGCGGACGAACGACGACGTGCGACGGGTTAACCGATTACCTAACAGCTCCTGGATGGTCCATGACAACCAAGATCTAAAAGGTTTTAATAATACAAAAGTGCAGAATAATTTTAATTACGCTAATATTTTGGGATTAAGTCTTGGGTTTGGGTAATTGGTGTGCTTAGTTTTAATAAACTCATTCGAAATAATATCGGGTCGTGGAGCTGCTTAACCATAAAGTTGAGCTAATGATGGCTGGCATACCTACTGTATGCTGCTTACCCAAAAGGCTATACTGGACACTGCTCTGCATCACGAAGATTTTGACAATATTTTAATGTCAGGACTTAAAAAGAGACGATGATCCCTGGGTTGGTTAAGTTTTTTGTTCTCAGAGGTATTCAGAGAAATGCCGACCTCAGCTAGTTTAAAAGAAAAAAATTACGTAAAAGTGATTCTCATATCCTACTTGCATAATAAATAATTTCATATAATTAATACGGTCACGATTAAAAAAAAAAAGAAATACTTAGTGCAATGGAGGATTGCGCCACCTATCTTCCACAGTCATACAGAATTCCTTAACATCATCAACACCAAAACTGAACGCTCCATATTTGTTCCAAGACTGATAAATAATGTATTATACATAATGCCTCTTGTCTATTCAACATAGCTGTTCGAGACAAGCATTAATTAAACAAAATAGCTGAATCATTAACATAGAATTTTGTACTGAGAATAAAAATAATAAAAACACGTTTGGATCAGGAAGTCTTTAAGTATAAAAGCAAGGCTACTTAGAGAAATCATATTTTTGCGAAAATGCTAGAAAATTGAAAATAGTAAGTATATATTTCACTAAAACTTATAAAACTAAAACATAGAATTATGAAAAATAATATTTTATTATTATATATACAATGATAGACTTTATCCTTTCATTCGTGTCAATTTAATCAGACAATGACAGCGCGGATGCCCGCGCCGCGCCCGCGCCTGTGTCCTCGGGGTTTAATGAATTAAACAAGGACCAGCCTTAAGACAAAATTATTAAATTTTATTTGATCAAATAGGTATATTCGGTATAACCCAACCCGTTACGTTATCATAATGTTTTAGCAATAACCTGCTTATCCTAGGGTAATCGCGAACAACGGTGATTATGAATATGATGATTAACTGAACTGGTATGGCTTTTTCAGAGTTTGCCCTGGATGGTTAGACTCATAAATCATAAAAAACCTAATATCTAGAAAATATTTGTGCACCTTAACTATATTACCTATACAAAAACAAAAATAACTACACCTAACAATAAATAACTACTACTGGATTTTAAGAGACCATGCACTTGACCCCTGAGTTTCTTTCAGCATTTTTCTCAGGGATCAGTCATTTTAAAAATACCGGCGCCACTTAGTCTACAAACAAATATTGACATATAAAAGTATCTGAAAAGGTATATTTACAGCAGTAAATATCATTTCATTCCATTGTGTATAACTGACTAATGCACTGATTGATCAATAGCCATGTTCTAGCCATATTCTGATCTGGCCAAACAGAATAAAGGTTCATTAGATAGAAGATTATATTAGCCAAGTTTAATTACTGACTGCTTCGGGTTTAGTGCGGTCAGAAGCATTACTACTGAGCTAATAGTCCCGGATCAGGCAAAGTGCTTTTGAGTTTTTCCATCTAAATTTTTTCAGTAGCAACCCGATGTCTGTATCTCTGCCCGTTAAATAAATAGCAATAGACTCACCCCCACTATTACAAGGGACGTAAAATCCTATAACTGGTGAATTGTGCGTGTACAACAATAGATTTGCAACTTTGCCTTACCGCTCAAAATACAGGCGCTTTGTTATGTTATTAAAATTAACCAATCAGTATTCAAGTTATCAATTTGTTGTGAAAATCCTAAACTAAACGACCTCCATAAGAATGATTACAATGATCATTTTGTTTCCAAAACTCTGCAAAAACAACTTTGCGTTCTTACTGCACTGCAACTTATAGGTACAACAGTAGTTAATGATGGTCTGGGAGCTACTACGTAGGTAGATAAATTAAAAAATGAAAACAATAAGAGAAAAAACGCAAGTTCATGAAAATAATTGCAAGTTAATTCTCAGATAATAATCCAGGCAGATGCATGTACAATTTATTATGTGATAAGCAACACAAGATAATAGGTTGTTGATGCGTTTGATATCCTATCGTATAAGTGATTGGCAGCTAGTTGTAGATATGTACTTATATTTAGGTCGTAGTTAAATCAGTAACATGCAATAAACCAAACTAATTATAATTGAATTCCTTTTTACGTTTCAAATACACTTGGGGTATATGAACTTGGTCCTTGCAGCTTAAGGACCAAAAGATGATCAAAAGGACCACAAACCATTGTTTATGGAACAAGGTTTATAAGCCAGAGAGGTACAAGCTCCAGACACTAGATTACTAACAGTGCTGTTACAGGTGCTGAATTAGATAACTGAACTTATATAACTCATCCTCGCTCGATCTCTTCAGACACTAATAATCTGCATAATCCTTACATGATCTGACCAAGATGATTTATATTATCTTGACTTTAAAAGAGACTGTGGTCTCTGTATTACTTTCAGTGTTTCTTCTCATAGTAGTCAGATAGCGAAACAGCAACCTCACCTCACTAGTTATAAATCACGTTAAACGTGTTTGTAAAAACGAATTTAGATAAATAAATCACATTTATAATAATCAAATCGTCATTCCCAATTTATTTGTGATCGGTACGACATGCATTCTTCTTCTAATCACCCTCATTATTTTGAGCCATATCTTCTTTAATACTGTATCTAATGTTTCATTTACTATAGTGTTCATACCAAAATAATAGTTTAAAAAATCGCTATGATAAGGAAAACGATGTTCCGTAAAACACGACAGCGTTACTAATTTATTTTTAGAAATTACATCAGTGATAGACCGTTTCAAGGTTTTGGGGACAGTAATCGCCATAACATGTCAACAGCTTATTAAATGTACTCTTGCTCGACGAACGGAACTCAAATGTTACGAAGTGCCTCCTCAATTACATAGCACAAACTGTACTCACAGTGCTAACCAAATATTTACAATAGACTATTTACCTTGACCGATTAGAACTACTAGCTGGTTTTACCAAGCTGTTTTTTATTATTATTTTATTAATAGCCATAAAAAAACATACCAGTCGTCGAAACAACAAATTGCTGACCCTGTAGTCACCGTGACACAGCACTGTTGCACTCAATGGAGCCTTAAACTTGATAAACTCCTCACGAACATTTTCAGTATCCAATAGTTTCGCCAGTCTTTCCTTGTGTTCTTCTTTAGCGACGTCAATAGCTGATGCAACCATCTTCTTCCAAGTTTCCGTAAAACTAGTGGTCTCTAATTCATCTCGTTTCTTTGTTTTTACTAGCTCTGCATCTTTGGCGAAATTTTCTGGATCTTCCTTTTGGTACGCAAATGATAAAGCGTGGAGTCTGGCTAAGTGTTCTATCGCACATGCGGCATGCTCCCAGTCTATGGACTTGAACCTGCTGTAAGTGCTGAAGCCCTTCGCCGTCAGGTCTTCCATGACTACTGTCTCTTCACCTTCAGCTGACTCACCACCGAAGAACTTGGGGAATTCGAACCGGTGTTCCGCGCTGAGTTTGTGTTTGTCTTGGATGTTGTCGTATACTTTGACGAGGTCAGTGTACACAAATTGTTCAGTTTTGAACATGAAATCTATGTTCATAACTTTGCGAAACATTTCACTGACATTTGCAACTTTCGCGAAGAGTTTCAAGGCGTCATGCTCCGGTGCTGTGACACTGATGGAAAATAACGATGAGGTGTAGTTGGCTCCGCCACTTGTGAGTTCCTTCAAAGATATTTTTGCATTTCGGTACTGTAGTTGGTCGATGATTTTGTCGAGAACTTTGCGCAATATTTTCTCCGCGTCCGACATGATTGGCGACTTACTCGCGACTGGTCGTAGTAGACTGAGCTGTGATCTGTGACTCTGACTCTGCAAACAAATTGTTTACCTTGCCTAATGTTTACAAGATCAACTTAATAGTTGTGTATATTATCAAAATATTTAACTGAATGTCCGACGACTGCATTCACTGCAATGGTTGTTTAAGTAATGTTCTTTTTATGGGTAAACGATAAGGTTTAATTTATTACTTGATAATTTAATATTGTGATTTTTATGACATTTTACGAACTTTACCTGTTTATTTATATTGAAAAAAATGGTTTAGAGTTATTTTTCTTCAACAAAATATACTTATAACAAAATATAACGCTTAGACAGCCGTCTACATGTATTACACTCATAAATACCACCAGTAATATTTAGTTCCCATGTCCTAGGGGCAAACCTATTGTTATAGCGGGTAAAAATCCAAATCTCCAGGTAATCTAACTCAGAACCTCATTGGTCAGTATTGGCACTTGCGTCTAGGGGACCAACAGTATCAAAAAATGTGCACAGAGTCACAATCCGGACCTCGGGGCATCGGACACCAAGCTACTAGGTAGGTAGCAATAAGCTTCAGATCGAAAACCCATTAACCACCTCCAAACAATAGGAATTGAATGACGGAGTAATGATATAAACTAAAAAAAAACTAAAAAATACAATCAAATTGTGAACCTCCTCCTTTTTTGAAGTCGGTTAAAAACAGGACAAACCTGGTTATTATAGTGGTTCCAACCTATTTGAGATAACTAATGTTGCTCTTTTGTTATTAATTGTCTTCAATTATAATATTTCTTTATCTGTTTGTTGATGTGATTAATCTTGAACTCAATGTATCAATAAATAGCAAGTAAAAAAAAGCATGCCTTATGAAATTGTTTGAGCAACATATCTACGTACGACTCTTGTTAGCTCGTATTGAAATTTATGACTGGTTGGATGTACTTGTTGAATCTAACCCGGTTCACTGTTTTTGTTTTTGCGGTGGGGGTTTTTTAAATTTTATTTTTATTTTAAAAATTTTAAACGCATTAATTTTTGTTTTATAGAATTTTCAGTTACGAGATTTTTTCAGTGCATTTGTTTGAAGTCGGTTTTATTTTGTGTTTAAAAATGTACTTTTTTCGGGTTGTTTGTCATGTTTAATGAGATCTATTAATTTCCATTCACAAAACTTTGTCGAAACAATGAAACATTTGTTACATCCAAATAATCATAATTTTATTCATCACTTCACACAAAAAAAAAAACAAATAGATAAGACAGCTAATACAATGGAATGTCGACCACTGGGCTACCAGTTTTAATAAATGTAGGTATAGTAGGATCATAACACACAGCAGAAAAATACAGTCATTATGAGTAGGTATTATAATGATGAGTATAAAAATTAACCTAGCCTTTACATTAGGTATTTTATTCATTTAGGGATAACAAATAGCTACAACATACAAATAACAAAAATAACATAGAAGTATCGAATAGCAATGTTGCGTTGATATTGTTGTTATACGATTATTAAAGACTAGCAGACATCCCGCGGTTTCACCCGCGTAGGTCCCGTTCCCGTGGTAATACAGGGATGAAAAGTAGCCTATGTCACCCGGGGATACTGTAGCTTCCCAACGGTGAAAGAACTTTTCAAATCGGTCCAGTAGTTTCGGAAACTATTCAATGCAAACAAACAATCAAACATTTTCTCTTTATATATAAGTAAAGAAGTATAGATAAACCATAGGCCGTTTGGTGTCAATGGTGAAACCCCAGAATTATTTATTTATTTATCTATGGAAGACTTACAGTTAATTACAATGGAGAAAAGTAACGTTACAGTTAACTGACAGCCAATTACAATTCTTCGCGTCTAGAGCTTGTGTAGGATAAAGTACTGTAGAACAATATACATATAAGCACCCACTGCCAAGTAATGACACAAAAAAATACTGCAATCAACAAAATTACAAAAAAAAACACAAAAATAATACTAACAAAAACTAAAATTGTCGTCACTGAATTAATTGAGAATACCCCACTTGATGTAGTCACTGACGACATCGTTCAACCTCTCCACGTAGAGATCATTGGTCTTCTCAATCTCGAATGAATTGACCTCTAGAGAATCGTTTACCTCGGGCGCATCCTTACTGTCCATTGTGAGTACTGGCAACGTAAATACTGAAACCGAGAGCCCGAACGGCAGTTTCTGAAAAAAAAAAACATCATAAAGATCACGAAGAGAGGTCATGAGAAAAAAAATGATTATTGAGTTTCAAACAGTTACATTTATAAATGTGAATGAAACAGTCCCAGTAAGTAATTATTAACACTTGTGTTGGGTTTGTCTTGGTCTTTCCTTTAATTTAAAGCTTACAACCTTTTTTTTTTTTGAGTAGTGGAAAATCCTCATGGATGTCTCCCGCCCGGGGAGGCGGAGGGGTCTGTCAGACTCTTACTGACTAAAAACCACCCCGTGTTCCTTCTCACACCTGCGCCGGGGGTCACGGGAATAGAAGATACTTCCGCGACCCCCGACTGGTGCCGGCCTCGTGGGCCTCGCCAAGTCAGCGAGGGGAGTGAGGTGTTAGACTCCCTCGCGA
The DNA here is from genome assembly GCA_921972225.1 of Euplexia lucipara. NCBI lineage: Eukaryota > Metazoa > Arthropoda > Insecta > Lepidoptera > Noctuidae > Euplexia > Euplexia lucipara. Next base: position 20,873,441 of record OV179159.1, read on the forward strand.
CGTCTGAGAGGGACGCGCGTGAACACGACGCGCTGCCACCTCGGGTCCATGTACGTGGGGGCGGCGGACATCCCCGCGTCCGTCGCCCTGGACCCATTCAGGGGGGCTGGAAGAGGGCGTTGTTCGCCCTCCGCCTGCGCCCGGTGCGTTTGCTGCGGGCAGGGTGAGTGGAGGTAATCTCCCTCTCCCTTTCCGCAGCCTCCTATAGCTTACAACCTAACATAACATCACGCCTCTAATCCCTGAAAGGTTAGCCAGAGGTGTAACTTTAGTACATCAATTTTTCACCAATTAAGTTTAATTAAGTCCCTATACCTAATAGGGGCCGATCCTATTGTCATCAATCGCGCACGTATCCAGACTCCGAACTGTTATTGAGAAGTTCCATATAGAAAAACTCAACAACGTTTTGCCCGACCCGGGGATTGAACCCGGGACCTAGTGCTCGACAGTAGCGCATGCGACCACTAGACCAACGTGGCAGTTAAAGCTAACACTATTTAGAAGATATACAGCAGGAGCAAACCATAACAAAACGAAGAGTTGGTGCCTTTTTATTTTCATGTGTGTTTGCGCCCGCATGCAGGCCAGACCAATGTACTCTGTGGCTAGACCCGCATGCGTGCTGCGGGCCGCACGCAATACAATTTTTTACGACACTCTGCAGTATTGTGCGTGTCGCCAGGAAGAGGACTCGTGTCAAAATTAAAGTTGAGAACAACGTGCGGGACAGTAAAAACGACACTCGCCGCTGCTAAGATTCAGCTAACGGCAGCACGCACCGCACGACCCAGCCGCGTCTCCAGAATACAATGGTCTTGCCCGCACGCTGGTGCCAATACACATGACTATAAAAGTGCCCTTCGTATCTACCTATACATATAATGCAATCGTTACCTCTTTTATTTCATAATCAAAGTCTTCCCTGGAGAATGTCTCTTCAGGGTCGAGGTTGAGCCTCTTCATGGCGGCACTGAGCTGCGTGTAGTAGTGCTCGAGCAGCTTCTCGTAGTACTTGGCGCGAAACTCTCCGTCTGTACCGGTGAAGATGAAGTAGATCAGATCGGTGACCGGACTGCCTCCTTGCAGGGTCTGCAGGTCGACGATCTTGATTTCCACCTTGCCATTCTGAAGTAAGAAGGAAAAAATTATGAGTGATTTTTAACTATTGAGAAGCTACAAAAAGTTTTTTACAAAAAAGACAGACACGCACACACATAGCGATCAAACTTTTAGCACCCCTCTTTTTGCGTCGGGGGTTAAACAATACAAACAAAAAACACCGTCTCAAATAATACCTAAAGGAAAAAAAGCACACAACTGATGATCCGTATTGAGAACCTACTCTTTTTTTATTTAAGTCGGTAAAAATAATCCACGACTTCATTTTTAAAATTACTGATAGATACAGAAGTGAGCAGTAAATTGGCTCAAAAATAGACGGCAAATCTGTCGTGATTGCTGGAATCGCTTGGATAATAATAATAATAATAATAATCTTTATTTCTTACAATTTTAGTACATAATACAAAATAACTTAGGCTAAATTGTTTTTCTAAGCATATGAATTAAGCTTCTGTAATCGAACTAGGCAGCGCCTGTATTTCGACTATCAGTGCCCAACCCCCTAATTGTACAGTAAAGTTAGCCTTCTTAGAGTTATTTAAAAAAAATAAGGTAACGTTAAATTAATTTAAATTTTGGCAATTTGATTGTATCGTGATTTCATGTCTATATGAGAGTGTGTGTGTGTTTGTGTGTGTGTATGTGTGTGTGTGTGTTTGTATGTGTGTATGTGTGTGTGTGTGTATGTGGGTGTATGAATCAGTATGTCTAGATGAGGGTAAGTAAATATGCATTTGTTTAAGTATGTATTTGCATGTTTACTGCATTTTATTTAAAAGCAATTCAGTTTCTTCGTAATTAAGGTTTTGTAAATATTTATTGAGTTTTATTTTACATTCTTTTTTAGATAATGGGTAAATGTCCAATGATTTATTGATTTTGTTATATAGATATGGTCCGACATAGTCAGCGAATTTTGAAATGAATTTGATTTTGCATTGTTTTGGAGTTTTACAAACCATATATTTTCGACGTTTATTTAGCAACTCTGGATTATAATTTAATTTACTGTGTTGTAGGAGGATTATATTAAGTATAAATAATTGCCTCACGGTGAGGACTTCACAGATGTGATATAGAGTAGTGGTGGGAAAATAAATTGGCTTTGAGATGGCCACTTTGAGTACAGCACGCTGAGCAACTTCAATGGATTTCATTGTCGTTTTTGAAGTTCCTCCCCAAGACGTAATGCAGTAGCTCAGAAGTGACTGACATAACGCGAAATATATTTGTTTCATTAATTTTGGTTCGGCAATGTGTCTTAGCTTTTTAAATACGTAGATGAGTTTTCGAACTCTACCACACATGTGCTTGATATGTTCCTTAAAGTTAAGGCTATAGTCTATTGCAACACCAAGGTATTTTATTGATGTTGTACGTTCCAGTGATGGGCAATTACAATGTTTCTCGGAGAAACATTCATGTGGTATAATATTAAGGTTATTGCCAAGTTCGATCTTTTGTCTAAATAAAACGAAATAAAACCGACTTCAAAAAAACACTAAACGGTGTAAAATAACTCTAAATTCGGAAGTCGGTGGCCCATCATGAGTAAGACAAACCCACCAAAGCCACAGACTTCCGAATTTAGAGTTATTTTACACCGTTTAGTGTTTTTTTGAAGTCGGTTTTATTTTTTGCAAAAAAGTTTTTTATTTTTCCATTTTTAGTTGTTGCCATAAAAATATTTTCCATGAATTTATTTTATTAGTATTGAGTGTTTTGTCCTTACCTACGTCTAATTGTTAATGCAGCAATCGAAGAATTCTATACATGGAACATTCTTCGGAAAATTCAAAATAAAACAATTGATAAAACTTATCTTTAAAATAAAATGTTCCGCATTCCTCCTTCTACGAGCCTCTTTTTCTAATAAAATGCTATTATAAATGGAGTTATATTAGACTCTATTACATTTTACATATTTTTACACAAGACAACCAAGGGTCGCAAGTAGGATATCCGCGTATTGGCGGCAGCTGCGTCAAGGCATTAGATTATCGCCTTCCGCTGTCGCACAGCGTGTGATTCGCCAAATCGTTGATGTTTGACGGGTCATTAAGATCACTAAACGTTCATAGGCATTTACTGAACATTTAGACGATTTAAAAAAAAATACCGACACCGTTTCCCATTTTTAAATGAGAAACTTTACTTAGTTTAATTATTGAACAGACTGATAACACCTTGTAACTATCGTTGTACCATTTAATATGATAACCTAATCGCCACTGCGTATTACTTATTAGTGCGTGTGATCTAATAAACGTACCTCTCACACTTTGTGTAGCAAGTTATTCCCTCTAAAGTCTCCATGTATAAGTACAGTACTGCGAATGGGCGCGTACGACGCAAACGGATTTTTCTGAGTTTTCAAAAACTTCTGTAGTACATCTTCGTACTCGGGCTTGACATTCTTTAATGCAACTGCTATAGATCTTTCAAAAATAGCATCATAACTTGTCACTGTTTTCCAGTCACATTTCATTACTTTTAAAACCTTTTCGAATTCTAGTGGATAATGTTTACTAAGGCCGAAGGATAGTGCGTGCATTTTCGCCAGGTCTGAAACCGCTGAAGAAGCGTACTCCCAAGTTATGGATTGGAATCTGTCGTGAGCACCATATCCATGTGCCAATAGGTTCTCAAGAACCAATATCTCCTGGTACGTGCCGGGCTCGAAGCCGTAGAACTTGGTAAAGTGTAGTCTGTGCTCCTCGGGCACACCGTTCTCTTCCTCCAGGGATGCGTAGATTGTCGCCAATTTCATGTACGCGAATTGTTCAGTTTTGTAAGCATCCATAGGCAGAGCGTTGCGAAATGCTTCTCCTGCAGCAGCGACTTTAGCAAATAAATGAAGATCTTCTTTATTGTCCTCTCGTATGATCACTGTAAATAGATTTGACGTGTAGTTGGCACCTCCGCTGAAGATTTGGTTTATAATTATTTCAGGATCTCCATATTTTTGTTCAGTAGCGATTTTGTTTAATAATTGCCGCAGCGTTTCTTCTACGTTCGCCATGTTTCGACTTTCAATGCCAACTGAGGTGAGCAGTTTCAATCATTACAATATAATAGTCTCAGTGCCGGATTAGGCACGTAGCAAGAGTAGCAAATGGTACGGACCCCACAAATTGGAGGGCCCCGCGTTCCAACGCCTGTCTGACCGTAAAAAAATAAGTTCAGAGTGCCTAGTGCGAGTTTGTTTTACGTTAACGCGATCGACACGTTCATGACGTTTGGCGCTCCGATTGGCCCGCTCTAAGCTTTTGACCAATCAGAGAGCGAAACTCGGTAAACGTTTCGATCGCGTTAGCGTAAAAAGAACTCGCACTTAGGGCACTGATTACAAAATAAAACCGAAAATGTATGTGCGTAACAAACTAACAAGGAGTATTGTGGTGACGTATTTGACCATTCGTAAGTTTAGTCAATTAGTTTAGTTAATTAATTTAAACAATTATACACCTAAAGATACTTTTCCCAATTAAAAGGGGACAAATTTAATTTATAAAACTGACAACACTGAATTCTGTATTCGCATTCGAGTTCGTACCTATTTGCTTTGGTAGTTTCACTTTTGTTGCTCATATTAAATCCAGAAAAGTTTTTTTTAAGTATAAAATAAAACAAAACTATTAAAAGTTAATCACCCACCCCTGGATTTTGGTCGTGGTCGTGAATCAAACTTTACCAATTATTATTGGAGTTGGAGTGCTAAATATTTTCGAGTGCACTTTGCTCGCTCAGATTCCTTCCGTTACAATTGCAGTTTAAGTTTTCTAAAATATAGAATAACTGTTTAAATAAAATAAATAAAAATATTGGCAGTAGGCACATGCTGTTTTTATAATTATTGAACTAAACTGTGGATTCTTACAGCCAGAGTCGGCTTGATGAGCACTAGGTAACCGAGACCGTCGTCCAGGGCGCCTAGTTGGCCAAGGCGTCTTTCTCTAAATCTATCTGGGGTGAAGTGCCTAAATATTTCGAGATCGCATTCATAAGAACTATCAATAGGTCTAAAAACTATAGTCAAAAGAGAAAATATCTGAAATTCCCAACAATCAAAAGCGGTCACGCGCACACACATTTTCGGTTATAAATATTGTCTAATCTGCCGGTCGATTCTGTAAAACTCACGCCGTGAAAACTTGAGTGAAGTGAACTGTCAATGCCTAGCATTAGTATGGAATGACAGCTCAACTCGCCCTCACTACGCCTACATTTTCACGCGGCGATTTGACCATAGTCGCACTACCTACTGAGTTAATGGTTAACTTGAGAAACTAAAACAAACCAAGGGCCCCTTGACCGAATTTGCTTCAGGCCCCGCTCTGGCATAATCAGGCACTGAATAGTCTTGAAGAGATAAGATAAATACAAGTTATTTTTGTAATAACTGATGACAATCTATCATCAAAAGATTAATTATGAAAAAGACACGATTTAGAACGCATCGCAACTTCGTAAGTCATTTTATAATTTTTATTACTTTAATTTTCACTCAAAATGCTGTAGATATTTAGAATAAGTAGATAAGAAGAGAAGTAAGATAAGTTGTTAAGTAGATTTAACATAATATAATCCTGTAAAGGAAACATTTTGTACGCTTTGCAAGGCAGCGCTTAGTGAAACTTTTTATATTTAACACCATGTACAATACATTATAAGAACCTATGTGTCACAAATAAACTAATTTGAATTTGAATTTAAAGTTTTGGCAATCTGCCTTTCCTTCGCAACCGTAGGAGACAGACATAACAGACATCTCTCTGGCCAAAATTCCCCGCGATTATTTGAGAATATTACTTGACGAAGTCATTGATGCTCCTTGTAACCTCTCCGCATAGATGTTACTGATCTTCTCAATCTGGAATGAAGTGGTATCATAGGACTCGTTCACTTCAGGCGTGTCCTCACTGTCCATGGTGAGGCAACAAAAACACTGATAGCGAGAGTCCATATGGAAGTTTCTGAAAAAAAAAATAGTTCAGAAGGTTAATAAAGAAGAAGGTGAAGGAGCATTGTTTGATGAAAACGAAGAGTTAGTTGTACAAAATGCGATCGTTACCTCTTTTATTTCATAGTCAATGTATTCCCTGGAGAGTCTCTTCAGGGTTGACGTTGACCCTCTTGGTGGTGTGATTATGGTATGGTGTAGTCGTAGTGTTGTGTGATGTTTGAATGGGCATAACATCTTATACTTGTACTTATTTATAGCAAATAGAGTTCTGATTCTGATTTCTCAAAATACCATTTCAGACACGAATCTCCACGGTTTCCACATGATCTGACAAAAATAATATTTAGACTTTAAAAAGAGACTGTGTTTTTGTTTTTCGGTGTTTGTCAGATAGTGAAACACAAAGCTATCTAGTTATCCGACAAAAATGAGGAGGTTCTTATTTTTTTGTATAACTTTTTACAGTTTAGTCCGCTTTCTTTGTTGGTTAAAGAAGACCTCAAAGTTGGTCCCACTTACTCCTCCATCTTTTGTGTTTGTAAAAGTGTTTGCAAAATCAATTTACGGAACCAAATATCTGTCATCATTAATCATTTATAAAATTGTGATAATAACTGTTGTCTTTTCGTTAATACAGTTGCCAGATAAACTAATAATAAATTTGTTTTAATTATCCATAAATCTATCGATTTCATAATGTTAAGAAATTACCTTTAAATTGTGATGGGTAACGATGACTTGACATTATACAAATTGCTTGAACAGGAATACCATTTTTGATCATTTTGGTGTCCATCTTAAGGCGTTATGCTAGTCACGGGGCGGGGCAGTCTTTTTGCCCGCTAAGCAATAAAGACCGCGTCTGACCGTTGATGCCCGCGTGACTGCCCTCACCGCGAGCACAAAGCACACGAGGACCGGAGGCAGTTAGTTCACGACGTTCGTTCTAGTTCTAGTAGTTCTAGCGGGACGCGAACTGAGCTAGCCACTCCGCGCCACCATCTGCGTTGCTGCATACAAACCGGTTTGTGTGATGCATGGCGGGCAGCCACGGATATGGTGCGCCGCCAGTAGGTAAAGCCAGTAGGTGCCCTTTATGTGCGTTGGTAGTATGGGATTTCGCACTATCGTTTGCGGTCAATTTGATCGACCGGCCCGTCCCGCCGTGTGTTTTGCTCCTAAAACACAAATTTATCGAAAACCCTTAGTCGTAAGTTGCACATAACTCAGTGCTGTATCCAAAATTGTGTCGTTTAGTGTAATAGGCTTATGTGTAAGGGTGCAAACCTAACACTTGATGACATTCACAACCAAACTTATTATTAACAGAATAATATGAATGCCTTGAAAAATATTAAGGTCTGCCAGTAATAGATAAGCACCTGCGGCAGTATGTATTTGTCTCATTATCTTTATGTCATCAGCATACAATAACAATTTATGATACCGGAATGAAGAAGACATATCGTCGATCAAAATATTAAGTAACAGTGGCCCAAGCAAGGGTCCTTGGAGGACTCCCAAAGAGACATTATTAGGCTTTGAGTACTACTCATTTCAAACTAAATTCTGACATCTGTTCTCCAGCCAAAATTGAACACTGGAATAGATCGCCCCTGCAGGCCACGAGTAAAACCTAACGCAACAGGATTACCACACAGGATCACATGGTCTATTAGATCGAAACGCTTGCAGTAGTCCGTATATCTAAAATTATATCAACGTTATAAAAATTATATAACGTATATCAACTTGGGACGTCTGTGACATACACTCAGAAAGGTAGTACAGTACTGCTATTCTGTAAAAATCATCCCGAGAAAATGTACCTACAACTGAGGGTATATTGAGCTGTCATTTCATACTAATGCTACGACTTTACTGTTTACTTCACTCAAGCTTTCACGGCGTGACCACTTAAGTTCACATGTGGAAGTAGTAAACTTATTGGGTATTGACTTTTATTTGGTACTCGACCGACTGCTATGGAAATTAGACTGCTTTAACCTCAGCCGTTTCTTTTGTTACTATACTGACTTACTTTAATTCTTGTATAGACAAGTTTAAAAATACTTAGGTGCTTACACTACGGTTTAATAATTGCCTCAGAGTTCCTTTTACACCCGCCATGTTTCAGTCTTCGACCCTCAATCTGAACTGAGGTAAGCAGTTTCAAGCAATACTAGGTTTATTAGTCTTAAATGATTTATTTATTTATTTATTTAGGGACAAAAAAACAGTTACACGTTACAATTTGAATATCGGAGCTAATTATATTCATTTAATAAACGTATAACCCACACTATTGTCCACGGATTCAAATAAAAATATCTAAAAGAGGAAAGGACGGACGGTCTCATATTAATTTGTGAATTAAAAGAAAAAAGAAAAGCAATTTATGACAGGATGTCGGTAAGCAAAGCTATAGCCATTTTTCTAAATTTAGCAGGAGAAAATGCAAAAATATCTAAATCGGTAAAGTGTGTGTTATAAGTTACTACAAGGCGGCGGAGAGGTGCCCGCTCACCGGCGTTTGTTTTGCACTTCACAGTGTGAAACAGACGAGGAACGCGCACCTCCCGCCGTATAACAGTTCTAGGTACTACGTAACATAATTTATTGGTAAGTTCATTACAATCAAACTTAGTATTACAAATGCCATGCAGCATCATGGCCATGAGGAGCGTACGTCTGGACTCTAAACTCAACAGGGTGTGCTGTTTGAGTAGTTCTAAGTAAGAAATTCTCGTGTGATATAATTTATACTGCACGTTACGTAGGATTTTTTTCTGAACCATTTCAAGTCTGTGTGAATATTTGTCGTAGAAAGGACTCCAAATAGGAACAGCATATTCTAACTGGGAGCGAATCAGGGTCTTGTATAAAAATAAGCAAGTAGTTTTTTTTTTAAAGATAAGATAATTACAAGTTATTTCCGTTAAAACTTATGACAATCTATCATCAAAAGATTAATGAGCAAAGAACGTACGTTTTAAACCGACTCAATTCGATATGTACACCGATTACTCCGAGATTAATGATCCGATTTACGTGATTCTTTTTTTCAATGCGGAACAGTTGCCATTTAGTCCCATAAAAAATTAACACATTTTTTTTGAACGTATGTGTACCGATTACGCTGGTATTTATGTAGGTACCGATTTACGTGATTCTTTTTTATTTTGATGCGGGAGAGTTGCTTTTTGATCTCATAAAGCATTAACATAGTTTGGCCTGATGGTTTTCATTTTATGAACATTTTTGTTGTGTTGATGTTATTTTTTTTGATTTCATCGAAGTCTGTTTATTTGTTTGAATGTAATAGGTATTGAATAAAAGAAATGGAAAATAAAGAAATAAAAATAAAAAAATAAAAATAAAAACATTTTAACAAAAAATACAACCGTAGTCGGTGGCCAATCCTATTCCTACTTATAGTTTGTGAGGATGGATGGATGCTAGTTTTTACGTGAAAGTGTAACAAACAATGGTGTTTGTTACACTTTCACGTAAAAACTACTGAATGGATTGTAATAAAATTTGGTATGGAGTTAGCTGACACCGGGATAAAAAGTAACATATGTGTTAATCCAGACACATATGTTACTTTTTATCCCTGTTTTCCCACGGAAACGGGACCTACGCGGGTGCAACCGCGGGACGTCTGCTTGTCTTGAATAAAACAAACCACCAAAGCCACAGACTTCCTAATTTAGAGTTATTTTACACCGGTTAGTGCTTATATTTTTTGAAGTCGGTTGTATTTATAGTACTTAGAAAAGTTTTTTTATATCTAACTTGCATAGGTTGTATCTTAGAATAAAATAGAATACTCTATATTGTATGTATAAAAACTAACAAATTATAATTTTAAGGACTACGTAGGGTGTATATTGTTAGGTTGTGTATTGTGGCATTTATCAATTAGAAGTTGTGATGGCGCAATAGCATCGGCTACTATGTAGTTCTTTTTTGTTTTGTGCCAGCTACCCTATATTATATACCTATGGTTAATAAAGCATGAATGCGCATTTAACAAGGAAACCAAAATATTTAGAAATACTAGAACTCGTAGGTATTTCTTTAAAATTCAATAAAAACTACAACAGACTTCAACATACTTTTATTATGGGTTTAATATGAGATTTCTTCACAACAAGACAATAGGCAATTCCAATGAATGACAAAATACAAATGAAAATGTAAAAGTTTCTTTTAAAAAGTCGCTGCAGCAGCTTTGCAACGTATTACAGTGTAATTGATGATGTCCAATGGCAAGAAGATTCAATAATCTTATGATGCAGCTCTCGCTAACATGAGCCCACTCACAAGCTCTGTTGCCAGAGGAGCTCTGTTGAGAAAGTTTCTTGCGAAACGGGATCAAAATAGAATATAGATTTGCGAATTGGTACGCATCGTTTGCATCTCACTTACTTTAAAACTTGCTGGCGATACAATTAAAATATAGGCGTAAATATAATAGTGACTTATCAACTATTTCATTATGAGGCAAATATAATGTCTCAATGGTCGAATTCACCCCGCATTTATTTGAGAATTCCCCACTTGATGAAGTCATTGATTGCTCCATGTAGCCTCTCCGCATAGATGTCATTGGTCTTCTCCACGTTGAAAGATTTGATATCGAGAGACTCGTTCACTTCGGGCGTGTCGTCGCTGTCCATGGTGAGTACAGGCAACATAAACACTGATAGCGATAGCCCATATGGAAGTTTCTGAAAAAAATAGTTGAGAAGGTACATTGCAGGAGCATTGTTTAATGAAAACATAGAGTTTGGTCTTTAAAATGCGAGCGCTAGGTTTAGTTTGTTACCTCCTTCATTTCATAGTCAAAGTCTTCCTTGGAGAATGTCTCTTCAGGGTCGACGTTGAGCCTCGTCATGGCGGCACTGAGCTGCGTGTAGTAGTGGTCGACCAGCTTTTCGAAGTACTTGGCGCGGAACTCCTCGTCAGTACCAGTGAAGATGAAGTAGATCAGGTCGGCGACTGGACTGCCTCCATTCATGGTCTGCAGGTCTACAACCTTAATATCCACCTCCCCATTCTGAAGGTAAAAAAAATAAATACAAGTTTACTTTAGAGTTTTTAGTCTACTTCAAAGATGAGGTGGCCGGCAAAGCCTATCATCACCCTTTATTTTGGATAATATTTTGCATTCCTTAGATTTGTGTTCCCTCCGAATAACAGGTTAATAATTCGAAATATGTAACATTTACAAAACAATCTATAAGAAGAACGTTCATCTTCTTTAAACCATTCTTGTATGCGGCGCCATTTCTGATAAAATTTTAATAACAAAGGTCTTCCCAATTCAGTAACCTGACATGTGATGAATTTGAAATTCAACAAGTCGCAAATCATCAGCATCAATTAAGGAATAAACCTGAACGTAAATCATCTAGCGAGAGTTTACTGTGAATTATTTATAAGTCTAAGACAGATCATAGTTGGCCGGGACGATTAGTATAAAGCATATTAAATTTACCTCTCGCACTCTGTGTAGCAAGTTATTCCCTCGAAAGTCTCCATGTACCAGTACAGTACTACGAACGGACTTGTAGCACGTCAATGGATTAACCTGAGTTTTCAAAAACTTTTGCAACGCTTCTCTGTATTGGGGCTTGACATTGTTCAATGCAACACTTGACGTTCTTTGAAACATTACATTTATACTTTCTACTGTTGCCCAGTCATATTTTAAGACTTCCAAAGCTTTTTCAAATTCTTCTGGATAATATTTACGGAATGCGAAGGACAGTGCATGCATTTTTGCCATGTCTGCAATCGCTGAGGAAGCATACTCCCAAGTTATGGAATGGAATCTGTCGTGAGGGCCATATCCATGTGCCAATAAGTTCTCGAGAACCAACGTCTCCTGGTTTGTGCCAGGCTCGAAGCCGTAGAACTTGGTTAATTTTAGTCTGTGCTCCTCGGGCACTCCGTTTTCTTCTTCCAGGGATGCGTAGATTTTCGCCAATTTCGTGTACACATATTGTTCAGTTTTGTAAGCATCCATAGGCAAATAATCGCGAAATGCTTCTCCGACTGCAGCGACTTTTGCAAATAAATGAAGATCTTCTTTATTGTCTTCTCGTATGATCACTGTAAATAGATTTGACGTGTAGTTGGCTCCTCCGCTGAATATTTGATTTACAGTTATTTCAGGTTTTACATATTTATGTTCTGAGGCGATTTTTGTTAATAGTTGCTGTAGCGTTTCTTTTGCGTTCGCCATGTTTTGGTTTCATTATAAACTGTGGTTATAAGTTTGAGCTAATGTAATATATAGTCTTAAAGAGATAAGATACTAATAAATTATTTTGAAGATAATCGACAACAGTCTATCAATAAAATATTATCGGCACACTTTTCGGAAAGTGCGTATTTTTTTTAAACTTGCGCTCTTTTGTTATTCTTCTATCGGAAGTTGTGTTGGAACAATGGCATGGGGCTATTAGCATACGTTTGTGCAAGTTACGAGTATTTGCATATGTGAGCTTCATTGCACCGTTTCTCTTTAGACATAAAATAATTTATTAGACATAAAATCAGGAACACTTACGTCCTACGCAGCTTATCTGCATAAGTATCAAGTCATTGTACCTCAGCAGTATTGCGAGATTCTTAATGAACAAATATTTTGCAATAGTTGTATTTATTGCTGAAACATTATATTATTATTAATTTATTTGGCTTAATTTTGTTATCGACAAGATAGATACCACGTGCCAATTTAGTATCAAAATGTTACTCTTATAATGTTTGCGAAACATTTTTTTTTTTTGATATATCACAATGTGTACTTAGTTGGTAAGTTTTTTAACTAACTAACTTATTTACTTCAAGTTTTTTATAATGTGCAGTAAAATAGAAGTATACATATACAGGTAAAAAAGCTGCCTGCTGCAAAGCTTTGAATAGCAAAGGAGACAGTTTTTTTTGGGCCCACTATTAAACGGTAACGTGTATTAATCATATTACACATGAAGAAAGTGATCATCTTATTACTATTAACAGACCAAAAATTATATATAAATGTAACCGGAATACTGAAATAATAGCTAAAAAGTGTTACGGCAAAAAATGCTTGTTTAGGAGCGTTTTCACATTAAAATAAACCTATTATTTTAATGTGAAAACAAATATGTTACCCCGGTGCGCAGCGGTAATGACATCGGCGTTTATATGCGTTTAAAGAGATAATTATTAATTGGTACAGTGAACTTGTTTTTAATTCTTTTACTAACGGAATATCAAGTAACGTACTTTAAAAACACAGTGGAACGAAACGTTTTCAATAGCCCGTTGCAGATGCTCTGTGGTCCAATTTCAATCAGTTTGACACTGACAAACAACATTATTATTTTCGTTAATATTGTTTCCGATTACTAGATAATTTCATGTTTCTTCTGTTCTTTTCGTATTTTTATTCTAAAGATTTTATGAAAATGGCATCTGTAGATACAGCGCATAATCTACAAAGCCATTGCAAGCAATTTTGCAGCACCATTTCAACGGAATTGGGGCTGCTCTTGCTGGATACTGTTGTAATTATTTCGTGGGCAGAGGCACTGTTGGCTGCTGTGCACATGTGATGTGATGTGTATAGTGTGGTTTTTATCTTGGGCGCGGCATCGGCTTCAAGTTAAAGTTGAGCCACCTGCATCTTTTTTAGATGAAATACTGCTTTTAAGAGAAGATTTTGAAAATTATGACGAACAGTAAAAAATACTTCTTGTGACATACTATAACGTGTTTTTTTTATCTCCTGACACAACCAGCTTATAACACATCACCTTATTATTTTAGATCTCCAGTCCAAGAGATTTAAAATACTAAAGGTACTACTAAGGTATACTACTTTAGGTATTGAATATCTCAAATTCAAATTCAAAATAGTTTATTGTATATCTTAATCAGTACACAGTGCAGTCTATGGCCGGAAAAAGTGTGTTTCGAAATGAATACATCTAATCTATTTTCGTGAATATCTCTGTCTATCAAATCGTGTAAATCACATCAAAATCAGTACAGACGTGTCTTTGTTTTATACTTCATATTATTGAACACTGAACAGTGTACTATTTTAACCTAAAATACCAAGGAGACCTATCCACTTATTCAACAATCTCTCTTCTGAGATTTTAGGTTATTATGAGAGTCATGTTTTGACTATCGTATTTCACAGTATTCCGGTTGCATACAGTTTTGCTAATATTACCACTGTAATCTACAGATTATAAGGAATAAACTAACGTACATTTCATTGCTAAACGCCACAATTTGTGGTGGGCCTATTCCCCAAACAAAAAAAACTGTTATAACTAATCAAACTAACCCTTATCTTACTCTTTTTCGTATCCTCTCTAATTTAACCAGGCGTTGCCGTTCTTTAAGAAAATATTGTTTTTTTTTTATTAAGACAGCACAAATTAAATGCGAACACTGATTGGGCAGGTCCTCTCACATTTGCAAAGTTTTCGCCTGATCTATCTGAATTTAATAAGAGACTGTGAGAGTCTTGCAGTTTCTTCTTATAATAGTCGGTGTTACAGCGAGTTCAATGGTCAAAAAATATTTCACTAGTTTTGTGTAAAAGGGTTAAAAACCCTTTTACACAAAACTAGTGAAAACATTTTTATGGAAATTAATTAATGGAAATATAACATATTTCTATCATGTATAATTTATAAAAAAATACAACGACAGTAAAATTGTGATAATGAATGCGGTACAATACGGCACGCGCCTATTAGTCTTGTCGTTATAATAAAGTCGCCAGATAAACCGATAATAAATTTGTTTTATCCGTGAATTCATCAATTTCTTACCTTTCAATTTTGATCGGTAACAATAACATGACACTAATACAAATTGTTTGGGCAGGATAAAGGTCCTAACTGATCCGGATTATTTTAGTGTCCATCTTAAACGTGCATTTTACATGCACCGGCATAACGTACATAACGTCTGACAGCTAAATATCACAGTTAGTAAGCAGGAGCAAATCTTTAAACTTAATAGAAATATGTAAAAACAATCTGAATCATTAAAAGACCAACAAAGTCTTTTCGTGATTGAGATTGCTGCATACAATCATTATGTCTATCTTATCTTTTGAAGACTATATATAGCAATGCTCCAAACTGTTTACCCCTGTTTACGTCGAAATTCAAAACAAAACATGGCGAACGTGAAAGAAACGCTGCAGCAATTATTAAAAAAAATCTCCACAGAACAAAAATATGAAAACCCTGAAATAATTGTAAACCAAATCTTCAGCGGAGGAGCGAACTACACGTCGAATCTATTTACAGTGATCATACGAGAGCAAAATAAAGAAGATCTTCATTTATTTGCAAAAGTCGCTGCTGCAGGAGAAGCATTTCGCAACGGTTTGCCTATGGATGCTTACAAAACTGAACAGTTTGCGTACATAAAATTGGCGAAAATCTACGCATCCCTGGAGGAAGAGAACGGTGTGCCCGAGGAGCACAGACTACACTTTACGAACTTCTACGGCTGCGAGCCCGGCACGTACCAGGAGATATTGGTTCTTGAGAACTTATTGGCACATGGATATGGTCCTCACGACAGATTCCATTCCATGACTTGGGAGTACGCTTCTTCAGCGGTAGCCGATATGGCAAAGATGCACGCACTGTCTTTTGCATTTAGAAAAGAGTATCCAGAAGAATTTGAGAAGACATTGATTTTATTAAAATGTGACTGGGAAGCATTAGTAAGTATGGACACTATGTTTCAGAGAGCAATCAGTGTTGCATTGAACAACGTAAAACCCGAAAATAAAGCAGCATTACAGAAGTTTCTAGAAAATAAAAAAAATCCTTATACGATATACAACCCCATTCGTACTACTGTACTAGTGCATGCAGACTTTAGAGGAAATAACTTGCTACACAAAGTGCGAGAGGTAAGTTTATTACAACTTACGTACTAACACATATTGTTACCCACGACAACATTCAATTTTTTATTACATTCCCATTTCCTTATTTAATTAAAGATCAGCGGAAGTGGAAATCATATTTTTACGCAGTTAATTTTTTTACGTAACATAGTTAAGATGTACATGACAAACGTTTTTACAGAGATTTATGTAGACTACATAAAAAAACATGTCTTCTGTTAAAAATAAAAGAGACTTGTAAATCTGGAAAAATTAACCGAAGTTTCAATTCTTAGTTGCATTTCTAGACTCATGTCAAGTTTTGCGCCCTATTCTGCCATCTTGTATATATTTTTCACACCACGATATCAATAATGTAAAATATTATGTCATGCAGAATGGCAAGGTGGATATCAAGATCATGGACCTGCAGACCCTGCAGGGAGGTAGTCCCGTCGCAGACTTGCTTTACTTCATCTTCACCGGTACAGACGAGGAGTTCCGCGCCAAGTACTACGAGAAGCTGCTCGAGCACTACTACACGCAGCTCAGTGCCGCCATGAAGAGGCTCAACGTCGACCCTGAAGAGACGTTCTCCAGGGAAGACTTTGACTACGAAATGAAAGAGGTAACGATCGCATTTTATACAACTAACTTTTCGTTTTCATCAGATAATGTTTTTTAAATTTACCTCTCTTAACGTTTGTTTTATAGAAACTGCCGTTCGGGCTCACGCTTTCAGTGTTGATGTTGCCTGTACTTACAATGGACAGCAAGGACACGCCCGAAGTGAATGAATCTCTCGAGTTCACTTCGTTCAACGTTGAGAAAACCGGTGACCTTTACGTGGAGAGGCTACATGGAGTCATCAATGACTACGTCAAGTGGGGCATTCTCAAATGAACCCTGGGTCAAAATTTGATCTGTACGTGCGTCTTTTCTATAGAAATCTCCCAGCATAGAGTTATGTAAAGAGAACTGTCATTCCCTAGCATTAGTGATGACAGTTCCCTTTGTCTTCTCGTCACCGCAGTTCTACATTACGGTTAGGATTAAAGTTTCATCGATCGTAATTCATGTAAGACATTAATACATTAGTAAATGCTTATGATTGTTGTTATAGTGGAGTATGACATTATTATATTAACATTGTACATAATTATTGACATTACAAAGCTTGACATTACCCTTGCATTGTACGTGATAGTTGTTTTTATTTGCCGTCAGGTAAAATGTATCGGGACAAGAAACAAATATTCCAACCTATATGTATACCTACATTATCAACAAATAAATGATTTCTTTCTTTCTTTCTGAAAATCATAATTTTATTTTACTTTATACTTGAATAAATTTTTATTTATTTACATACGAGTTTTAAACATAGAAGCACTGCTATTCCCGATCAATGTGAGTGCGATTAAGTATATTGGCAAGCTACGTCAACAAGGGCGGGTTTTTTGGGGGACTCTCTTATATAATTTTGATGTTCAAAAAGTACTGATCCTCAGCCTAATTTGAATAAAAGACTTTTGATTTTGATTTTGAACAAAATTAAAATCAATCATTTTGACATTTTATTACAAAAAGATATACCATGAATTACTAATACCTACCTTCCTTAATTACCTTTCTACCTTAATTATTTTAAGAACTAGGTATAAGTAGGTGTAGGTAATAAGGTAGTGAATTGATGCTGACAGTGCTGTAAGCGCGACAACTAAAAAAGTATAAAAGTTTAAAGTTTCATAGAATCTTTCCGTTTTGCAATTGTGTTTATTTTTATTAGATGTTCATTTTGGATTTCGCGTAAAAACACGCAGAAAACTTTATGATATTGAGAAACTACTAAGAACTAAGAAAATTTCCATGTTCCATTCTAGACGTCACGCACGTCAAGTTACCTCAATGTGTCAAATTTCTTTGATCATTTTTCAACTTTATGGCAAACAGAATAAGGTTCGTTTTCAATTGGGAAAATTTGACACTTTGGGGTAACTTGATGTACTGGAGTTTGTACATGGATTTTTTTTTCATCAATAATAAATAAATAATTTAAAAATATTGTTGATTAATTTCTTATCTATTGGATACATCGATAATTGAAAGATTTAAACGAATGCCCAATGCGCCAATCCTTTTTTATCAGTATATTGGTACTTACAAAATATACATTCCGATGGAGTTCACTCATACTACAGGATAGATCCGTTAAGGTTACAAAAGCAATAATAATAATAATAATAATCATTTTATTTCAGGCTACCAAGGCCCATAAGTAAAATACACACAATTAGATAATACAATAATAACAAACTAATACATATTAAACAGTGATAACTAAACACGTAACGTCGGCGTCGTGTTTCGCTGCGAGGTGTCGCGTAACCGTCCTCGGAAACGCCGGAAAACGACACCTTTCGGCCAAAAGTCCTCCTTCAAAAAGGTCTGGAGATGTTGGGTTGGAACACGTACCACAAATGACTTAAAGTTTATGTTGTGGCGCGGTTCCAACCTTTCGACCCTCAGAGTCCAACTGGTCTTCACTTTCAGATACTGCACGACTTCCTCAATCGTCGTGGAGTGATGCAGACGTGAAATATACAGCTGCGTCGTAGGCACAGCAGGGCGGAGCAGCATGTTAGCAATGGTTGTCATAGTTTAGTTAAATGTAGGTATGTACCTACCTCGTAATAATTCATCAGTTATGCAAATAACTGCCACGACTGCCTCATTGGTCTAGTGGTCGCAAGCGCTACTGCCGAGCATGAGGCCCCGGGTTCGATCCCCAGGTCGGGCAAAGTGTTATTGAGCTTTTCTATCTGAAATTTCTCAGTAGCAGCCCGGAGTCTGGATTTGTGCCCGATTGATGGCAATAGGCTCGCCCCTATTGCTTGCGACTTGAACATAACTGGTGAAATGTGAGTGTACTACCAGGTACACCTCTGCCTAGCCCTTCGGGGATTACAGGCGTGATGTTATGTAATGGTAAGCAAATAAATAAAGAAACTTACTTTGCTTAATTAGTCTCAAGAAAATATTACAATATTTTATTTACATTTCAATTTTTTTTATTATTATTGAGAGGCACGCGTTTGACCACTATCTCACCTGATGGTAAGCGATGATGTGGTCGACGATGAAGCACGCTTGCCTAGAAGCAACCTGTTCACTCTTGACTTGAAGACCCCTAAAATTATGACATGCTGAATTTAAAACTAAGTATTTACCTAAACGTGTAACCCACACCAATGTCCGTAGGAAAAATTTAAGCGTTAATTACTTGCATAATGGAGGAGGCGTTTGTGGCTTGTGTCACATGTGTCGATCGAAGGTTAAGCTACTCTTGACGAGGTCGGTCCGTGAATGGGTGACCATTTATTACATACCAAGACTCCCTCGAAAAGCACGTTAAGCCTTTGGTCCCCTTGGGTCCTGTTATTAGTAGATCTTTGTAGTCAGAAGCCCGAAAGTCTGACAACCAGTTTAACCAAGGGGTACCTATTAGGGCTTTCAGTCTCGATGCATTACCGAGTCCCGGGAATAAAAAAGCGAGACTAGATGTGGTCTCGAAATTACCGGGAAAAACGAGACTTTCGAGATTTTTTCAAAACAAGGTTTTTTTTATACAATATGTAATAACAAAGTCAATATGAGATATTTTAGTCAACAAACTTTAACCAAACGTAAATTAAAAAAAAAACTTTTTGACAAAAAATACAAGAAAACAAAAGACTTAAAAAAACACTAAAACAACGTTAATTTTTTATATGACCAAAAATCAACTATTCATCAAACTAAAAAAGAATCACGTAAATCACTCAAATCTCAGCGTAATCGGTGCATATACATACAAAAAAATGTTTATAAATAAATTTAATGTTAAATGTTCATAAAATTAATGGGTCTAACGGGTCAAACTATGCTAAACGTTTATGGGACCAAATGGCAGCTATTCTGCATCGAACTAAAAAAGAATCACGTAACTTGGATCATTAATATCGGTTAATCGGAGTACATACTTAAAAAATAATACCGTTCGAATTGAGAACCTCCTACTGAAGTCGGTTAAAAAACAAAAAAAACATTTTTGTAGTGGGCAAGTAGGGAAAAAAAGGCGTTTAATGTTGTTTCAGAAAGTGTTGTAAATCTAATTTGTTTAGGCAGAAATTGAGTGCAGTATCTGATGTTAAAAGAGTAGAGCCTGTCTACACAGTGCACGGTCCCTCTCATGATACATAAAAAATTGAGATTGTTTCGGATGTAGTAGGCATACTCTGAATCAGTGAACTCTATTCGGGATCTTTAGTTTAATTCATTAAACCCCAAGCGGACGCCCGCCGCCCGTGGCGTCCGCGCTATCGTTGTCTTACTATTGTCTATAATTACCCGGTAATTTAATACACGATTGAAAGGTTAAGAAATCGGTAAAGAACACTTCTTCATGTTACTCTCGCTTGCTGCTATCAATTATTTTAAAACTGCCACTTTCATCTTTCCATCATCATCCACATTTTCATCATCGTCATCGATCATATTGGTTTTCGTTTCTGTGGTGCACCAATTTGGTCTTGACCTACTTTTGTTTTTTACACATCTAGTATTGCCAATTGCATACCATAGTCAGACAGACACTTCATTAGACAATTTTAGTGATAAGCATTGTACTTTCCCATTTTTTTCATTACGCTACATCCATCTGTTGTTAGACTTATAACGTCAGTGTCTAAATGAACATCAAACTCCGACAAACGCTCTTTTATCAAATCTACACAACCAGTAGCAGTTACTGTTTCTGACTCAAGTCTCAAAAGTCTCGTTATTCCCGTGACCGATACTGCTAGTCTCGAGTCTCGAAAATACCAAAAAATCATCGAGACTCTCGAAATTTTCGAGACTGAGAGTCCCGGGATGAAAGCCCTAGTACCTATTGCTTGCTGCGCGCTCTCCTATCGTGTTGCGACGACATTTTGAACTGGAAACTGACCACGGTGAAGACCTATGGGCCAGTTTTATGTGGCGCGGCCGTTGTGTTTATGTGTGCGTAGTTTATGTTAAGCCCAGTGCCACTGATACTGATTATATGCAATGGTTCTGCAAAGTTGAAAGTTTTATCGATAAAGTAAAAGATATTGTTTTAATTTACGGGGATATTAATATGAACAGTGCTTCAATTAATGTACAAAATTATTATTGTTATTTTTTATCATATTGTAGTCTGCTTGATAAGAATGATGTGAGAAATCTGCATGGAGGAATGTTAGATGTGGTTTTAGTCAAGGACAGCACGGAAGTGCGGGAGGCAAATGTAAAACTCACTGACGGAATTGTTCAACCCGATGCTTATCACCCTCCCTTAAGTGTTAACTTAAAATTTGCTTTCGATCGCCATACTCATCGTATTGAACCAAGTAATATAGATTCCAGTCGGGACTGGAACTTTAAGAAGGGTGACTACGAGGCATTATATAAAATGGTCTTTAATGAATCATGGCAAGAACTTTACCAGCTGGATGACGCGTATCTTGGTACTAAATACTTCTATGATACTATTTATAGCATGTTTGATGCTTGTATTCCAAAAAAAATCCGTAAACCATTTAAAGATGCGCGATATCCAGTTTGGTTTACGAGTGATATTATACATGACATAAAACTCAAACTTAAACTACATAATAGGTGGAAACAAACTGAGGCTCCGGAAACTTACGAATCTTTTTCTCGTTTAAGATCTAGCCTAAAGACGCGAGTCAAACTTGCGTATGAATGCTATGTAGCCGGAGCTGAGCAAACAATTAAAACCAACCCTAGACAGTTCTGGCACCATGTTTCAAGTCTGAAGTCTAAAGGTGGTTTTGAGCCAAAAGTGGACTATAAAGGTGTCTTTAGAGGTGCAACAAATCCCTATATTACACAATTTAAAACATGCAAAGCAATATCTCAACAAAAGTGAATCGTGAGCTACGTAAAAAATAACAAAACATTGTGTTTAAAACGTGAAGCAAATCCAGTTTGACAGAGTGAACATTTTTGCAGCATGAGTCACTTAACGACTGTTTTGTAATTTAAAATTAATAGAAATAAGAACAGAAGCACTTATTTCGCCTCGATTCATATCGTCAGTTTGGCGGATTGCGAGCCGTGCCGATTAGAAAAACTACTGCACAAGGTGCCCCGAGTTCGATTCCTGCATACAATAGTTCTTTTTGGTCAACATTGTATTTACAAAAACACTTTGTTATTTATTAGACACAAGTTCGAGTCCGACATACCTATATTTTTGTATTTCACATTATTTTTTTGGTATTGTCATATTTACTCTACTATCAAAAATGGCGAGTGGAGACAATAGTAATATAACAATGAGAAAGATACGAAAAACGAACTCTCATAACAATGTGTCAGTTATGAACACTTCAGACTCGTCGCTCTTTGATACCACGATGCAAAGTCTACCTGACCAATGCGAAATCTTAGAAGTACGCGAGATACAAGAAAAATTATTATCTGTACAGGAGGAATTATTAATTGCTAATAATGAAATAGAAAATTTAAACACGGAAAATACAAAGCTAAAATGGGAATTGGAAAAGAGCTTCAAAATCATAGAATTATATAAAAAGGTCGGATATGGGGAGTCTTCTTCCACCCCACCAAATTCAATGCGGAAAAATAAAAAGAAAGACCAGGATCAGAATAACACCCCGTCGAAGAAAAAGAATGATCAGCATATTATTATTCCTGAAAAGCCCACAAATGTAGAACCATCGCAGAAGCAGTATAAATGTTCTATGAGAAATTCTACAAGTATACAGAAAAGTTGTGAGAAAGACACCACCCCAAGTCAGTGCGAGGAAAGCCAGCTGCCGGTTCACAAAAATAAACTATGCATATTGAGCACGAATAGCACGAATAAAATACTATCTATAGCGCAAAATACCCTCGCAAACAAATTTGACTGCTGTCACTATTTAATACATAACGGGAAAACTGAACATCTCTTGAAGGGTTTAAAAGATAAACTTGTTGATTTCACCATTAATGACTTTTGTGTAATTCTTTTAGGTGATGTAGACTTCAAAAATACTAACAATTATTTTGAAATTATATTCAGTATAAGAAAAGTTATTCAAAACATAAATCATACGAATGTGATAATCTGTTTACCGACTTACAAAAATGGATACTATTCTAATTTATTTAACAGTAGAATAGAAACTTTCAATAACCTCTTGTATTTAGATGTATTGACATATGAACATTTATATCTTTTAGACAGTAATTTAAACCTATCCTTTGACCACAAAATGTATGATAAACGAACTGGCCTAGTAAGTAACTATGGAATGTATATAATATTTAAAGACATAAGTAGTTTAATAATTGACATACAATATAATAATAGTTTAAGTAATAACATTGAGATAACAAATACTAATTTCACAAAAGACGACACCTTTTTTCTTGACTAATTATTTATGTATACTACATCAGAACATTGCCGGTCTCATTAATAAATCTGATGCTCTCTCAGTCTGTTTGTGTGAACTTTCGGAACGTGATGTTGATGTAGATGTAGTATGTATTTCAGAGCATTTTATGATGGCTGGCTTTGAGAATCAGTTAAGCCTTCCGAATTATAGTTTAGCTGCTTGTTATAGTAGACAGACAAGTAAGCGAGGCGGTGCTTGTATACTTGTTAAGCATGGTGTTCAATGGAAAGGATTGACCAATGTAGCAAACATGTCCTCGCAAAGTATTTTCGAGTGTTGTGCAATTAAATTAACGGACTATGACATTATAATTGTGTGTATTTATAGAGTACCTAACTCAAACAATATCAATGAGTTTTTTGATAAATTGGAAACTGTTTTAAGATATTTATCCAAACAGCGTTGTAAGAATATAGTTTTAGCTGGTGATTATAACATTGACATTTTGAAAAGAAGTAGACTGTCAGCCGAATTTGAGTATATTCTTTTAAATTTTAATCTACAACTGGCTTTGAGGCAACCTACTCGGGCTGCGAGCCAAACATGCATAGATAATTTTGCGCATAGTTTTGGGAAGCGTCGTTGTACATCAAAGGTATTGGAATTCGCGCTATCCGATCACACAGCACAACTGTTAAAGTGCCCCGTTAAAAAAGTAGCTATTAAGTATTATCGCAAAAGTATACGAGACTACAGTCAGATAAATATACAAAAATTCAAGACTTGTCTAAGTAGTCTATCCTTTTCAGATTTGTACGAGATGGACGATCCTAATGCAGCCTACAACTGTTTTAGTGAAACGTTCCAATTATTTTATGAATTGTGTTTCCCCAGCAAAATTATTACCATTAGAACTACTAGAAAACCTTCTTGGGTATCACGTGGGATAAAGTTGTGTAGTAAAACCAAACGGAAGCTTCTATGGCAATATAGATTAAAACCAAGTCAATCTAATAGAGCTAAATTCAAAACGTATTCAAAACTACTTAAAAAAATTATGAATCTAACTCAGAAAGCGCAAAACAATTACAATATCAAAACCTCTAATAACAAGTCCAAGACTACGTGGCAAATAATTAGTAAGAGTAAAAACAATGCCCCAAAAAACTCAATTTCTTGTATCAAATTTGAAAATAAAGACGTCACGCACCCAAAAGACATTGCCAATACATTTAATAATTATTTTATAGATAAATTACAACCAACAATTAACGCGGGAACTAACTCAACGTCATTAATTATTAGCAGAGCACATTCTATGTTCATGGCTCCGGCAACGCCCTATGATATACTTACTATTATTATGAAATTAAAAAACACGAACAGCGTTGGGTACGATGGTATTGCCACAAAAATATTGAAAGCAGCTGCATTTGAAATATGTACTCATTTGTGCTTCATTATTAATCTTTGCATAAGTGCAGGCGTATTTCCTGATGCATTAAAGAAGTCTATAGTGAAACCGCTATATAAGAAAGATAGTCATGAATTAATGGTAAATTACAGACCGATCGCGCTCATACCAGTTATATCTAAGGTGTTCGAAAAATATGTAAATGGTGAAATTAATACCTATTTAGAAAAAAATAATATATTAAGTGACGAACAAAAGGGATTTCGGAAAAATAAAAGTATAAATTTGGCTATTTTTGAGTTTTTGCAAAATGTCATGCTAAATGTCGATAAGAAAACACCGGTCTGTGCTATATTCTGCGACATGACACAAGCCTTTGATTGCGTCCATTATGATTCCCTGGCAGATAAACTTGAAGCCTACGGTGTTAGAGGCAACGTCTTAGAATTAATTAAATCGTATCTTAGTAGCCGTAAACAAGTTACAGAAATCAGCAGAATAAATAAAAAAAGTAAACGTGAAGAAACTTTAAGATCAGAGGAACGGGAAGTTAGGTATGGAGTTCCTCAAGGCAGTGTATTGGGACCCTCTTTATTCACTTTGTACATAAACGACTTGCCTAAAGTAACTGAACATCCGATGACACTTTTTGCTGACGATTGCACTTTGACAATAGCTTGTAATGACATAAACACATATGAACATGACATTAATAATTCACTATTATCTATTATAAATTGGTTAAATAACAATAACTTAATAATTAATTTAAAAAAGACTAATATTATACACTTTAAGCAACGTACACAAACAACCAACCACATTAATATTCAATTTAATAATTTAAATATCATTGAAGCTGATACAACCAAATTTTTGGGAATACTTATAGATTCTAAATTAAATTGGAAATCTCATATTGAGGGAGTTAGTAAAAAAATTAGTAGTGTAGCGTACGCTCTTAAACAGCTTTCTGTGGTTCTTAACATAGATGCGCTAATTACTGCTTACTATGGATTAGCCGAATCCATTCTTCGATATGGAGTCATCTTTTGGGGGAATAGCACGGACAACGAAATAGCGTTTCGGGCACAGAAAAGATGCATTAGATCGATGTTCAGACTGCAAACAACGGACAGCTGTAAATCTTATTTTATAGAACGTAAGATATTGACATTGCCCTCATTATATATCATGGAAACAGTAATGTTCATTAAATCCAATTTTCATTTATTCACGCGTTTATCAGATGCTTTCCCTAGAAATAGGCGTGATAATTTCAAACTTCGTGTTCCCGGCGCTAAGACAACTCTTATGCGTAAGAGCATCTTTTGCATGGCTCCGACCATTTTTAATAAACTGCCCAAATCGTGGAAAACTTTAAATATATCTGGTCTTAAATGTAAATTGAAGAGTTTGCTAACTGAAAGGGCGTATTACAGTATAGCAGAGTTTATGGAAGAGGACAATTTTATTCCTTTTTAAAATGACAATGTTTTTGCTTTTTGACATGTTATTGTTTACAATTTAATTTTTAATGTTATTTAGAATTGAAATTTTATGGACATGACTCATACTTAATTGAATAATTTATTCTGTTTTTATTAACTAATTTGACATGGAATTGTAGCTAAAAATTATGCTTAATGAATTGTTATGGTACCTATGATTAATGGATTATGATGAATATTATCACGGTTTATGCACCATCTCGTCCTACCAATTTGTACGCCACGAAATGCGGCTAAACATGTTAGAACTATTTTAAATATTGTCACTATCTTGCATGCAATGTATACCATGTTTAAACAAATAAAATTTACTTACTTACTTACTTACTTACTTACTTAAAGGTAACACTCTAAGTGGAATACAAGCTGTCAATGGTTTCGCTGATTTTTTCTCCAGCGTTTTTCTATCAGAAATACCTAAACTGGACGCGAGCAGTAGTTATAATCACCAAAATCGGCCTTCAAGTAATTACGTTCACATTCAAAAGATAACACCCAGTGTCGTAGCAGATGCGATTCTAAAACTGAAAGCAGAGAGCTCAATAGGGCCTGATAGCATTCCACCGTGGTTTCTCAAACAAGGTAGTAAGTTCTTCGTTTATCCACTTTGTCACCTTTTTAACTTGGCACTTAAAACTGGAACCTACCCTCCTCAATGGAAATTATCAAGGGTCACTCCTATCCCCAAAGGCTCTAATAAAACCTCGGTGGAAGAATACCGGCCGATTGCCATACTTCCTACACTAGCTAAAATCTTTGAGCATGTTTTACATGCAGAAATATATTGACAGGTTAATCCGTACTTATGTAATGAGCAACATGGTTTCAGAAAAAAAAGGTCTGTTAATACTAACCTACTGACCATAGTTGACTATATTTCTACACGCCTGGATTGTGGCCAACAAGTGGATGTACTATATTTCGATTTTCGGAAGGCGTTTGATAGAGTCCACAATGACATACTGCTGGAAAAGCTTAGTGTTCTAGGATTGACCCCAAGCCTTCTCCGATTCGTCGCTGATTATCTGCGTGACCGCCAGCAGTTTGTTCGACTTGGCATTTATGACTCTCGACCCTATCACACGCGTTCCGGTGTGAGTCAGGGATCGGTCCTCGGACCTCTCCTATTCATACTAATGATAAATGATCTACATAAAGTTTTAAAGCATGCGAAATGTCTTCTGTATGCCGATGATTTAAAGCTTTTCATGGAGATAAAGACGGTGGAGGACTGTATTCGGCTTCAAAAAGACATAGATGCCGTGTACCAATGGAGCCTTCAAAATAAAATGGAATTTAATGCCAAAAAATGTTACCAGATGACTTTCGGTAGAATGCGTCACCCAATCGAATTCTACTATAAGCTGGGTTGTAATACCATATCAAGATCTACCAAAACAAAAGATCTGGGTGTCACATTTGATCGGAAGCTCACATTCCATGACCATATCACAGCATTGGCCAAAGAGTCCTTCCGGCGATTAGGTTTTGTTCTTCGAAACTCCAACGATTTCCAAAACTTTGGAGTAATCAAACTTATTTACAGCACGTTGGTTAGATGCAAGCTTGAAGCTAGCTCCTGCGTATGGCATCCACATCAGAGCACATATGTACTTCAATTAGAGAAAATTCAGAAGGCTTTCCTAAGATACCTCTACAAGCGCATGTATGGATATTATCCATTCATGTACCCAACTAGGTTCCTCTTGGGATGCCTTGGATACAACTCCTTGGACGTTCGAAGATCTAATGACCAACTGGTGCAAATGTGTAAAATCCTCCGAGGCAAAGTAGATGCCCCCGATTTAAATACAGAATTGTGTCGCCTGTTTGTTCCAAACAACTACCGGCGCGGTCGAAAGCACAAGTTATTCGCAGTGCCATCATGTCGGACGGTTGCTAGGACAAGATCCCAAATACCGCGAGCCCTCGCCGCACTTAATGCCCTCCTGGACACCAGACCGGAATGTGATGTGTTTGCGGATGAATGGAAGGTGATTTTGTCGGTATGTCTGAAGTACTGGGAGGAGAATGCATGCCTGAGAAATTAGTTTTTAGAGATTTATTTAATTTTATTTTACATTAATTTTACAATGTGTGTTTTGTTGTTTTACTGTCTATTTACTGTAATTGGTTTCTTTTCACCGTAGTAAATAAGTAAATAAATAAATAAATAAATAAATAAATAAATAAATGATACCCAGTTACTAGGTTGTGGAGGTCTGACAGGCAGTCGCTCCATGTATAAAACTGGTATTCAGCTGCATTGGTTAAACTGATAGCCGACCCCAACATAGTTGGGAAAAGGCTAGGCAGATGAAGAATCATGTATTTAAATCGAGAAAGAAAACCAAATATCAGTTAAGGAACGCCACCGCACGCAAGGCGGACAGAAAACTAGGGTGTATGTGAAGCTAACACTTCCAATACCATTATATACATGTTCAGCGCACACAGGCACCTATAAGATATACCTATACATATACCTATATGATTCAGCATAGTTAGAATTTATAATGGAGAAGCACACGGGTCACGCGCGATAACTACCAACGCCACCACCTGAGTATAAAAGTGGCAACCACCGCTGCACCCATAGAAATCTAAATAATAGGAATTTCTTATCACATGTAAGTACACGTATTTTACTATATTTGTCTATCTAATCATGCAAAACAACAAAACGTAATATATTTCTTGCTTTTACTATGTTATTTTTGTTTTCAAATATCACAGCGACTGTACTATTGTTGCAATAAATACATTGCTCCGTAACCACTACCTAAGTTTGTCGCTAAGTGGCTGGACGAGCAATGTAAAAATAACACAACTGTTTAATGTCAACATTTTGTATACATTTTAGTACCGCGATCCAACAACAGATGGCGTTGTACTATTTCGTCACTAATGTAAATCGCGGTGTCAAGATTCTCCGGCGATAAATGACCCCGACCGGTACTTTTGAAATAAATTTGTCTTACTCTGGATACACCGAGTTTTATTGAGAGAGATATTTTTGGACGTTGTACAACAACGATACTTCATTGAGCGGATGCATCGCGTAGTACGGCCGCTGCTTCATGCGACGAAGTGATAGCGACCGTTGTTTTTGGGTGCGTAAGTTGTATGGTGCATGGTAAATACACGCTGTGTTTGACAGCATAAGGTTTATAATTGTTTGTGTAGTACGTTCTGTTTTAAGAAATGCGGGTGTGTGAGCGACTGCGTATCTATTGCTTTTACTGAACTGCATGTGTAGTAGTTGCCGTGTGGTAGGGGCAAAGTGGAGACACATGGTTCCGATACATTTTCGTCTAACGGGCATATCTCCTTTTTTATTATATCTATGGCTGCACCGGTGTCAACCGAGTGCGGCGAGTCAAAAAAAAAAAGTATTAAAACTACAAAAAATACGTAAATTGCTGAAAAAGCTTAAGTAGTCAGTGAATGTAAAGACCATTTTATCTATTTCAAACAGAGAGGGCTATGCTCGGAGTTACTTTGCGAGACCGAATCAAAAATGACAATATCCGCAAGAGAGCCAAGGTCACCGACATAACCCGAAGATTTGCGACGACGCGGCGACGTACCGGAAGACGCAGCGTTGGAAGGCCGCCCACAAGGTGGACCGACGACTTGGTGAGGGTGGCGGGAATCCAATGGATGAGACACGCACAGGACCGGACGTTGTAGCGACATTTGGGGGAGGCCTATGTTCAGCTGTTCAGCAGTTGACGTCTTTCGGCTGAAATGATGATCAGAACAATTGTTTGCCAATATGAGTATTTTTTGTGGACTACCAAAATGTTAGCCCTTACCTATTGTTCGCCGTGTTATTATTTATTATTATTATATCGCAGCTTTAAAATAACATCGCAAGTTCGCAACAAAATAATGATCAATAGCGCGCGCATTTGTGATGTGCAATGGCGGTCGCGGCGGGCAGTTGAGAATAACCTACAATCTAGGTACATGATTTAAGATTGTTAAAACGCAGTAGTTTTACCTAACGTTTTTAAGTTCCACTCTTACTAATAAAAGCGTGATGTAGGTACCGAAAATAGCTCTTTACCGTACGAAGTGGTTGGTTAAAGTTAGCGTTAAGCCAAAGTAATTATTCCGTGCGAACCAAGTCACGGGCAGAAGCTTGTTTTGAATAATTTTGAATAACAGTAAAACTTCAGTAATTCTAATTGATCTAATTATTGTAGCAAAAGATTGTCGGTCATCATTAACTGCCAAAACAACGTTATTTATCTTATCTTTTATTATTACGTTTTTAATCTAATCTCTTGTTTACCACATTACTTATAAACTGCTTACTGTTTATTCAGTATGTATTTAAGAGCTTGAGAGTCGAAAACATGGAGCAAAAGATAGAATCAATGCGGGAGTTATTAATCGAAATCGCAAAAGAACAAAAATATGAAAACCCTGAAATTATCACAAATGAAATATCTAGCGGAGGGGCTAACTACACGTCGAAACTATTTACTGCTGTCATAAAGGAAGAAAAGAAAGATGATCTTCATTTATTTGTAAAAGTAGCTGCAGCTGGAGAAGCCTTTCGCAATGAGATGCCCATGGATGCGTACAAAACTGAACAATTCGCGTACATTAAATTGGCGAAAATCTACGCATCTTTGGAGGAAGAAAACGAAGTGCCCGAGGAGCACAGACTATACTTCACCAAGTTTTACGGCTTTGAGCCCAGCACTTATCAGGAGACATTGGTTCTTGAGAACTTATTAGCACACGGATATAGACCTCACGACAGATTTAATTCCTATAATGGGAGTATGCTTCTGCCGCAGTAGCAGATTTGGCGAAAATGCACGCATTGTCCTTCGCGTTAAGTAAAAAATATCCAGAGGAATATAAAGAGAGCTTGGAAGTTCTAAAAATGAATCGGATTGAGAGTGAACAAATGAACTCGACGGTGCAGAAAATGGTAAGCCTTGCGGTGAACCATGTCCAGCCCGAGTACAAAAAAGCATTTCAAAAGTTTATGGATGATCATGCGGAGCCATTGAAGATGTATGGCCCCGTGCGTAGTAGTGTCATTGTACATGGTGACTTTAGAGGGAGTAACCTGCTTCATAGAGTGCGAGAGGTGAGTTTCTTTTAATTATTAATTTAAAGGTCCGCTAGTGGACGAAATTCCATGCTAAAGCAATGTTCAAAGGGATCCAAGGTTTTTGATCAACGTTTTAAAAATCAAAAGTCTTTATTCAAACTAGGCTGAGAATCAGCACTTTTTAAACATCAAAAAAATATATATACTATTCCCGGATGACATAGGCTACTTTTTATCTCTGGAATCCCACGGGAACAGAAACTATGCGGGTGAAACCGCGGGACGTCTGCTAGTTGCTTATAAAACTGTAAAGAGAGGATTTCGTCAAAATTGTAATGTTTTATTAATCGTTGTTCAAATGTAACGTGGTCACGTCAATATTGCGCTAAAACCACATCGCACTTTCGTTCAATCAGAAGAATAAGATAAGAATCTTAATCCCTAACATGATTCTTGCCTCCGTCCTGATTAGAAATCGACCATGAATATTGTTCCCAACAAGTCATGATTTTTTTTTATAAGTAGTGAAAGTGTCGGTAACTGATTCAGTTAGCAATGAATTATCTCAACAATTAGTAAAAGCTCACCTACTACCTACTTATGTATAACCCATATTTGCAAATAAATGATATTCTATTCTATTCTATTCTATTCTATTCTATTCTCATCTTTGTTGTCTTATTCAAGGACGGTAAGGTGGACATAAAGATCTTGGACCTTCAAACTCTTCGGGAAGGCAGCCCAGCCACAGACTTGCTCTACTTCATCTTCACCGGCTCCGACGAGGAGTTCCGCGCCGAGTACTACGAGAAGCTGCTCGATCACTACTACACGCAGCTCAGTGCCGCCATGACGAGGCTCAACCTCAACCCTGAAGAGACATTCTCCAGAGCAGACTTTGACTACGAAATTAAGGAGGTAACAATATCAGCTTATTTGTATAGTCAATTAGCGCAGCTACTTTTACCACTTGCTTCAGAATTAAAATAAAACGTTAGCGTCTCGGAACGCCCGAAAAAAGTGATAACTTAAAGTACTCTAAGCGCTAACCATATTTCGAAAATAAAATGTTGAACATTAAATGGCTCAACATTTAATGTTCAACATTTTATTTTCGAAATATGGTTAGCGCTGTGAGTTAGATTGAAAGATGAGCCTGCCTGAAAGGGAAGCCAGACAGACTGGCACCGTAACGCGTTACGTAACGAGGTGGTTTACGGACGGTTAATAAGAATTTATTAGTTGATTAGTTCAAAAATACAAAACAACCAAGTTGAAGAAATCTTCAAAGTCAAAGTCAAACCATTTCAAAATCAAAAATCAAAATCAAAAGTCTTTATTCAAACTAGGCTGAGAATCAGCACTTTTTGAAAGTCAAAAAAATACATAATGACAGTCCCCCAAAAACGGCCCACCCTCGCCACTTCCTAGTGTTTTTGCTGGGAAGAAGAAGTGGCGCATTTATTTTAATTACGCCGTTAAAAGGTACTTTTTAACGTCAAAATTAAGTAAACTTAAAAAATTATGTCTAGTTGCCCTTTCCAAAAAGTGGAGTCGTATGTAAAAGAATGGGCAGAAACCATACTTACTAGTCTCAAACTGATTTAAAGGTTTAAAAACTAATCCTGTAATAAATTTCCTCTTTCAGAAAATGTCGTTTGGACTTTCTATAGCAGTGTTCCTCCTTCCCGTCGTGACCATAGAGAGTGAAAACGCACCCGCTGTCGACGAGACCCTAAGTGTGTCCAGCATGGCCATAGAGAAAACCAGTGACCTCTACGCAGAGAGACTGAAAGGAATCGTTAATGATTACATCAAATGGGGCTTGCTCAAAAATTAGCTTCTATGACGATGTAAAAGGTATTATTACAACGTTCAACATAGTTTTTTAATCAATGTATTTTTTCCCTTGCGCCTAATAGGAATATTTTTTTTAATATTGTATTCAATTGCATGGAGTTGTGCGTGAGAATTATTATATTAAGCATAAAGCATAGCATTAGCATTTAGGTACTTGTGTTGATATTGGCAAATAGGGACTTACTTACTTATTCTCGGTATTATAATAGTAGTAATATTATCTTTGCTGTCGTATCAGGACGTAAAGTAATATTGTAATAATAATAATAATAATAATTTATTTAATTCAGACACAGTCCATACAAAATAATGTAGTAATAATAGGTAATAAAAAAACCGTTAAAAATAGTTTCATAAATCGGTGACAAAATGAATCGAACAAATCTGTCTGGCTGTCAGATAACCTTACTGATACTTATTTCTATTGTATTTAGCTGTAAGTCTTCCGAAGTCGTTAAATAAATAAATAAAAATCAATCAAAGCCACATGACTTCCGACTCAGTTTTTTATGGCATACAAAATGTAAAATAATAAAAAGTATAAGACTTCTACTCGTATTATTTTTATTTAACATTTATTATTCGGAGCTTTTATTTCATACAAATTTTAGTCATGTATTACGATTTACGATTGTCAAATCGCATAAATCGATAAAAATAAATAAATATTGATAACAATCATACAAGAATAGCAAAATACTTGGGTACTTGGACTTGGGTACTGTGACATATAAGTATTAGCATCTTCGAATTGTAAACTAAGTAAGTTTTTGAGTTTACCCCGGACATACATACAGACAAGCAGACAAAAGTTCTAAATAGTCACTTTTTGTCACCAGTTACGTTTTTCTAACAAAAGCCACTTATTTTTTCTCGAAAATTCTCAATGTAGGTACAGTTTTTCTTACGTTACTGTTTTATGCTATTTTGTACACACCGTATTTTTTTTAAATTGTCTTCCTGAACTCTTCTCAAGATTTTGAGGGTTTTGTTGGAACTTGAATTAGTCAAAACGAACTATGCGATACAACTTTTATGAAGAAAATGCACATCACCATCTATGAATTTTAAGAACAACTAACTACTAACCTCGCCAACACGATCGAAATTTAAATTAATTTTCAAAAAGTGTTAATGTGTATCTTGATTTGATTTTTATGAATTCTCATAGATGGCGCTGATTCCAAATTGTCTTCATACTACTAACATTCATTAAACTATGTTTCTCAACCAAAGTTACTTAAATGGCGTAGTTTTTATAGAGTAAAGCTACATAATAGCATAGCTTACTCAAAAACCACATTTAAATTTTCCTTAGATTACACGCTGTTACAGAGTGCGTAAGAAGAATAAACATTAACTGCTCCTCCCCCGTACGTGATAGCTTGATAATATGTAGCCTATGTGTTGACCCGACCTCTCAGTAATATTCATGCAAAATTTGAACTAAATCCATGCAGTACTTTTTAAGTTTACTCCGGACATACATACAGACAAGCAGACAAACAGACAAAAATTCTAAAAAGTCACTTTTTGTCACCAGTTACGTTTTTCTAACAAAAGCCACTTATTTTTTCTTGAAAATTCTCAATGTACAGTTTTTCGTTCGTTACTGTTTTATTATATGTATATAAATATTATATATATAGATAATTGACTTCATTTTAATTTCTGTTTTGTTTTATTTCGTTGACATTGTTTATTTAATTAAGTAATAATTTGCACGCAACGTTAGGTAGACGATCTCATTAATCTATGAATAAAAAATAAAAATAAAATAAAATAAATTTATTGACACATAAGACCTTTGTATACATACAATACAACTACATTTCACAATTGGTACATGTGATTTTGGGAAAAGGCACAAAAAAGAAAAAGTCGTACAAAATATTGGTAAACCCTGCTTCCTAAACTAGGGAGACCCTGTGACTTAGGAGTCAGTGATCTGCTGTTACTTCGTGTGCAAGAGAGACCTTTATAGTGTGGGTGTGTTAATAATCCAACAATGATGTACATCTTTCAAATAGAATTTGTATTGCTAGTAATGTGTATGTTTGTGCGTAAGAGGTGGAATGGGGATGTGAGTGTGGTGATATGGTGTAGTGTAGTGTGGTGTGATTGTGGTAAGGTGTAGTGTAGTGTGGTGTGATTGTGGTATGGTGTAGTGTTGTGTGGTGTGATTGTGTTATGGTGTAGTGTAGTGTGGTGTGATTGTGGTATGGTGTAGTGTAGTGTGGTGTGATTGTGTTATGGTGTAGTGCAGTGTGGTGTGATTGTGGTATGGTGTAGTGTAGTGTGGTGTGATTGTGTTATGGTGTAGTGCAGTGTGGTGTAATTGTGGTATGGTGTACTTGTAGTGTGGTGTGATGTTTGAATGGGCATTTATAGCAAATAGATTTCTGATTCTGATTTTCAAAATACCATTTCAGACATGAACCTCCACGGTTTCTACATGATCTGACAAAAATAATATCTAGACTTTAAAAACTTTTTTGCAAAAAATAATACCGACTTCAAAAAAAACACTAAACGGTGTAAAATAACTCTAAATTCGGAATTCTGTGGCTTTCGTGGGTTTGTCTTACTCATGATGGGCCACCGACTTCCGAATTTAGAGTTATTTTACACCGTTTAGTGTTTTTTTTGAAGTCGGTTTTATTTTTTGCAAAAAAGTTTTTTATTTTTCCATTTTTAGTTGTTGCCATAAAAATATTTGCCATGAATTTATTTTATATTCTTAATTGTTAACAATACATGTCATGATAATAGGGTTTTCCACTAATCCCTAATAAATTAAAATTAACATACCTAACTGACGAAATCTAGGTATATTGTACCCACCTGCGTACCCCTCAGAGCATACAGCCGTGATGATACGTCATGATGTTGTATAAACAATAAACATCCAAGCGATTCCAGCAATCACGACAGATTTGCCGTCTATTTTTGAAGAGTTCCGTTGTATATCTCCGAAGATCAGCACCAGATCTTCACCAAATTAAAATGGGACCACCTCAGGAGTATACTCTTTCAAACAAAAAAAGAATTTTGAGAATCGGTCCACAAATGGGGGAGAAATCAGGTAACATACATAAAAAAAAAAAAAAAAAAAAATACGTACACACGAACATAGAACCTCCTCCTTTTTTGAAAGTCGGTTAAAAAGAGACTGTGTTTTTGTTTTTCGGTGTTTGTCAGATAGTGAAACACGAAGCTTTCTAGTAAACCGACAAAAAGGAAGAGGTTCTAATTATTTTTTAATGTAAGTATTACTTTTTACAGTTTAGTCCGCTTTCTTTGTTGCATAAAGAAGACCTCAAAGTTGGTCCCACTTACTCCTCCGTCTTTTGTGTTGTGTAAACGTGTTTGCAAAATAAATTTACGGAACCAAATATCTATCATTAATCATTTATAAAATTGTGAAAATAAAGAATCATCTACATAAAAATAAAAAAATAAAAATTGTAAAATAAAAACTTTTTACCTTTTTTCCTTTTTATACCTTTTACTTGACTGGCCTGTTGGTCTAGTGGTTAGTAACCCTGACTGCTATGCCGGAGTTCGTGGGTTCGATTCCCACCCAGGACAAATGTTTGTGTGATGAGCACGATCATTTGTTCTGTGTCTGGGTGTAATTTATCTATATTATGTAGGTATGTATTTAGAAATATATAAGTATGTTTATCAGCTGTTTATTACCCATAACACAAGCTCTTAGCTTAGCTTGGGACTAAATGGCGCTGTGTGAAAAAGTAGTGGAATATTTATTTATTTTATTTTTTACAAATAATACAACCGTAGTCGGTGGCCAATCCACCTCCTACTTATAGTTTGTGAGGATGGATGGATGGTAGTGTACTGAATAGATTGTAATAAAATTTGGTATGGAGTTAGCTGACATCCTGGATTAACACATATGTTAATTTTTATCCCTGTTTTCCCACGGAAACGGGACCTACGCGGGTGCAACCGCGGGACGTCTGCTAGTCTTGAATAAAACAAACCACCAAAGCCACAGACTTCCTAATTGAGAGTTATTTTACACTGGTTAGTATATTTTTTGAAGTCGGTTGTATTTATAGTAGAAAAGTTTTTTTATATCTAACTTGCATAGGTTGTATCTTAGAATAAAATAGAATAAGTACTCTATATTGTATGTATAAAAAATAACGAATTATAATTTTAAGGACTACGTAGGGTGTATATTGTTAGGTTGTGTATTGTGGCATTTATCAATTAGAAGTTATGATGGCGCAATAGCATCGGCTACTAGTTCTTTTTTGTTTTGTGCCAGCTACCCTATATTATATACCTATCCAGGTTAATAAAGCATGAGTGCGCATTTAACAAGGAAACCAAAATATTTAGAAATACTAGAACTCGTAGGTATTTCTTTAAAATTCAATAAAAACTACAACAGACTTCAACATACTTTTATTATGGGTTTAATATGAGATTTCTTCACAACAAGACAATAGGCAATTCCAATGAATGACAAAATACAAATGAAAATGTAAAAGTTTCTTTTAAAAAGTCGCTGCAGCAGCTTTGCAACGTATTACAGTGTAATTGATGATGTCCAATGGCAAGAAGATTCAATAATCTTATGATGCAGCTCTCGCTAACATGAGCCCACTCACAAGCTCTGTTGCCAGAGGAGCTCTGTTGAGAAAGTTTCTTGCGAAACGGGATCAAAATAGAATATAGATTTGCGAATTGGTACGCATCGTTTGCATCTCACTTACTTTAAAACTTGCTGGCGATACAATTAAAATATAGGCGTAAATATAATAGTGACTTATCAACTATTTCATTATGAGGCAAATATAATGTCTCAATGGTCGAATTCACCCCGCATTTATTTGAGAATTCCCCACTTGATGAAGTCATTGATTGCTCCATGTAGCCTCTCCGCATAGATGTCATTGGTCTTCTCCACGTTGAAAGATTTGATATCGAGAGACTCGTTCACTTCGGGCGTGTCGTCGCTGTCCATGGTGAGTACAGGCAACATAAACACTGATAGCGATAGCCCATATGGAAGTTTCTGAAAAAAATAGTTGAGAAGGTACATTGCAGGAGCATTGTTTAATGAAAACATAGAGTTTGGTCTTTAAAATGCGAGCGCTAGGTTTAGTTTGTTACCTCCTTCATTTCATAGTCAAAGTCTTCCTTGGAGAATGTCTCTTCAGGGTCGACGTTGAGCCTCGTCATGGCGGCACAGACCTGCGTGTAGTAGTGGTCGACCAGCGTTTCGAAGTACTTGGCGCGGAAATCCTTGTTAGTACCAGTGAAGATGAAGTAGATCAGGTCGGCGACCGGACTGCCTCCATGCATGGTCTGCAGGTCTACAACCTTAATATCCACCTCCCCATTCTGAAGGTAAAAAAATAAATACAAGTTTACTTTAGAGTTTTTAGTCTACTTTAAAGATGAGGTGGCCGGCAAAGTCTATCATCACCCTTTATTTTGGATAATATTTTGAATTCCTTAGATTTGTGTTCCCTCCGAATAACAGGTTAATAATTCTAAATATGTAACATTTACAAAACAATCTATAAGAAGAACGTTCATCTTCTTTAAACCATTCTTCTATGCGGCGCCATTTCTGATAAAATTTTAATAACAAATGTCTTCCCAATTCATTAACCTGACATGTGATGAATTTGAAATTCAACAAGTCGCCAATCATCAGCATCAATTAAGGAATAAACCTGAACGTAAACCATCTAGCGAGAGTTTACTGTGAATTATTTATAAGTCTAAGACAGATCATAGTTGGCCGGGACGATTAGTATAAAGCATATTAAATTTACCTCTCGCACTCTGTGTAGCAAGTTACTCCCTCGAAAGTCTCCATGTACCAGTACAGTACTACGAAGGACCTTGTAGCACGTAAATGGATTAATCTGAGTTTTCAAAAACTTTTGCAACGCTTCTCTGTATTGGGGCTTGACATTGTTCAATGCAACACTTGACGTTCTTTGAAACATTACATTCATACTTTCTACTGTTGCCCAGTCACATTTTAGTACTTCCAAAGCCTTTTCAAATTCTTCTGGATAATATTTTTGGAATGCGAAGGACAGTGCGTGCATCTTCGCCATGTCTGCAATCGCTGAAGCAGCGTACTCCCAAGTTATGGAATGGAATCTGTCGTGAGGGCCATATCCATGTGCCAATAAGTTCTCGAGAACCAACGTCTCCTGGTTTGTGCCAGGCTCGAAGCCGTAGAACTTGGTTAAGTTTAGTCTGTGCTCCTCGGGCACTCCGTTTTCCTCCTCCAGGGATGCGTAGATTTTTGCCAATTTCGTGTACACATATTGCTCAGTTTTGTAAGCATCCATAGGCATTTCACCGCGAAATGCTTCTCCGACTGCAGCGATTTTTGCAAATAAATGAAGATCTTCTTTATTGTCTTCTCGAATGATCACTGTAAATAGATTTGATGTGTAGTTGGCTCCTCCGCTGAATATTTGATTTACAGTTATTTCAGGTTTTACATATTTATGTTCTGAAGCGATTTTTTTTAATAATTGCTGTAGTGTTTCTTTTGCGTTCGCCATGTTTTGGTTTCAATATGAACTGTGGTAATCAGTTTGAGCTAATGTGATATATAGTCTTAAAGAGATAAGATACTAATAAATTATTTTGAAGATAATCGACAACAGTCTATCAATAAAATATTATCGGCACACTTTTCGGAAAGTGCGTATTTTTTTTAAACTTGCGCTCTTTTGTTATTCTTCTAACAGAAGTTGTGTTGGAACAATGCAATGGGGCTACTAGCATACTTTTATGCAAGTTACGAGAATTTGCTTAAGTGAGCTTCATTGCACCGTTTCTCTTTAGACATAAAATAATCAGGAACACTTCCGTCCTACGCAGCCTATCTGCATAAGTATCAAGTCATTGTACCTCAGCAGTATTGCGAGATTCATAATGAACAAATATTTTGAAGTAGTTGTATTTATTGCTGAAACATTATATTATTATTAATTTATTTGGCTTAATTTTGTTATCGACAAGACAGATACCACGTGCTAATTTAGTATCACAATGTTACTCTTATAATGTTTGCGAAACATTTTAATTTTTTTTTGATATACCACAATGTGTACTTAGTTGGTAAGTTTATTAACTAACTAACTTATTTACTTCAAGTTTTTTATAATGTGCAGTAAACTAGAAGTATCCATATACAGGTAAAAAAGCTGCCTGCTGCAAAGCTTTGAATAGCAAATTTTATAACTAATCAAACTAACCCTTATCTTACTCTTGTTCGTATCCTCTCTAATTTAACCAGGCGTTGCCGTTCTTTAAGAAAATATTAGAATAGAATAGAATAGAATACTCTTTATTGTACACTATAAAAACTATATACCACACAAACTAACAACCAACACACACAACAACACAACTATAACTAGGTATATTTTTTTTTTTTATTAGGACAGCACAAATTAAGTGCGTACACTGATTGGGCAGGTCCTCTCACATTTGCAAAGTTTTCGCCTGATCTGACTACGATAATATCTGAATTTAATAAAGACTGTGAGAGTCTTGCAGTTTCTTCTTATAATAGTCGGTGTTACAGCGAGTTCACTGGTAAAAAAATATAACATATTTCTATCATGTATAATTTATAAAAAATACAACGACAGTAAAGTTGTGATAATGAATGCGGTACAATACGGCACGCGCCTATTAGTCTTGTCGTTATAATAAAGTCGCCAGATAAACCGATAATAATTGTGTTTGTCCGTGAATTCATCAATTTCTTACCTTTCAATTTTGATCGGTAACAATGACATGACACTAATACAAATTGCTTGGGCAGGATAAAGTAACTGTTGCTGATGATTTTAGTGTCCATCTTATCCTGCATTTTACATGCACCGGCATAACATACATAACGTCTGACTGCTAAATATCACAGTTAGTAAGCAGGAGCAAATCTATGAACTCTCTAGAAATATGTAAAAACAATCTTAATCATTAAAAGACCAACAAAGTCTTTTCGTGATTGAGATTGCTGCAAGTAATCATACAATCATTATGTCTATCTTATCTTTTGAAGACTATATATTGCAATGCTCCAAACTGTTTACCCCAGTTTACGTCGAAATTCAAAACAAAACATGGCGAACGTGAAAGAAACGCTGCAGCAATTATTAAAAAAAATCTCTTCAGAACAAAAATTTGAAAACCCTGAAATAATTGTAAATCAAATCTTCAGCGGAGGAGCGAACTATACTTCGAATCTATTTACAGTGATCATACGAGAGGACAATAAAGAAGATCTTCATTTATTTGCTAAAGTCGCTGCTGCAGGAGAAGCATTCCGCAACGCTCTGCCTATTGATTCTTACAAAACTGAACAATTTGTGTACATGAAATTGGCGAAAATCTACGCATCCCTGGAGGAAGAGAACGGAGTGCCCGAGGAGCACAGACTACACTTCACCAAGTTCTACGGCTGCGAGCCCGGCACGTACCAGGAGATATTGGTTCTTGATAACTTATTGGCACATGGATATGGTCCTCACGACAGATTCCATTCCATAACTTGGGAGTACGCTTCTTCAGCGGTAGCCGATATGGCAAAGATGCACGCACTGTCTTTTGCATTTAGAAAACAGTATCCAGAAGAATTTGAGAAGACATTGGTTTTATTAAAATGTGACTGGGAAGCATTAGTAGGTATGGACGCTATGTTTTAGAGAGCAATAAGTGTTGCATTGAACAACGTTAAGCCCGAAAATAAAGCAGCATTACAGAAGTTTCTAGAAAATAAAAAAAATCCTTATATGATATTCAACCCCATTCGTACTACTGTACTAGTACATGCAGACTTTAGAGGAAATAACTTGCTACACAAAGTGCGAGAGGTAAGTTTATTACATCTTATGTATTATGACATTGATTTAAGTAGGTTACCCACGACATCATTCAATTTTATTACATTCCCATTTCCTTATTGAAGTAAAAATCAGTGGAAGTGGAAATCATATTTTTACGCAGTTATTTTCTTTTTGTTTTTGTATAACGTAGTTAAGGTGTACATACGATTTACAGAAATTTATGTAGACTACACAAAGAAACATGTCTTCTGTTAAAAATAAAAGAGACTTGTAATTCTGAAAAAAATAACCGAAGTTTCAATTCTTAGTAGCATTTCTAGACTCATAGTATCAAGTTGTGCAGGATATCGTGCCATCTTGTATATATTTTTCACACCACGATATCAATAATGTAAAATATTATGTCATGCAGAATGGCAAGGTGGATATCAAGATCATGGACCTACAGACCCTGCAGGGAGGCAGTCCCGTCGCAGACTTGCTTTACTTCATCTTCACCGGCTCTGACGAGGAGTTCCGCGCCAAGTACTACGAAAAGCTGCTCGAGCACTACTACACGCAGCTCAGTGCCGCCATGAAGAGGCTCAACGTCGACCCTGACGAGACATACCCCAGAGAAGAGTTTAACTTTGAAATAAAAGAGGTACCAATTGCATTTTATACAACTAACTTTTCGTTTTCATCAGTAAATGTTCTTTAAATTTACCTCTCTTAACGTTTGTTTTATAGAAACTGCCGTTCGGGCTCACGCTTTCAGTGTTGATGTTGCCTGTACTCACAATGGACAGTAAGGACACGCCCGAAGTGAACGAATCTCTCGAGTTCACTTCGTTCAACGTTGAGAAAACAGGTGACCTTTACGTGGAGAGGCTACATGGAGTCATCAATGACTACGTCAAGTGGGGCATTCTCAAATGA
This sequence comes from Euplexia lucipara, assembly GCA_921972225.1. Lineage (NCBI taxonomy): Eukaryota > Metazoa > Arthropoda > Insecta > Lepidoptera > Noctuidae > Euplexia > Euplexia lucipara. The sequence continues at coordinate 20,916,543 of OV179159.1, forward strand.
ACCCTGGGTCAAAATTTGATCTGTACGTGCTGGGCTTTTCTATAGAAATCTCCCAGCATAGAGTTAAGTAAAGAGAACTGCCATTCCCTAGCATTAGTGATGACAGTTCCCTTTGTCTTCTCGTCACCGCAGTTCTACATTACAATTAGGATTAAAGTTTCATCCATCGTGATTCATGTAAATCATAATTTTATTTTACTTTATACTTGAATAAATTTTTATTTTTTTACATACGAGTTTGAAACATAAAAACACTGCTGTTCCCGATCAATTTGAGTGCGATTATATTGGCAAGCTACGTCATTAACAAGGGTGGGTTTTTTGGGGGACTCTCTTATATAATTTTGATTTTCAAAAAGTACCTACTGATCCTCAGCTGAATTTGAATAAAAGACTTTTGATTTTTATTTAGTCAGAATTAAAATAAAGTTTTTTGTTGTTTTATTACAAAAAGATTTACTTACCATGAATTACTAATACCTAACTTCCTTAATTACCTTTCTACCTTAATTATTTTAAGAACTAGGTATAAGTAGGTGTAGGTAGTGAATTGATGCTGACAGTGCATTGATCGAAGCTGACAGTGCTGTAGCTGTAAGCGCGACAACGCCGACAACTAAAAAAGTTTAAAAGTTTAAAGTTTCATGGAATCTTTCCGTTTTGCAATTGTGTTCATTTTTATTAGACATACACATAACGTCACGCCTGTAATCCCCAAAGGGCTAGGCAGAGGTGTACCTGGTAGTACACCCACATTTCGCCAGTTATGTTTAAGTCCCATGTAATAGGGGGCGAGCCTATTGCCATCAATCAAGAAAAAAGAAAAGAAAATTGGTTACATTGGGGTAACTTCATGTGCTGTAAAATCCATGTACAGACGCCAGCACATCAAGTTACCCTGGGGTAACTGTGTCAAATTTTCCCAATTGAATATGAACCTTATTCTGTTTCACATAAAGTTGAAAAACGATCAAAGAAGTTTGACACATTGGGGCAACTTGATGTGCTGGCGTCTGTACATGGATTTTATTTCATCAAAAATAAATAAATAATTTAAAAATATTGTTGATTAATTTCTTATCTATTGGATACATCGATAATTAAAAGATTTAAACAAAAGCCCAATGCGCCAATCCTTTTTTATTAAGGGGCCGTGCCTGAAATCGACTGATTTTGATCAACTGTAATCATTATTTGTGAGAAAGTGAAGAAGAATTTATACAATCCTATTTGTGATTTGAAAAGACGAGTTCCTTGCTTTGCATGTTGAGGAATTAAATTTTGGAAATAAATTACGTATTCATGGAAAATCACTAAAATTCACCCACATGTTTTCCAAAAAATGACGCGAGACTGACGTTTGATCATTTAGTTACAAGAAACTACAATAGATTTTGAAAATTAAAAAATCTTACCAACACCAGTATATAGTCTACTTGCACGTGAGGGAACCACTTTTTTAATTTTTACTACAACATACGGAAAAAAAAACAATGTCGTTACTTTCAGGAAATTTCAAGACAAATCAGTATTTTTTTTCTATTGTTTGAATCACTTTTAAGAAATTTTGAAAGTAGCATATTAATCTTCAGTATTATTTATTCGTACTATTTTTTAACTTGTGTACTTTAACATGTGTACCAACATAGTAAACAAATATGTATACACAAAAATTCCGGAGATTTATTTCTCAACCGTCTTAATTTACTTAAAAACTCAAAATATGATATAAAATATTAAAACAGTTGGCGATCACTACGCTTGAGCTTTACGCGTGTGTTCGTGAACCGTACACACAAATATTGCATCGCAATGATGTTACCTAAACTCCAGCGAGCGAATTTTATGCACGGCCCCTTAACCCCCGACGCAAAAAGGGGGTGTCATACGTTTGACCGCTATGTGTGTGTGTCTGTCTGTCAGTCTGTCTGTCTGTCTGTGGCACCGTAGCGCCTAAACGGGTGAACCGATTTAGATGCGGTTTTTTTATTTGAAAGCAGGGTTTCTTGCGATGGTTCTTAGAAATAATTCATCAAAATCGGTTCAGCCGTTTCAAGGTTATCAGCTCTTTTGTGTTGCTCTTTGTTGTCTTTACATACAAACATATGTGTGTCTTAAAATTTCAACAACATTTGATTCTGCACACAATGCACGCTGCATATATGCTATTAATTTCCCAAGAGTGTATTAGTCTGCAAGATATCCTGGCTGCATCAGACCAAATATACCATAATCTTGCTTATAAATATAACACACATGGGTGTTTGAAATTTTAAGCCACACATATGTTTGTATGTAAGGTTAAAACCCATAGACGTCTAAAATAGCAAAGGTAGCTAACACAAAAGAGCTGACAACCTTGAAACGGCTGAACCGATTTTGATGAATTATGTCTAAGAACCATCGCAAGAAACCCTGCTTTCAAATAAAAAAAACCGCATCTAATTCGGTTCTCCTAATTATGCGATACGGTGCCACAGACAGACAGACAGACAGACAGACACACACACATAGCGGTGAAACTTAAAACTTATAACACCCCTCTTTTTGCATCGGGGGTTAAAAATAGCTCTTGTAACATAACAGTACCTACCTACCTAGGAGGAGAGCACTGTTGTAGGCAAAGATTAGAGGGAATAAATAAGAATTTATTAATACCAAGCCTACCTAGTGGAGCTAGGGTAAAGAAGAGAGGAAAACTGATGAATGAAAGATGAAAGATGAAATGAAGAAGAGGAGGCGCTCTCTCAGCAGTAGTTGTAGCTGAGGGGCATCAGGCTTCGGTCTTCAGTAGAGGAGGCGGAGGCCGTCAAAGGTGTCCCTCTCTGCTGTAGAGTAGTCGAGGGACGTCAGGCTTCCGTCTTCAGCAGCGGAGGAGGAGGCCGTCAGAGGTGGTCCTCTCGGCTCTAGTAATGGCCGAGGGACGTTAGGCTTCAGACTTCTTGCATAGGAGGCGGAGGACGTCAGTTTAGAGTGCCGGAGGACAGAGGGGCCATAAGTATTAGACCCGCAGCTAATAAGACTTGCTAAGCCTTTCAGATCAGAACCAAGACTGCCAAATTCCACCTGGCTCCAAGGTAAATGGACAGAATGACAGATGATTGAATTTTGAAAGGTTTTAGAACACAATACAAAGCAAAGTAAAAGAAAAATAATGAGGTCGATGTGGTTTACATATACGACCTACAACTAGCTCCAGACAAATTAAAAATAAAACTAGACCTGTCACTAGCAGACATTACGAATGTAAACAAACATAATTTATAGAAAAACTTAAATAATAAATATGATAATATAAGACAAAAGGTATGCTTTGCCTCCAAGTAATGAGCATGTAACTACCTAGGGAGGGCGAATGCTTTAAAATTTCAGGTTAAACAATGAACAAAAATGTAAGTAAAATCACAATGTAAAGACAACATTACAATACCCCGAAAACCCCGGAAAATTTTTGAATACAATGAAAAAATTTTCTTTTAGAGTAAAAGAGCAATAAATCATTAACAAAAATGTAAGTTAAATGAGTATTTACAGTGGTACAAGTAAGTTAAAGAAATTAATACTAAGATTCCCCATAACCCAGAAAATTACAAACATGAAAAATTTAGAGGTTTTAAATAAGACCTTGCTCTTTCATACAACTTACATCAACCTTCTATTCATACTTCCTCAATCATACCTCACCAGCATACTTTAGGGGATATGGTTCACAATCGATGACGCATACTCCACAAGGAATTATTTTTTTGTTTTACGAAGGCTTATTTATTTAATTTAGGTGTCGTAATCCGCACCTGTTCTAAGACCCGAAAAAAATAAAATAAATTATTTACAGGTTTTTCTGCTTAAGAAAAGCAGCCAAGGATTAAAAGCATAAGTGCTTAAGAGAAAGCTTTAAGCTTTAAATTGTTTAAGAGAAGTAACGAGTAGTTCAAGCTCGAAGTCAAGGAAAGAGAAGTTCAAGGATAAAGATATTTACAAGTTAAGAATCCGTACACGAAATTTTACCGATTTTGCTGATTTACGTGATCTTACAGTCGTGATTTTACAGTTAAAATACTGTATTTCTATAATTTTTAATGCACAGTATGAAAGATCATTTCAATTATGATCTTTTACGTGAGCTACTTTTTTATTTTTATTATTTAATTTTGATTAATCGACCTCAAACCGGCTAACGTGAAGTGAAATTTAGCTGTAAGTGGTTTAGAATATGACATATTAACGAATTGTTATGACGGTGAAACGGTATGGAAAAAATACAATGTATTGTTGTGAAAGTCATCTATAAGATGTATGGATCACTTTTTACCACTTTCATATAAAAATGTTGAGTAAAAAAATGTTGAACTTAGTGCAATTTTAGAGAAAATGGGTAACGAATTGCTTATAATTTCGGTTACTTAGAACTCTCGTTCATAAAATTAAAAAAAACATAAATAAACTTCAGAAAAAAAGCAATCCATTTCCCGAAAAAAAAATGCAAAAAAATAAATAAATTTGGCAATTAAAAATCTTTGAAAACAACCTAAATCTCGCGTTATAATACTCGACGCAAGTCTGGACTCAGCAGTCCGCGCCGAGCGCTTCCAGTGAGTGGACGTATCGCTCTGCGCTCCGAAAATCGCACCTGGTGAATACGAAACACGACGCGCCGGTGCCGCTGGCTACAGACGAATATAGCGCGACGTGAGTTTTCGATACTTTGGTAAGTTATTATTTTTTAATATTTTGTGTTGATTTAAACATGCGTTTGAAATACAATAAGTGATAGTGTAGATAAGTGTTTTGTTATTATAATTTTGAGTGTATACAAATATTGTAAAAACTATTTTAAAAGAGTAAGTATGGAGTTTCTTGCCCATTCTTCTCCATACAAAACTACCTTTTGGAAGGGGCATCTAGAATCATTAAATTTTATTTAACTTGTAAGTTTAACGTTCAAAAGTGCCTTTTAAATGGCCTAATTGAAATAAATGATTTGACTTTGACTTTGACTTTGAGTACCTTATTTCGTTTCATGTATTTTAATATAAGTAGGTACCTACAAAACGTACGTACTATTTGTCAATAATAATACTATAAATGCCACCGTATTTCTGTTTGTGTGTTACGTTTCCACGCAAGGGGGCGTTCATAAAATACGTGAGATGTTAAAGGGGGGGTCGAGTCAAATCTCATCTAATCTTACGTTGGAGAGAGGGGGAGTATCGCCGATACTCCCCCTCTCTCCAACGTAAGATTAAAATATCACGCAATTTTTTTTCTGATATAACAAAAAAAAAAAAATACGTTTTTGGTCCATTTAATCCAGAATGTACAGTCAGCATCAAAAGTTGATGACCACATTTAGATTTTCACGCTTGCTATTAATTGAAGGTGGACATTTTTGGGTTTTTCGTCATTGGTGTCGTTTTCATGGTTTCAGGGGTCGCCGATTACGAAAATTAGGTTAAAATGCAACTCATAGATGGCGCCGACGAAAATTTTTGGTATTTACGTCATGGGTGTCGTTTTCGTAGTTTTCGGTATCGCTGATTACGAAAATGAGCTTATAATGAGAATTCAAGATGGCGCCGAGGCAAATTTTTAGTTTTTCCGTCACGGGTATCGTTTTCATGGTTTTCGGGGTCGCTGATTACAAAAATGAGGTCAAAATGAAAATTCAAGATTTAATCTTAAGCCTAAAAATCGTAATACAATTATGATCATTCACTATTTCGTTCGAAAGAAAAATAATTTCATTCATACTTTGACGTTATAAATCTACTGACTGTCAAACCACCATATTTGTTTTATACCAAATCATATGGACATGTTCGTTCCAATAATCTCTCTTGAGACCGCGCATGGTTCTCCGTGAACTGAATTAGAGTAGATATTCTTTTTTTAATCACAGCAGTTACGATTTAAGTATTCTATTGTTAAATTTTTATTACACTTATAATTAACCTCTCAGCAATATTGATGAAACAAATTGCTTCGTGCTTTTATTTACGACTAGTCTTAACTAGTCGTAAATAAAAGCACGAAGCAATTTGTTTTTCTTTTTACAATAACAATCCAATGCTTTTACGTAAATTACGAAGGTGACAGCCGGAGGACTTAAAAAAAACCGAAAATAATTTAAAGAAAAGTTTAATTATGTAAAATTACAATATTTGACTTATAGTTAATCTTACGTCTAGACTTTGACGATGCTAGTTCAAAAGTGCCTAACTAATTGTTACCAAAAATATAATTCTAAACTATTGCGAATTTGCGGATGCGCTGTCATCAGAATGGAAGTAGGTGGCCGACGATGCACGAGGCGTCGAGTCAGCAGAGTCGGCATGTTGCAATTTTGCGTGGAAACATCCATTGTACGTAAATAGCTATCATGTCGCTATTCAGCCGTTTTGGTGTAGGCAGGGCACGTAACACCTCCCCCCTCAGAACAGCAACTATTTGAGCAATTTCAGCGAGAATGTTGCTGGTACATTTTTCTTGATTTTGGGAGATTCTACGTCTTCGTATTGATGATGTTCATCGCTTACATTTGGTGATTGTGGCTTCCTGAGCTTTGTGCAAACATTATACCGACGTATAGTGAGGGTAACGATCAGTATAATTGCACCAAATATTACGACATATAGTGGGATTGTCGTATGGTAAATCGATTGTTCCAGGTGAGTGCGATCGATTTGTACTGGTTGCTGCATTAAGATTTTATCTTCGATTAAATGCAGACTTTTCAGGTGTAGCGAATTTAACTTCAGATGTGGGATAGATTCGTTGGCAATGTTCAGGTTCATGGGTATTTCGGTGATTTTCATCGGTTGTCCTTTGATACGGTCATTCGTGTTGATGATAGTAAACTGTTCAGTGCGTAGTAAGCATTTTTGCGGAATGGTGGCGAGATAGCTTCCGTGTAGAGAGATGAATTCTTGACGTTCGCATTGTAGCTCGGTTCGGGTTGATTGTGGAAAGGTAAGTGTATAGCGTCTGTCGTCCAATTGCTCCATAGCTTCTTTGGTCAGCGTGAGTTTAGTGGGCAGGCATGACTTCTGTAGAGATTGATTATAGATGAGCCCTTGGATGCAGTCCAGATGTCCTCTCGTCGGTTGATGGTTGACTTCCTCTTCGCAGAGATGGAGCTGGTTAAACTTCGGGCATTCAGCCTCTATGTACTTGAAAGCTTTCCCATTGGTTGCAATGAAAGGGTAAGGAGGAATAAAGGTGTACATAAATTTATTGGGAACTATTGCTAATCTATATAATTCGAACTTATCAGGGGAGATTATTGGGATTTTAAATATGATAACTATTTTTTTATCTGTAAAATAATAACCAGGTTTTATAACTGAATAAAATTCTCTTAGATCTGCCTCTAGCAATTGGTCTGAACCGTATATAGATCTTAATCGCTTAGTCATATTACTTAAAGTGTCTATGCTTAAAGTACTATGGTGAGTGCTCGATGCACGTATAAAAGCTAAGGTATCTTCTATCCTAGTTATCTCTAGAAATAAATCATCTGTATTATCGCTAATGATAGTTAACAACTGAGCAAACTTTGCGAATCTTATAAGATCGTTTGTAGCAGTAGCTTTTTCGTCTAAAATTAATTCTAAAGTACTATTGATTCTCTCTTGATTACTTACAATTTTTGATAATATCTCACTGTATTTATTCATCCAGACTTTATTAAGACTTATATGGTCATTTACCTCCGATAGTATCTTGTCATCGTTATTTTCTAAAAGTTTAATGGCATTATTGTAAGTATGGGCATCCGATTGATCTAAGTTACCGGTTATGCTTTTTACAACTGAACCTAAACCGTCTATGAGACCCCTTTTGCTGCGACCGGGTTCTAACGTTTTTAACTGGGAATTAATTTTGTCCAATTTATTAGATAAATGGTTAATTTGAATTTCATATAAAACAAAACTTTGGTTATCTAATTTAGTTTTGAAATAGTCTACTTGATTAATTACAGAGTTAAGTCTTTGTTCAATGTCATTTAAGTCTATGTATTGTAGGAAGGAATGATAGTGTGTTATGAGTCTGGATTGTCCAAGGTTGAAAGGTAGGAGTCCGGGTCCATCGTCTAAGTTCTCAAGTTTTATCTCGAGCGCCAGTGTTGTGTGAACTATCGTCGCCAGTAGTATCCTGCAACAAATTTGAGGTCTTAGGGATACGCTTGAGTCGGGACTTTGCTACGGGACCTTTCTTCTTAGATGTGTATATGTGGATTGGGAGGTCAGCCAGCACAGTGTCATGAGTATAACGCGGAGCTAATTTTTGGCGACTAGCTAATGGGTTACTAATGAAGACTTGCTGTTCTGGTTGGTACTCTATTTCGGGCTCTCTGTCCTTATTCCTATTTTGTATGATATTCGTTCGGTCTGTAAGTGTGAAGTCGTTGATAAGGTCATATACGGTTTTCATCTGGTCACGGTGATTTAAGATGTACTGTTGCATAAGATGTTCGGTCATGTTAATATCAAGTGGGTCCCTTGGGTCAAAATGTCCTCTAATTATGTCATGTGGTCTGCACTTTGTGAAACTATGAATTGTGCTATTATAAGCTAATATAGCGTAGGGCATGAGGTTGACAACAGGTTCATCTTTCTGACGTAGTCTTAGAATTCGTAGATGTTCTAGTAACGTAGAGTGAAATCGTTCAACAATTCCATTGTCATTAGGGGAGTGAGCTAGAGTTCTGTGATGGTTAATTTTATGCGTTTTAGTAAATTCGGAAAATAATTGATTTGTGAATTCAGTGCCGTTATCGGTTACGATAGTAAGTGGAAGACCGTGATGTGTACAATAGTTTAAAACTGCCTGAAGTATACTAATTGCTGTGCCATCTCTTAAATAGTATGCCTGTCCGTATTTTGAGAAAACGTCTACTATTGTGAGATATTTTTCACTCTGGGCTGTAAAGAGGTCCATATGTACTAATTCGAATGGCTTGGTAGCCGGAGGCACTAGATTTAGTAGAGGTCTAATTGGGTTCCTATCATATTTAGATTGTCCGCAAATTATACATTCATTTATATATTTAGCTATGTCATCCTTCATCTTGGGCCAATAATATTTCCGAGAAAGAGCAAGATAGCATTCGTTTATCCCTCTGTGATTGGTTTTTCCTTCATGATAACTCTTTATGATCTGTTGCTGCCTTAAATATTCTTTTACATCTTCTAGTTCAGTTTTTGTTAGCACTAGGTTCATAGCTGAGCTTTTAAAGTTGTTTTGTATAATAGGTATGATTGAGTACATACCTAAAGGCGGAGTTATCTTTAATGCAGTTTTAACTTTAGGTTTCACATATTCTTTTATGGCGTTTACTACGTCCTGTTCTAAGTTACATTCTGAGACCTGTATATGTGTGCGAGTATGTGTGTCAAAAGGTTTAGTTGCTGTCGTTCGTTTAATGTAGGGGACGTTACTGACTATAGTTATGCATATTTGTCGGTGAAATTTGTTTAAGGGTTCATCTGTAATAGGAACTTCTAGAATAGGGTTTTCAGTGCTAGTGTGGGCAGTGGCTGTTGTAGAACCTGTTTGAGAAGGTGGTCGCTCTGAAGGGTTGGCTAACATTGACTCTGTCTCCTCATTATTAATTTCTACGCGGGATAATGCGTCTGCATTAGTGTTATACTTTCCCTTTTTATAGACTATAGTGTAATCGTATTCACTTAGTTTAAGTCTCCACCTAGTCAACCTTTGGTTGGGTTCCTTCAGGTTCATTATCCACTGTAACGGCTTGTGGTCGGTGAATATTTTGAATTTGCGACCAAACAGGTAAGGTCTGAAATACCTTGTAGCCCAAACTATGGCTAAGAGCTCTTTTTCAATAGTGCTATAATTGGTTTCACTGTCATTCAAAGTTCTCGAGGCATAACAGATAGGTTTATCTGAGCCGATTGTTCCTTGTGAGAGTACAGCGCCTAAAGCTACGTTTGAAGCGTCTGTTGTTAATATAAACTCTTTAGTGAAGTCGGGATACTGTAAAATTGGGTCGTTCGTCAGTAAGTTCTTACATTTGTTAAAACAGTCAATATACTCAGAGTCGAAGATAACTTTACTAGTCTTTTTAAGGCATTTTGTCATAGGCTTAGTGATGCGAGCAAAGTCTGGGATAAATTTCCTATAGTATCCTAATAGTCCTAGGAATTGTTTTATTTCCTTAGGCGTCTTTGGTAATGGGTATTTTTCAATTGCTGCTATTTTATCTGGGTTAGGTTTAACACCTTCGCCACTGATTATATGTCCTAAAAACGCGGTTTCTAATTTCAAAAACTCTGATTTATCCATCTGGATTTTGAAGTTAGATTCTTGCAATCTTTTGAACACTTTCTCTAGGTTTACCAAATGCTCTTGTAAAGATGTACTAAATATGATGACGTCATCGAGATATACGAGACAGATCTCATTTTGCAAGCCCCTGAGAACGTTGTCCATTACTCTTTGAAAAGTAGATGGAGAGTTCTTCAAACCCATAGGCATACGCAAGAATTCAAAGTGTCCATGCTCTACATTGAACGCTGTCTTAGGAATGTCGTCTGGGTGCATCTCACATTGATAAAAACCTGATGCCAGGTCTAACGTGCTAAAATACTGGCACTTACCAAGCTTGTCAAGTATGTCATTGATGTTAGGAATCGGGTATTTGTCGTCTATAGTCTTGTCATTTAGTTTGCGAAAGTCTACTACAATGCGCCACTTTTGCTTGCCTGATGCGTCGGCTTTCTTAGGAACTACCCAAATAGGTGAGCTCCAGGCTGATTCAGAAGGTCGTATAATACCTTGGTCCAGCATTTTGGTTATCTGGTCTCTAACTTCTTGTCGATGCACAAAAGGGTAGCGGTAGCTTTTAGTGTACACAGGAAGTTCGTCAGTCGTTCTAATATGGTGCTTGATTTTATTTGTAAAAGTTAAAGGCTCTCCCTCAACATAGAATACGTCAGCAAAACGGGCACACAATGTCTCTAAATTAGTTTTTTCCTCAATATTTAAATGTTCTGTACGCAAACGAGATAAAACCTGCTTAACGCGCATAGAGTCTTGTTCGGTGCTAATGCACTCAGTATTAAAAAGCTCGGCTTGTAAAGGTCGGTCAAACACAATAGTCAGGTCATCTTCCGTCGGGTTTTCAATTTCTACAATTCCAGTGTAATCAGTGACGCGAGTAATGCACTCATGAATAATGCAGTTACAATAAACTTGCTGATCTATCGAAACGTCACCGTCTGGACAATAGATAGGAATATTCACTAGTTTTGACGAGTTAGCGGGAATGGTTTCTTGACTATTTGATCTTTTACATTGATAAAAATGTATAGGCATAGTTGTAAAGTCTGTAATTAAATAATTATTTTTTAAATCAATCTGTGCTCCATCAAGTAGATCTAATCCTAATAAACCATCAAAGTAGTTATGAAATTTATAGATAAAAAATTTTACGTTAGTGGGATTATTAAATTCATCAAAGTTCGGAATCGTAATAGAATGTTCATGCACACTAGTAACACGAGCGTTCGTTACTTCGAAGGGGTCAAAGTTTAAAGGGATATGTTTAAAATATTGTTCGACTGCCTCGGGACTAATAAAAGACTGATTAGCTCCGGTATCTACTAGTAGTTTAAGTGGTGGGTCTGATATCTGTATGTAACGTAATTCCCTTTTAGACTGAACATTTAATTCTATTTTAATCCTTTTTGATCCTTCTCCTTGCGAAAATCCTGGTCTGCTTTAGAAGTAGAGGACGGCTGTGCTTCTAAGCATTTTACGTTATTCAATTGATCCACATTTAATTGAATTTCGGGGTCGGTCTGCTGATAGTCATAGAAGTCAGAATAGACATAAGGCTCACGGGCATAGTAATAGTCAGGAAATTCGTAGTAATAGTCAGGGTAATTGTTAGCGTCATAATAATCAGTCATTTCGTTAAAATTCATTTCGCGGGTTTTGAAGTAATTACTAGGTGGTGGATTTCCAAACCTACGCCAGTCATTTATTGGTAATGGTCTTGGTACAAAGTGACTAACACCGCTCATCGGTTTCGGACCAGTATTTTGCGGTTGGGGGTTCCTATTTGGAAATCTAAATGCGTCAGTCTGGGGGTTGTAATTCGGCGGGGGTGCACGAAACATCTGTTGAGTACGGCTAAACATATTAGGGTTCCGTTGAGGTACCTGATTTTGCTGGAAAGGTGGTCTCCATTGCTGCTGATGCTGCTGCGGCGGCATAGGCATAGGCTTATGCCAACTGGGGCCTGGGCTAGGAAAGCTAAAAACTTTTGGTGTGGTCATAGGGACCGCGGGTGGCATTTTATGGGTTGACTGCATTTGATGTGTCTGGTTACGCCGCTCGGGGATACTCTCGTTGCGTTGCTGTAGGTACATGACATTCATTTCTTGTTGTACAAATTCCAGAGCCTTTTCAATAGTTTCGGGTCTCATACAGCGGATACGGGACCCTAGAGGTTCCTTAAGACCTCTAACGTAAGATTGTAAAGTTAACTTTTTATAAAGATCGCGTTTAGCTATAACGGTTGTTTCTACGTTTTCGTGCAATGTGACATAAGTCATTATGGTGCTAAAAAGGGTCTGGCATTTGTCATAATACTCCTGCGGGGTGCTACTTCCTTGTGTCAGTAAAGACATGTCATTATAAAGGGCGGTCTCATCCCTTTGGTCGGAAAAATTATTAATTAATGCGTCACGGATCCCTTGCCAATTATCTGCTATGCCATTGGAATTAATAGTTGAAGCTGCTGGCCCGGTGATTTTATTTAGGATGCCGTTTATGAGACATAAATTGGTTAACTCGTAAGTAGGGTCATTTCTAACATATTGTATTACAAGCTGATCACATATTTTAATGAATCGTGTTAGAACATTCGGATTGCCATCAAAATTCGGAACAGCACGCAAAGCGTTGTAGATAGTATCGGGGTTCAGTGCCATATTGTCACTATCGAATAATAAACCTAGGCCTAAATTATCGGATTCCGTAAACCTATTTAAATCTACTTCTCTGCTCCTATTTATCTGCCTGGAGGAGACAGATTTATTCCTAGTTTCCCTTGGGTGAAAAATTTTGATTTTATATTATAATATTTGGGTATAAGGAAGGACAAGGAAGCAACACTTAAAGAAAGTTTCAAGGACTTACATATACATGGTTTTTTCGTTGTATCGATGGCTGGATACGTCCTCAGCTGCGTCTTCTTCTTAAGTTCGGATTTTCGACGAGGTACTTGGAAATACCGACAGCGACTATCGGAGTCAGCAGATTAACGATTTTTGGAAATCTATACCGCGCCGCGCACTGCCTCGAAAATCCTACCGACTGCGCCAATTACGAAGGTGACAGCCGGAGGACTTAAAAAAAACCGAAAATAATTTAAAGAAAAGTTTAATTATGTAAAATTACAATATTTGACTTATAGTTAATCTTACGTCTAGACTTTGACGATGCTAGTTCAAAAGTGCCTAACTAATTGTTACCAAAAATATAATTCTAAACTATTGCGAATTTGCGGATGCGCTGTCATCAGAATGGAAGTAGGTGGCCGACGATGCACGAGGCGTCGAGTCAGCAGAGTCGGCATGTTGCAATTTTGCGTGGAAACATCCATTGTACGTAAATAGCTATCATGTCGCTATTCAGCCGTTTTGGTGTAGGCAGGGCACGTAACACGTAAGAAACACACATTTTGAAAAATCTCACGTGCGATTGGGGGATGGGAGTGGGGGTTGAATAAAATCATATGACATCTCACCAGGGGGGAGGGAGGGACAGAAAATTTAAATAAACACCTCACGTAATTAATGGACGCCCCCAACAAGTGTTATCATTTATTATTAGGATATTTTTTAAACTATTATGCTTACTAATCCTATCTGAAAATGTATTGTGCAATTGGCATGTGCGGTTTGTCGGACTGAAAGAGATCTCTCTATACAGGGTGTTTTTGAACGATTTCAAAAACACCCTGTAGAATTAAACTCACCGTTGCAAACATGTTTTTGTAACATTTTTATGATTGTCTAAAATTAAGAATTTCATATTTACAGATTCAAGTATGGGCGGATCAAGCAAGAATTTTAGATATTTGTTTGTTTGCTGTGTGGACGGGCCCAGACTTTCCATTGAAAACTGCAATTATCAAGAGGGACGACAATTTCTGGGAAACCAAAATAAAAAATCGGCTTGTTGATTTTTACTACAAGTGCATGCTTCCAGAAATTATCGACCGTTGAAAATGCCGTTCTATGGATCTCAAAACTTGTACATTTTAATAAATAAATGCTTAATTTTATACTACCAGACTTTTTATTTTAATTAACAAAACTACGAGACTAAAAGACATGTAAAAAATATCAAAGGATCAAAAACGTTTAATCGCCGTACTGGCCAGCAACGACTCTGGCTTCACGCACACATGCGACCGAGCGCTCCCGCATGTGTGCGTGAGCGAGTCAAATACCTAATTCAGTCCGTTTGGATTTCGTATACGGCGTCTTAAAAGAAAAAAGGTAGACAAAGGGCTTATTTTTCGAGTTGTCAGACCGCTCGACACAATGGCTTATTTAGAGAGTTGTGTACCGCTCTATATAAAAAAAAAATAAAGAAATAAAAAGAGGGAAATAACTTAAGCCAAGAGTTTTTGGGAGGGTTTAACCTTTTGAAGTATGAAATTTAAAATCTAAATGGTTTTTACAAGTTATTAGTAAAAATATTTATAACAAATTAAGGTTTTTTACTGTCGATATAGTTAATAGTATTCTCCGCTTGAGAAAGATCAAGATTGAGAGGAATAGGGGAGGATTTTATGTCATCCGATAGGACATGACTAAGTTTAGATATTTGATCTTTAAGATCTTTTAAATTATCCGCTGGTTTTTCAGCTCTAATAGTCACCTCATATTCTAATTCCGGTTTGTTTAGTAAAGAGTATTTTATTAGTTTATCCATGATTGGTAAGTTTTAAGAGATTAATAGTTTAAAAATTTAGTACCGGTTTTCGCCCCCACAAAGTTAGATAAGAAACTTTTTTCTAATACAAGAAGATTAGATCTCCATGGGACATAACCGTTACTTGGCAACGCATGACAAGTAAATATCAAGTAAAACCAAAATTAAATTTTACTCAATTACTACAGTGAGAATATAATAAATAAATAAATGCAATGATAACATCCACAGGATATTGTCCTGTGTCTGTTGTGAAGTGTCCCAACAACCAACTTGGGAGTGTCCACGAATGGATTAGCACATCAAGCGGTCATTGGGTGTGAATACCACTGGGGTAAACTTGTGGTGTGCAAGTGTGTGGGGATGTAGTGTAGTGATGTATAGTAAAACGACTACGGGATATTCTCCAATAGCCGTTCGTAGAGTGACCTATCTCCAACCTTGGTAGTGCCCACAAGTGGGTTAACACATCCAAGAGGCCGATAGGGTGCCGATTATCTTTCGATAACAGAAAATGTGAGTGGGAGGTGAAAAAAATTGAGCAAAAGTTAAGATGGGTGAAGAAAAGATATGTTTACCAAATGTTTACCAAATAATACTCACTTGATGGAAGTGTGTTTTTGAATTTTGAGAATAGTGAAGAACGTCTGAAATAAAAAGAGGGGTGGGTTAGATAAAAATTGGGCGCCAAACTGTAACATAACAGTACCTACCTACCTAGGAGGAGAGCACTGTTGTAGGAAAAGATTAGAGGGAATAAATAAGAATTTATTAATACCAAGCCTACCTAGTGGAGCTAGGGTAAAGAAGAGAGGAAAACTGATGAATGAAAGATGAAAGATGAAATGAAGAAGAGGAGGCGCTCTCTCAGCAGTAGTTGTAGCTGAGGGGCATCAGGCTTCGGTCTTCAGTAGAGGAGGCGGAGGCCGTCAAAGGTGTCCCTCTCTGCTGTAGAGTAGTCGAGGGACGTCAGGCTTCCGTCTTCAGCAGCGGAGGAGGAGGCCGTCAGAGGTGGTCCTCTCGGCTCTAGTAATGGCCGAGGGACGTTAGGCTTCAGACTTCTGCATAGGAGGCGGAGGACGTCAGTTTAGAGTGCCGGAGGACAGAGGGGCCATAAGTATTAGACCCGCAGCTAATAAGACTTGCTAAGCCTTTCAGATCAGAACCAAGACTGCCAAATTCCACCTGGCTCCAAGGTAAATGGACAGAATGACAGATGATTGAATTTTGAAAGGTTTTAGAACACAATACAAAGCAAAGTAAAAGAAAAATAATGAGGTCGATGTGGTTTACATATACGACCTACAACTAGCTCCAGACAAATTAAAAATAAAACTAGACCTGTCACTAGCAGACATTACCTACGAATGTAAACAAACATAATTTATAGAAAAATAAATATGATAATATAAGACAAAAGGTATGCTTTGCCTCCAAGTAATGAGCATGTAACTACCTAGGGAGGGCGAATGCTTTAAAATTTCAGGTTAAACAATGAACAAAAATGTAAGTAAAATCACAATGTAAAGACAACATTACAATACCCCAATAATGAGGTCGATGTGGTTTACATATACGACCTACAACTAGCTCCAGACAAATTAAAAATAAAACTAGACCTGTCACTAGCAGACATTACGAATGTAAACAAACATAATTTATAGAAAAACTTAAATAATAAATATGATAATATAAGACAAAAGGTATGCTTTGCCTCCAAGTAATGAGCATGTAACTACCTAGGGAGGGCGAATGCTTTAAAATTTCAGGTTAAACAATGAACAAAAATGTAAGTAAAATCACAATGTAAAGACAACATTACACTCTTTAACGTACGAAGTGGTTGGTTAAAGTTAGCGTTAAGCCAAAGTAATTATTCCGTGCGGACAAAGTCGCGGGCAAAAGCTTGTTTTGAATATTTTTGAATAACAGTAAAACTTCAGTAATTCTAATTGATCTAATTATTGTAGCAAAAGATTGTCGGTCATCATTAATTGCCAAAACAACGTTATTTATCTTATCTTTTATTATTATATTTTTTTTAATCTAATCTCTTGTTTACTACATTACTTATAAACTGTTTACTGTTTATTCAGTATGTATTAAGAGCTTGAAAGCCGAAAACATGGAGCAAAAGAAAGAATCAATGCGGGAGTTATTAAACACAATCGCAAAAGAACAAAAATATGAAAACCCTGAAATTATCACAAATGAAATATCTAGCGGAGGGGCTAACTACACGTCGAAACTATTTACTGCTGTCATAAAGGAAGAAAAGAAAGATGATCTTCATTTATTTGTAAAAGTAGCTGCAGCAGGAGAAGCCTTTCGCAATGAGTTGCCCATGGATGCGTACAAAACTGAACAATTCGCGTACATTAAATTGGCGAAAATCTACGCATCTTTGGAGGAAGAAAACGAAGTGCCCGAGGAGCACAGACTATACTTCACCAAGTTTTACGGCTTTGAGCCCAGCACTTATCAGGAGACATTGGTTCTTGAGAACTTATTAGCACACGGATATAGACCTCACGACAGATTTAATTCCTATAATTGGGAGTATGCTTCTGCCGCAGTAGCAGATTTGGCGAAAATGCACGCATTGTCCTTCGCGTTTAGTAAAAAATATCCAGAGAAATATAAAGAAAGCTTGGAAGTTCTGAAAATGAATTGGATTGAGAGTGAACAAATGAACTCGACGGTGCAAAAAATGATAAGCCTTGCGGTGAACCATGTCCAGCCCGAGTACAAAAAAGCATTTCAAAAGTTTATGGATGATCATGCGGAGCCATTGAAGATGTATGGCCCCGTACGCAGTAGTGTCATTGTACATGGTGACTTTAGAGGGAGTAACCTGCTTCATAGAGTGCGAGAGGTGAGTTTCTTTTAATTATTAATTTAAAGGTCCCCTAGTGGACGAAATTCCATGCTAAAGCAATGTTCAAAGGGATCCAAGGTTTTTGATCAACGTTTTATTAATCGTTGTTCAAATGTAACGTGGTCACGTCAATATTGCGCTAAAACCACACCGCACTTTCATTCAATCAGAAGAATAAGATAAGAATCTTAATCCCTAACAAGATTCTTGCCTCCGTCCTGATTAGAAATCCACCATAATTTCTTCCCAACCAGGTATGTTTTTTTTTATAAGTAGTGAAAGTGTCGGTAACTGATTCAGTTAGCAATGAATTATCTCAACAATTAGTAAAAGCTCATCTTTGTTGTCTTATTCAAGGACGGTAAGGTGGACATCAAGATCTTGGACCTTCAAACTCTTCAGGAAGGCAGCCCAGCCACAGACTTGCTCTACTTCATCTTCACCGGCTCCGACGAGGAGTTCCGCGCCGAGTACTACGAGAAGCTGCTCGATCACTACTACACGCATCTCAGTGCCGCCATGACGAGGCTCAACCTCGACCCTGAAGAGACATTCTCCAGAGCAGACTTTGACTATGAAATTAAGGAGGTAACAATATCAGCTTATTTGTATACCTAGTCAATTAGCGCAGCTACTTTTACCACTTGCTTCAGAATTAAAATAAAACGTTAGCGTCTCGGAACGCCCGAAAAAAGTGATAACTTAAAGTAATCTATTATATGTTGTTGAACATTAAATGGATATATATTACTTAAAGTAATACACACATCAAAAGTGTCTAGGGATCAACATATATTTTTGCAATAACTTTTCTCCTGATTGATATTAATTAAAATTTTCTTTAAGGATTCATCAAATAAAGTGTTTTCGTTTGTCACAGTAACGATAAACCAAGTCACCTTTGCATTAATAAAGAAATTTGCCATTTTCCTAATAAAGGGATTTTTGACATTTGAACCACTAACATTAAAGTTCGAAAAAAAGACTGAAATAACAGTTTTCTTTAAAATTTTATTGGGTAACTTAAACAATTAATAATCCGTGTTTCTACCGCGAACACTAACAACACAAGAACATCGGTTTGGCATACTCAAAATGAGTTCATCCAAATCACGCTGTGGAATGGCCGCCCATGTTCGTTACAACAACAAAAAAAGGTCTTCTTGCGACTGGATACCCTCCATATTCGGCAGAGCTCTTCTCTGTAGCATATCCCATGCATGCTCAATCGGGTTCAAGTCTGGCGACTGAGCAGGCCAGGGCAGGACATTGATGTTAGCTGCGGCGAGAGTCTGTCTTACAACTCTTGCGGTGTGCGGTCGTGCATTATCATGCATTAACTGAAATAAGGGACCGATTTGCACTTGTAGAGGAACGATGACGTCTGATACAATCGTCTCAGCATAAATTTGAGCGTTGAGGTTGCCTCTGATCCAAATCAACTCAGTTCTTCCGCCGATCCAAATACCCGCCCATACCATGATGGTTCCACCACTATAAGGATGGACTTCCTGGCAGGATTTTAATCGCTGTTGGCGTCCAGGGGTTCTCCAGTGTCGTATACGTCTTGTATCCGGTCTCATACCAAAACGAGACTCATCAGAAAAGCACACGAAACGCCATTGTTCTTCTGCCCAATTTTTGTGTTCAAGAGCCCATTGATATCGAATCCTACGATTGTGCATTGCTATAGGTGGTACCCGTAGCGGTCTTCGGGAATGAAGGTTCACTTCA
The DNA here is from genome assembly GCA_921972225.1 of Euplexia lucipara. Taxonomy (NCBI): domain Eukaryota; kingdom Metazoa; phylum Arthropoda; class Insecta; order Lepidoptera; family Noctuidae; genus Euplexia; species Euplexia lucipara. The sequence continues at coordinate 20,936,131 of OV179159.1, forward strand.
TGCAAGCGGTTTCTGACTGTTTGGTCGCTAATTAAGTTCCCTCAAGAGTGATGAAGCCTCACGGCTAACATCATGGCGGTTATTGTTGGAGCTCTTCGAGTTAAGATTTGAATGTATCGGTCTTGTCTCCGTGTGGTGCAGCGATACCGTCCTCCATGGCGCTCAGCCACGGTACCAGTGCTTCGGTAACGTGTCCAAAGTCGACTGATAACACTCTGACTTGTATTCAGAGCTAAAGCCACAGTACGTTGCCGGGAACCAGCTTCTATCATTCCCACGGCTCTGAGCATTTCTTCCCTGCTTAAATGACGTCGCCGCTCCATAATAACGTTGGTTTTAATCAGTAGTAGGGAAACAGTAGCACTAATAATGTCTTCAATGCGTTGTATGTTTTTATAGGGAAAATATTGACAGCTGATTTTCACCTTTTAGTCGAATTTGATTCACAGTTCCTGATTCAAATTATGAAATGCACCAAAAAGGATCCATATAAATTTATAAAATCATAAATTTATTACAAAGCCACATCTCAATCTCAAGAAATCCGCATAAAAATGCTTGATCCCTAGACACTTTTGATGTGTGTATATATCCATTCAACATTTTATTTTCGAAATATGGTTAGCGCTGTAAGTTAGATTGAGAGATGAGGAGCCTGCCTGAAAGGGAAGCCAGACAGACTGGCACCGTAACGCGTTACGTAACGAGATGGTTTACGGACGGTTAATAAGAATTGATTAGTTGATTAGTTCAAAAATACAAAACAACCAAGTTGAAGGAACATTCAAAGTCAAAGTCAAACCATTTATTTCAATTACGCCGTTAAAAGGCACTTTTTAACGTCAAAATTAAGTAAACTTAAAAAATTATGTCTAGTTGCCCTTTTCAAAAAGTGGAGTCGTATGTGAAAGAATGGGCAGAAATTTCCATACTTACTAGTCTCAAACAGATTTAAAGGTTTAAAAACTAATCCTGTAATTAATTTCTTCTTTCAGAAAATGTCGTTTGGACTTTCTATAGCAGTGTTCCTCCTTCCCGTCGTGACCATAGAGAGTGAAAACGCACCCGCTGTCGACGAGACCCTAAGTGTGTCCAGCATGGCCATAGAGAAAACCAGTGACCTCTACGCAGAGAGACTGAAAGGAATCATTAATGATTACATCAAATGGGGCTTGCTCAAAAATTAGCATGGACAATTTGACAATGTGAAGAGAGTCTTTCTCCTTCTGTCAAAGAATTAAAAATTAGGCAAATTATTACTACGGTAAATGTATGAAAAGTATACTATGACGATGTAAAAGGTATTATTACAACGTTCAATATAGTTTTTAATTCAATGTATTTTTTTTCCCTTGCGCCTAATAGGAATATTTTTTTTAATATTGTATTCAATTGCATGGAGTTGTGCGTGAGAATGATTATAGTAAGCATAAAGCATAGCATTTTAGCATTTAGGTACTCGTGTTGATATTGGCAAATAGGGACTTACTTACTTATTCGCGGTATTATATAGTAGTAATATTATCTTTACTGTCGTATCAGGACGTAAACTTATATTGTATAATGTAGTAATAATAGGTAATATAAAAACCGTTCAAAAATAGTTTCATAAATCGGTAACAAAATGAATCGAACAAATCGATCAAAGCCACATTACTTCCGACTCGGTTTTTTATGGCATACAAAATGTATAAAATAATAAAAAGTATAAGACTTCTACTCGTATTGTTTTTATTTAACATTTATTATTCGGAGCTTTTATTTCATACAAATTTTAGTCATGTATTACGATTTACGATTGCCAAATCGCATAAATCGAAAAAAATAAATAAATATTGATAACAATCATACAAGAATAGCAAAATACTTGGGTACTTGGACTTGGGTACTGTGACATATAGTATTAGCATCTTCGAATTGTAAACTAAGTAAAAGTAACAATGTCACCAGTCTTGTGGACGAATTTTTTGGAAGCCGATGATTTTCATGATTTTTTCGGTAGTCGGAGACTTCCTAATTTAGAGTTATTTTACACCGGTTAGTGTTCTTTTTGCAGTCGGTTGGTTGTATTTTTTGTAAAAAAGTTTTTATAAAAGTACAGATATTATCAAATTAAATCAAATCAATCAAATAGTTTTTATTTGTATAACATAGGTACTAAATATAGTTCTTAAATTAGAGTTCAAAGGTCGCTATATTATGCCAAGATAAATATAGATAAATATTCAACGACTTTTTCACACAACGCTATCTAGTCCCAAGCTAAGCTAAGAGAGCTTGTGTTATGGGTACTAAACAGCTGAACATACTTATATATTTCTAAATGCATACATATTATAGATAAATTACACCCAGACACAGAACAAATGATCGTGCTCATCACACAAACATTTGTCCTGGGTGGGAATCGAACCCACGACCTCCGGCATAGCAGTCAGGGTCACTAACTACTAGACCAACAGGCCAGTCAAAAAAGAGGCGTACAAAAATGGCTGCATGCAAAATAAAAATATTGCTCATGCGAGAGGTAGGTAAACATAAATTATTAGGTACGTATGTCAAAATAACTAGAAAGTAGATGTCAAAACACTTCTTACAGCTTACTACGGAATAGTAGAATCTCACTTGCGCTACGGCATCATTTTCTGGGGAAACTCAACTGATCGAGATATAGCTTTTTAGGCCCAATAATGATTCTCCGATCATTGTCTTAAATCAACAGACAGTTGCGCGCCCTTTGAGTTACATAAAATCTTGACACTTCCCTGTATTCTTTTTTTCGAAGTTTGTTAAGCAAAGTCCATCTCGTTTTGAGCGCCTGGCTGACGTATTTCCAAGAAATAGACAATGACAAGGGCAAGTTATGTCAAGTATTATGTCGAACCACTTTAATGCGTAAGAGCGTAAAAGAATATTTAGAGTCTAACTTGAAATAACGACTTTCCTTCACGTACAAAAGTGGCGTTCAAAAACAAGATTTTATTTAAAAAATGTGAATTATCTTAAGGTTTTAGTTTTTTTTATTACTTATTGTTGACATTTAAATTTTGACATAATTTATTATTACGTTGCCGTGTCCTTTCCTGGTCTTATGTTGAAACTATATATTATATAATTAATATAACAACTATGTATATCACATGAATGCAGTAAACAGTATGAGCTTGAGTTTGAGCGTGTATTGCATGGCCCCAGTTATTGACAGTAAATTACCGAGTGGTTGGAAAGCTTTAAATAATACTTATATTTCACAGTACCCAAGTCGTAATATTTTGCTGTTCTTGTAGGATTGTTATAATTTTATATGGTTTAATAAACATTCTCTATAATGCACATTTTAACTAATATTCAGTTAGTATAATATTCAAATTTTATAGTAACGTTGAATATAATTTTGAAACGTCTATGGTTGGTGAATCATATGGGTTAGGTTAGGTTAGAACCATGACCATTAGCGATGACCAGATCACTTCTATTGTTGGTGAATCATTTGGGTTCGATGAGGTTATAACAGTATGATGTTTTCTGATATTTACTTATTCGCTACCGAATTTGGGCAGAAAATGAGTAAATATGAAAATCAATTCAAATGAAAATTAGGTCAAGTGAACGTTATAGAAAAGAGCAATATACTAATTGAAAATTATATGAGCTGAACGTTATACTAAACGTTATAAGAGCAAAAGAAGTTTATATATGAAATACTAGCTGTACCCTGCCACGCTTCGCTGTGGCACATTATGATTGAATGGTTAAAAAAAAGAAAAAAAAAGATAAAAACAACCTTGATGTGGATTATATATCATGCTAAAATTTCAGCTCGATCGGTGAAGAACTTTTTGAATTTTTGAAGCGTAGACAAACCAACATAACATTTTGATATATATAGATGAAAATTATATCATGTGAACGTTATTTCAAGTGATAATATATTATCTGTTATTATGGCATATATTACACACCCTTTTAAATCATGTACGATATCGCCCCACTTTGTCAATTAGTGTAATCAAAGTAAAGTCTGGTACGAGCTTTTTGGGGGACTATCTTTTGTAATATTAATGTTCAAAAAGTGCTGATCGTCAAACTAAATTCAATAAATGACTTTGATTCTGAATTATTTATTTGCCATATTTGTGTGTCATTAAGGACTCCATCGCAAACGCAAAACTGCATAATTCTCAATGATCTGACTAAGTTTATGTCTGGAGTTTGAAAGAGACTGCCTCTTTTGAGTTTCTTCAGTGTTTCCTTTATCCGTAAATAGATAAATACTATTTCATTTTATTGAGTCATTAATTTTCGATTCTGATGGGTAACAATGACATGACACAAACAGGAATTTGTATTAGGTAAGTATACAAATTGCTGGAGCAGGATGACTGTTCTTAAACAAATAAGAATCTATCTTTATTCACGTGAATATACAATCCCGTTACTTATATGAGAGTAATGCCAGTAATTCTTGCCATTGCGCTGTCACAACTGCAGACTGGTGAATGTCACAGTGAGGAAGTTACAAAAATGAATAAACTCGTGAAAATGGTTTAACAGGCTTTTTAACCGACTTCAGGAGAAGGTTCTCAAAATTTAGCATAGAACATTTAATTTATTTTAGAACATTTTTTTTGTATTTAAGTTCACCGATTACGCTGAGATTTATGTACCGATTTACGTGCATCTTTTTTAGTTTGTTGCGGAATAGTTGTTTTTTGGTCTCATAAAAAAATAACAGGTTGACCTGGTAATTTTCATTTTATGAACTTTTTTGTTAATAAATTTTTCTTTTTGATTTTATCGAAATATGTTTATTTGTTCGATTGTAATATTAAAAGACATGGAAAATAATTAATCAGCTACATAAAAATTAAAAACCAAAAATTGTAAAATTAAAAACTTTTTGACAAAAAACACAACCGACTTCAAAAAAAAAACACTAACCGGTGTAAAATAACTCTAAATTCGGAAGTCGGTGGCCAATCATGAATGAGGCAAAAACACCAAAGCCACAAACTTCCTAATTTAGAGTTACATATTTTACACCGGTTAGTGTTTTTTTGAAGTCGGTTGTATTTTTTTAATGCTTGAGGTTAATAGTTATCATAATATTACATGTTTATCTTATCTTCTCCAAACTTAGACTATATATTGTGATGTTTCGAACTGTTTACCCAAAAGTCATAACATGGCGAATGTGGAAGAAACGCTGCGCCAATTATTAAACAAAATCGCTACAGAAAATAAATATGAAAAACCTGAAATAATTATAAATCAATTATTCAGCGGAGGAACCAATTACACGTCAAATCTATATACAGTGATCATAAAAGAAGAAAATAAAAAAGATCTTTATTTATTTGCTAAAATCGGTGCAACTGGGGAAGCATTTCGCAGCGGGTTGCCTACGGATCTCTACAAAACTGAACAATTCGCGTACACGAAGTTGGCGAAAATCTACGCATCCCTGGAGGAAGAGAACGGAGTGCCGGAGGAGCACAGACTACACTTTACCAAGTTCTACGGCTTCTAGCCAACTACGTACCAGGAGATATTGGTTCTTGAGAACCTTTTGGCACATGGATATGGTGCTCACGACAGATTCCATTCTATAAATTGGGAATACGCTTCTTCAGCGGTTGCAGAAATGGCGAAAATGCACGCACTGTCCTTTGCGTTTAGTAAACATTACCCAGAAGAATTTAAGAAGACTTTGGAAGTCTTAAAATATGACTGGGATGCAACAAAAGGTATGGACGCTTTCACAGAGAGAGCAGGAACTATTGCATTGAACAACGTTAAGTCTGAATACAAAGAAGTATTACAAAAGTTTCTAGCAGATAATAAAGAAGCATATTATTATATGATAAACACTCCTATTCGCTGTACTGTAATAGTACATGGAGACTATAAAGGAAATAACTTGCTACACAAAGTGCGAGAGGTAATTTTATTAAAATTTCTATGACACACAGGCTGGAACTTTTAACACACACGAAAACACGCGTAAATTGTCGAATACGATCAATACAATATTAGAGCACTGATTCCTAAACTAGGAACATACCAAACTAGGATATCATACGTACACCTACTAATGACATTACAAAAATATTACAAACAGAATGCCATTGATTTACTTCACAACAAAAAATTTAGACACACAACCCTCAATAATGTAAAAAATATGTCATGCAGGATGGCAAGGTGGATATCAAGATCATGGACCTACAGACCCTGCAGGGAGGCAGTCCCGTCGCAGACTTGCTTTACTTCATCTTCACCGGCTCTGACGAGGAGTTCCGGTCCAAGTACTACGAGAAGCTGCTCGAGCACTACTACACGCAGCTCAGTGCCGCCATGAAGAGGCTCAACGTCGACCCTGAAGAGACGTTCTCCAGGGAAGACTTTGACTACGAAATGAAAGAGGTAACGATCACATTTTATACAACAAACTCTCCGTTTTCATTAAACAATGCTCTTTCAATGTACTTTTTGAACTATTTTTTCAGAAACTTCCATATGGGCTCTCGCTTTCACTGTTTATGTTGCCTGTACTCACCGTGGATATCCAGGACGCGCCCGAAGTGTACGAATCCCTTGAACTCACTTCGTTTAAGTTTGAGAAAACTAGTGCCCTCTACGCGGAGAGGCTACATGGAGTCATCAGTGACTATGTCAAGTGGGGCATTCTCAAATAATTGCGGGGAATTTTCACCATTCATTTATTTATTTATTTATTGTGTGTTTAACAGTTAGAGAATGATTTCATAATGGGCTCATAATCGTTATCAGTGCTTATCAGGCACCTGCTGTCTACTCTAAATGTCACAGTGAAGAGTTAAATAAACTAAACTATAATTCCTAGCATTAGTAGGTATATGATTACAGCTCACTAACTTCACTCACACTGGCGTTTTTGGTCTGAGTGAGTGCTGTTACATTATTGAGAGGACGGGTGATGTTTTAAGTATCTTAATCCACATTTATTGTATCAAGTGTTTAAAGGTAATCCTTGAAGCTGAATAATCAACTGGTCTACAGGTTAAAAGAAAGAAAAGAATGAAAGAAAGAAAATCATTTATTTGGACGCACAGAACATAGGAGTATTTAAAACGAAAAAAAATAAAACAAAAAAATTGAGTTCTTAACTTTTTTTATAAAGTAAGTACTTTTAAACTTTGAATACTGTTCTATTGTTAACATGGAAAGTTAATACTTGTAATAAGCAAAATAAACTAATACAAGAAATTAAGTACTAAGTGTTGTATCATTTATTTAACCTGACCGTTGCTACGCCACCAATTATTTTACCATTCATAGATATTAATAACAGCGGTTATCATGGCAACCTGACTATAACAAATTATGAAATGGAAAAAGTGTCATATAATATATTGCTACGCCACAAACTAAAATAAATTTGTAAATGGTCGTATCAACTCAGAAATCTTCTTTGCCTCATGCACAACAACTTTGCTAAAGATTCACATGATCGAATACGATTCTATGTATAAAGGACATACAAACGAACATAAATTGTATACTTACATAATTATGTCAGGGTGTAAAAAGACCCTTAACGTAAACGAAAACTACATATCACCAGGATAGTTTTTTTTCTTCAAGAACATACCTGGGAATTCACTAGTTTTGGAGATATTGAAGGTCAAAGTGAAATATTTTTTTTCGTATTTTTTTCATAAGCGTATTCCAAGTATCATTAGTAAACTTTATTAAATTTATTAAAATGATCGAAAATCAAAACCAAATTACGCATATGAAGTTACAAAAATGCTATAGGTAGATACTAAACACAAGCGGACGGTCGGGTCAACGACCAAGCTCGAGTAGCCGTGGCCGGCCGTACGCTCAGCTGATCGAAAGTTGCGTTGCGTTGTCGCGCTTTTCATTGCTCGCAATAAAAAGCTTCTTTTTAAAGATGGAAAAAAAAGTATTGTCCTAGCAATATTTTTTGGTTAAAGTTACTTAATTACATGTACAGAATGTGTAGTTATCGGCTATGTGATAAGTCTTTTTACACCCTGTATAGCTAGATATGTTGAGCATCGACATTGACCGCGAATTTACGATTTCCATGAAATTCAAATGGGAACACACGGGAAGAGGGCGTTGTCCGCCCTCCGCATACGCCCGGTGCGTCTGCTGCGGGCAGGGTGAGTGGAAAAAATTTCCCTCTCCCTTTCTGCAGCCTCCTTTTGCGAGATGACTGTTTCGACACAGGTACTTTCTGAAGCAACGGTGCCCGGAAAGTATCTGCGTCACCCGAAACGACAGGGAGCCGTGCCTCCTCCCGAGCCAGCGCTCGAGCACTGACCGGACCTCAATGGCCTCGATAGTGACGAAGCCTGTTCCGCCATTCCGCCACCAGGACCTCGCGCAGCTGCGACCGACGCAACTCCATGTGTCGCTGCATCGGTCGCTCGCCGCGCGCCTGCATTTCCTCGCGCCACCGGGCGGGTACCCCCTTACCCTAACCTCATGAAATTAAATAGGTATTTAATTTAAAGCTTCTCTGTAAACAATGTTTGTGGTAGTTCTATTTTCGGGTGATCCAACTCGTGATAAACCAACGTATAACTGCCCGTGGGTAAAACGTTTTTTTCGCAGGTCAATGCCAACCAAAGAGAAACCACCAACCAGTTTGTCCCTGTGACTTGTTTGTTAATATTAAGGGCAAATGATATTCTGACGGGAAACTGGAGTCACTTGAACGATATTGGTCCGTCAGAATCATTGGAATTCTCGGGATGTACGCGAACTGGCCAGCTCCTAGTCCAATGAGAATGGTCGCTTCAATTAAGTTATCTTTTATATATTTTAGTAGTAGCCTTGTGCCATTGCACAGGTTGGGTGGTTTCAAATTTCTTAAAAGCATGATAGGTGTTCCAATTTTCAATAGCAGTTCGTGAGGTGGCTGGCCAGATGGATTAAGGTTGTTCGAAAATTCTTGCGGATAATATTTTTGTCCAAACGTAAGAATGTCGAAAAATAAAAATACTGGTTGTTCGAAAATTCTTGCGGATAATATTTTTGTCCAAACGTAAGAATGTCGAAAAATAAAAATACTGTAACCGATTACAATGAAACCCACAGTACATATGAAACTGTTTTGAAATCTAAATGCTTTAAAAAAATCAAAATAGGTACATAATCACAAAAAGTGAAAAACAGAGGTTTTATTTTCGCCTGGCTAGACAAAAAATGCTATGGCTCGGCTAAAATGCATGATATCAATATAGTTTATAGCCTACTAGCAGACGTCACGCGGTTTCACCCGCGTAGTTCCTGTTCCTGTTTTTACAGGGATAAAAAGTAGCATATGTCATCCGGGAATAGCGTAGCTTTCCACCAGTGCAATAATTTTTTAAATTGGTTCATTAGTTCCGAAGATTACCCCCTACATACAAACTTACAAACAAACAAATTTTACCTCTTTACAATATTAGTATAGATAGCACTCACGACTAATGTATAGCTATCCACCAGTGCAACAATTTTTAAAATTGGATCAATAGTTCCGAAGATTACCCCCTACATTCAAACTTACAAACAAACAAACAAATTTTACCTCTTAATAGTATTAGTATAGATTCATGCCTATTTCTGTGATTAACAAATTATAACATTTGGTAAAAACATACATGTAATAATGACATTTCCACAGGTAAAATGCTTGTAATACACGGTTTGCTTGTTTTGATAAACATGGCCCAGGTGGTGGAAAAACTTAGATATTAAAATAGATACCTACTTGAGATTATAAGAATTGCTCCGTGAAATCTTATCGTGCGCCTGACAGGCAATATCAAAATAAATTATCTAGATGTATGTACACATCATAATTATCTGTATTAATCATCGTTCAATTATAATCTCACAGTAATAAACGGAAATCTGTAGTGTAATAGTGACATTTACATTTGTAAAAATAGTAGGTATGTAGGTACCCAACTACTTACATTGATCTAATGGAAAAACCACAAAGCAGGAAACAGGTAAAAAACCAAAAGGATTTAAGATAATATAAGGAAAAAAATGGTAATTCCCATTTTTGTTTATTAATCGTGTCAATTAAAGACAATAGAAAGACAATGACAGCGTGGATGCCGGCGTCCGCTTGGGGTCTAATGAATTACCATAAGATGATTAACACAAACAGAATAACGAACAACATGGGAATCATTAAGCAAACAGAATGGTAGGGACATTGACGCACATCCGCATACCAGTAGTCAACACCCTGTTGTTTGGTTACATCCTGTAACCATGTTTCTGCCAAAATAAATTAATATATTTTACAGTATATACCTACTGGACCTCGAAGGCAGTGTTGAAATTTTTCGCTTTCTGCAAGTATTCGTTTTGGACCAAGAGATTTAGGGTAGGTATTAAAGAGAAGATATGCGAAGAAATGCCATAGAAAAACTGTATTTTTATGTCTCAGTTACGCCATCTAGCATAATATAGCAATATTGGAACAGACTTGTGTCATCTTTAGTTTTGGACATAGGAGCTATCTTGTCACTAAGTCGATAATATAATAAATTATTATCTTTTTATATAAGTACCTTGAATCATTAGAACAGGTAAATGTATATTATTATTAAATCTATAAATCATCGATTTTATATCTCTCAATATTTTTAATGACCAAAATGTGCTAAAAAACAATGACTTTCACATTACACTTGACTACTGCATACGGTAAGCAAAGTCCTACTTTAGCATATTTCACAACGTTTATTATAATTGCAAAGTGATTACTCGTTTGGTATTATATTTTTAGGCTTCCGAACCCAAAATGTATACAGTCCGTTCGCCTGTCCACCCGTCTTCATACCCCTACAGACATAATTATTTCTTCACTTCAGTAGCTCAAACATGTAGGTTTTGCTGCCTGAAACCAGTGAGCAACTACTGATTTCAGGCAGCAAAACCTACATGTTTGAGCTACTGAAGTGAAAATAAGTTATTGCATAGAAGAAAAAGATTTTTTTTACTATTATACAAATTACGATGAAAACCAGCAAGCGGTGAACGCTTCCTCGTGTTTTTGTGGGAAAGTAGAAATGCCGCAACCAACTCTTCAGGATCACAGTGCTGCAGTGATGTGGATTGGCTGGCTGCTGCGTTGACCAGGAGAGAAAAGCGTCTCTGCTTACTGACCAGCCGAAGTGCAGTGTGCTGTGCCGAGGTTGCTTGCGGAGGCTGTGGGGTGATGACCAGCGTGTCTGCTGCATGCTGGTGGTCAGAATACCCGTTGAAGCTATAGATGCTAGTTGGCTGTTTGACTCGCTGCTCGAAAGCTTGAGAAAGTGGTGGATGACGTCACGATGACTTAAGACTACACTGAACTGAACAGAACTCGTTCACAGAACATAACTAAAACAAAGTGCCTTCAATTTAGAATCACGAATGCACTTATTTGAATTATCGAAAATCATTATCTACTGGACGAAGCTGGTAAAAGCTATGCCAATTTGGCATGGAAAGTCACTGGGACTTGGGGCAAATTGTAGGCAGACACTAGGCAGACTCACTGTGCAGTAGTGTGCACCGCAGACGACAGACTATTCGTGATGCACTTTTTAGTCTGCTAGGTATAGGGTAGGTATTAGAAACAACTAGAACCATTTTAATATTTTATTTAACTTAAGTTTTACTTCCGAAAGTGCCTTTAAATGGTGTAATAAATTATAAGTGTCCAGTTGTAGGTGTTGGCGACAGATCTGGCAACCCCGTTGCTAGGGGCTAGTTGGTCCAGACCAAATGTTACATACTAAATCAAAATCAATTAAAGGTGTAAATGGGTATAATAATTCGATCACAAAATTAGAAAAGAAAAAGCAAGCCGCCCCGTTCGCTAGCCAAACAACAGAACAACTAGCCCCTAGCAACGGGGTTGCCAGATCTGTCGCCAACAGTAGGCATTAGATATTGCTTATCACACAGGTTTTATAACCCAAAAAAAAACAGACGAAAAAGTGCGCCGCAAAAAGTGTTCTCTGCGCTACATCTACGAGTATTAATGTTTTGCAGTAGTTGCTTGTGTAAATGTAATTATAAGAGCTGCATGGGTTGATCGAAGGTTAAACTATGCTTGACAAGGTCGGTCCGTGGATGGGTGACCATTTATTACATACCAAGACTCCTCCGTGCCTCGGAAAGCACGTTAAGCCGTTGGTCCCGGCTGTCATATGTAGATCTTTGACAGTCGTTACTTGTAGTCAGAAGCCCGAAAGCCTGACCCATTTTAACAAAGGGGTATTATGATACCCAGTTACTGGGTTGTGGAGGTCTAACAGGCAGTCGCTCCATGTAAAACACAGGTTTCTGCTGCATCAGGTTAAACTGGAAGCCGACCCCAACATAGTTGGGAAAAGGCTAGGCAGATGATGACGAGTAGTTGCTCGTCATCACTATAATATCACAATCACAGATCCACCGCTTTTATTTATCATACTTACCTATTATCATCAAGTTTATAAATATAAGACGATTGAGACTGTCTTCTCAGTAGGTACTTAGTCGGTTCGAAAGTCGAACCACAGCGGACGAAGAAGAAACACTGCGACAATTTAAATTATACCTAAATAAAATCTGTGCAAATAAATCTGCTAAAAACTTGAATAATTAAAAATGAAACTTGACGTCGAAGTTATTTAAAATGAGTTGTGAAGAAAAGAAAGAACATCCTAATTTATTTATACAGGAAAATTAACATAACGCAAGAAAAAAACCGACAAAAAATTTAATTAATAATTTAAAAACCCCCACCGCAAAAAAGTAAAACATTGAAAAAGTTAAAAATAAAACTTTAGCCATGAAATTTTACTTCACGTCGGGGTACCGCTTAAGTAAGGAATGTTCCTAGTACTTAAAGGTACTTATTTTAACGATACCCCGACGTTACGTAAAAAATCATGGCTAAAGTGTTATTTTTAACTTTTTCAATGTTTTACTTTTTTGCGGTGGGGGTTTTTAAATTTTTAATTTATTCTTTATTTTACAATTTTTTAAAACGCATTAATTTTGTTTTATAGAGTTTACATTTATGAGAATTTTTCAGTGCATTGTATGTAGAGTCAAATGCTGGTTAAAACGAATCCAAACACGACATATCTGCTATTATTTTGTCAAGAGTCTACCTACTGGTGTGCTGGATGGCCTGGCTGCAGCATCAGCTCATCCTGTTGCCATCAATTCATTGTATTTAGAATCAAATGTTGGTTGAAATGAACCCAAACACGACATATCTGCTATTATTTTGTCAAGAGTCTACCTACTGGTGTGCTGGATAGCCTGGCTGCAGCATCAGCTCACCCAGTTGCCATCAGTGCATTGTGTGCAGAATCAAATGCAGGTTGAAATGAATCCAAACACGACATATCTGCTGTTATTTTCCCAAGAGTGTATTAGTCTGCTAGATATCCTGGCTGCATCAGACCAAATATACCATTATGTTGCTTATTAATATTACACACATAGGTGTTTGAAATTTTAAGACACACATATGTTTGTAAGTAAAGTTAATAATACCCATAGACGTCTAAAATAGCAACAGAAACTAACACAAAAGAGCTGATAACCTTGAAACGGCTGAACCAATTTTGATGAATTATGTCTAAGAACCATTGCAAGAAACCCTGCTTTCAAATAAAAAAAACCGCATCTAAATCGGTTCACCCGTTTGGGCGCTACGGTGCCACAGACAGACAGACAGACAGACAGACACACACACATAGCGGTGAAACTCATAACACCCCTCTTTTTGCGTCGGGGGTTAAAAATTCAACACGCGGCAGTACAGAATCGCCCCATGAAAGTATGCTCGTCTTATGAAGTGAAAAAGTGTAACAGATTATTGTAGATAGGCCAATAAATAAATAAATAGATGAAGTGAAGGCGAATTGAGCTGTCATTCCATACTAATGCTAGGCATTGACAGTTCACTTCACTCAAGTTTACACGGCGTGACTTGTAGTTGCATGTGCGTCAGTGTCTCTCCAACCCTGTAATAGTTTGCTAGGAATACAAGCAACTGGTGGACAGTTGCTGGTGGACAGTTGAAAAAACTAATTTGTGACTGTACACTGTGAAAGTACACTGTTTAGGTATGTACATCGTCAAAACTTTGTCTATTCCTGTCTACTTTAAAAGATAAGAGAGGTATCATCTGCAAACAGTACAACATTACAGATACCAATTAAAAAGGGTGGTAAGTCGTTTAAATATACCAAAAATAAGAAAGGACCTAGTATAGAACCTTGAGGTACACCTAACTGAACTGGCAACCCGGAGTTGAAGTTCCAAAAGTTTTGATCCTTAGCCTAATTTAAATAAATGATTTTCAGTTCGATGTAACACGATGTTCTAACACTCCATTTACAATAGCATTAGACAGAAGTTAAAAATAGGTTTTTTTTTTTAATGAACACTTTGTAATATAGGTACATTGTGCATGTTACAATTACGATATACGCCGAGTTTCTGCCTACCACCATGGGCATGACGTGAGTTTATACACGTATGTATAGACGCCAGCACATCAAGTTACCCCAATGTGTCAAATTTTCCCAATTGAACATGAACCTCATTCTGTTTGCAATAAAGTTGAATACTTAACAAAGAAATTTGACACATTGGGGTAGGTTGATGTGCTAGCGTTTGTACATAGCAATTAACTTAATAGTCCCTTAGAAAACTCGGGTAGCACGATTTATCAAAATGCAACTTCAACGTAATGTGACGGTCGCAAAGGATGATCATGTAACGTTGTGTTGTTGTGTAATCTGCACCTAAACATAGTAAATAGCAGTTTTACTACCCCGCTTTATTAAACACCACGCTTTCTTAAGGCGAATTGCTGAAATAAAACTAATATTTACTTGTCCAGGATTCGTTACGTTACGTTATTCCTTACGTTGTTTTCTTTCAGCAATGACATCTAATAAGTTAAAGTTATACAGTACCAAAGTGACTTTTTCAAGACATATGTAGGTACTGATTCAAAACGACAACTTTCGGTTCACACTAACTAATAGTATGAACCAAAAGTTGTCGTTTGGAATAAATGATAATAGAACTAACATAGTATTCACTTAAATAGGTATGTTGTAAGTGTATTGTTGTGTGTGTTGTATGTTGAATATTTGAATGTTTATCAGTTTAGTACCTACCCATAACACAAGCTCTTAGCTTAGCTTGGGACTAAATGGCGTTGTGTTAAAAGTTGTGTTATAAAAAAATACAATGTTAGTTCTAATATAAATAAGAAAAAAAAATATATAACACAACAATCCATTACATTTTGCATTACAACTAGCGGGCAAAAGTCGTGAGGTGCCTGACCTTTTAAATAGCAAAGCGACACTAAATGTCTTTAGTGATTACACTTAGGCGTAAGTAATAAAATTGTATTTCGGGACTTCAGAAGAGGTTAAATCGCTATATTGTTAAGTAAATATGCCCTTTCTATTCCGGTCTTTGTTTTATCTTATATGGAGGTCAGTCACTGCCTGTAAAATACTGGTATTTACCTACTCGGATGCTTCCGTTTAGAATGGAAGCATTTATTAATTATCACACTTTCATATACATTAGGAAAAACACTGATAATTTGTCATTACAAGAGCTTACTTAAATTGTATTCTTTAAATGTAACATCGCACCAGTAATCCGCTAAGGGTTAGGTTAGGTTAGTAGGTCCCTACCACCCACATTTCACAAGATTGTTTTGAAGTCCCATGTAATAGAATCCCCTATTATTTAGCCTCAATTGGGCACAGATGGAAAAACTTTATAACACTTTGTCCGTCCCGGGAACTTACCAGGGACCACGGGTCTTGCAGACCGGACCACCGGACTAAGTACCTACGCAGACATTGATTTATCAACGTAGCTGAGTTTTACTATTTCATCATATGCATGTATCATACCATGCTCAAGAATCGGGTTATCAAAATGAAAACAGTTTCTTCAATTCGAAATTCGGCAGCTGCGACTAGGCAGTCCAAGATCAAACAAAAAAAAAACAAACTTTTCAGCTTTATTACTTATTTATATTTATACTTAATTAATTAATACGATTATGATGCACAGATAGTTGATTACGTCAGTTTGAACTGAGACGCGAACCATGGTGCACGTGGAAGCAACGCTGCGGCAATTACTAACCAAAATTGCCGCAGAACATAAATATGATAACCATGAAATAATTATTAATGAGATATTTAGCGGAGGAGCCAACTACACATCGAGACTATTTACAGTGATCATAAAAGAAGAAAATAAAGAAGATCTTCATTTATTTGCCAAAGTCGCAATACTGGGAGAGAAATTTAGCAGTCAAGTGCCTGTAACAGTCTTCAACACTGAACGATTTATTTATTTATTTATTTATTGCATTCATGTCGTTTAGAAGGTCTTGTTACAGATATGAGTTTCGTACATGAACCCTGCTAGGGCACTGCAACATTAGGTACCTATATATATCTTAATTTTAATTCCATGCATTACATAAAGTTATTTAGAGAGAAAATAATAATTAAAATATTACATTAACAATTGTCATCATTTCATTAATTAGTTATTGAATGTGTTTATTACCTACATTGTTACATTGCGTCTACAATATTTATATAACAGAATGTCAATTATTTGTCAAAAACTCATTTAGGCTATAATAACATTTATGTACTAGGTGCAATTTAAGCGCGTTTACAAATTTATTGTCAAATTCTATGTCTTTAATATCGTTAGGTAATTTATTATAAATTTTTATACACATTACAAGAGGTCCTGAATGATACATAGCTAGTTTTGAACTCGGCAATGCTAATTCATTTTTTACTCTTAAGGAGCGTAGCA
Organism: Euplexia lucipara; assembly: GCA_921972225.1. Taxonomy (NCBI): domain Eukaryota; kingdom Metazoa; phylum Arthropoda; class Insecta; order Lepidoptera; family Noctuidae; genus Euplexia; species Euplexia lucipara. Next base: position 20,953,021 of record OV179159.1, read on the forward strand.
GCGGCCTTCGATTCTTAGCTACAGGGAATAACGACGCGTGTTTTCGAACAAACTTGCTTACTTCCAAAATGTAAATGCTTGTTAGGGTGAGCATTTTGTATTTAATAAAATAGGGTTTACAGCTCTGCATTTGGTCTATGTTCGCAAGAATCCTCACACTTTTTTTTTGTAAAATGAAGAGTGTTTCTATGTCAACGCTATTTCCCCACACTGTAATGCCATATGTTAACCAAGAGTGGGCGTAGGCGTAGTATGCTGTCGTCGCCGTTTTGAAGTTTTACCGAGGGTAGTGGTAAATAAAATAGCGTTAGTATAGTAACTCACAAAACTCGATTTATTATCAAAATGACCTATCCTATATTTACATTTTGGGAGGCACTAGTGGTTTGGTTACCACATTATATAAATGATTGCGAACCAATCACGAGCAAGCTCATTTGCCTGCGGACCCCCGAACCACGGCGGCGCGGCGCGCGGCGATGCGACACGTAAATACCACACGTCTAGCTCGGGCGCCTCAGTGCCCGATGCGCGTGCGTTGCGAGTGGTGGTGTCGTCGATGCTTGCAGGTTAGCTGGTACAGTGCTCCCCCCCAGCGAAGCGTACTGGAGGTTTGGTGACTCTTCCAGATCTCGTTACGTAGGGTGCACCAGGGATGACGTCGTTGGCTGGCTCGGATTCCAAAAGGAAAGCAGGTTTAAGCCGGTCCACTGAGATGTTCTTCGGTTTCGCTTTTACGAGTATTGTGTATGCCTTATCATTGCGTTCAATAACTCGATGCGGGCCACTGTACGTTGGTGTGAGCGGCCTGCGTACTGTGTCGTCGCGCATAAACACATGTGTGCACGTTCGTAGGTGTCTAGGAACGTATGTTGTCCGGTGGTCTGTATTGGAGTGTGCGGCGTATAGTTTTTGCATTGCGCTCGCTATGACGTCTTCGTAGTTTGATTTTGTTCTGTCCGTTATCTTCACGCCTATCATTTCACCGGGTAGTCGCAGTGTTTGGCCATATAATGCTTCTGCTGCGGAGACATCGGTATCGTTTTTTATTGTTGCCCGCAAACCCAGCATGACGGTTGGTAATTCGTATGTCCAGCTTGTATTTTGCAAACGAGCTGTTAATGCTGTTTTTAATGAGCGATGCCAACGTTCAATCATGCCGTTTGCTTGTGGATGGTAGGCTGTAGTACGTGTACGTTCGATGCCTAATCGCTTCATAAGACTCTTGAATAACTCTGATTCGAATTGACGTCCCTGGTCGCTGGTTAACTTCTCTGGGCATCCGAATCTAACTATCCAACCCTCGTATGCAGCACGGGCGACTGTTTCGGCGGTGATATCAGCCACTGGGTAAGCTTCAGGCCATCTAGTTGCTCTGTCGATTATTGTTACACAGTATCGTTTCCCATCTGATACTGGTAGTGGTCCAATTATATCGATGTGGATGTGTGACAGCCGCTCGGTGCGTGGAAAAGTTTCGAGTGGCGATACAGTGTGGCGCTGTGTCTTACTTTGTTGACATGCGATGCAACTTCGTGTCCAACTGTTGATGTCCGTATTCATGCTCGGCCAAAAGAATCGTGTTGTTATCAGGTGGCGTGTGGCGCGTATGCCGGGATGACTCATCGCATGGATTGTTGTGAACACGGTTCGTCGCAGCTGTGGCGGTATGTAGGGCCGGTTGGTACCTGTGGATGTTTCGCACAGTATCTCGTGTTTATAGTGACTTGGTTTGATGCGTTGAAATTGCAACTTGTTGTTTCGTATAACATTTTCGATTTCGTTATCGTTTGCTTGTTGGCGTGCTAACTCGTCGTAGTCAAGTGGTGACGGTAAAGTTATTGTTTCGATTCTGGATAGGGCGTCGGCGACGACGTTTTCTTTGCCTTCAATATGTAGTATCTTCGTTGCAAACTGGCTAATGTAGTGTAGATATCTTGTGCGCAGCTGTGTTTCTGTTTTGCTGTTATCTCTCGTGAGCGCAAACGTCAGTGGTTTATGGTCGGTATATACGGTGATTTCTTTACCTTCAAACATTTTTCGGAAATGACGTATCGCTAGGTAAATGGCTAATAATTCCCGATCAAAGGTGCTGTATTTTCTTTGGGCGTCGGTCAGTTTTTTTGAATAAAAACCGAGTGGTTGCCATCTTCCGTAAATGTACTGTTGTAGGGCTGCTCCGACGCACGTGTTGGATGCGTCGCACATGAGTGATATGGATGCATGTGTTGACGGATGTGTCAGCATAACAGCATTTCTTATACTGGCTTTGCTTGCTTCGAAGGCCTCTTTTTCATCGGGCGTGAACTTGATTGGCGTCTTGTCATTCTTTTTCGAGGTGCGAAGGTACTTGTACAATTTTTCTTGTGTGTGCGCTGCGCGTGGAATACTTTCTTTGTAGAAATTAATAATGCCCAGGAATCGTCGTAGTTCTTGTACTGTAGTCGGCTCTGGGAATGTTATTATTGTTTTGACACGTTCTTCTATTGGTTTAATTCCTGCTGTAGATACGTCGTAGCCTAGGAACTCGAGCGTAGGTTTCCCAAATACGCACTTAGACACGTTTATTCGCATTCCATGCTTTTGTAACCTTTTGAACACTTCTTCTAAGTGAAGTCGGTGTTGCGTTGGGTCAGCAGATGCCAGGAGAAGATCGTCGACAAACGGGAATACGTAGTCAAGGTCACCCAAAATATTATTCATGTGTCGTTGAAAAGTTTGACCTGCGTTGCGTAATCCGAAGCACATTCGTGGGAACTCGAACAACCCGAATGGCGTAATTACTGCAGTCTTCTCAATGTCATCTTGTCGTACACCCAGTTGGTTATATGCTTTTCGAAGGTCGATTTTTGTGAATACCGTCATTCCTTGTAATCTGTAGGTGAAGTCACGTAGGCGAGGTATCGGATATCGATCGGGTTTCGTCACTGCGTTTAGTTTTCTGTAGTCTCCGCATGGTCTGAGTTCACCATTCTTCTTCTGGACTAAATGTAGAGGACTAGCCCATGGTGATTTACTGGGTCGACATATACCTTGATCAAGCATAGACTGGAAGGTGTCTTTTGCGGCTTTGTATTTGTGTGGCGGCAACGGGCGTGCTTTGCAGTACACGGGCGGTCCGCGTGTCACGATATAATGTTCCACGTCGCTGGTATTCGTTTTGCTGAAGTTGGCAGATGTGATGTCGTTGTATTTGTTTAGCAGGTCGTAATACGGATCATTGACGTTTATTGTGAGTACCGTCGGTGTCGATGTACTTCTTGACAAACAACCGTTAATTGATAAGCCTGTCCTCTTGTCAATAAGTTTCTGGGCTCGTAGGTCAACTAGAAGGTTGTGGAATTGCAGGAAGTCTGCACCGATGATTGGCCGCTTCACGTCAGCGATGGTGAATCTCCATTTGAATGGCCGTCGCAATCCAAGGTTAAGGTCGAAATCGCGTTCGCCATATGTTCGTATCGGTGTACCGTTGGCTGCGTATAACAGTACATTTGATGAATTTATTCCTTTCTTACAAGGAGGTACGACCGATACATTCGCTCCAGTGTCGATAAGGAAACGTAGTTTGTTGGCGGTGTCGTAGACATAAAGACGGTGTGCGGAAATGTTGTTGATCTCGGGTCCCGTCGTAGCCAAGATCTCGGTTAGTTTCCCTTGCGGTCGCTGTATTTGCATGGAGATCTACAATTGCGTGCGTGCTCTCCGAAGCGCTTGTGGAAATAACAAGCGTCGCTTGTCCTGCGCTCATATTTATAATGTCGGCCGCCGGACTGCGAACGAGACTGGGATCGTGAGCGAGTGAAACGGCGAGATGCGTGCGTCGATGTGTTTGCCCGCTGTACTTTTAGCTCGGCAATCTCTTTCGTCAGTTGCATTATTGCGTTCTGTAGATCCTGTTCTCCGTGCGTTTCCCGTTCTTGAACACGCGATGTTGATGATGATGGTTTTGAATGATCTTGACAGGCGCAGGAACAAACAGATTGTACTTCAGTGGCTTGGTCGTGCATTCTGTCTGCCATAGCTGAGAGTACGTCGAGTGATGTTTGTTCACTTACCGCCAGCACTGCTCGTGTTGCACTCGGTAGACGCTGCATCCATAATAACTGAAGAGTTGAGTCAGGTATCTTCTCGCGAGCAGGTTCTCTCATGCGCCTGAGCAATTGTGACGGCTTTTGATCGCCGAGTTCCATCTCGTTAAGGAGTTTTTGCAGCTGTTTAGTTTCCGATTCTTCGTACACGGAAAGTAGCCTCTTTTTCGCCTCCTCGTATCTTCCAGTGCGGTTTTTGGATAAAATGATGTCACTGATCTGCTCGACGTCCATTTTTTCCATATGCGCCACCATCAGACTGAATTTGGCTTCTTCATTTGGCTTCTGCTGGTTGATAACGGTTTCAAATTGTCCAAACCATAATGTCGGTTTGTCTCGCCAAAACGTAGGTATTCGGGCCTTGACGGAGATAGTCTCGATGTTTTCTGATGTCATTTTGCTGGCTAACGTCGTACGGGGTCACCAATTTACCGAGGGTAGTGGTAAATAAAATAGCGTTAGTATAGTAACTCACAAAACTCGATTTATTATCAAAATGACCTATCCTATATTTACATTTTGGGAGGCACTAGTGGTTTGGTTACCACATTATATAAATGATTGCGAACCAATCACGAGCAAGCTCATTTGCCTGCGGACCCCCGAACCACGGCGGCGCGGCGCGCGGCGATGCGACACGTAAATACCACACGTCTAGCTCGGGCGCCTCAGTGCCCGATGCGCGTGCGTTGCGAGTGGTGGTGTCGTCGATGCTTGCAGGTTAGCTGGTACAAAGTCGGTTGACCTTTTCAGCTCATTTAAAGCATATGTGAAACTTGCTAGTTTGCTTGACACAACTTTAATATGTGCCTTCCAATTCATATGAGTGTCAACGGTAAGACCCATGAGTTTAAATTCATCGACACACTGGAGCGGTATATCACTGAACGAGTAGCTAATACTCAACGGTCGTTTTTGATGAGGTCTGTATTGCATAAGTTTTGTTTTCGAAAAATTTATTTCCAAATTGTGGTCCTTAAGCCAATTTACTATTTTTTTAAGTATATCGTCCAGTTTTGAATTCAATTTACGACCGTCGTCACAAGGAATCACTATCGAGATGTCGTCAGCAAAAAGGACACTCTGGACATTTATTTCTCTCGGCAAATCATTGATGTATATTAGGAATAAAATGCATCCCAAGACAGTGCCTTGTGGTATAGACATAGATACATTCTCCATTTGAGATCTCACGAGAGTTACTATGCCAGTGTCCGGGATTCGCTTATACGAAACTGATAAAAAATTACGAGGACTTAGAAGGAGAAAATGGAGTGCCCGAGGAGCATAGACTGTTCTTCACTAAGTGCTACGGCTTCGACCCGAGATAATATTATATTTCTATGGTTACACCACTATAAGAGCTTGTTTTAGATGTAGGCACAAGTACCCTCATTAATGAATATATCGCCAAAAATATATCAATTGAGGTTTTATCGGTGTTTTCTACCACTTATTACAAAATCGGGTTTGATACTTAAGATCAACAGTCATAATATCAGCAGGTAAAACATCGAAACCATAATATTTCACGATTCAAAATCTCAACACTTCAGAATGTCACCAGCTTATTAACAGTTCACCAGACCAAAGTTTAAAATCTCAACTTGGAAAGTATTATGTAAATACCATATTTATTGTTATGTAACATTTTTACTGGTTGGTTGGTCCATAAATAACAGAGTAGGTACCGAGGTAACAAACCTTATAAAAAAGTTTGTGAAGTCGGAATAAAAAAATATTTGTAAATAAATACATTTCCACGAAAAAGAAATTTTTGACGCTTTGTAGATATTTATTGTTAGTTTTAGTTATTTATTTATTTTAAGTCCATGATTGAAGTCGGAATATAAATAAAAATTTGAAAACATAAATGGTCAGTCAATCATCTATACTAATATTATAAAGAGGAAAGGTTTGATTGTTTGTTTGTTTGCATTGAATAGGCTCCGAAACTACTGGACCGATTTCAAAAAATCTCGCACCGTTGGGAAGCTACACTATCCCCGGGTGACATAGGCTACTTTTTAACCGACTTCAGGAGGAGGTTCTCAATTCGAACGGTTTTTTTTTTTTTTTTTTTTCTTATGTATGTACACCGATTACTCCGAGATTAATGATCCGATTTACGTGATTTTTTTTTAATTCGATGCGGAATAGCTGCCATTTGGTCCCATACAAATATAACATAGTTTGACCTGGTAGTTTTTATTTTATGAACAATTTTATGAAAATTTAATTTATTTTTGAACACTGTTTTGTATGTATGTTCACTGATTACGCTGAGATTTATGTACCGATTTACACGTGATTCTTTTTTAGTTTGATGCGGACTAGTTTTTTTATGGTCTCATACAAAAATTACATAGTTTGGTCTGGTAGTTTTAATTTTATGAAAACTTTTGTTCATGAATTTTACTTTTTGATTTCATCGCAAACAGTTGCTGTTTATTTGTTTGATTGTAATATGTAAATATGTGTTATAGAAATGGATAATAATTTATCATCTAGCTAGGTATATAAAAATAAAAACTAAAAATTGTTAAATAAAAACTTTTTTACAAAAAATACAACCGACTTCAAAAAACACTAACCGGTGTAAAATAACTCAAAATTCGGAAGTCGGTGGCCAATCGTAAATGAGACAAAACCACCAAAGCCACAGACTTCCTAATTTTGAGTTATTTTACACCGGTTAGTGTTTTTTGAAGTCGGTTGTATTTTTTGTAAAAATGTTTTTATTATCCCTGTATTCCCACGGGAACGGGAACTACGCGGGTGAAACCGTGTGACGTCTGCTAGTTATTCATAAAATTTTGTCAACCTATAATGTGTTGAAAACTTATTTTTATAAAAAAATATGTCAAAAACTTGGATTAATCGGATCATGTTCGAAATCTTTAGTACGTTATCGAGAAATACTTAGAGAAGTTTCAATCAATGTATTATGTGGCCCTGCTATCATGGGCTATCTTATATTGTACAATAGTCTATGACATAACTCGTGGGTCACTTACCTACTATCGTAGCTATACATACAGGCACTCAGTTTGTGCTATGAATTACATCCACTTACGACAAGTGGCGTAAAGGTCATTGGGTACCACTTTATTAGGTATTATATCATAGTTCCCATACAACCCCTTCTTCCTTCCTTATTAAAATAAAACGGTCCTTGATAAAGGAGGATTAACGGTTTAACTAGGATCATGGCCATTTTGACAGGTACATTGACAGAATATGAATAAGTATCAAAATATAAGTCCATCAGGTAGATTATAAAAATAATAAACAAGATGGAAAACTGCTTAGATTAAGCGCATTTAAGTTGAGGAGAGGGGGCTTGTAACGTCACTACATTCAGTATAAACACGTAGTACAGTGACGTCATGCGACATTTTGACTCGATGAATCGCCGTTAGTTTTAGATTACGTGAAAAAAATAATCTAGATGAGAGACTAAATTAATCATCTAGTCTATTCTTCATTAACACTATCTACCAGTCTTCATTCAAACTCAATAAATTTAACAGAAATTTTAAAGAACACATAATGAAAAAAGTGCTTTTACTCGGTCGAAGACTATCAAAAATAAAATTATGACCTGCTAGCAGACGTCCCGCGGTTTTACTCGCGTAGGACCCGTTTGCCTGGGAACACGGAGATAAAAAGAGTAACAAACATCCATCCATCCATCCATCCTCACAAACTTTCGCGTTTATAATGTTAGTAGGACGTTCATTTTAATGCGAAAATGAATAGGTAGATAGATAAAAATAAATTAATAATAAACTAGGACTAGACTCACAGACTCAGATACGCTTTACCTAGACAATTACCTACCTACCTACTTAACTACTATTTACAACTACAGATACCTACCTGTTTTTCAAATAAGTAAAACATAAGTAAACTATATGTTTTTTTTTGGGATAAGTAGATTTAAATAAATAAAGTAATGTCATAACTTGCAATAAAGAGTTTGAGTAAGAACAAACGATGGATGGATTGTGTGAAAGATTATAATTATGTGGCTAGGACAAAAATGGCTGTAATTGAGATCACCGTATGGAAGAAAAAGACATGCTAGGCTTACTTCAAGTAAATTGGGATAAGGGCATTATAATAATGACTAACTACCTACTACCAATACTTGATTATATAATTTCTAGTTTGCACCATATTTTCAACAGGTTACAGCTGCAAGATTTAGATAACAAAGTTCCTGATTTCATTATATCTTCGAAGCGGCGCCGGCTCGGCTCAGTGCGCTGTCCGGCGTTGTCGTGCGCACGTGTATCCACATTTAAAAAAACATTTAGTGCTACGTACCTTATTTTTCAATTCAAGCCGTTTTATATTTCAAAACTCAACATGGAAGACATTCCTCCACATTTCAATGACCTACTTCATAAAATTGCCAAAGAGTTCTTCGTCAATTACAAATTGGATATTAAACCACATTCAAGCGGAGGAGCTAATTATACGTCCAAATTGTACGCCGTAACCATATCAGAGGGTTCTAAAGAACTGCACTTGTTCGCTAAAATAGCAGCGATAGGTGAGAAGATGCGAGCTCAAGCCCCCAAGGTTTACGACACGGAGCGGTATTGCTACACGGAACTCCTCAAGCTTTACGAACAAATACAAGACGATTACCAAGTACCGAACGAACACAAGCTGGCTTTCTCCAAGTTTTATGGATACAACCCCACTTTGTTCGAAGAAACGATAGTGCTTGAGAATCTAGAAAAGAACGGGTACATTGCTTATGACAGATTCAAGTCCATAGATTGGGAATACGCGAAAACAGCCGTGGGTGAGCTCGCAAAGATGCACGCCATATCTTTCGCACACGCAAAATATTATCCGGAAGACTTTAGCAAAGTTATGGATAAATTTATGTTTGAATGGAAGATGGAAGATGAAGCTATGCAGAAGCATATGGAGACCATGATAACTCGAGCTGCTGACCTTATTGATGAGAAGAATAAAGATAAATTGTTGCGCTTTTTCGAGAACTTCTTCGTCGCGCCGGATGATTTTTCCATTGCATTCAAGTCAAGCCGGCGACCAGTGCTGGGACACGGCGACTTTAGACCAAGTAACCTAATGCACAAGCATCTTAATGTAAGTTGATCTGCAATTATTATTCCTAACACGAACTGCTATTACAGTGATCTACCTACCTACTTTACGTGCAATTGTATTGTTAGCGTTGTCTAGTAGGTAGGTACGATATTTTACAGCAAAAAGTTGGTAACACACATCGTAAACATCTCACTCTTAAAAATTAAAAGTCTTTTTTAAGCATTACTGCTACGTTGGAACGCTTTAAAGGAATTTTTCCTTGGTCGTAGGTGCGTCAACAATTCGTGGGTGTGATTACAAACATTTATACTCATTTACACAAACGACCCTGACCCGGAAAAACAACGTGTACCTGAGCCATACAATTTACTAATATTTGTTCCGTGCGGAAATCAAACCGGACATACGCGGCATAACAACCAATCGCTCAACCACTTTTTCTTTGATGCGGGGTGGAGAATCCTTGTGGATGTCCTCCGCCCCGGAGAGGACGGACGCCGGACGGCTCTGTCAGATTCTTACTGACTAAAACCACCCCGACTGAATAGCTCAACCACTGTGCCAATCAACTGTGATGCATATACCTTCTGATAGCTTTTTCCTATGAAGGGTAGGCAGGAAAAACAAAACCCCGCCTGCACCTAATCCCTACATACTCCATTTACTTTCTTACACGCACAACGGTAGTGAATTCTAAGCACCTAAGTAAACCCCCAGCGAGAATTGTTGCAACAAAACTATTACGTCAATTTTGAACAAATTTAAAATGCAACTACCCTGTCACATTTAAATTTAAATGAATGTGGAAGATTTTTTAATATTAAAAAAAAAGTACAATTAGTATCATCAATAAACCTACAACCTAGTTTTTTTAATATTCCCTAGAGGTTAATATTCTGTAAATAAAAATAATATAAAAACTTTTCGAATTTGTGGTTCAAATATGCATAGTTACAAAGATCAATCACAATTAATTGAGGTCAAACTAAGTTTCATTGAAAAAATCCGAGTAGGTAGGTAGGTAATTCCTTTTTTATTCTATCCAAATATACAGGGTGTCTCATTCAAATCGGTCAGTATGGGAAAGTCTGAAACTATAAGACATACGAAGATCTGTTCTGAGGAACCATGTCATCGATTTTAATAACAAGAAAAACTGCATTCATACATTTAAAAAAATATCTGTAGGTACTCCGTTCGGGAATCGAGCCCGGTTATTTTGAAAAATAAAACCTACACAATTTCTATTTAGATATCCAAAATTAATACCTAAATGAAAATCAATTGTATCAAATAAAAAAAAGCAAAATAATATAATCTTTTGTTTTACATTAATTGAGATAAAAGTAAAGAAACCAAAAAAATTAAATTAGAAATAATACCTAAAACAATTAAAAAATATAATATATCACACAGGTTGTCGGTTGCACTTACTTCCATCAACTTGTGTCCGGAGCTCAGATATTATAAAGGATTGAGTATAAATACACCTAAGTACTGCAGTCAGTGAAAAAAAATTGAGTTAGAAGAAAATATGTATAAAGGGAAGATGGGTCAGGCTCACTGACTGTACATACATAAACTCAGGCCAATTCCCCTTCATGGGGAGACAGAAACTATATACAGAGCGCCACCAGCTAGGGTTCTTACAGAAGTACTTCTACTGCTTCATAACTTCTTTTGTTTCGTTGACTGTCATCATATAAGTAGACGTACACTCACGGAGGTTGCGAGCACTGCGCACCTGACGTATCTGAAAAACACCACCAATAAGTATGTGTTTGTTTCTTCTACTCTTCTAAAAAGACAAAGCAAGTGTGTGATCAATGCGTGTCTTCTATTCGATAGATATTCACTGGCTGCAAGTTAATTTTGTCTCTTTCATACTTCCCCAAAAAAAAAAAACTCCGCCATAAAAGTGGGCTGTGATAAAATACGTTTAATGTTTCAGCAAAACATGATGTAATAATTGATTTCCTTGTCAAACCTTTGATACCTAAGTGTGGAAGATATAAAATATAGGTACTTACTTATTTTTCCCAGATATACACGGATTACAATCGATGTGCTAAATATAGCTGCTGATAACAGACATTACAATCAAGACCTAAAAATACAAACAGCTCTTTCAGTCATTTTTAAAAACTTCAACTTCTTCGTTTAACGTACGATTAGTTAGTCTTATTTTTTATTTTTAGATTGGCACTACTGTTTTCCATTTAGGCACGGAGTTTGAAGTGCATCTGTAATTAGTTTTATTATTTTAAAGATATGGGTAATACAGCGCCGTTTTTAGTTGGACAAAAATATCGAACAAAGAGTTTGTCTTCAATTCACCAATGAAGGTTCGGGTTCTCGGAGTCACTGAAATGTTACAACAGGCTTACGGTGAATAGAATTTATTAAAAAAAACACGTTAGTTATGAGAAGTACACAAAGCGTTCATCGTAAAAGTCAACGAATTACTTAATAAGTGAAAATCCTCATTCAAACTTGACAAAGATAGCCGCTGAACTTTCTATGGTTCACAAGTTGATCCGTACCATTTTCTCCTCCGCACAAGGCCATCATTGTAAATGAATTTTTGACGAACAGCTCAACAAATACCATCGAGCAACCTTATTCACCATCACCAGATATGGCTTCAACCAACTTTTCTCTTTTTGGTACAAAACATAAAGGAGAATTGGATTATTCGTTGGCGTTCGTGTCTTTTCTGAAGGAGCATACTTTGAAAGCAATAACATTTTGGATGATTAACATTTTGTGTAATATTTATTAAATCTTTTCCCGGTTTATTCTTGACAGAGTAGTAGGTACCTATATAGGCCATACGCTCGCTTAATACTATCTAATGTAAAAATAAACTGAAAGTAGGAATTCAATTTTTGCCTGCCTCGTTCGTCTAGGTAGTCGCATGTACCTATGGCCCGTGCAAAATGTTATTGGGTTATTCCCTTCTGTAACAAACCGAAGATGGTGATACGGTCGGCCCTTATTACATGACAAATATTTGCACCTCTGCCTAAAACTAGGAGGAATACAGGCGTGATCGTACGTTTTCGTTATTTGCTGAAGAATAATTTTGTTTCATATTAACGTAACATGTATTTCCCATACAACACAAACTCAATTAAATTTACTTATCTATTCATTGCAAACTTAGATTGCGAACGTAATCCCAACAGCTATAAAATGACATTTAGTTTATTGACCCAATGCCTACGTTCATGCTGATTTACTATCTGAGTAAATAATTTGTAGCATTCTGTTGCAAACATATGATTCATATAGCTATTAAAAGGTGATTAGATAAACGTACAGCAACAATATTTTCGATTATACCACAGTTTTAATCAACTTACGTTCCATGTTTAGGCTTCTGACATCTATGATATCTTTCTACAATACCCTGAAATTACAGAACTAAATCAGTTGTTTCTATATGGTTAACCAGAAAAAAAACAGCTGAAAAAAATGTCATCATCATACATGCATACATACATAAACTCACGTCTTTTTCTATTGGCGGAAACTACAGAGCAACATTATGCTGCGATTCTTACATACTTCTTTTGCTTCGTTTACATTCATACATGTTGTCATAGATACATACACACGCCGGTCGCGAGTACTGCGCACCTGACCTTTCTGAAGAACCTCACCAATAAGGTCTGTATATAATGTCCTTCCCGGTGTTGCCACTTACATGATGAAATGAAATGATATTTATTTGTGTAAGTAGATCTTCCCAGATACTTCAACATTTATTTTTTCTTTCAAACTGAGTGGCATTTCCATAATGACTGATTCCTGAGAAGAAATGCCGAAAGAAACTCAAGGGTCATGGTCTAACGATGCAGGACAAAGTCTGGAAAAGCCTTTTGAAGAAAGAATCAACTCAGCATTGAGTTGACCTGTTCCGACAGACGGCATGCCACCTTTCGTTAGTCGCCATTCACTCATCCTTTCAACGTCGTTTTCACTGTCATAATTTCGGCCAAAAGACATCCACTGCCGGACATACGCTTTCTCCAAGATATTCTATGTTTAGTCCTGGCCGGCGCTTTTTTTTTAAGATTTCAGGGATTTCATCTCATAATAAAACTTGTTAAAAATCATGAGTACTTTTACCCCCTAAAAGGTTACTTGTTACCTTCTAATTCCAGGATGGCAAGGTGGACATCAAAATCGTGGACCTGCAGACCCTGCAGGGTGGCAGTCCAGTCACCGACCTGATCTACTTCATCTTCACCGGCTCCGACGAGGAGTTCCGCGCTAAGTACTACGAGAAGCTGCTCGACCACTACTACACGCAGCTCAGTGCCGCCATGAAGAGGCTCAACCTCGATCCAGAAGAGACATTCTCCAGGGAAGACTTCGATAATGAATGGAAGGAGGTAAAGAGCTCAAATGCTTAGGTGTGTGGGTTGTATTCCAGGCAATAGCACCGAAGCAGTCCAATTTTCTTTAGACGCCAGCATATTTGTGACTGAAATAAGCTTATTTTACACACTTTGTGAAGAAAGTACTAAAAAGGTCTACGAGAGCTACATCTTCGTAGCACACGTGTAGCGAGCTACGCCGTAGCTTGCTACGAACGGATTTGGACAAAATTTCATTTTTGAAACATTACTTTTTACATAATATTATGTACTCGTATAGAGTAATTCTTGTAATAAAATAAGATATCGCTTCACACCGATGTTACTATGGTATTCGGTGGAAAAACACCGAACAGTAGGTACCTATTTATCGAATTTGTAGTCTCTCATACGGTTATAGATACCTTTAACCCTAATACGTAAGTACCCATTTTCGTGTTTAATCTAATCCGAAGTACTCAAGTTTTATCTTTATGTTTGTCATGATAGGTATAGGTAAACCGGTTATTTTTATCCTATTGTAGGTATCTTCAATTTATTTTTGTGTCTTCAAACATAGTAGGTAATATTAGTATTAGGTAGGTACCTATATCTTTTGTTAATGATACTTTTATAAATTGAAATATCCTGTGCCAACTACCCCTCACTGCCAGTTTCTTATAGATAGTAGTTAGGTACATGTAGACAATTGCAATTTATATTGCGTGCAAATATGCCTAGTACAATATTTACACTGTTAATAATACCTTCAATATGCACATAGATACATAATACAAATGTAGGAGAGCAACGTGACGAATTGTGCTGCTGTTGTGCACATGATTAACCGCGAACCGGCAAGGCCATCTCAGAACAAGCATAGCTTCCGGCAAGAGACTGATGATGTAATAATATGGCTACCAAATTACAAAATTGCTCCATAAGGTAGTTACAGTACGTGTGGGCTCAGGTACAGAAGCCAGCACATCAAGTTACTGCAATGTGTCTGTACTTCAAAAAAGCAACGCATTTTTAAAGTAGGTTATAGTTTCGATACTCCGAGAAGGTGCAAAAAAAAACAATTAAAAGATCACTCGCGGTTTTTTTTTAAGTCCGGTCCTTAGCTTGGACTTATCATGTGAGAACCATGCAGATGTGTGCGTCTCCATTGACGGCCCATTTTTTAAATCTTTTAGAAACGAAATGAGGGAAATTGGTTAAAATAGATAGTAAAAAAGTTTATTAGTGTATTAATTCTGTGTTTCCGAGTTCATACGACCCCAATCTGTTTAAGCCGCGAGTTAATAGGCTTCTTTTAGGTAAGCTCGTTCCATCGTCGACCTCATCTCTGACCGCAGGACGAGATTGAGGTCAAGAGTAATAATATTTAGTAATAAAATGTAATAATAATAAAATACCTATGTAATATTTATTTAATTGTACCTAGTGCGTCCGGTATGTTCGCAGATGCGCATACTGATGACTTTTACGCCATAATGCGCAAAAAAAACCAACTCCATACTGTCAATTTAAGAGCGTGATTCAGTTCTAACAGCATCCTAAGTACCTACGTTGATAGAGAAATTCGACGCACCTTGGCTGTCGCACGTTGAGGAGGTGTTGGTCAGAAGACCCCACACCTAATAATTAGTTTTTTCTTTTTGGTTTTTGTTTTTTTAGTTTTGTTTTTTACTACTTTGTTTTGTTTTTAAGAACATTGTTACTAACAATTGGGCCTAGTTGCCATCAATAAACAAATGTTTTATTTTTTTAATTAAGTAGTGTCATAGCCTAGAGAGCTCAGCAGCTGATTATTTTACAACCATCCCACCTACCGAACTTTGGAAACAGCTACTGGGTACCTACCCACGGATATTTTATAAGAGACTAGCAGACGTCACGCGGTTTCACCCGCGTAGTTCCAGTTCCCGTGGGATTACTGGGATAAAAAGTAGCCTATGTCATCCGGGAATAATCTAGCTTTCCACCAGTGCAATAATTTTTAAAATTGGATCTTTAGTTCCGAAGATTACCCCCTACATACAAACTTACAAACAAATTTTATCTCTTTATAATATTAGTAGGTATACATTGCGTACAAAAAATCAGGGCCGTACTGTATTAATTTCTTAACAGTAAATTACAAATTAATTATTCTCACATCTTGCCAATTTATGTGTTGTTGCTTGAATGTAAATTCTACACCATGCTAGATGACACAATGCAGTCTCAGCTTTTATTAAAAAAACTTATGCATTCATATATTACGCAGTTCAATACTTACTGCGTAATAATTGTACGTAAGTAGGTACTTAAATTATCAATTAATCCTTATATGACGACATGAAGGCCATTCAATTTATTGAAATCAAGCGTATCTCTGTGTGGATACGCAATCTCTTTCCGAAATTGCTGTTATTAATAGACTTAATGACACATTCAAGTCATTTGTACCTACTGTCAATAATATTTTTTTACGCAATAGATTACTTTTTTTATTTTATTTTTTATTTTATTTTATTTCGGGATAAAAAACAGGAGTACAATTAAATGTTATACATAGCATATTACTAATTAAACAAAGTACTTATCATACTACTAACAACATTATCCACTTATTACTAAATTGTTATTTTTAATGCTACGCGAGGAAAAAAAAAAACAAACAGATTACGCTATGATTGAATCTTAACTTCTAGACACAAACAACCGTGTCATAATCGATTCAGGTGTCCGATTAAAGCTATCAAATACGGTAATAACTTATCTGGATGACATTGCCAACTTTCTCGATTATTAATAAAACTAAATAATTGTCGTTAATTTAACAGACAACTACATTATTTTTGCATTAAAAAAATATGGTCACAGCGGCAAGGAACAAAGCTAAGAATTACATAGTTAGGTACTTCAATCAATTACCTACAACAACAGTGCTTGGTAAATCAAAACTTAGAACTAAAACTTTGACTTGCCTTCATGATAGTGTAGCTTGTTGTACCAATCAATCTGTTTAGTCATGTTGGTGTGAAACTCTCCATACAATGAGATAGGACATGCAAAGTTCTCAGATTTCATAACAGTACCTATCGTTCATCATGCACTTAAAAATTCAAAAACTAAAAAAAAACGATTTTTACGAATTTTTTTAAAACAAATATATTTCCTATGGGATATGAACTCGCATCATTTAGTGCGGTAAACGGTCATCTGATCTTACCGCTATATTTCCCGTGGACATATTGTTGAATAGCTGTTCCCTTGCAATTTATAATATTACTGCCTCGCTCCTTTGTAAAATACTTAGTGTGATTATTATGTTTCTTGAGTTAAGTTTTTATTAACTAAATACCGTGTCATTTTGTGCATTCAATTATGAAGAAAAACCTTTTAAAATCAATATTGCTTACCTCTCATAACATACGGCGTCATAATAAGTACCCTTCCTAGGTTTACGAAGAACATTTTTAAATTAAAATTTAATCTATCCAGTAGTTTTGGCGTGAAGCCGTAGGTACCACAAATTCCGTCACCAAAAATTCTAAATTCTATCTATTCTATTCTATTCTTAATTCTAATTCTATTCTAATTTTTGTCATCAGTCACACGTTTTTCTAACAAAAGTCACTTATTTTTTCTCGAAAATTCTCAATGTACAGTTTTTCTTTCGTTACTGTTTTATTATCTTCTAATATATAAAATTATCGTGTCACAATGTTCGTTCCCATACTCCTCCGAAACGGCTTGACCGATTCTCATGATTTTTTTTATGCATATTCAGTACGCCTGAGAATCGGCTACTATCTAGTGTGTACTATTAGTGTTTATGCTTCAAGCGTAGTAGTTAAACATTTTTACTATCTCAGTGTAACTCTCATATCAAATATATTCTCGAGTAACTTTTTTATTTATTTATTAATCTATAATATAAAAAAATGAATCGCAAAATGTATTGGTAAGCGCGTAACTCAACAACGCCTGGTCAAATTTGGCCAATTCTTTTTTTTAAATGTTCGAATAATTGCCGGAAAACCCCTAAAACAGCCCTTTTCTTTTTCCCATACAAACGTTTTCTAACTAAAATGAGCTTTATTGCTATTACATAAAGTTCATATTGAATTACAAGCACTCACTGTTGTTTAAACAATGTACCTAGGTATGTTCCTAACGTCAAAGAGTCAATTTGCACATTAAAAGATATACGGAGCAATCATAACCAATTTTGTGGTGCAATGATTTTATTAGCAGGAGATTTTCGTCAAACATTGCCAGTGATTCCACGATCAACACCAGCTGATGAACTCAATACTCAATATTTCAATGCATGTCTTAAGTCCTCCAATTGTGGAAACATGTCAAAGTAGGTACTTCATTTAAGCAAGAATATGCATGTCGAATTGCAAAATGACCAATCTGGAAACATATTCTATAAACAACTCATTGACATTGGTAGTGGCATTTTTCCTATAGACATATTGACTGGCTGCATTAACATTTCTCAAAGTTTTTGTCAGTTAACTCGATCAAAAGATGAACTTATCAAGGTGTTTTCAGATGTTTCTCAAAAAAATGTCACATTACAAATCATTTTGACAGGAATTTATTGCAATTTAATTAGGCAGTACGAAGTCTGCCGGGTCAGCTAGTATTTATCTATAATAAGTGCCTATGTATTTAGAAGTATACAAGTATGTTTATCAGCTGTTTAGTACTCATAACACAAGCTCTGCTTAGCTTGGAACTAGATAGCGTTAGAATAGAATAGAAATGGCACAGATTTTTTTTTTCGTTTTGTCAAAGTAGTGGAATTTTTATTTTATTTTATCTTTTCAGAAATTACCATTTGGACTCAGTCTCGCAATATTCACGTTGCCTGTGATCACCGTTGATTGCCAGGACGCGCCCGAAGTCAACGAGTCCCTCGACATCTCCTCGTTCATCCTGGAGAAGACCAGTGACCTATACCAGGAGAGGCTGAATGGTATCGTCAATGACTATGTCAAGTGGGGCGTTCTAATATAATTGCATAGACAATTACTGCTCAAATGACTATAGAGACTTGTCCCGTCTGACGTATGTACAGAAAAGGGACCAAATGTTTTATTTACGAATTTTTAGACTTCATTAATAATGTTGCCAATTCACTTTTTCGAACTTAACTTAGTTTAGGCTATTTTTGTCCGTTTCTCTCTAAATACATTAAGAAAAGAACAAAAAATAAATGTTATATCCATTAACAATCGCCACTGTCAATTTAAGGCAGCTTAAGTAAGTGTTCATACTGACATAGTTGATTTTAACGCTTCGACTAAAAATATGGCGAAGATCAAGGAAAAAACTAATTTGACATCCTAAACTCAGCTTTTATCTGTCATCGACTGTCTCTGTACCTTTCTAAAGCGGTAATTCAGTAAAAGATGTCAGTTCTCTAATTTTAGTTTAGTTTTAATACAAAAGAATTGATGCTATTGAAATGTTATAGGATTTATTTAGGTAATGAAAGGTAAACGATAATATAATTAAACTGAAAGGGTAGCAATCTAATATTAATGTAAAAGTTTAATAATTGGATAGCTAGTCATTACCAATGTTTACTGTTGAATAAAATCATTAAATCTAAATTTGTCACTGTCTGAATGCATTACATTTTTTTTTCCTTGCTTTATTACGTGCTTGGGGTCTACAAACGTGAACAAAAATAATTTAGTAATATGGTATTGGTATAATAAAAAATAAAATGTGACTAAATTGTAATTTTAACTTTAAGAGTTAGAGTTAGTTTAGAGAAGTTAGTCTTATTAAATAACTAGCACTTTTCAACAGTTTTCGAAAATGTAGTCATAAGTATTACTCGCTGATATTGTAGGTTTCTATAAATGAAAGAATTTTAGAAAATTACAGTCGGTGGCCCTTTTTTTACGGGTAGAAAATCCTCATGGATGTCCGCCGCCCCGGGGAGGGTGGAGGGGTCTGTCAGACTCTTACTCATTAAAAACCACCCCGTTTTCCTTCTCACACCTGCGTCGGGGTTCATGGGAACAGAAGATACTTCCACGACCGCAGACTGGTGCCTAAGGGCCTCGCCAAGTCAGCGAGGGGAGTGAGGTGTTAGACTCCCCTCGCGACGTCTAAAAGGGGCGCGCGTAAACACGACGCCCGCCACCTCGGGTCCATGTACGTGGGGGAGGCGGACGTTGCTGAGTCCGTCGCCCCTGAACCCATTCAGGGGGCAGGAAGAGGGCGATGTCCGTCCTCCGCCTGCGCCCGGTGGGTCTGCTGCGGGCCGGGTGAGTAGAAGTAATCTCCCTCTCCCCTTCCGCAGCCTCCTTCTGCGAGATGACTGTTTCGCAGAAGGAAGTGTCGGGAACTCTAACCTAGGTAAGGTTACCTCATGAAATTAAATAGGTATTTACTTTAAAGCTTCTCTGTAAACAATGTTTGTGGTTGTTCTATTTTCGGGTGATCCAACTCGTGATAAACCATCGTATAACTTCCCATGGGTAAAACATTCTTTTCGCAGGTCAATGCCAACCAAAGAGAAAGTTTGTCCCTGTGACTTGTTTGTTAATAGTTAGGCCAAATGATATTTTGACGGGAAACTGGAGTCGCTTGAACGATATTGGTCCGTCGGAATCATTGGAATTCTCGGGATGTACGCCAACTGGCCAGCTCCTGGTCCGATGAGAATGGTCGCTACAATGTTATCTTTTAAATAGTTTTAGTAGTAGCCTTGTGCCATTGCACAGGTTGGGTGGTTTCAAATTTCTTAAAAGCATGATAGGTGTTCCAATTTTCAATAGCAGTTCGTGAGGTGGCTGGCCAGATGGATTAAGGGTGTTCGAAAATTCTTGCGGATAATATTTTTGTCGAAGGTCGAAAAATACTGTAACCGATTACAATGAAACCCACAGTGCATAGAAACTGTTTTGTATAATTAAGAAATCTAAAAGCTTTAAAAAAATCAAAATAGGTACCTATTTTGATTTTTTTAAAGCTTTTATTATTCACAAAAAGTGAAAAACAGAAGTTTTCTTTTCGCATGGCTAGACAAAAAATGCCATGGCTCGGCTAAAATGCATGATATTTTGGAGGTATGAGGAACAGGATGTAAAGTTCCTCATCCACCATTGAAAAGGGAGGATCCTCCGACCAGACGGGTGTTGTGTCTGGTGGGCTAACTACTGCCCGACAGTTGTTGTCGGGAACTTGTATACGTTCAAATTGCGCGGATAACTTTGATACCGCGATGTAGGATAGTTCGTATGTGGCGAGATAGATGTCGCTACATCACTCCCCTCCGAGACCGGAGGTCGATAGCAGGTTGAGTCTTGGAGTGCTTGCCAGGCCAGTGAGGTGTTCCAGTGCGTCGGAACCCGATGCCGCATAGTTCACAGTGGGTCGGAACTGTCTGCGGTGACGCCCCAGTGAGTCGGGGTGTTACTGCTGATGCCCCAGTGAGTCGGGGTGATGCTGCATATATGCTCCAGTGAGTCGGAGTGCTGCAGTGTTGTGGAGTGGCTGGCTGCTGTGTCGACCAGGAGAGAAGTGCGTCTCTGCTTGCTGACCGGCCGAAGTGCAGTGTGCTGTGCCAAGGTTGCTTGAGGTGGCTGTGGGTGATGGCCAGGTATGCGTGTCTGCTGCATGCTGGTGGTCAGGATACCCGTTGAAGCCGTAGATGCTGGCTGGCTGGGTGACTCGCTGCTCGAAAGCTTGAGGAAGTGATGGTGACGTCATGATGGATGACGTTGCACGAAGGCTGCGCTGATGTTCATGCTCGGGGTCACCAGTTTGGAGGTATGAGGAACAGGGTGTAAAGTTCCTCATCCACCATTGAAAAGGGAGGATCCTCCGACCAGACGGGTGTTGTGTCTGGTGGGCTAACTACTGCCCGACGGTTGTTGTCGGGAACTTGTATACGTTCAAATTGCGCGGATAACTTTGATACCGCGATGTAGGATAGTTCGTATGTGGCGAGATAGATGTCGCTACAATATCAATATAGTTTATAGCCTACTAGCAGACGTCACGTGCTTTCACCCGCGTAGTTCCTGTTCCTGTGTGATTACAGGAATAAAAGTAGCCTATGTCATCCGGGAATAGCGTAGCTTTCCACCAGTGCAATAATTTTTAAAATTGGTTCATTAGCTCCGAAGATTACCCCATACATACAAACTTACAAACATACAAACAAATTTTACCTCTTTAAAGTATTAGTAGATATAGTTTCATGTCTATTTCTGCGACTAACAAATTATAACATTTGGTAAAAACATACATGTAATAATGACATTTCCACAGGTAAAATGCTTGTAATACACGGTTTGCTTGTTTTGATAAACATGGCCCAGGTGGTGGGAAAACTTATTAAAATAGATACCTACTTAAGATTAAGAATTGCTCCGTGCCTCGATCTTATCGTGCGCCTGACAGGCAATATCAAAATAAATTATCTAAATGTATGTACCTACATTATAATTATCTGTATTATTCATCGTTCAATTATAATCTCACAGTAATAAACGGAAATCTGTAGTGTAATAGTGACATTTACATTTGTAAAAGTAGTAGGTAGGTACCGAAGTAATTACATTGATCAAATGGAAAAACCACAAAGCAGGATAAAACCACAAAACAGGTAAAAAAACAAAAGGATTTAACATACCAGTCAAAACGAAAAAAAATGGTAATTCCCATTTTTTGATGCCGGCGTCCGCTTGGGGTTCAATGAATTACCATAAGATGATTAACACAAACAAAATAACGAACAACATGGGAATCATTAAGCAAACAGAATGGTAGGGACATTGACGCACATCCGCATACCAGTAGTCAACAGTTCAACACCCTGTTGTTTGGTTACATCCTGTAACCATGTTTCTGACAAAATAAATTACTATATTTTACAGTATACAGGGTGTCTCATTCAAATCGGTCAGTATGGGAAAGTCTGAAACTATAAGACATACGAAGATCTGTTCTGAGGGACCATGTCATCGATTTTAATAACAAGAAAAACTGCATTCATACATTTAAAAAAATCTGTACTATTGTAGTAATATTGTAAACGTGGTCACTTCGAGCACCTAGGTTAGGTTAGGTTAGGTTTAACGGGCAGGTGTCCTAGTAAAATAAATTAAAGTATGTGGAAACAATGCATTTTATTCATTTTAGACATCATGTTTCATACAGACATTTACGTCTTAAGACCTACACAATCGATATCTAAATAGAAATAGTGTAGGTTTCTTTTTTTCAAAATAACCGGGTTCGATTCCCGATTTTTTAAGATGTATGAATGCAGTTTTTCTTGTTATTAAAATCGATGACATGGTTCCTCAGAACAGATCTTCGTATGTCTTATAGTTTCAGACTTTCCCATACTGACCGATTTGAATGAGACACTCTGTATAGGTACCTACTGGACCTCGAAGGCAGCGTTGAAATTTTTCACTTTCTGCAAGTATTCGTTTTGGACCAAGAGATTTAAGGTAGGTATTATAGAGAAGATACCCGAAGAAATGCCATAGAAAAACTGTATTTTTATGTCTCAGTTACGCCATCTAGCATAATATAGCAATATTGGAACAGACTTGTGTCATCTTTGGTTTTGGACATAGGGGCTATCTTGTCACTAAGTCGATAATATAATAAATTATTATCTTTTTATATAAGTACCTTGAATCATTAGAACAGGTAAATCTATATTATTATTAAATCTATAAATCATCGATTTTATATCTCTCAATATTTTTAATGACCAAAATGTGCTAAAAAACAATGACTTTCACATTACACTTGACTACATACGGTAAGCAAAATCCTACATTAGCATATTTCACAACGTTTATTATAATTGCAAAGTGATTACTCGTTTGGTATTATATTTTTAGGCTTCCGAACCCAAAATGTATACAGTCCGTTCGCCTGTCCACCCGTCTTCATACCCCTACAGACATAATTATTTCTTCACTTCAGTAGCTCAAACATGTAGGTTTTGCTGCCTGAAACCAGTGAGCAACTACTGATTTCAGGCAGCAAAACCTACATGTTTGAGCTACTGAAGTGAAAATAACTTTTTGCATGTCGCCCAGAAGAAAAAGAACATTTATACTTTTATACAAATTAGGATGAAAACCAGCAAGCGGTAAACGCTTTCTCGTGTTTTTGTGGGAAAGTAGAAATGCCGCAACCAACTCTTCAGGATCACAGTGCTGCAGTGATGTGGATTGGCTGGCTGCTGCGTTGACCAGGAGAGAAAAGCGTCTCTGCTTACTGACCAGCCGATGTGCAGTGTGCTGTGCCGAGGTTGCTTGCGGAGGCTGTGGGGTGATGACCAGCGTGTCTGCTGAATGCTAGTGGTCAGGAAACCCATTGATGCTATAGATGCTAGTTGGCTGTTTGACTCGCTGCTCGAAAGCTTGAGAAAGTGGTGGATGACGTCACGATGACTTAAGGCTACACTGAACTGAACAGAACTCGTTCACAGAACATAACTTAAACAAAGTGCCTTCAATTTAGAATCACGAATGCACTTATTTGAATTATCGAAAATCATTATCTACTGGCCAAAGCTATGCCAATTTGGCATGGAAAGTCACTGGGACTTGGGGCAAACTGTAGGCAGACACTAGGCAGACTCACTGTGCAGTAGTGTGCACCGCAGACGACAGACTATTCGTGATGCACTTTTTAGTCTGCTAGGTATAGGGTAGGTATTAGAAACAACTAGAACCATTTTAATATTTTATTTAACTTAAGTTTTACTTCCAAATGTGCCTTTAAATGGTGTAATAAATTATAAGTGTCCAGTTATAGGTGTTGGCGACAGATCTGGCAACCCCGTTGCTAGGGGCTAGTTGGTCCGGACCAAATGTTAGATACTAAATCAAAATCAATTAAAGGTGTAAATGGGTATAATAATTCGTTCACAAAATTAGAAAAGAAAAAGCAAGCCGCCCCGTCGCTAGCTAAACAACAGAACAACTAGCCCCTAGCAACGGGGTTGCCAGATCTGTCGCCAAGAGTAGGCATTAGATATTGCTTATCACACAGGTTTTATAACCCAAACAAAACAGACGAAAAAGTGCGCCGCAAAAAGTGTTCTCTGCGCTACATCTACGAGTATTAATGTTTTGCAGTAGTTGCTTGTGTAAATGTAATTATAAGAGCTGCATGGGTTGATCGAAGGTTAAACTATGCTTGACAAGGTCGGTCCGTGGATGGGTGACCATTAATTACATACCAAGACTCCTCCGTGCCTCGGAAAGCACGTTAAGCCGTTGGTCCCGGCTGTCATATGTAGATCTTTGACAGTCGTTACTTGTAGTCAGAAGCCCGAAAGCCTGACCCATTTTAACAAAGGGGTATTATGATACCCAGTTACTGGGTTGTGGAGGTCTAACAGGCAGTCGCTCCATGTAAAACACAGGTTTTCTGCTGCATCAGGTTAAACTGGAAGCCGTCCCCAACATAGTTGGGAAAAGGCTAGGCAGATGATGACGAGTAGTTGCTCGTCATCACTATAATATCACAATCACAGATCCACCGCTTTTATTTATCATACTTACCTATTATCGTCAAGTTTATAAATATTAGGCGATTGAGACTGTTTTTCTCAGTAGGTAGTCGCTTCGAAAGTCGAACCTCAGCGGACGAAGAAGAAACACTGCGACAATTTAAATTATACCTAAATAAAATCTGTACAAATAAATCTGCTAAAAACTTTAATAATTAAAAATGAAACTTGACGTCGAAGTTATTTAAAATGAGTTGTGAAGAAAAGAAAGAACATCCTAATTTATTTATACAGGAAAATTAACATAACGCAAGAAAAAAAACGACAAAAATTCAACACGCGGCAGTACAGAATCGCCCCATGAAAGTATGCTCGTCTTATGAAGTGAAAAAGTGTAACAGATTATTGTAGATAGGCCAATAAATAAATAAATAAATAGATGAAGTGAAGGCGAATTGAGCTGTCATTCCATACTAATGCTAGGCATTGACAGTTCACTTCACTCAAGTTTACACGGCGTGGCTTGTTGTTGCATGTGCGTCAGTGTCTCTCCAACCCTGTAATAGTTTGCTAGGAATACAAGCAAATGGTGGACAGTTGCTGGTGGACAGTTGAAAAAACTAATTTGTGACTGTACACTGTGAAAGTACACTGTTTAGGTATGTACATCGTCAAAACTTTGTCTATTCCTGTCTACTTTAAAAGATAAGAGAGGTATCATCTGCAAACAGTGCAACATTACAGATACCAATTAAAAAGGGTGGTAAGTCGTTTAAGTATACCAAAAATAAGAAAGGACCTAGTATAGAACCTTGAGGTACACCTAACTGAACTGGCAACCCGGAGTTGAAGTTCCAAAGGTTTTGATCCTTAGCCTAATTTAAATAAATGATTTTCAGTTCGATGTAACACGATATTCTAACACTTCTAACACTCCATTTACATTAGACAGAAGTTAAAAATAGGCTTTTTTTTTAATGAACACTTTGTAATATAGGTACATTGTGCATGTTACAATTACGATATACGCCGAATATATATAACAATGGTGCTCTGTAGTTTCTGCCTACCACCATGGGCATGACGTGAGTTTATACACGTATGTATAGACGCCAGCACATCAAGTTACCCCAATGTGTCAAATTTTCCCAATTGAATATGAACCTCATTCTGTTTGCAATAAAGTTGAATACTTAACAAAGAAATTTGACACATTAGGGTAGGTTGATGTGCTAGCGTTTGTACATAGCAATTAACTTAATAGTCCCTTAGAAAACTCGGGTAGCACGATTTATCAAAATGCAACTTCAACGAAATGTGACGGTCGCAAAAGATTATCATGTAACGTTGTGTTGTTGTGTAATCTGCACCTAAACATAGTAAATAGCAATTTTACTACCCCGCTTTATTAAACAGCACGCTTTCTTAAGGCGAATTGCTGAAATAAAACTAATATTTACTTGTCCAGGATTCGTTACGTTACGTTATTCCTTACGTTGTTTTCTTTCAGCAATGACATCTAATAAGTTAAAGTTATACAGTACCAAAGTGACTTTTTCAAGACATATGTAGGTACTGATTCAAAACGACAACTTTCGGTTCACACTAACTAATAGTATGAACCAAAAGTTGTCGTTTGGAATAAATTATAATAGAACTAACATAGTATTCACTTAAATAGGTATGTTGTAAGTGTATTGTTGTGTGTGTTGTATGTTATTGTGTGTGTTGTATTGTTGAATATTTGAATGTTTATCAGTTTAGTACCTACCCATAACACAAGCTCTTAGCTTAGCTTGGGACTAAATGGCGTTGTGTTATAAAAAAATACTATGTTAGTCTATACTATAATATTAAAAAGAGGTAAAATTTGCAAGTTTGTATGTTTGTAAGTTTGTATGTAGGGGGTAATCTTCGGAACTAATGATCCAATTTTAAAAATTATTGTACTGGTGGAATGCTACACTATTCCCGGATGACATAGGCTACTTTTTATCCCCGTATTCCCACGGGAACGGGATTTACGCGGGTGAAACTGCGTGACGTCAATATATCGAGTAATACTCATGGACTACATTTTCGGAAGCTACGCGAACGAAGTCGCGGGCAAAGTGCTAGTTCTATTATAAATATGAAAAAAAAATATATAACACAACAATCCATTACATTTTGAACTAGCGGGCAAAAGTCGTGAGGTGCCTGACCTTTTAAATAGCAAAGCGACACTAAATGTCTTTAGTGATTACACTTAGGCGTAAGTAATAAAATTGTATTTCAGGACTTCAGAAGAGGTTAAATCGCTACATTGTTAAGTAAATATGCCCTTTCTATTCCGGTCTTTGTTTTATCTTATATGGAGGTCAGTCACTGCCTGTAAAATACTGGTATTTACCTACTCGGATGCTTCAGTTTAGAATGGAAGCATTTATTAATTATCACACTTTCATATACATTAAGAAAAACACTGATAATTTGTCATTACAAGAGCTTACTTAAATTGTATTCTTTAAATGTAACATCGCACCAGTAATCCTCTAAGGGTTAGGTTAGGTTAGTAGGTCCCTAAGCTACCACCCACATTTCACAAGATTGTTTTGAAGTCCCATATAATAGAATCCCCTATTAATTAGCCTCAATTGGGCACAGATGGAAAAACTTTATAACACTTTGTCCGTCCCGGGAACTTACCAGGGACCACGGGTCTTGCAGACCGGACCACCGGACTAAGTACCTACGCAGACATTGATTTATCAACGTAGCTGAGTTTTACTATTTCATCATATGCATGTATCATACCATGCTCAAGAATCGGGTTATCAAAATGAAAACAGTTTCTTCAATTCTAAATTCGGCAGCTGCGACTAGGCAGTCTTAGATCAAACAAAAAAAAACAAACTCTTCAGCTTTATTACTTATTTATATTTATACTTAATTAATTAATACGATTATGATGCACAGATAGTTGATTACGTCAGTTTGAACTGAGACGCGAACCATGGTGCACGCGGAAGCAACGCTGCGGCAATTACTAAACAAAATTGCCGCAGAACATAAATATGATAACCATGAAATAATTATTAATGAGATATTTAGCGGAGGAGCCAACTACACATCGAGACTACAATTACTAAACAAAATTGCCGCAGAACATAAATATGATAACCATGAAATAATTATTAATGAGATATTTAGCGGAGGAGCCAACTACACATCGAGACTATTTACAGTGATCATAAAAGAAGAAAATAAAGAAGATCTTCATTTATTTGCCAAAGTCGCAATACTGAGAGAGAAATTTCGCAGTCAAGTGCCTGTAACGGTCTTCAACACTGAACGATTCGCTTATCGAAACTGATAAAAAATTACGAGGACTTAGAAGGAGAAAATGGAGTGCCCGAGGAGTATAGACTATTCTTCACTAAGTGCTACGGCTTCGACCCCAGCTTGTACCAGGAGACAGTGATCATGGAGAACATGTTAGCACAAGGTTACGTACCTCACGACAGATTCCATTGCTTCGATTGGGAGTACGCGTCGTCTGCTGTTACGGAGATGGCGAAGATGCACGCTTTGTCCTTCGCATTCAGTAAAAAGAACCCAAAGGAGTTTGAGGAGACCGTCGCGTTTATAAAAATGAATTGGAAAGAAGGGGCCATGGACAGTATGATGAGAAGTTCGATGGACCATGCATTGAAGAATGTCAAGCCGGAGAATAAGGAATCATTGAAAAGATTTTTGGGACAGGAAGACTTTGAGAAGGATTTCCTAGTGAAGTTGTGCGCTCCCATTCGTACCACTGTCATTATCCATGCAGACTTTAGGGGGAGTAACTTGTTGCACAGAGTGCGGGAGGTAAGCTTTACCGCTTCACAGCGTAATGTCGTATGGCATTTTACTGTGGGGTCGGGCTGCTGACATTGATTCCATTTTTATTCTACAAAAGAGAGCTGTCAGAGCTATTTATAATCTACCGCGTCGAGAATCTTTAAGGGAATTATTTAAGAAAATTAATATTATGACAGTGCCTTGTCAATTCATTTACGAAAATATTATGAAAAAACCCACATCTTTTTAGTAAAATAAGTGATAGACATAATTTTAATACTAGAAATAAAGATAAAATAGCTCAACCATTTTTCAGATTAGCTAAAGTACAGACATCATTCATGGGGTACTGTGTTAAATGTTACAATAAAATACCTCTTGATACATTAAAACTAAATGAAAGGAAATTTAAAACTTATATTAAAAGTACACTTTGTAAACAGGCATATTACAAATTA
Organism: Euplexia lucipara; assembly: GCA_921972225.1. NCBI lineage: Eukaryota > Metazoa > Arthropoda > Insecta > Lepidoptera > Noctuidae > Euplexia > Euplexia lucipara. Next base: position 20,982,362 of record OV179159.1, read on the forward strand.
GAGGATTATATTCAAGATAATAATGCTTGGCAACATGCTGGTCCAGCTCCATAGGGCAATCAAGGAACTTGACAAAATCTTAATTTGCTTTATTTTTGCAACACTCACGCTATTCTGCTGTGTATTTTTTTTTATTATTATTTATTTTATATTTTCTTGATTTGTTCCGTGATTTTAATATTTGTAAATGTGAGAGTAACATGTATCTATCCTACTAAAATGCTTAATCTATCTTAGCATAGTATGTTATTTTTTATTTATTTTTTTATTTTACTTTGTTTATTCTAGGTACATCGTATTCACATATAATGTACTTTTTATTGTATACAAATATTGTAAAAACTATTTTAAAAGAGTAAGTATGGAGTTTCTTGCCCATTCTTCTACAAAACTACCTTTTGGAAGGGGCAACTAGAATAATTAAATTTTATTTAACTTGTAATTGAAATAAATGATTTGACTTTGACTTTGACTTACCTACGTTTCGTATTTATAAAGAGCAATGCAGTCACACTCACACACATACACACACACACTCACACACACACTCACACACACACACACACACACACACACACACACACACACACACACACACACATACTACACTCACACAAACACTCAAATGCACATGACAAAGTCTTATTTGGAGTGGAGATTTTAATGTAAATATTTTAGATGTTAGTCCACTTAGTGTCAGACTTCTTAATCTGTTTGGGTCTTATAATTTAATTAACTTGTTTTTTGAACCAACTAGAATCACGGCATCCTCAGCGACTTGTCTTGACAATATATTAAGCGATTGTCACGCCGAAACAAATTTGTGTTAAGTGATTTAACTTCTGACTGTTAGGAAAGCACTTCCAGCGTAATTCTATGAAGTCTTCCCTTCTAGATTAAAATAAGATCTGTGTTGTGGTTGCTAGGTGATTGGTTGTTATTCTTTGTATCTTTGATAAAGCACGCAATATATTTTACTAAACCTAATTTCCACTTCGTTTACTTTAATATGGTAGCAGAGCATGCAAAAACGAGAGTTTAAAAGTTTTAGTATTGTTTTTTCTAAAGGATAAAAGTTCGAAAGAGTGAATCATGTCTTCAAATATGAAACTCGATATAGGACTATTCGATGGAAGCAACTGGCCGACCTGGAAATATAAAGTGTTGTTGCTGCTGCGGAGTAACACAGGCACCTTAGATGCGGTGCAGGGTACTCTAGTAAAGCCAGCACATCCGGATGAAGGAGCCAAAGCGGAAGCTTTTACTAAGTACAAAGACGAGTGTGACAGATATAATAAAATTGAAAGCACAGCACTGTTACTACTGACTACTAATATGACCAACGAAATGCTGAACAAAGTAATGCGTTTTACAACTGCGAGTGATATGTGGGACGAATTAAACCGTCTTTATGAGCGAGGATCAGAGGACCGAACCTACGATCTGTGTATGCAACTCTTTAATTACAAGAAAGACCCCACTCATGACATGGGTTCACATATGTCTGCAATAAAGAATATTTGGCATGATCTGAATCAAGCTTTGTCTACAGTTTGCAATCAACTACCAGAAATTCTTTTGATATGCAAGATATTGGATTCCCTGCCAGAAGAGTATTTCAATTTTAAATCAAGTTGGCTACTGATTACATTGAAAGATCGTACAATCGAGAACTTGACCACCCAGTTGTGCGCTCACGAGAGAGCTTTGAAAGATAGATATAAATCTGAAGCTGAGGGTGAATCCAGCACGGAGGTATTGATAGTACGTAACAGAAAGCAAGACCACAAAAAGAAGTCCAAGTGCAACTATTGTGGAGCAAGCGGACATCGAGTAAAGCAATGCAAGAAATGGATTACGGATGGTAGACCCCCAAAACCTACAAAGGAATCCATATCAAATGCTGCTACACTGTCAAGTTTAGCTTTATCTCTTGGTGAGAGTAATGATAAAGACTCATGGTACGTGGACAATGGAGCAACAAGTCACGTAACCAATAGAGCAGATCAGTATGTATTTTTCGAGTACTTTAGCAAATCTCACAGAGTAATGACAGCAAATGGTGAAAATATTGAAGCTATCGGAAAGGGCTCAATACAAGTTAAAGCTGACATTAATGGCCGAAATGAAACAATTACACTCACAAATGTTTGGTATGTTCCCAGTATACAACGAAAGTTGTTCTCAGTGCTAGCCGCACAAGATCTTTGTGAGAATAGCTCCTTTGAATCAAACACTCGGTCATGTTTATTTAAGGTTGATGGTAAGACAAAGTTAGTCGGTACTCGTGACAAGTATGGAGGTTTGTACAAACTTAAAATAGAAGTAATTACACCTAAACTTGAGATTAACCAACTAACAGTTAATAACCAACTTCAACTGTACCACGAACGTTTGGGACACCAAAACAAAAGACATGTCAAACAAGTTATGCAAAGAGAATTTGCTATGCAATTCAAATTTGAAAATAACAAAGAAGTTTGCGAAGGTTGCGTTTATGGAAAAGCCCACAGAAGGACGTTTGGGACCAGGGAAAGAACTACAAGACTTGGAGAGTTAATACACACTGATGTGTGTGGACCTTTTGTGTATTCGATCTCAAAGTATAGATACTTTGTTCTATTTAAGGATGATTTCACCCGTTTTCGTTACGTTTACTTCTTACGGCAAAAGTCAGAAGTTCAAGCACGCTTGAAGGATTTTCTAGTAGAAGCTAAGACATCGGGACACGTCATTCAAGAGTTGCTGAGCGACAATGGCGGTGAATTCGACAATGAACAAGTACGAAGTACGCTGAGACAACACGGGATTAAACAGAGGCTGACAATGCCCTACACTCCCGAACAAAACGGTTGTGCCGAAAGAGATAATCGCGCAATTGTTGAGATGGCAAGAGCACTCATGCACGCTCATGATGAGATACCTAAAGGTTTATGGGCTGAAGTAGTGCAAGCTTCAGTGTACATATTAAATCGTACGGGACCCACTCCAAATGATGACAAGTCACCGTATGAGTTATGGTACAACAAGAAACCCAAAATAAATCATCTCAGAATCATTGGTTGCGTATGCTACGTGCATGTCCCAAAACAAAAGAGAAATAAACTAGATAAAAAAGCAAAGAAAGGAATTCTTATAGGATATGACGGTGATGATGGGTATCGAGTTTATGATACAAGGAACTTTAAATTGTTGCGTTCCAGAGATGTAACTTTTGAAGAAATACCTCTGTTAGACCGAGACACACCTGTTAGTGAGGAACCTGAAATCAAAAAGAATACCTATGAGCTACCTACTTCTTCCATAGATGTTCAACCAAACTTAGAAGTACTTAATCAAAGTAATGATCACTTGCATTCAGTGAATTTGGATAATGAAATAAGTGATAATGAAGAAGAACGACATGAAGAAGATACTTGGTATGAAACAGGTACTAGTAATGGAGAAGATCGACAAGAAGAAGACACTCAAACTGTTGAAGGAAGCAGTCGTGTACTTCGTGATCGGAGTCAAATTAAACCTCCAGAAAGATTTAATTTTGAACAATTCATCAATCAAATCATTGCTGTTCCAGAACCATCCTCGTATCGAGAAGCCATGCAAAGTACTGAAAAAGACAAGTGGGTTGAGGCTATGAACAGTGAGATAAATTCTCTGAAAGAGAATGAGACATGGAAACTGACACATTTACCAAATAACAGAAAAGCACTCAACTGCAAATGGATATTTAAGGTAAAGAAGAACCCTGATGGCTCGATTGACAAGTTTAAAGCAAGACTAGTTGCAGTTGGCTACTCTCAGAAAAAAGGAATAGACTACCACAAGACATTTAGCCCTGTTGCGAAACTAAGCACGATCCGAGTATTATTAAGTATAGCTGCAAATGAAGGTTTATCGCTAAAACAATTTGACGTCTCAACAGCTTTCCTATATGGCAAGGTGAAAGAAGAGATATACATGCGACAACCTGAGGGATACAATGACGGATCTGGCAAGGTGTGCAAGTTGATAAGAAGTCTTTATGGACTTAAACAAGCGCCTAAATGTTGGAACGAGTGTATTCATGATTTTTTTTATTGAATCTGGATTTACACAGAGCGAAGCAGATCCATGTTTATACGTGAGACAACGTGGAAAAACAAAGATTTTGCTAGCTTTGTACGTTGATGATGGATTATTGGCTTCCTCTGATGACGTAGAAGCTGACAATTTCATTGAGAACGAACTCAAAGCACGTTTCAAGATAACGACTAAGCCGCCATCGTACTTTCTTGGACTAGAGTTACAGCGACACAATGATGGGACTATAAGAGTTCATCAAGCCGCCTATACTTCAAAGGTTTTGGAGAAGTATGGAATGAGTGACTGTAAAGCCGTTGGAACACCAATAGTTAAAGATATTCCTGTAAAAAAGTTGGCGGAAGAGATCTGTGACACTAAATTTCCCTATAGACAAGCTGTGGGAGCGTTGGCTTATCTCATGGTGGGTACAAGGCCTGATATCGCCTATGCAGTCGGAGTCGTATCCAGAACCTTAGATAACCCTACTAATAGGAATGTGTTACAAGTGAAGAGAATCTTTCGTTACCTCAAAGGAACAATCGAGACTGGTCTAGAGTTTAAAAAGAATGAGAAGAGACTCATCTGTTACAGTGATGCAGATCACGGAGGCGACAACTTGAGTGGTTGTTCTACAAGCGGGTTGATATGCATGTTCGCTGGATCAGCAATCTCCTAGAGAAGTGTGAAGCAAACCTCAGTTGCGCTGTCGTCCACAGAAGCAGAAATAGTAGCTGCCAGTGAGGCGTGCCGTGAAATGGTTTGGCTAAAGAGATTGTTTAAAAATTTAAGTGATAAATTAGAAACACCAGTACTGCGCATTGATAATGAGTCTGCAATAAAATTAGCTCATAATCCGCCTTACGAATATCATCTGAAGACAAAGCACATTAAGCTAAGACATTTCTATGTAAGGCAATGTGTGTCTGAAGGAGATATCCAAATTGAGCAAGTGCCTACGCAAGAACAACTGGCTGATATATTTACAAAGCCATTATTCAAACCAAGACTGGTAAAGCTTTGCGAAGACTTCGGTTTGAAAAAGAAGAGGGAATGTTAGGAAAGCACTTCCAGCGTAATTCTATGAAGTCTTCCCTTCTAGATTAAAATAAGATCTGTGTTGTGGTTGCTAGGTGATTGGTTGTTATTCTTTGTATCTTTGATAAAGCACGCAATATATTTTACTAAACCTAATTTCCACTTCGTTTACTTTAATACTGACCACTGTGGATTGTTGGCTAGCTTCCCCATGCCATTACATAAAACGTCCAAAAAAATTGAATGCAGGCCTTATACGACTAGTCGATGTAACAAACTTAAAGATAATGTAGCCCTTAAACTTACACCGGCAATAGTTGAACGAGAGAATCCTAATGAAATTTATGAAGCCCTTTTTGATGTTGTTCACACAGAGTACAAGTCCACTTTTAAGACTAAAACCTTTAACATTACGGGTACCTCCGCTGGTTTTCCTTTTTTAGAGTATGTTAAAAATTATTCAAAATTATTTAAAAAGGTTTGCACTTTAGCTAAATCTAAATTTCTAAGCGAAACAATTAAACAATCGAGTAACAAAGTTAAAGCTACTTGGAAACAACAACAAAACAACAAACAACAACAATGAAACGGGATGATCGGGTGATTTACCCGTTTCATTAACAATGAAACGGGTAAATCAGTAAAACAAGATAATCAGTTTGAGATAATAGTCGACCACAAAGTAGTTCGTAAAGCAGCTGACGTAGCTCAGGCTTTTAATCCGTTTTTTGCTAATATACCGATAACTACGACTCGCTCCTTAAGTTCGTCACCGTCTGAAGCCGAAGACCTTGCAAAGCAGCGTTCCCAAATGTAGTCGTTTATTTAATTTTGAACATGTATCACCATGTGACGTAGTTAATGTTTTTAACACACTCAAATCTAAAAATACTGGTGATTACTGGGGTATCTCCATTAAACTTTTAAGTAATATTATTGACATTGTAGCCCCCTATCTTGCAATAACTTTTAATAAATGTGTTGATTTAGGAACTTTTCCTGACCTGATGAAGAGTAGTAAAGTCATTCCATTGTTTAAGTCGGGTAATAAAAGCGATATTGGCAATTTCAGGCCTATTTCTATCTTACCTGCTTTCAGTAAAATATTTGAAAAATTAATACTCAAGCAGTTGCTAAGACATTTTAATTTGAACAGCCTCTCAATCAATATGGCTTTACAAAAGGTCGATCGACTACTGATGCGGGAGTTGCTCTGCTAAAACACATATTTAACGCATGGGAGAACTCTCAAAATGCAATTGGAGTTTTCTGTGATCTCTCAAAAGCTTTCGATTGCGTACTCCCTGACACGCTTTTGCGAAAACTAAGTCATTACGGTGTCCAAAATGTAGCTCTTAATGTAATAAATTCATATTTACACAATAGGTTTCAATGCGTAGATGTCAATGGTGCAAAATCTCAATGAATCAATGAATGCAATAAACATTTTGAGTTTGAGTTTGAGTTTGAGTTTATCTTCCGGGTTACCAGTTCAGTTAGGTGTACCTCAAGGTTCTATACTGGGTCCTTTCTTATTTTTGTATATATAAACGACTTGCCATTCTCTTTAAACGGTATCTGTGATGTTGTACTGTTCGCAGATGATACCTCTCTTATCTTTAAAGTAGACAGGAATAGACTAGATTTTGACGAGGTAAATAGTGCACTTTCAAAAGTCACTAATTGGTTTGCGACAAATAATCTAGTTCTTAATGCTAAAAAGACGAAATGTTTAAAGTTTGCTTTGCCCAATGTTAGAAATCTCGGACCCAATTTGTTGCTTAGTAATGAGGTACTTGAGACTGCAGATTCCGCAGTATTTCTGGGTATAACATTAGATGCCAAACTTCAATGGGGACCACATATATCTACCCTAGCAGGTAGGCTTAGTTCTGCCGCTTATGCCGTCAGGAAAGTAAGACAATACACTGATGTTGACACAGCTCGGTTAGTTAGTAATGAGGTAATGAGGTAATAAACCCTAAAAAAAGCAGTCGAATTGAGAACCTCCTCCTTTTTTTGAAGTCGGTTAATAAAATTAATAACTAAGCCAACGACAATTATAATCAGAATTAAATTTAAAACACATTAGGGAAGAAAATTAATTAAATTAAATAAACAATTTCATAGAAGCAGCAATAGTAGAAAAATAAAATAATAAGATTCGACCTTCTAACGTTTTATTTTTCTGTTTATAGTATCTTACATAGTTTTCTTGTGTGTGTGTAGGTATGTTATAAATTGTAATTATGTTCTTATATTTGTTAATGTAATTGGTTTCCCAAATTTTAATTTAAATAAATATACGTTTTAATATAAATAAATAAATAGTTACACCCATAGAGATAATATTAGATTTCTATGGTTACACCACTATAAGAGCTTGTTTTAGAAGTAGGCACAAGTACCCTCATTAATGAATACCTATATCGCCAAAAATGTACCAATTGAGGTTTTAATGGTGTTTTCTACTACTTATTACAAAATCGGGTTTGATACTTAAGATCAACAGTCATAATGTCAGCAGGTAAAACATCGAAACCATGAGATTTCACGATTCAAAATCTCAACACTTCAGAATGTCACCAGCTTATTAACAGTTCACCAGACCGAAGTTTAAAATCTCAACTTTGAAAGTATTATGTAAATACCATATTTAATGTTATGTAACATTTTTTACTGGTTGGTTGGTCCATCAGTAACGGAGTAGGTACTGAGGTAACAAACCTTAAAGAAAGTTTTTGAAGTCGGATAATAAATAAAAAAAACCGGCCAAGAGCATGTCGGGCCACGCTCAGTGTAGGGTTCCGTAGTTTCCCGTCCGTCACAATAACTGTTCAAAATGCTTGCATATACGATTAGGTATACTACAAACTTAGTCCAGAAATTATTTTGTAAGAACAACTTTTTTTTACAAAAACTGTTGTTTCCGTCCAAGTTCAAAATAATTTTCCTAGAAAGTCCTAATAAAGTTCTACATTTCAGATTTTTTTCATATTTTCTAAACTCATGGTTCAAAAGTTAGAGGGGGGACACACACATTGTTTTTTACTTTTGTAGCGATTATTTCCGAAATTATTGACATTATCAAAAAAAGATTTTAGTAAATCCCTATTCATTCTTAAATACCTTTCCAAAAATATATCACACGTTAGGGTTGAAATTTAAAAAAAAATCACTTCCCACTTTACATATAGCGGGGCTACCTTAGTAAAACATTTTTTCCAATTTTTATATTACCACTTTGTTGGCGTGATTGATACACATATTGGTACCAAATTTCAGCTTTCTAGTGCTAACGGTCACAGAGATTAAGCGAGGACGGATGGACGGACGGACAGACAGACATGGCGAAACTATAAGAGTTCCTAGTTGACTACGGAACCCTAAAAATTGAAAACATAAATGGTCAGTTTATCATTATTCATAAAATTTTGTCTACCTATACTGTGTTGAAAACTTATTTTTCTAAAAAAATATGTCAATAACTTGGATTAATCGGATCATGTTGGAAATTTTTAGTACGTTATCGAGAAATACTTTTAGAGAGGTTTCTATCAATGTATTATGTGGCCCTGCTATCATGGGCCATGTTATCTTGTAGGTACAATAGTCTATGACATAACTCGTGGGTCACTTACCTACTATCGTAGCTATACATACAGGCACTGAGTTTGTGCTATGAATTACATCCACTTACGACAAGTGGCGTAAAGGTCATTGGGTACCATTTTATTAGGTATTATATCATAGTTCCGTGATAGTTCCCATACAACCCCTTCTTCCTTCCTTATTAAAATAAAACGGTCCTTGATAAAGGAGGATTAACGCTTTAACTAGGATCATGGCCATTTTGACAGGCATATTGACAGAATATGAATAGGTATCAAAATATAAGTCCATCAGATAGATTATAAAAATAATAAACAAGATGGAAAACTGCTTAGATCTTAGATAATATGCTTAGATTAAGCGCATTAAAGTTGAGGAGAGGGGGCTTGTAACGTCACTATATTCAGTATAAACACGTAGGTAGTACAGTGACGTCATGCGACATTATGACTCGATGTATCGCCGTTAGTTTTTACATGAAAAAAGAAAAAATAGGTGTCGAATATTTTCTTGTAATCTAGATGAGAGACTAAAAACTAAAACTTAGTCATCTAGTCTATTCTTCATTAACACTATCTACCCGGTACCTACATAGTAAAAAAGTGCTGTTACTCGGTCGCAGACTATCAAAAATAAAATTATGAGTACGTTTATTTTAATGCGAAAATGAATAGGTATATAGATAAACATAAATTAATAATAAACTAGGACTACTCTCACAGACTCAGATACGCTTTACCTACACAATTACCTACCTACCTATTTAACTACTATTTACAACTACAGATACCTGTTTTTCAAATAAGTAAAACATAAATAAACTATATGTCTTTTTTTGGGATAAGTAGATGTAAATAAATAAAATAATGTCATAACTTGCAATAAAGAGTTTGAGTAAGAACAAATGATGGATGGATTGTGTGAAAGATTATAATTATTTGGCTAGGACAAAAATGGCTGTAATTGAGATCACCGTATGGAAGAAAAAGACATGCTAGGCTTACTTCAAATAAATTGGGATAAGGGCATTATAATAATGACTAACTACTTACTACCAATACTTGATTATATAATTTCTGGTTTGCACCATATTTTCAACAGGTTACAGCTGCAAGATTTAGATAACAAAGTTCCTGATTTCATTATATCTTCGAAGCGGCGCCGGCTCGGCTCAGTGCGCTGTCCGGCGTTGTCGTGCGCACGTGTATCCACATTTAAAAAACATTTAGTGCTACGTACTTTATTTTTCAATTCAAGCCGTTTTATATTTCAAAACTCAACATGGAAGACATTCCTCCACATTTCAATGACCTACTTCATAAAATTGCCAAAGAGTTCTTCGTCAATTACAAATTGGATATTAAACCACATTCAAGCGGAGGAGCTAATTATACGTCCAAATTGTACGCCGTAACCATCTCAGAGGGTTCTAAAGAACTGCACTTGTTCGCTAAAATAGCAGCGATAGGTGAGAAGATGCGAGCTCAAGCCCCCAAGGTTTACGACACGGAGCGGTACTGCTACACGGAACTCCTCAAGCTTTACGAACAAATACAAGACGATAACCAAGTACCGAACGAACACAAGCTGGCTTTCTCCAAGTTTTATGGATACAACCCCACTTTGTTCGAAGAAACGATAGTGCTTGAGAATCTAGAAAAGAACGGGTACATTGCTTATGACAGGTTCAAGTCCATAGATTGGGAATACGCGAAAACAGCCGTGGGTGAGCTCGCAAAGATGCACGCCATATCTTTCGCACACGCAAAATATTATCCGGAAGACTTTAGCAAAGTTATGGATAAATTTATGTTTGATTGGAAGATGGAAGATGAAGCTATGCAGAAGCATATGGAGACCATGATAACTCGAGCTGCTGACCTTATTAATGAGAAGAATAAAGATAAATTGTTGCGCTTTTTCGAGAATTTCTTCCTCTCGCCGGATGATTTTTCCATTGCATACAAGTCAAGCCGGCGACCAGTGCTGGGACACGGCGACTTTAGACCAAGTAACCTAATGCACAAGCATCTAAATGTAAGTTGATCTGCAATTGTTATTCCTAACACGAACTGCTATTACAGTGATCTACCTACCTACTTTACGTGCAATTATATTGTTAGCGTTGTCTAGTAGGTTCGATATTTAACAGCAAAAAGTTGGTAACACACATCGTAAACATCTCACTCTTAAAAATTAACACAGTCTTTTTAAGCGTTACTGCTACGTTGGAACGCTTTAAAGGAATTTTTCCTTGGTCGTAGGTGCGTCAACAATTCGTGGGTGTGATTACAAACATTTATACTCATTTACACAAACGACCCTGACCCGGAAAAACAACGTGTACCTGAGCCATACAATTTACTAATATTTGTTCCGTGCGGAAATCAAACCGGACATACGCGGCATAACAACCAATCGCTCAACCACTTTTTCTTTGATGCGGGGTGGAGAATCCTTGTGGATGTCCTCCGCCCCGGAGAGGACGGACGCCGGACGGCTCTGTCAGATTCTTACTGACTAAAACCACCCCGACTGAATAGCTCAACCACTGTGCCAATCAACTGTGATGCATATACCTTCTGATAGCTTTTTCCTATGAAGGGTAGGCAGGAAAAACAAAACCCCGCCTGCACCTAATCCCTACATACTCCATTTACTTTCTTACACGCACAACGGTAGTGAATTCTAAGCACCTAAGTAAACCCCCAGCGAGAATTCTTGCAACAAAACTATTACGTCAATTTTGAACGAATTTGGAATGCAACTACCCTGTCACATTTAGATCTAAATTAATGAGGAAGGTTTTTTATAATAAAAAACTTTTTGCGAGTATTACTCTCCTTCAAATATTTTATTTGTAGCACATAGATAAACCAGAAATGTCAAAATTATTAAACATACAATCATATACGCTGTGTTTTATTAATTTGACGGCGTAGAAATATTCTAAATAAACTAAATTTTAATTAGAAATTTAATTCGTGAAATATATAATCATTCAAAATTAATTTCTAAATTAAAATCAATTGTATCAAATAAAGAAAAAAAAGCAAAATAACATAATCTTTTGTTTTACATTAATTGAGATAAAAGTAAAGAAACCAATAAAATTAAATTAGAAATTAATACTTACCTAAAACAATAAAATTATCGGTCCAACGACCGATAATTTTTGTTGCACCCACTTCCATCAACTTGTGTCCGGAGCTCAGATATTATAAAGGATTGAGTATAAATACACTTAAGTACAGTCGGTGAAACAAATTCGAGTTAGAAAAAAATATAAAGGGAAGATGGGTCAGGCTCACTGACTGTACGTACATAAACTTAGGCCTTTTCCCCCTTCATGGGGAGACAGAAACTAAATACAGAGCGCCACCTGCTAGGGTTCTTACAGAAGTACGTCTACTGCTTCATAACTTCTTTTGTTTCGTTTACTATCATACATATAAGTAGACGTACACTCACGGAGGTTGCGAGCACTGCGCACCTGACGTATCTGAAAAACACCACCAATAAGTATGTGTTTGTTTCTTCTACACTGCCTAAGAAACACCCTCAAAAAAATTTCTTTAAGTAGAAAAAGACAAAGCAAGCGTGTGATCAATGCGTGTCTCCTATTCGATAGATATTCACTGGCCGCAAGTTAATTTTGTCTCTTTCATACTTCCCCATAAAAAAAATACTCTGCTTTATAAGTGGGCTGTGATAAAATACGTTTAATGTTTCAGCAAAACATGATGTAATAATTGATTTCCTTGTCAAACCTTTTATACCTAAGTGTGGAAGATATAAAATATAGGTACTTACTTATTTTTCCCAGATATACACGGATTACAATCGATGTGCTAAATATAGCTGCTGATAACAGACATTACAATCAAGACCTAAAAATACAAACAGCTCTTTCAGTCATTTTTAAAAACTTCAACTTCTTCGTTTAACGTACGATTAGTTAGTCTTATTTTTTATTTTTAGATTGGCACTACTGTTTTCCATTTAGGCACGGAGTTTGAAGTGCATCTGTAATTAGTTTTATTATTTTAAAGATATGGGTAATACAGCGCCGTTTTTAGTTGGACAAAAATATCGAACAAAGAGTTTGTCTTCAATTCACCAATGAAGGTTCGGGTTCTCGGAGTCACTGAAATGTTACAACAGGCTTACGGTGAATAGAATTTATTAAAAAAAACACGTTAGTTATGAGAAGTACACAAAGCGTTCATCGTAAAAGTCAACGAATTACTTAATAAGTGAAAATCCTCATTCAAACTTGACAAAGATAGCCGCTGAACTTTCTATGGTTCACAAGTTGATCCGTACCATTTTCTCCTCCGCACAAGGCCATCATTGTGAATAAATTTTTGACGAACAGCTCAACAAATACCATCGAGCAATACCAGATATGGCTTCAACCAACTTTTTTTCTTTTTGGTACCAAACATAAAGGAGCATTAGATTTTTCTTTGGCGTTCGTGTGTTTTCTGAAGGAGCATACTTTGAAAGCAATAAAATTTTGGATGCTTAACATTTTGTGTAATATTTATTAAATCTTTTCCCGGTTTATTCTTGACAGAGTAGTAGGTAGATATATATAGGCCATACGCTCGCTTAATACTATCTAATGTAAAAATAAACTGAAAGTAGGAATTCACTTTTTGCCTGCCTCGTTCGTCTAGGTAGTCGTATGTACCTATGGCCCGTGCAAAATGTTATTGGGTTATTCCCTTCTGTAACAACCCGAAGATGGTGATACGGTCGGCCCTTATTACATGACAAATATTTGCACCTCTGCCTAAAACTAGGAGGAATACAGGCGTGATCGTACGTTTTCGTTTTTTGCTGAAGAATAATTTTGTTTCATATTAACGTAACATGTAATTCCCATACAACACAAACTCAATTATATTTACTTATCTATTAATTGCAAACCTAAATTGCGAACGTAATCCCAACAGCTATAAAATGACATTTAGTTTATTGACACAATGTTCGTTCATGCTTATTTACTATCTGAGTATATATAGTAGCATTATGTTGCAAACATTTATGATTCATATAGCTATTAAAAGGTGATTAGATAAACGTACAGCAACAATACTTTCGATTATATCACAGTTTTAATCAACTTACGTTCCATGTTTAGGCTTCTGACATCTATGATATCTTTCTACAATACCCTGAAATTACAGAACTAAATCAGCTGTTTCTATTCGGTTAACCAGAAAAAAAAGAGCTGAAAAAAATGTCATCATCATACATGCATACACACATAAACTCACGCCTTTTCCTATTGGCAGAAACTACAGAGCGCCATTATGCTACGATTCTTACATACCTACTTCTTTTGCTTCGTTTACATTCATACATGTTGTCATAGATACATACACACGCCGGTTGCGATATTGCGCACCTGACCTTTCTGAAGAACCTCACCAATGAGGTCTGTATATAATGTCCTTCCCGGTGTTGCCACTTACATGATGAAATGAAATGATATTTATTTGTGTAAGTAGATCTTCCCAGATACTTCAACATGTATTTTTTCTTTCAAACTAAGTGGCATTTCCATAGTGACTGATCCCTGAGAAGAAATGCCGAAAGAAACTAAAGGGTCATGGTCTCTTTTAAAGTCCAGAAATAAGATTTTATTAATTTATTATGCGAGTCTAACGATGCAGGACAAAGCCTGGAAAAGCCTTTTGAAGAAAGAATCAACTCAGCTTTGAGTTGACCTGTCCCGACAGACGGCATGCCACCTTTCGTTAGTCGCCATTCACTCATCCTTTCAACGTCGTTTTCATTGTCATAATTTACAAAGATTAAAAAGACATCCACTGCCGGACATAAGCTTTCCCCAAGATATTCCATGTTCAGTCCTGGTTGGCGCTTTTTTTTTACATTTCAGGGTTAGTCTCATAATAAAACTTGTTAAAAATCATGAGTACTTTTACCCCCTAAAAGGTTACTTGTTACCTTCTAATTCCAGGATGGCAAGGTGGACATCAAAATCGTGGACCTGCAGACCCTGCAGGGTGGCAGTCCAGTCACCGATCTGATCTACTTCATCTTCACCGGCTCCGACGAGGAGTTCCGCGCTAAGTACTACGAGAAGCTGCTCGACCACTACTACACGCAGCTCAGTGCCGCCATGAAGAGGCTCAACCTCGACCCAGAAGAGACATTCTCCAGGGAAGACTTCGATAATGAATGGAAGGAGGTAAAGAGCTCAAATGCTTAGGTGTGTGGGTTGTATTCCAGGGAATAGCACCGAAGCAGTCCAATTTTCTTTAGACGCCAGCATATTTGTGACTGAAATAAGCTTATTTTACACACTTTGTGAAGAAAGTACTAAAAAGGTCTACGAGAGCGACATCTTCGTAGCACACGTGTAGCGAGCTACGCCGTAGCTTGCTACGAACGGATTTGGACAAAAATTCATTTTCGGAAGGTTACTCTTTCATAATATTATGTACTCGTATAAAGTAAGTCGTAAGTCTCGTAAGTCTTGTAATAAAATAAGACATCACTTCACACCGATGTTACTATGGTACCTATTCGGTGGAAAAACACCGAACAGTAGGTACCTATCTATCGAATTTGTAGTCTCTCATACGGTTATAGATACCATGTAGATACCTTTAACCCTAATACGTAGGTACCTACCTATTTTCGTATTAAATCTAATCCGAAGTACTCAAGTTTTATCTTTATGTTTGTCATGATAGGTATAGGTAAACCGGTTATTTTTATCCTATTGTAGGTATCTTCAATTTTATTTTTGTGTCTTCAAACATAGTAGGTAATATTAGTATTAGGTAGGTACCCATATCTTTTGTTAATGATACTTTTATAAATTGAAATAATCCGCGCCAACTACCCCTCACTGCCAGTTTCTTATAGATAGTAGTTAGGTACATGTAGACAATTGCAATTTATATTGCGTGCAAATATGCCTAGTACAATATTTACACTGTTAATAATACCTTCAATATGCACATAGATACATAATACAAATGTAGGAGAGCAACGTGACGAATTGTGCTGCTGTTGTGTACATGATTAACCGCGAACCGGCAAGGTCATCTCAGAACAAGCATAGCTTCCGGCAACATACTGATGATGTAATAATATGGCTACCAAATTACAAAATTGCTCCATAAGGTAGTTACAGTACGTGTGGGCTCAGGTACAGAAGCCAGCACATCAAGTTACCGCAATGTGTCTGTACTTCAAAAAAGCAACGTATTTTTAAAGTAGGTTATAGTTTCGATACTCCGACAAAATGCAAAAAAAACAATTAAAAGATCACTCGCGTTTTTTTTTAAGTCCGGTCCTTAGCTTGGTCATACTTATCATGTGAGAACCATGCAGATGTGTGCGTCTCCCAAAGAGATTTAAAATACTATAGAGCGGGCATGTCAAGGAAATGTCATAGAAAAACTTTGATCCCATGTCACAGTAACGCCATCTGGAATAATATATGAATATTGGAGCGGCAGCGGAGCGTACTACAAAAAACTCTTTTGTTCGTGATGTCCGGTCTATAGGTATTGAATGTTTTTGGCGTCTCCATTGACGGCCCATTTTTTAAATCTTTGAGAAACGAAATATGGGAAATTGGTTAAAATAGATAGTAAAAACGTTTACTAGTGTAATAATTCTGGGTTTCCGAGTTGATACGACCCCAATCTGTTAAAGTCGCGAGTTAATAGGCTTCTTTTAGGTAAGCTCGTTCCATCGTCGACCTCATCTCTGACCGCAGGACAAGATTGAGGTCAAGAGTAATAATATTTAATAATAAAATGTAATAATAATAAAATACCTATGTAATATTTATTTAATTGTATCTAGTGCGTCCGGTATGTTCGCAGATGCGCATACTGATGACTTTTACGCCATAATGCGCAAAAAAACCAACTCCATACTGTCAATTTAAGAGCGCGATTCAGTTCTAACAGCATCCTAAGTACGTTGATAGAGAAATTCGACGCACCTTGGCTGTCGCACGTTGTGGAGGTGTTGGTCAGAAGACCCCACACCTAATAATTAGTTTTTTCTTTTTGTTTTTTGTTTTTTACTACTTTGTTTTGCTTTTAAGAACATTGTTACTAAGAATTGGGCCTAGCTGCCATCAATTAACAAATATTTTATTTTTTTAATTAAGTAGTGTCATAGTCTAGAGAGCTCAGCAGCTGATTATTTCACAACCATCCCACCAACCGAACTTTGGAAACAGCTACTGGGTACCTACCCACGGATATTTTATAAGACACTAGCAGACGTCACGCGGTTTCACCCGCGTAGTTCCTGTTCCTGTGGGATTACTGGGATAAAAAGTAGCCTATGTCATCCGGGAATAGTCTAGCTTTCCACCAGTGCAATAATTTTTAAAATTGGATCTTTAGTTCCGAAGATTACCCCCTACCTACAAACTTACAAACAAATTTTACCTCTTTATAATATTAGTATAGATTGCGATACAAAAAATCAGGGCCGTACCTAACATAGAAGGTTCAGAATCAATATTATCACTGTATTTCTTAACAGTAAATTATAAATTAATTATTCTCACATCTTGACAATGCTAGATGACACAATGCAGTGTCAGCTTTAATTAAAAAAAAAACATACCGTCGAATTGAGAACCTCCTCTTTTTTTTGAAGTCGGTTAAAAACCGGCCGAGAGCGTGTCGGGCCGCGCTCAGTGTAGGGTTCCGTAGTTTCCCGTCCGTCACAATAAGTGTTCAAAATGCTTGCATATACGATTATACTACAAACTTAGTCTGGCTTATTCACAACCATTCGACTAGATTCCGCACCGAATCGAACGGCTAAGATGTCGAAGATGTCATCCAAACGCAATTCACAAATCCGAAACCGATTTTTTTTGACAAGCCAAATTCGATAAGAAGACTCAAATCTTTCCGACAGCTGTTTGCTATCGGGAGCCATACCGAGCAAAATTTAAACGATCTAATTTTCATAAATCCAGGTTATTTCAGAGAAATATAAACACTGTAAACCTTTAAAACACTGCACTTTTAAGTAAATGAAGTTCTATTATTGTATTGACCGTATTTCATTGATACTTTCGCATTTACTTATATTCAAAGTGTAATTATGTAGAACTACATAATTACACTTTGAATTACTTTATTCGTATAGTTGTACATGTGATTGTTTGACAATGAGCAAATAGCAAGATTTGTGTATTGATATCAAATACTTACAGTCATTTAGCCTTTTTTAAGCAAAGTTATAATAAAAAAAATAATCCATAGTTTTATTTCAAATAAAAACTTTTTCCGCATTGCCAGACTGGCAATGTTTAAAAAGTAAAAAAAGTTTAAAAAGTAAAAAAGTCTGTCAAACTGGCAATGCCAATTTGACAGACGGCTGTTTACAAAGCAAGTTTATTTGAAATAAAGTTTGTTTGATTAATAATAAAATCATTTTGTACCGTTTGCTGTCTATTAAATTACTAGCTGTATATTCTATAATTAAACGGATCGAAACATTCAAATAAACCAATTTTATTTACTACTTTAAATTTTCTACCACGCTGATCTTTTTACTACCATTTTGTAGCGTTCCCCATAAATACAATGATCAATCGTATAGAAAAAAAAACGTATCCGTTCGGATCTGTGAATAGCGTTTTGGCAGTTCTTCGGCTCGGAAATGAGATTGTCGAAAACGGTTCCTTACCGACACGGAAACCAATCGAACGGTTCAGAATAAGGCAGCAGAAATTATTTTGTACAACTTTTTATCTTTTTTGTACAAAAACTGTTGTTTCCAGCCAAGTTCAAAATAGAATTTTCCTAGAAAGTCCTTATAAAGTTCTACATTTCATATTTTTTTCATAAAATCTAAACTTATGGTTCAAAAGTTAGAGGACACATTGTTTTTTACTTTTGTAGCGATTATTTCCGAAATTGTTGACATTATCAAAAAATGATTTTAGTAAACCCCTATTCATTTTTAAATACCTTTCCAACAATATATCACACGAGAGAGTTGAAAATAAAAAAAAAATCACTTCCCACTTTACATATAGGTAGGGGGGCTACCCTAATAAAACATTTTTTTCCAATTTTTATTTTACCACTTTGTTGGCGTGATTGTTACACATATTGGTACCAAATTTCAACTTTCTAGTGCTAACGGTCACAGAGATTAAGCGAGGACGGACGGACAGACAGACATGGCGAAACAATAAGGGTTCCTAGTTGACTACGGAACCCTAAAAACATATGCATATTACGCAGTTCAATACTGCTACCTAGTATTAAACTGCGTAATAATTGTATGTAAGTAGGTACTTAAATTCTCAATTAATCCTTAATGACGACATGACGGCCATTCAATTTAATGAAATCAAGCGTATCTCTGTGTGGATACTCAATCTCTTTCCGAACTTGCTGTTTATTAATAGACTTAACATTCAAGTCATTTGTACCTACTGTCAATAATATTTTTTTACGCAATATATTACGATAAGATTGAATCTTAACTTCTAGACACAAACAACCGTGTCATGATCGATTCAGGTGTCCGATTAAAGCTATCAAATACGGTAATAACTTATCTGGATGACATTGCCAACTTTCTCGATTATTAATAAAACTAAATAATTGTCGTTAATTTAACAGACAACTACATTATTTTTGCATTAGAAAAATATGGTAACAGCAGCAAGGAACAAAGCTAAGAATTACATAGGTAGGTACTTCAATCCATTACCTACAACAAATGTGCTTGGTAAATTAAAACTTAGAACTAAAACTTTGACTTGACTTCGACTTGATAGTGTAGCTTGTTGTACCAATCAATCTGTTTAGTAAATGTTGGTGTGAATGAAAAAAAAAAAAAAAAGATTTTTACGATTTTTCTTAAACAATATCATAAATTCCCCGTTGACAAATAGTTGAACAGCTGTTCCCTTGCAATTTATAATATTACTGCCTCGCTCCTTTGTAAAATAGCGTGATTATTATGTTTCTTGAGTAAGTTTTTATTAACTAAATACCATGTCATTTTGTGCATTCAATTACGAAGAAAAACCTTTTAAAATCAATATTGCTTACCTCCCTTAACATACGTCATAATGTAGCCTTCCTTGGCCTACAAAGAACATTTTTTGCTGAATTAAATTTCAATCTATCCAATAGTTTTGGCGTGAAGCCGTACCACCAATTCCGTTACCAAAAATTCTAAAAAGTCACTTTTTGTCATCAGTCACACGTTTTTCTAACAAAAGCCACTTATTTTTTCTCGAAAGTTCTCAATGTACTTAGGTACAGTTTTTCTGTCGTTACTGTTTTAATATATTTATCTATAACTAGCAGACGTCCCGCGGTTTCACCCGCGTTGTTCCCGTTCCTGTGGGAATACAGGGATAAAAAGTAGCTTATGTCACCCGGGGATAGTGTAGCTTCCCAACAGTGAAAGAATTTTCCAAATCGGTCCAGCAGTTTCGGAGCCTATTCATTTCAACCAAACAAACAAAGTTTTCCTCTTTATAATATTAGTGTAGATAAGTATGTATTTAGAAGTATACAAGTAGGTATGTTTATCAGCTGTTTAGTACTCATAACACAAGCTCTGCTTAGCTTGAGACTAGATAGCGTTAGAATAGAATAGAATAGAAAAGGCATAGATTTTTTTTCCCGTTGTGGGAAAGTAGTGGAATTTTTATTTTATTTTATCTTTTCAGAAATTACCGTTTGGGCTCACTCTCGCAATATTCACGTTGCCTGTGATCACCGTTGATTGCCAGGACGCGCCCGAAGTCAACGAGTCCCTCGACATCTCCTCGTTCATCCTGGAGAAGACCAGTGACCTATACCAGGAGAGGCTGAATGGTATCGTCAATGACTATGTCAAGTGGGGCGTTCTAATATAATTGCATAGACAATTACTGCTTAAATGACTATAGAGACTTGTCCCGTCTGACGTATGTACAGAAAAGGGACCAAATGTTTTATTTACGAATTTTTAGACTTCATTAATAATGTTGCCAATTCACTTTTTCGAACTTAACTTAGTTTAGGCTATTTTTGTCCGTTTCTCTGTAAATACAATAAGAAAAGAACAAAAAATAAATGTTATATCCATTAACAATGGCCACTGTCAATTTAAGGCAGCTTAAGTAAGTGTTCATACTGACATAGGAAAAAACTAATTTGACATCCTAAACTCAGTTTTTATCTGTCATCGACTGTCTCTGTACCGGTACCTTTCTAAAGCGGTAATTCAGTAAGAGATGTCAATTCTCTAATTTTAGTTTAGTTTTTATACAAAAGAATTGATGCCATTGAAATGTTATAGGATTTATTTAGGTAATGAAAGGTAAACGAAAATATAATTAAACTGAAAGGGTAGCAATCTAACATTAATGTAAAAATTTAATAATTGGATAGCTCTCATTACCAATGTTTACTGTTGAAAAAAATAATTAAATCTAGATTTGTAATTGTCGGACTGCATTATAATTTTTTTCTTTGCTTTATTAAGTGCTTTGGGTATACAAACGTGACTAAAAAATAATTTAGTAATATGGTGTTGGTATAATAAAAAATAAAATGTGACTAAATTGTAATTTTAACTTTAATAAGCAAAAATGTGATTGATAATACTTTTTATTATAAGTTCATTTGATTATTCTGTAAATTATGTAATTATTAACTGTAATGGTAATTCAATGATGTAGATATCTAATGAAAAACTACTGTGCATAAAATAAAGATATAAGTAAGTAGATAATCTAAGACGAATTAAATAAAATGTTTGCAAAAGGTAAGGTGTGGTAAATAAAACTGGATTTTGTAATATTTTCCTTTTTTATTATCTCAGGAATTGTTTGTTTTCATATTAATATAATATCATAGTTTCATACAGTGAATACATGTCAGCGGGTAATGACGAATGCACGACCTGATACCGAACCAACTGCCTCTCAAACATACAACTCATCTCACAACAGATATACAATATTATTATAATCATTTAATATCAACACTAGGTCGCTTTCCAATATGTACGCACCATTTATCTGTAGACAAGACATCAATTTCATTTTCAAAATAACAAGTTAACATGCGCGTTGAAAAGCGGCCAGTGTGACCAGTATAAACATTTAAAAAACTTCCATTGCGCGGCAGTAGAAACAGAAATGTTGCAACAAAACACAGCCAAGAAAATGATACAAAGTAGCATTAGGTCGTGTTATAAGTGCATCTACCGTCTAATTCACAATCAACTTCGCAACCTCGGAGTACTGACAGTGAATCAATTATTTGGTCGTACACGCTATATTGATACAAACGTACACAACTTTTACTTTTTAATATATATAAACATTTATTTAATTTTATTATATAATCAATATAAGTTACCTATGTAGTAGAATTTTCTATTCTTGCATTTTACTAGAACAAAGTGCATTAAACAATTATATATTTATGTTATAAGCTTATTGAACAGTATTAAATCAGTTTTGAGTACAAAATGAAAATGTGTTCATAGTAAAAAATGCAGTCGTTTTACATTAGCGCCAACTAAAGCGAAGACGCACCAAATATCTAGACTTACAGGCGATATGTGGCTCACCAGTATAACAACATTAGCTTACACGTTCCCCCTTAGAGGTCTATCGAAACTGGCCAACAGCTAGTAGGTACATATGTTCCCGTATAATGAGTATACCTACCTTACTTCAAACGCCGTTTCGACTTCTAATTGCATAAATCGCAAGTATGCGAGATACAAACAAATCTAAAGACCTTTACACTCATGTTTGTCAAAACAATCGGTATACTACGCTACGGGTGATCAGTTTGACATGCGAGTGAAAGGCCTCGATAATTTGATACAATATAAATACGACGCTAAATCACAAGAATTTGATTATTATAAGATAGTTATTGTACCGTCTGAACAATCCTTAATACATCCCCCGAAAGA
This sequence comes from Euplexia lucipara, assembly GCA_921972225.1. Lineage (NCBI taxonomy): Eukaryota > Metazoa > Arthropoda > Insecta > Lepidoptera > Noctuidae > Euplexia > Euplexia lucipara. The sequence goes on from OV179159.1 coordinate 21,005,045, forward strand.
AAACGTGATATGAGATATTGTACTATGATAATAACATGTTTAGCATTTGTTTGCATTATACACGGTGAAATATTAATTATTTTCTCACCGCAGCGAAGCGATTTTGTCTTGGTAGCACAAAGTCGCCAACGATTTATAATATATCTTTTAAATTGGGCTCAAAAATGGCAGATTGTTAACAACAGAAGTCGATAGCTACTTAAAACCAATATTAATATCACGCAAAACAAACATTTATAATTATGTTTTAGGTTCATGTTTCGATTGTATTACCGCGGGAAAAAATAATTGAAATTTCACGCTGTATACTACAGTTGCTACCACAACATTAATGAACAGGACAATCAAAATTAACAGATAAGTCATCAATGTCTGACTGTTCTGTTCTTAAAGATACGAATTTAACTGACGGTCGTCGAGACGAGCGACGAAAACACTTTTATAGAAACATTCAACAAAAAAATAACGTTCATAAAGATTATAGTATAAATTATTTGTAACAGATAACAAGAATTTTACACAATGATGGCTCACATACGCGTCACCTCCACAAATAATTAGTTTGTTGTTTTGTAACGTAACACGTTACATCGCACCTGTAAAATTATAGAAATACGTGTTTCACAGAAACAGCAAGAAAATGGTAAATAGAAAATATACTTATATATTCGTTGCACGTACAAAAAGCTGTGAATAAGATGCTAGTCAATCATAACGACAGCGTACACCAAGTTCAAGAAAGATACTTTATATAGTATAATTACAATAGTTTACAACAACAATGGGAGATAATTTAATGTTTGGGGTGTCTACGTGTTCAGGGTCCTACAACGACACTCCTGCCTCGTGCCTACGCTACAACTGTCTCAAGACTTCCTGGTCTCGTGAACCTTCCCTATATCGTGACGATTATATGTTTGTCTAAATTAACAAGCTAAGGCGCGCGGTCCCGGGTAATACTGAGCGGTTACAGCAATGAGCAGACCCTTCTAACGTTAATGAAGATCAACTGATGTTTAGATATAAATGAATGGTTTTGTCGAACTAAATCCATACAAAACCAGGATAATATGAGCTGATATGGACAGTTTGTGATGGATGCTTCTAAGTTATCGAGAGTTTACGCCCGCGCACCGTCACTACCGACTTAAGCTTACATTAACCTGTATTTTTTATCAAATTTACTTCTTTTTTTATTTTAGCTTTAAATACACATATACACTTCAACGTTGAGAATTAAAGATTATTTTTTTATCGGCTATCACTGAAAGGTACATACATTATAATGTATACTTGATAACAGACAAGGGTCGATCGAACCGCGCGGACGCCGATCAACATGAACATACAAAAATATATTACAACAAATAATTGACTTCGACCAAAAATACATATATATTTCTTTTATGACCCAACAACGCAATAGTAATTTGTAAGAAGAAACATCTGCAGCTATAAATATTCACATCTACTTTCAAAATATATAAATATAATTGTGTATGTCTCATAAATATATCTACATAATATTTGATCTAGAGTCAAGAGCGAGTGGTCCGCGCGATCCACCGAGCCACAAACAACAGCGCCTAAGAAAGAGATAACAACTTTAGGATAATACCCATAAACACATCGGTATTTAATAGTACACGTTTAGTTTACAATTACATACATCATTAATTTATTATCCTACAGACTATCGTCTGCTTGCGGAGACATTTAAACGAAGTCATAAGTGTTCGAACGCGGTATAGCTTTTTTGACAAATGTCTCGGCAAGCGAGTGTACTATCATAGTTATTGTATCGGAGGCGGCGCCCGCGGCCGTGCGCATTCAAGCAAAGACGATGCGATACTACACAGCTAAGTCATTGATAATACAAGCTAATTAAAAACTACCATTTTGGTAGAAATATTTTATTTGTTTGCAACCCCACGAACTCACCTCATAAACTGCGAACGTTAAATTTGACGCTTAAGTACTTACTTCGTTTTTTTTTTTGGAAAATTAGTTTATATGAACATGATAATTTGACAAATACATTTAAATACGTTGTAACGTTAATTAACATTTGCACTCGCAAGGAAGCTACAACGACAAGTAGAGTTAGAGAAAGGCACTACCGAAGAGAATATGCGCTGAATACAAAATGAAATGTACAACATAATGTATTGAACGATTGAACCAACCATAACTAAATTGTACACAGTTTCGTTCAGAAGTGTCTCATTAAACTTTATTAATTATTTGTTGTTGAGTATTCATTGTTTTAACATTAATTATATATTCGATATTCACAAGTAAATAGAACCTCACGATCCGTATATTGAGTATGTTGCGACATTCGTATCATATTAATTTCTATAATATTACAATATTTAAAAACAAACATATTCTGCCGGCGTCGACCTACAGCCAAATACTCTTTTAACTTACACGAGTTTTTCCAAGATAGCCAGATGGCAGATTAGCCATAGTTCATCAACCGTGTAAGTAAAAAGATCATAAGTGACGAAGACTTGTAAAGAAGCCGCGACCGTACATACCCGCATACATAATGTATACTGCCAACATAATTAAAAATAATAATAATTAATATAACATAATATGGACAAACGCTTACGACTTGCACAAACCGGTTGTACATTACCATACATAGCCACTCATTGGAATTTTACACACGCACATTAACACACATCCTTGTATACAAAACACGTTGTGTATGACATTGATTTTCTCACTCACTTTTATTTTAAACAAGAAACTTACATAATAATTTCATGTTAGATTAAAAAATAAATTCAGTCAGACTTAACAAGCATGCAGATAATTGGCAGGTTTTATTTTGTTATAAAATATTTAAATTAACTTAAATTTTGTTTAAAAATCAATGTCACAGACATACAGACAGTTGTAATAATAATTTATTTATACAAAATAAACGACTAAGATTAACGCAGAACAAAATTACAATGCGATTTTTTATTTACAAAGTACAGGCAGGGTATTATACACTGGCTTCAAATTGGGGATGAATATGCTTTACGAACTTGAGATGCATCGCCAACATGAACCCAGTCTTGTTTCAGTTACGACGATTTTACAGGAGTGAACGTCGTATTTATGAGACACGATTATCTTCGAATTACGCGGTCGATGTTAGACATAAACTTTTTATTTCTTTTAAATAACTTTCAAGTAATTTAACATTAACATAACATTTTATTGGAGCCTTTTGTTTTTTAAAAAAAAGTTTATTATTAAAATTCAAATAATTTTTTTCTTTGGCTTTTCGGCTTTATTTGGATGAGATTTCAAATGAGAAAAGCCTTAGTAGGAGAAATAAATAGCAAACCTTATTGTAACAGCTATAAGAAACAGTTTCAGGTGGCACGTTTCTATTACACGATGGGACCATTAATTACATTACAAAGTACGCTAAAGAGACCGATATATTGTTGCCTCTTTCTAGCACACGGGAATAAATTTGAACATTCTATATTTAATCTCATGTATTATACGGCGGCGAGAAAAGACCCACTCTTTTCAAGAAATTTATTACCTCACGAGTGAATAGTTTTACTCGCCAGTTGAATGTTCAGTTAATGTGAACATTGCCGAAACATTTACACATCAAATGTTGACCGGGTAGCATTCATAACGCCAAAGAATTGTCCGTAACGCGAAATAATTTATAACTAGCTTCTTTCCGCGGCTTCGCTGCCATGGACTTTTTCAGACATAAATTAGTCTGTGGCACTCGGCCATAGTGAGAAAAACAAATTCGTAATAGTTACTTCCAGAGATTACCATCTACAAAAAAAACAATCAAAAGAACAATTTAATCTCTTTAAATATTAGTTTAAATAACTAACAGACTATACAGTAGTAAGGAAGCGATTAGGCCTCGATTGCAGACAACAATATATTACACTTTTACATTTAAATTATTTATAATTAAGTTTTTTGCTGTCGTGCACTTAATCGGTTATTTTAGTAAATGTCCGGATACAAGCATTACGCGTTTGTTACCTGCCCATTTTTAAACCTACGCCATTTCTTTTACTTGCTAAGCCTACTACGTGATATGATCATGTCGTGTTTCTTTGACATCTTTTGACCTGAACGTTCTGCTTTCTACCCGGGTTATGTTCAAAATAACCGATGCAGAGGCAACAGCGCAAGTTAATATACACGCCCAGACACCAGTTTTCGATCGAGTCCCCAACATGCGATATTCAAATTGACTAGTAAAACAATTTGTTTTTACTTTCGAATTACATAGTTGATTTGTACAGTCAGGCGGTTGAAAACGAGATTATTTTAGTTAAAGTTCGCGAGAACCGCGGATTCTGTTCATAACATCGTTTAAAATTAATTAAGTTCTGCTGTTTCATGTTTTGACTAGTTAATTTTAAAATATATAGAAACTATTTTGGCAAACTATGTTTGACTTTAAGAAAAAAAAAAGTTTTATTAATGCGCAATACTTTTGATTCATAAAATATACGTTTTTTATATTTTGTATATTTATGGATCCAGTTATAGCACTGAGATATTAGTAGCTGGTTAGCTTTGCATTAAAATGTCTTCAAAATACTATGCAATATAAAAACTAACCGTTCCGTTACTGACTATATTCAAACCAACCATTTGTTTGACAACCACTGTACACAATGGCCCAAGCGCCACGCCACTAACACCCACTTGCGACGAATTATCTCTCAAAACAACCGATCGATTTTATAGAAATTCGATGAACCGCTTTGTCCTAAGCTTGCCTTTTTAGTACCTACTCTAAGTTTCTGTAAATCTACGCTCAATTGAAAGCAGATTTATTTATTAGATTTTCAGAAACCACGTGGCTATTGTAACTATGTAATAAACATAAACCATTATATACAGAAACCGTACATTATTAATTTACAAGAAGTTAGATATGCAATATATTTTTTTAAATATATTTTACATAAAAATCAACTCCGCGCCTCGAATGGAATGCTAAACGATCTAACTAAATATAACGAGCGATATATCAAATGTATATACATAATCTTTTAGTTCCTATATATTCAAGATGGCGTTCGTAATAAGTGTGTGATGCTTCTCTTATTCGATTAGCTGTAAAGTAGTATATTTATGTATAGCAATCACAAATAGGCATAGGAATCAACATATAGGTACTAGAACGCGGTGAAATACCTGTCACTCATGTGTAAAAATACACTTCTATGCTTTATTTGTGATTACTGTACGCACCAACATGTATTATTTACTAGACAAAAGGTACATTCGCTCCAGATTTATGAAAAAATCATGATTTCATCAAGATATCTGCTGTATATACCTGCGTGTCTAGCACTCATTACACGTCGGCACTGAAGTAAAAGTTCCATAAGAACGCTGCCATTCGCTAGCGTAACGCCACCGCTATTAACAACATAATAATGTATTATTATTTATTTTTAAATAAATCTCCAATTGACACTCGCCCGTCTCGCATAAAAATATCGAAAACAAACATGGACGAATTACAAAATGCAATAAATAATGTCGCTCACGTGGCGGCGCGGCGGCGCGGTCACTTGTCCTGGCGCGAGATGGCGAGCGCGAGTTGCAGCTCGGCGTCCTCGCGGCGCCGGCGCAGCTCGTGCTCGGCCTGCACGCGGCGCGAGTCGGCGGCGGCCCAGGCCCACTGCTGCTCCTCGCTGGGCAGCGCCTCCGCACTCTTGGCCTCCAGCGCCTTCGCCTTCTTGTCCTTCTGCTTGGTGCGCCCGATGCCGCCTATCGTGTGCACCAACGACTTGGCGTACTTCACGGGCCGCGGCGACTTCTCCTTCTTCGAAGGCAAAGTGTTCGCGGTGGGCCAGGTCTCGTTGAGGTTCTTGTTGGAGTCGGTGCCGCCCCAGTCGGCGGCCCAGTTGTCCGACTTGTTGGCCCAGTTCTCCGTCTTCCAGTCGGTGGTGTTGGTGTTGGTGTTTCGCTTGGAGGTGTCGTCCGACGTCCAGGCGTCGGCTTTCTGTGCGGGCGGCTTGGCCCACGCATCTTCGGACGCCCAGTTGTCGTTGGGCCACGCGGCCCACGTGTCGCTGCCGGAGTTATTGTTGGTGTTGACGTTGGCGATGGCCGGAGGCGCGGGCTTAGGTGGCGGTTTGAAGTCTGAGCGGCTAGAGAACGGATCGTACGCTACGGGCGGCGCGGACACTCGCCCGCTTCGCTTGTCGGGCAAAGTGAAGCTTCCGTTAACAGTGCTAGAAGCGGAGAAGAAGTCGTCGGTTTCGAAGCCGGCGACGGAAGTGGGTCTGCCGAAGGGGTCGGGCTTGCGGCCGTCCGGCACGTCGGCGAAGGGGTCTTCGATGTTGAAGGGGTCCTCGTACCGGTAGTCCTTGAAGGGGTCGTCGGCGAAGTCCATGGCGGAGCGGTCGGTCTGGACGAGAGAGGGTGAGTGAGTGGGGGCGAGTGCTAGCGCGAGAGAGACACAAGGTACGCACGTGACGCCTCGCCGCCGCCGCGTCCGCCTAGCGCTGCAGGGGAACAAGCACGAGCTGTGTTAGCACGGTTAGTGGAACGTGTAGTGGCACATGACTAGTGAGGCGAGGACCTAACGCCACTGCACAAGCGATGGTAGATAAACATTTATTGTTAGTTAAATGGCAAAACTTATATTTTCACAATTGTCAGTGGCGTTATGTACTCATAATAATATTATCATAATAGGTATATACAGGTAAAGTTATATAGGTTATAGAAAAGAAATGAACCAAATAAAATAGATAAATGAACCAATTAGAAACAGGAGTGGACGTGATCGTGTAGGTACACGGTGTGGCACTACAAGCGAACTAGCTGACTCACATGCTGCCAGTACATGCTGGTACAGTATGCACAAACATCTAATACAACCCTAAATAAGTAATTAAATTACTTTCCAATAGCGATTATTATAAACATATATATGATAGACAACACACGCATGTCTACAAAATAAAGTATATTAACCTAATTGTTCTATCGACTAGCCTATGCCCACCACTTTGTTATTGTTTGCGAAAGAAACTTAAAATATCCTTTTTCAGTTGGTTACAGAATAACTTTCTATAAGTGAAAGAATCTTTGAAATTGGGTGGGTAGTTCTAAATATTACCCCCTACATAAAAACAAACAAACTCAACCTGTTTATAATGTCTGTATTTGCAAAGATAAACAAAAAAAATGGTTAAACCAATTATGGTCTAAATTTCTTTGTCATATATTTCTGTAACGGTACAAAAACGGTTAAATTATTAATTAGTGTCATAACTAATCCCAAAAAAATACTATTTAATAAACCCAGTTCCTATTATTCAGTCCCATTTCAATCAAGAAAGCGTACACAAATAGATACTACATAAAATACAAGCATACAATAAATAAACAAAATATGCAATACAAAACATATTGTAGCTGTTGCATTTCACGAGCGCAAACGAATGTATTTCTTATGTTGAGGGTAGTATTCATTCTTATGGTAAATCTTCTTTTTAGGAATACAATAGTCGAAATACCAACAATAATTCTGGATTGCAGACTAATTAAATAAAATGTATCGTACTGATTAATGGATTAATGGATTAAGCAAAACTCTAGAATGTATAAGTCAACTGAAATGAGTCCTACTCATAACAAATTGCTGCGCTCAATAGTTTAAAAAACTAACCATTGATGGAAAGGTGGGGTATAGTGAGCGAGCGAAGCGAGCTGCCCTAACCCATCAGAGTCAAGGTGCTCCAAGTCCCGAGATAGGTACGCTCACTTTTGCATCCTTAGTTGCAGATTAGTGAACAAATCAGTATTTTTGTTACGCTTTATGTCTTTTACACTTCGTTTGCTTGAATTGTATGTATTTAGAGGTGCAATAAAAATTCTCTTTCATTAATAACTTCGAACTTGTGATTTGCAACAACTAATAAATAGTAATGGTAAGTGGTTGGGTAATAAATGGTTTAGGAGTGAGAAGCGTGTGAAGCGTGTAGCGGCAACCAAACGAACGTGGAGCGAGCGAGAATGGCATTCCACGCAACAGAGAAAGTAAAACATAAAAATACACTGATCTGAAATTGTAACCACTTTCTGGCATTTTTAAAATTATAATTCTTTTCGAAAAATTGTTCAAGCTTTATGTTTAAAAACACAGAGCAGAATACTAATAACATTTAACGTTACTAGATATATTTTAGTTAATTACTTTAGAATAGAATAGAATAGAATACTCTTTATTGTACACCATAAAAACTTACAAATAATAACTTTAAGGGGTACTTATGGTGTTACAATGGGCGGCCTTATCGCTAAAAGCGATCTCTTACAGACAACCTATTTAAGATATTTAAAATTGTATACACGGCAGTTGGTCTTTTAAATACAGAATTAAAATATACCCTCAATTTCAATATATTTTTTCTGTTTTTTGCCTTTCTTGCAATTAAAATTATTTGTATATTTTTAATTGCAAGACCACCCACACACACACACACACTAAACAAGACATGTGCAAAAAATAACCAAACTTGTTTTTTTTTATTCCAGAAGCGGCGTCAACGAGAGTGACATTTTATAAAACAAAAAAAAAAGCGGGAAACATCGATAAAATGCCATTCTCTAGTGTTTAGGTGCAAAACAACTTCCTTTACGTACATTTTACTTTCTCTGCAGCGTAAATAAAATAAAACAAAACTTTTAGCTTTCGACGTCGCTATCCTTCGTCCATGCGCCTAGTTACTGGGGCGGGGGTAAATAAACATCAAATAATCAGAAAAATAACACAATCTGAAAATAAATCGTTAGCTTAAAATAGGGAGTAATATTAAAAATTTCAGGAGGAACCTGGATGAAACTGTATCATTGGTTTTGGTTAACCCAAAGAAGTAGGTATTATGTTTAAGTTGTCTATTTCAGCCAAGTAGATATAAGTGATATAAAACTGAATCAATGATGATAATTTAATAATCTTGATTTAAGAGATATTCATTGATTCTGTTTCATAATTCAAAACTAATAATGTTTAAAAAGAGATTAAAAAATTAAGACAAAAATGTAACATAAAAAATAGTGATTAAAAATTGATATGACAATTTGGTGTTTGGTGTATTCAATAGATTTTAAACGTTACATACAGGGTCAGGCAAATTTCACTAGCGAACGATAACGATTTTGTTTAAATTGTTATCATAAAACCAATATTTGCTTAGAATATTAGAAAAGATTACTGCTTTAACGAGGACTGTGAGTAATTGCCTTCCCTGTATGTAAAAAAAAATCACAATATTTTTTATATGTAAAAGTAAAATCTTAACGTTGCATAGAGTGGCGTGTGTAGTGTGTAGTGTGTGGTGTGTGGTGTGGTGTGTACCTTGGCTTGGGGCGGGTTGGGGCGCGGCGGCGCGGGGCGCGGCGGCGGCGTCTTGTGGCGCTTGGGCGGCAGCGCGGGCGTGGGCGAGCGCCGCGCCGGCGCGTGCAGCACCGCGAACGGGTCCTCCGCGCCGCCCTGTGCCACACACCCATGTATACAATACTACACGGAACACTACCCGTGGACATTGGGACCATTTTCATTTTTTTTTTACTCAAAAGATCAAACTTTTTTAAAGTCCAGACATTATAGTGGTCAAATCATATGAGTATCCACCAGAGGCGATGAACGAAACATTTTTAAAATACCCATATCATATCCACCAGTAGGGCCAAATGTGGAACAGTTGTAAAATCAGTATCCCCCAAGTAGTTGATCCTAGTAAAAGTAACCCGTAAAAACTTGAGTGCAGTGAACTGTCAATGCCTACATTAATATAAAATGACAGCTAAATTCGCCTTTACTTTATTTACATTCTCTCAAAGTAATTTTTAAAGAATAGCACTCTAGTTATATCACTCGCTTATTCCCCTGGATTGCAACTTCCAACAACCTAAAAGTCATACCATCTGACCCTTTAACCAATACATTGGTTAACACTTGATTTCTGTATTTAATTAGCAGAATTCCAAACTCTGGTCAAATATGTGTATACTTTACGAACACACAGGGATTTTATGACAACAAAACACTCAAAATAAAACATCCTTTATTGTTAACATAATTCATAAAAGGGTTATGCATTATAAAAAAAATTGAGCAATAAGGGACTTAAAATAAGGAAAAAAAACTAGAAAAAATATATAATTATGTATATAAATAAAAAGTAAATAAACATAATTCTTAAACAGATGGTTCTACAAAAGGAGTGTAGACATAAACATATATACTTATTTAAATAACATTATAAAAATGGAATCCTGCAAATAAAATATTAATAATGTCGGTGTTTTGCAAAGAATAATGTGCGTTTAAACGTATTTGTTATGCAGTTCTTCAATAGAAGGGAAAATATCAAGAGAGAAGTAAAGTAGGAACAGACAAAGATAAATCATCACTCACGTCTTCATTTTGTTTAGCCGTATTGTCTTGTGATGCGAATGCGTCGCCGGCGAACGGGTCCGCGTTCGATGCGAACGGGTCCGTGGTGAAGCTGTCCTGTAATGAACAACATGTTGTTTAGAACAGCAGTGTGTATTTATGCTGACGAATTAAGAGTTTTCGCTGGATGCTTATTTACGTGTATTTTTATTATGCGTGCCTGATAAACCTACTTAACATCAAAACAAAATTAATTTATTTAAATTAGACTAAGAATCAGCACTTTTTGAACGTTCAAAATTACATACACACTTCACTTAAAGAACGCTTTTAGTATTTCACGAAACATTAATCACAATCTAATACCAGGGACATCGCATTTTAACAAAAGTTTAATATTAATGTCAGTTAACACAAAAACAAAAAGTGTGTGTATACTTATGTACAGACGCCAGCACGTCAAGTTACCCCAATGTGTCAAATTTCTTTGATCGTTTTTCAACTTTATGTCAAACAGAATAAGGTTAATTTTGATTTGGGAAAATTTGACACATTGGGGTAACTTGATGTGCTGGCGTTTGTACACATAGTACACGCGTTAAATCAGGTTTAAAGAATTTTATTCTCTTAAGAACAAATAACAGTTTACTTAAAATGAGATACAAATAGCTTAGAAGTATTGTATTATTCACATCTGGTGTCTTGGTGACGTTATAGGTTAAAAACATTAAGAAGATTAGTAATAGAAAAAAACTAAATTCGACACCCTGAAGTTAGCTATAGTCAACCTGCTAAATTCAGGGTGTCGCTTTTTCCAGACGGTGTGCGCGCGCATGGTAATTACTCTCATCATTTTCCCTAACGCGCCAAAAGAAGTATAAGTTCAAAAAACAATTGTAGAAGCAGCTAGAGCCTGTAGACCCCACGTACCTGTGCGGCTGTGGGCGCGAAGGGGTCGTGTGCGGCCGGCGCGGAGCTGAAGGCGCGGGACGTGAAGGGGTCGGACTCGAAGCCCGCGCCCGACGCGAAGCCGTTGCTTTTCGCGAACGGTTCGTCTTCCTGAGAAAACAAAAACAAAAAATATTAATAAGAACAATACTGATATAATAATAAAGAAAATGTATGCATTCTTTATTCCAATTGATGGAATTTCCTCTTATTCAGATATCGACTTTATGCTAGTGTAAATAAAGTTGATTTGGAAATAACTAGGATGAATGGTAGTAAGCATAAGTTTTTCAAAACACCAAAAATTTGTTGCAATCTGAACGCTCAGTAAGGCCTCTGCCTCAAATTTAGCGGGCAGCGGGGCGGCGGGGCGGGAGCGGCAGGATCTTATGCGTATAATCAAATGGAGCGGTTCTCGAAAACAGCGGCGCGGGGGCGGGCAACGAGCGGTGCACTGCAGTCAAGCGGTGACCGCCCGCGTTGCGCGCCTGCATTGTAGTACATTTTTTTTGTGATGTATCAAAATGTCCTCGGACGTGCAAGAGCAAATTATTTCGGCAATCCTTGAGAACTATACAATAGAAGAATAATTCATTAGTTTCAAAAATATAGTCAAAAGTTTTTACACTTATTCTGGACTTCTGGTGTAGTCGTAGAATTTGTCGGGATTTTGTCTCTGTTCTTCATAATTTCGATAAAACTCGCCATTTATTTTCCTTGCCCTATAGTAGGGATCCACTTCTTCTTTTGCCCACAATAAATCGAGCGTTAGGAATAAATTTGAATCAAAAAGATGTTGTCGCCGTTTTTCAGACATTTCGTTCGCGAATAAAAAGAAATATCTCGACAACACAACCACGAACACAACACTACACCGCTATAGTGCCGCGCGATCTGCGCTGGTTTGCAGAACAGGTATGCGTTGCCCGCCCCGCTGCCGCGCCGCCGCCGCGCCACCCCGCTGCCCGCGAAATTCGAGGCCGAGGCCTAACGAGAGATGGCGTTACGGCCCGGTCACGACCTTGTCGCTGTCAGCGCCGGCAGTGCGCGGGCGACGAGCGGTAACATTCAAAGTATTAAAACGCCACGAATTGCCGCTCGACCGACTGTGTGTCGTGGTTAGTATTTTTTAGAAACTTGACTTGTGCTCACTAGGACATAAGTATCGAGAGACAATTTAGTTCGTGATGTCGAATACGTACGAGTGCATCGTTGGGCGTGGCTCCGCGCACGACCCGCTCCAGATGCTCGGCGGAGTACTGCGGCTGCAGCTGCAGCGCGTGCTGGCCGGCCGCGCCCGCCGCCAGCGCCTCGGCCGCAGAGTTGATGAGCCGGTGCTGCTCTTCTAAGTGGGAGATCTTTATGTTTGCCTGGAAAGTACGAAGCATGTTAAAAGATTGGGCTGAAAGAAAAAAAATAAGATCTGTAGTGTCCTGCGGATGTAGTTAGACTCACTTCCCGTTATTATGACTTGGTTGAGCCATTGTCAAGAAGTCATAAAGACTGTAATTTGGAGGGTATGTTCTTTGTGAACAGTATGTATTCACTAAGAAAGGGCTTTTAGAAATTCCACCCTTAAAGTTCATGGCACATTATAACGGCACCGTAACTGCACAGGAGCCGCACGGCGTCGCCTCCAATTTAGGCTACGGCTAGCTACCAATGCGCTAACTACGTATCATCGGTACGGTGCCAGCTTATAGTCTGCACGCCGCCTGCGGGGTGCAAGCTCGCTGTCGCCGCGTATTTATAATATAATTGAACACGCCTATGACTTGCACGTTTTCATAATGTCTCGGTTTACGACGGCGCAATGATGTTTTGCTGGCGACTCGCAACCGGCGTGCTGTAAGCGTGCGTTCTTGGCGCTGTAAGCACATGGTCCGCTCGCTATCGGCACGCGGCTGCGAGTCGAGTGGTGTGCTAGTGGCAAGGGCTCTGCCTGCTCGCCGTTAGCTTTTTCGCTTTGACATTGTGAAATATATTATACTACACACGATTTAAGGCTCAAAATTGAATGACAATTCAATTGCTGGTTTGTAGCGGTGCCGGTGCCGTGCCGGTATAGTGTGCCATGACCTTAAGACGGCTTAATGGAGTAGGGTGTGAATCAAAGTTTCATAATACTTTTACGGCTTCGTAGACTGTCTTATGAAATTTCATGGTTCATGTTAGACTTCGGAGAAAATTTGTAGGGCAGAAACTTATTCATCCTATAGTATAGTCTAACGGAGCTACACGTACCTGGCTGACCGCTAGCACAGTGCGCCTGAGCTGCGCAGTGATGCCCTCGGCCTCGGCCTCGGCGCGCGCCACGTCGTCCTGCAGCGCCCTCTCCTTCTCCTTCAGCGTGTGCGCGGCCGCTCGGCGCGCGCCCACCTCGGCCTCTGTCTCGGCCGCCGCCGCTTCTTGTGCCGATACTTGTGAACGGAGCTTTTCTACCTAAAATTAATGAGTTAGATACAACTGTAGAAGAGTAATTAAATATACAGGGTAGAATTCAGACACCATGAAATCATGATTCTGGACCCTGTAACATTGAATTTTGGGGGCTATATAACATTTTTTTAATGTTATAAATCTCAACATTAAAAAAGGCGGTGTTACATCATTCAGGTTAGGTTCGGTCGAGTTAGGTTCGCTCAGGTTAGTATCGCTCAACATTTTTTCTTTCCTTTTTGATTTGTCAGGAGTGGGAAATACGAATGAATCAATCTAGACAGTGCCGGACTCTTACCGACAAAATTACCTATATTGTTTTAAGAAAATTGGGCCAAGCCCTTGTTTGCTCAGATATATGTTATTTGCCCATAAGTTTGGTAAAATTCGGGCCTAAGTCTTGAACAGGTTATTTAGAGATAAATTACCAAGCAGGTACTTTAAAGAATTCTTTGGATATTTTTGTTATAAAAACATGACAGGGAACAGTACTTAATATTCCATTTCATGGATATCCTGTACGACAGATGACTGTAAGACCTAAGGTTTTTTGGAGACATTTTATCTTTAAAATTAACTTTACCGACAAGGGACTTAAAATACCGGGTGTCTATTTTTATTTTATTTTTTAATTTTCAGATGGTTTGATTTGCAGTCTAGGTAATAATAATAATCCTCCATACCGTTTCCGGCTACGGCGACCGTTTCTTCCTTACTGGCGTCTATCATGGGCTCTCATGTGGCTAGCAAAACCACCTTTGTTTACAAACACTCTTGCACAGATTGGACACATGAGAGCACCATTTACATAATTGTAATTTATTGCCGCAGGTGGCCGGGCTTTTAGTTCGTCACGCTTAGAGTCTAGCTTTGAAAGCCGACGAGTTTCAAAGTCAAAAACTTTCTCTTTCACCAGTGACCTCCACTCTCCGCGGCAAGACGCAAGGTCCTCCCACCGAGAAGGATCTACGTCACAACCCTTCATGTGCCGTTTAAGCACATCCTTAAATCTCAAGAGTTGACCGCCATGCCTTCGCTTGCCCTCCCGAAGTTCTGAATAAAGGATGCGCTTCGCCACTCTCTGCTCCGACATGCGTGCCAAATGGCCGCACCACCGAAGTTGCCTCCTCATGAGGTATGCCTCAATGCCTCCCACATTGGCTCGTCTCAATACTTCAGTGTTGCGCACACGATCAGACCAATGAATTTTAAGAATTGAACGGCATTTGAGATGAAATCGGTCCAATTGCTGAATGTGACGACGATACGGTGTCCATGTCTCGGCAGAGTATAGAATATTAGGTAGCACCACAGCCATATACACTGATATTTTTGTGGCGCGCTTTAAGTCGTGTGAGCAGAAGACCCTGGCATGTAATTTACCGAAGGTTGCAGCAGCAGCACTGATTCTGCTGTTGATTTCGGCGTCAAGGTCACACTTTGATGTTAATGTGCTCCCCAGGTATCGAAACTTATCAACCTGCTTTAGTACGTCTTCTCCGAGCTTAATAGTCAGCGTCTCTTGACCTTGAACATCCAGAGACATAACTTCCGTCTTCTTGACGCTGATCTTTAGGCCAAATTTAGAACACTGCTCGTGAAGGTTCATTACAAGCTGTTGAAGCCCTTCCGGGGATTCCGCCACAAAACACAAGTCATCTGCGTACATAATTTCCTCAATATGTGCAAGAGACACTTTAGAGCTTGCCTTTAATCTCGACAAATTGAAAAGTCTGCCGTCTGTTCGGAAACGCAGCCGGACACCCTCTGAAGATATCGCAAGGACTTCACGAATGACCACCGCAAAATAAAGGGCGAACAGAGTGGGGGCCAAGACGCAGCCTTGCTTCACGCCACAGGTAACAGGGAAAAACTGCGACTGTTCATCTTCCGCCACCACACAACACTCCAAGTCGTCATGCAAAAGCCGCACAAGTCTTACGAACTTTTCCGTACATCCCAGTTTTTCCAGTACCATCCAAAGAGCCTCACGAGGAACGCTGTCAAACGCTTTTTCCAGATCGACAAAGCAGAGATATAAGCGTCTACCCTGCTCCCTACTCTTCTCCTGCAGCTGTCGAACTGCAAAGATTGCCTCGCAAGTACCCCTATCCGGTCGGAAACCGAACTGCGTTTCTGGCAAGATCTTTTCTGATAATTTTCTCAGGCGGTTAAGTAATACTCTGGCGAAAACCTTTCCGGGGACTGAAAGGAGTGAAATGCCGCGGTAAGAATTGCAATCCGCTCGATCACCCTTGTTCTTGTAAAGGGCCCTAATGCGCGAGAGTTTAAATGTCTTAGGAACTTGTTCCTCCTCCCACATGCGGACAAATAATTCCCAGACCAGCGTGTGCAACTCACTACCACCGCATTTTAACAGCTCACCTGGTATGAGGTCCAAACCAACCGCACGTTTATTTTGCTGCTGTTTTATCGCACAGACAACTTCGTCCAGAGACAAGGGATCATCTAGCTCTGTCTCAGTTTGGAGTTGAGGTAGATCGCCAATGTAAGTTAGATCTACAGTTCGATCCACGTTAAGTAGATTGTCAAAGTGTTCTGACCAACGCCTAAGAACTTCATCCTTGCTTTTCAGAAGACAACCTCCATCAAGGGACTTCAGAGGCACCTTGACAAAATTGGAGTTACCTAGGAGTTTGCGAACCTCGTTATAGAATTCTCCAAGTTGATGACTGTCAGAAAGCCATTGCATATACTGCGCCTTATCCCTCCACCACTTGTCTTTAGTGTCTCTCGTGAGTTTGCGCAACTCCCTGTCACTAGCTTTTATTGTCGCACTGTTTTCCTTGCTCCTAAGCAAAGCTCGGTGTTTAGCAATTGCATCCGTCAGGAACTTGTCATTTTCGTCAAACCAGTCTTCACGTTGCTGAGATTTTACACCTATACATACAGTTGCAGCATCCAGTATTGACGACGACAGAAATTCCCAAACAGAATCAATATCAGGAGATTCGGGGATCGTCGGCACAACATTTTTAGCTACAGTCTCCGCAAAAGCCCTCCTCGTTTCGAAGTCAGCTAGCTTGTCTACGTTTAACCGTTTAGCTTTACTCTGGCTGGCTCGGCAAGGGCGACGAAGGCGGAGACGCAACCTAGCAATGACAAGTCTATGGTCCGTCCAGCAATGTGCACCACGCATAACACGGGTGACTAGGACCTGGGACACGTCTCTTTGTCGTACAATAGCATAATCAATTAGGTGCCAGTGCCTGGATCTTGGGTGCATCCATGTCGTTTTGTCACATTTTATCTTTAAAATTAACTTTACCGACAAGGGACTTAAAATACCGGGTGTCTATTTTTATTTTATTTTTTAATTTTCAGATGGTTTGATTTGCAGTCTAGGTAAGCACGTCGTAAAAGTAGTAGGTATGTTACATTTTTACATTTACGTTTTTTTTTTTTTTACATTTACGTAGTAAATGTAGTATGTTACATTATTTTCAAAAATAATTTTCAATGTTTCCTTTTAGTAAAGTAACGTATGTTACCCTTTATTGCCCTTGACTTTTTAACTAAGTGTAATAAAAATTATGTTGTAAAGATAAAATACAAACTAAGAAGAAACAGGAACTTTGAGATATTCGAATTCTATTTCAATGATTGTATTTTTAATTATTTACTGACTTGATGACAATAACAACGTGAGTTAACTTGAATTGGAACAAAAGTAAAATACGTGGATTACCTGTGTTTTGAGATCATTTAACCTCTTTTGTGCTTCACCTTTTTGGTTTTCTAACTGTTTTAGGGTCGCCGTTAACGTGTCCAGCTCGCTCTGAAACCAATTATTATAAACATTTACAAACAACAAGAAAAAACTATCAAGCTATTGTTTCGTAAGAAACACTAAAACAAACTCTGAAGCCAATCTCTCTTATTGTCCAGATACCATTATTATGAAGACCATGCATATAAGCGTCTGAAATAGTGTTTTGATGAAAGAACTACACAGATGAAACTGGAGTCCGTTCAAAGCACGCATTTGTCAGTTATCGCTCAACTAAGAACCGACATTACCTACTATAACTTACCTTGTGTCAATAAAATATGAATAAACTGCTTTTGCAGGGTAAACGGACCGTCATTTCATGGAACAGCTTAACACCATGAACTATAACTAATTTGCAAATACAAAACCATCGGAACCAGAGTATGGTCTTTCCTCAGCTCATTTAAAAGAATGCCCTTTAATTATATTTAGTAAAGCAGACCTAGTGCTTCTACGGCACCTCCCAGCCCTCACTCATAACCCTCCCATTTTCCTCAACTTACCTGCAAACTGTCTGCCTCCCCAGTCTTTACAGTGAGGTCCCTCTGTTTAGCTGCAAGCTCGGCCTCTAAGGCCAGTCGCTCACGTGCTAGTGCGTCCACCTCGCGCGCTATCGCTTCCATCTCAGGGGTGGGCTGTGGGCCTAAGGAGAGCGCTGGTTCCGATTTCTGAAAAGATTAAGACCAAAGAGATTTAAAATACTATAGAGCGGACATGTCAAGGAAATGTCATAGAAAAACTTTGATCCCATGTCTCAGTAACGCCATCTAGAATAATATATGAATATTGGAGCGGCAGCGGAGGGTACTACAAAAAACTCATAGACTTGTATCCAGCGGGACACACTTTTTCGGACGAAAATTTTGTTCGTGATGTCCGGTCTAAGGTATTGAATGTCTTTGATTAAGACAAAAGAATAGTAAGAGATTTAAAATACTAAAGGGGGAGTTATGCGAAGAAATGTCACAGAAAAATTTTGATCCCCGGATAACATAGCAATATTGGAGAGCTAAACTAGATAATATATAACTTTATTTATTTGCATAGAATGTTGGTAATTAATACAATTTGGGGTTACAATAGTTTTGGTATACATTCTGCCATTAGGCATGCAAAATTTGCATTTGATTTACCTAAAGCTTTAATTAGACTATATTATTTAGACTCATCGATTTGTGTATACTAGGACACAGGTATTGGATGAAAATTTTGTTTGCAAAGTTGTCGGTAAGAGATCGTTTTTAGCGATAAGGCCGCTCATTGTAACACTCTATGTAGCCCTTAAAGTTACGATTTGTAAGTTTTTATGGCGTACCATAAAGAGTTTCTATTCTATTCTAATCTATTCTATTCTTGTGATGTTCCGTCTATTTTAAAGTAAGTATTAAATGTCTTTGGTGTAGGTACAGCTCGCGTTATATGGGCTGTTAGCTCTCTACAACAAGACTATCTGATGCGCACGTCTATCTTGCGCGTACGTCAAGGCACTAAATCAGTACAGAATAGGAGGATTAATAGTTTGTATCATCACCATCCATCGGATAAGTTCCGTATCACCAATACGGCAGGTACTATCCTTTTTGACTGTGCAAAATAAACTCGGATAGTCCTTACATTAGAGTACAATATTCCTGTATGCAATGGCTGTCTATTATTTTGAATCCATCTAAGTTGTTAAATATAGTTTAGCAGAAGTTATTAAAAAGATGTGAAATGGTTTCTGTTTAGCAAATGACCCTCAAATAAAACAGCTGACGATCTATATTATGATGACGTTATTTGAACAAAGCCACACTTTGAAATAAGAAGTATTCTAGAACGAATTTCAAACAAAACAAAAATAACTGCCAAATCTATCATGAACGACAATTTGAAGAAATGGTGGCCTTGAAATATTTGGTTGTTTTCATTTTAATGATTGTAAGTTGTACGAAATGCGAATTAAACCATTCCATCCACAAGAGAGTAAGCGAGATAAACAATAAAAGTAGAGTTATGTATGGAGAAGTTCAAAAAGATTGTTTAAAAAAGGATTTTGGACTTGAAAAATTTATGTATCCAAGTAAGTAATTTAACATTCGTAGTAAAAAAAAACTTAAAGCCATTAAAATGGGTAACATTGAAGATAGTAAAGCCACGGGTAAAATTAAGGATAGTCTGGTTGTCAGACTCTTGAGCTGTGCTGTGCCGACTGTCAAAGATCAACTGTTTTTATTCAATAAATGATTATTTAAATTTTAAACAGACATGATGTGTATAAATTTACGAACATACAATTAAATTGTAATTATTGATAATTTTAATAAATATTATTTATTGAAGTGTATTGACTGTGAGATAATAATATAATCTAAGATAGGTAATAGTATAATATATTTTAAAATGTTAATATGCCCATTTAATATTTAGCGAAGCAAGACTATGCATTTTATTATGACTAATAAAACTTATGTAATATTAATGTTCTTGATACTCATATTAAATGCATGTACCTACCACAAATATTTGCACGACTGATAAGTCGAATATAGTGAGACTAAAATTGTGTTACCATGTTACTATGTAAGTACCTATATTCTGGCAAATAAATAAATTTCATTTCATTTCATTTCATTTCATTTCATTTCATTTCATTTCATTTCACTAATGTTAGTCTGGGACCAACGGCCTAACGTGTTTTTCGGAGTACGTTGGAGTCTTAAAATGAAATGAATTCAATCATGGACCGCTCTCGACTTGCCTAGCTTAACCTTTGATCGAATTGTGCGGCTGGCATTATTTAGCCACAAGCTCTTATGTTAAGTCTTAAGAACCTGACTTTAAGATGTTAGCAAAAGTTAAAATCTATTTGTCACCTACGAGGTCTTTTTGTAAAAACACAAACTATCAAATTAACAATGGTGTATTTTGTTAACTTCTATATTCTTATCTGCCTCTAAAGACTTGCAATGAAAGGTCACAGTTGGCAATTTTATTGTTTTAATTGTTCAGATTGTTTCAGCTGTAAGACTTAATAAATTAATTCACAGAAAACACAATAATATTTTCGGTAATTCACCTTCAGGAGGAAACAAAGAGAAACTATCGGTTTTGTCTCAAGCGTGGCGTGACTACTACACGTGTTCCGCTGCACAGCTGGACGAGGTGAACACCGCTCACATAGCTAGGAACAATGTCATGATAATGGTGTTCCAGGGAGCGACCGCGCGGCTGCCGTGCACACTGTGTCACGAGCCGGGCAAGGCTAATGCGCACACGTGGCTATACGCGAGGGTAAGGAGACACATTATAACATCACGCCTGTATATCCCGAAGGGCCTGATAGAGGTGGACTTATAGTATCGTTAAGTCCTATGTAATATAGGCTACCATTCGACCGGGCAATCCTGGTTTCTAGCTGCTACCGAGAAATTCCAAATGGACAAAAAAAACCCAATAACACTGCATGACCTAGTAATCCACTTTATTCTTAGCAGTACCTAGCAAGTGCAACCACCAGCAACGGAGCATTTAATATGGTAATCTTTCTGCTTTCAATAACCTGCGAGTGTGTACTGGCCAAAGGTCCCCGTTTCAACAATATTTCTTGTTTATTGCTTTAGTATTTTATTAATCTAAAAATAGTTGGGTCTACACTCCATCAAAGGCTTGTTAATTACATTGCTATACTAAGTTTGTACTTCAATTAAAGAATTAAAAATTAACTGCAGCTAGGCTTCAAAATCAAAATTCATTTATTCAACTTAGACTGAGGATTAGGACTTTATTAACATTAAAAAAATCATAAACCAGTTCTCCAACAAAAAAAACAACCGACTTCTTAAAAAACACTAACAGGTAAAAAATAACTCCAGTTTCGGAAGTCTGTGGCTTTGGTGCTTTTATTTCGTTCATTATTGGCCACCGACTTCAGAAACTGGAGTTATTTTTTACCTGTTAGTGTTTTTTAAGAAGTCGGTTGTTTTTTTTTTGAAAAAAAGTTTTTATTTTGCAATTTTTAGTTTCTTCGTTTGTAAAGAAAGTCTTTCAAAACTTGAAAGAATCATTGCAATCTGTTAACAATAACAAAAAAAGTTCTTTCTAAACATTAATCTGTACATGTCTGCCGGGCCCCTTTTAAAATAGACAGGCGTAATGTTATGTTATGGAAATACATAAACCATGCACAGACATGTGACTGTAGAAATCGCGAGTAATGTGCTGTTATGCGTTGAAGAGTTCCGTTGCCTATCTTCTTCATCAGTTTTTCTTCACCAAATGATGCTTGCTAAATGAAAATGCTTGATTTGTTACCAAAAATGTAAAAATCGGTACATGTGTACCTATATTATTTGAGGAGTTCCCTCAATTCCTCGAGGATCCCATCATCAGATCTAAGGTTTGATACAAATGGGACCAACCTGGTAGTATACCCTATCAAATAAAAAAAGAATTTTGAACATCGGACCATAAATGGCGGAGTAATCGCGTAACAAACACACAAAAAAAAAAAAAGAAAAAAAACATACCGTCGAATTGATAACCTCCTCCTTTTTGGGAAGTCGGTTAAAAAGCCCGCCCATTGCCACTTCCTAATGATTAGCTGGGAAGAAAAAGTAGCGGAACAAACTGCCCAGCAAAACGTCGAGACAAGATTCTCGGGGTGCAAATAACGCTCTCCATAGTATGGTATTTTTTAAATATTTACATTGTGTTTCCTACCCTAATAAACACAAAGTCTCAAGTGTTAGTTGTGTGGTGTGTTTTCTAGCCGGAATCGATTGGAAACTTCGAAGCAATACAACAGTATGACCGGCTGACGCTGGACCATGGCGTCATGACGATTTTCAACATGGTGCCTGGTGACGAGGGCGTGTTCTCATGCAAGCTGGGAGCGAGCAGCGGAGGCCTGGTCTTCGTAGAGGTGGTCGACAAGGAGCCCTATACTGTTGTTAGTTTACAACTTATTATTCGGAAATGGGATGAGATGAGATGGCCTAAGGCCCTAAAAAGGTAGCTGGGAAAGATTTGGTTGAGGTGTAGACTGTTATAAGCTGATCTGATGAGTATACCGTGCTATGATCTCTGTTTTGTTACCGTTAATAGTTGGAAGCGTTTGAGGGGGGTTAAGTGTGTGGATTTAGACAATTCTTTAACCAATAGAAAGGCACATTATTTGTGAGTGTCATAGTCGATACCTATACCTATTTTATTTTTAAACTAAAAGGGGCGGAAAGGATGTCTTAGTTCGAAATGACACGCGGAGGAAGTCATGAGTGAAGTGCTAGTATAGTGGCTATAAGTTTAAAACGAAACTTTGAATCTTACAAAATAAATACAACACAATTTTTAGTTTATTCTAAACCTTGAAATCGCGAAAACCAAATCAGAAATTTCATACATTTTGTCGAGTTACGTGTAAATAATTGTATTAAACGGCTGATTTTAGGGCAATTTCATGGTTCGTCCCATAGTAAAAGTTGTTTTTAAAAACGAGTGCAACAACCCCCCCCCCCCCCCCTTACGGGTTTTGTTTATACTAAAACAAATGTTGTATGTGTAGCGACATTTCACTCGACACAGAAGAATTAACGGCAGACATCCTACACCGTGATGTTAAAGTTATCCGCGCGATTAAACATGAACAAGATTACGACAACAAACGTCAGGCACAACACCCGTCTTCTCAGATAGAGGATCCGAGCTTTTTTATGAAGGATAAGGAACTTTACACCCTGTTCCTCATACATATATATAAAATTTCTATACGTTTAGGTGAAACCACCCGATTCCCGAGGGCCTCACGCAGTCGCCACAGAAATATACCAAGGCGTGATATTGTTCACTAAATGGACTCCTTGGACTGAGTGCAGCGTCTGTGGCAAGGTGGGCAGGCGACATAGGAACGGAATTTGTTACGTCAAATTGGAAGATGACCTGGTAAATATACGATACTAGCACAGTATAAATATTAATACAGTAGGACGACACCTTTGATCTCCGGAAAAATGCCGACAACGTCTACACGCGTTAGTCCTGAATAATACCTCCCGAACTACGAACATCTTTTTGTTTACAGTTCGGGAGCGGCTATCCCGCGTCTCGCCCCTCACACCCCGCACGATTGCCCTGTCTAGACGGCTTCGTCGGACGACTGTAGGTTTTTAGACTGTGTTACTAGTCAGGGTAGTTGTGTGTATGTTTGTGACTTAGAAGAGCTAAGATGGCTTACGTGTGATTGTGTACAAGCACTTTGTTCCATATTCGGGTTACATACATAACGTCACGCTTGTAATCCCCGAATGGTTAGGCAGAGGTTACACCCCTTTTCACCAGTTATATTTAACTCCCATGTGATAGGGGACGAGCCTATTGCCATCAATCGGGAACAAATACCGACTCCGAGCGAACTGAGAAATTCCAGATGGAAAAACTCAATAACACTTTGCCCGACAAGGGGATCAAACCCGGCACTTCGGAAATTCGGGTTACAATGAGTGATATAATGATGTTGCAAGAGTGTCCGAAATATAAAAGGGTCATCATCTGCCGAGCCTTTACCCAACCATGTTAAGGTCGGAGGCCTGTCTAACTTAATGCAGGTGAATATCAGTATTTTAAATGGACCGCCTGCCTATCTGACCTCGTTTGTCAGACTTCTTTGCTTTTGACTACTCGTAAGGTCTGTCAAAGATTTTCAAATGACAGCTGAGGACAACGGTGTTTTTTTTTCTCTTTTTTATGATGCAATCTGCCCCTTTACTGGCATACGGTATCTTTTGTGTTATGCTTTTGAAATTAGTCATCATGCGCCCGGTGGACTAACGGCTTAACGTGCAGTATACAGGGTTATTTTTCAATGACCGGCCAAATTTTCACTGGGTGTGCTATCCATGAATATGGAACCAACTCTGAAATCGCGAAAAAAATCAGCTGTTTCATACATTTTAGTCGAGTAGGTATTGAACTTTTGTATGAAACAGCTGATTTTTTTTCGTGATTTCAGAGTTGGTCCCATAGAGAAAGTTGCTCATATTCATGGGTAGAACATCCTGTGAAAATATGGCCGGTCATTGAAAAATAACCCTGTATAAAAGGGTGTGCTATAAAATTGTAACCTACTCTTCATTTGTAAAGCCAGTCAGTTGTCAGTGCCTAATTATTTGTACAGAAACCAGTTACACTAAAAAGACATAAAGATAACGCTAAAACTGGCTTGTAATGTTATATGCTATCAAGCACTCACAACGAATTTCATTAGTAAGTCGGTTTTTTTTTATGTTTGATTAATATCCCATACAAATTTCTGATTATTATGTTTCACTTGACTTAGCAAGTACTATTTTACATCAACTTTTTTTATTTATTCTCTTTCAGATAGCAAGTTACGTAGTAGACTCAGTTAAAGCAGCGAATCGTTACAAATTGTTTGAATTAGATGAAAAGCTCATTGAACTGTTTCTGCGTAAGTCACTACTATCTACATATTACTGTCAGAAAATAGTTTTGACCCCAGAAAGAACATTAGAAGAGAGCAAGATAATTTTATTTTGCAAATATGGGTAAAAGACGACAGAAAAATATAGGTAATCAAAAGACATATACAATTTAACATACTACCACTAAATACAATTTTAAAATAATGAGAGATCAGATTTAAGATCGAACGAATATAGTACGGCGAAACAATGTCGTCACCCGCACACTAATATTTTTTACTGCAAAACAGGGAACATCTCAAACCCCACGCATTAAAATAGAGACCTCCAAAAGTAGTGTGGTTTAATTGAGATTGAACCGATTTCATTGTAAACTATAGGATCCGACAGACGTTGGCCTGTCCGAGAGTTAGCTTCGAACCCGTTCGCAGCGTCGCCTACCGAGTCCTATCAAAACTATTTTTTAACCCACTTGAACTCACAAAAAAAATCCTCATAATCGGGCTAGCCGTTTAGAAAGTTAATTTAACACACGCTCAAAAGATTGATAGAAAGACTAGCAGATGTCCCGCGGTTTCACCCAGGTAGTTTCCGTTCCCGTGGGAACACAGGGATAAAAATGTGAAAGATTTTTTCAAATCGGTCGAGTAGTTTCGGAGGCTATTCAATGCAAACAAACAAACGAACAATCAAATCTTTCCTCTTTATAATATTAGCATAAATAAATTAAAGTACCAAAATAACGTTTTATTTAGTCGTAATTAAGTTTTAAATAAAAACTCAACTCACTCTCACCATTTTCTGTACACGTATTCAAAAATATATAATTTTGTTGGCACAACACATCAGTAACGAACCGGCTTGGCAACTACATTGTGCAAGCTACTATATTGTTGTTAAAGTCAAACTAACAAGAGAGAAAATCGATTAAACGGCTCATTAGTACCGCTCATTGTATAAATTATTACTCTATTGTATTCTGTAGTAAATACTATAATAGTAATCGTAAAGTTTTCAAAAAGTGTTTGAACAAAAGTTTTTTTTTTCATTAACGTGTTAGTGGGTTAAGGTAGAACAGCATCATTTGTACACTAAAATTATACATACACATACCTAGACTATTTTGCCCATAAAAGGTAGGCAGATACTTCACCCTATCCTAAGGCTGATTTTTAATGTGACGTGCGTTCACTGATTTCTCCGTCAATTGTTGAAAATCTTTTTGTTACAAAATCATCGTTTGAATTTACATTACGGTGTTTGTGCCTTTGATAACTTCTAAATAACTCCTTTAAATGTTTAATCCTTATAGTATTCCCCGGTGGAGTGCCCTGTCGGTCGCAATACTTGCCACAAACAATGAGAGACTTAGATGTAATCCAACAACGATCTAGCGAAATCATGATCGGTATGTGTAAGGTACGTTAATGAGTATTTGATGGGGATTTTTGCCCAACTGCGGTGATGGCCAAAAGCTTTCTATTGTGTCTCTAATTGACACGGTTGAAAGGTTAATGTCCATTGCATGTGGCCTTACTAATCAATACTCAGCGCTCCCATCCTCCTTTCTTGGCCCACAATATCACACTTCGTTGACCCAGCTCTCAACAGGTGGCTCACTACGGGTGTCGTAATTTACGTATGGACCAGAACACGACTAAAAACTCTACTTTTACATTACACTACTTTGTCCCGCGCAACTTGGCTCGTATGAAGTCTACTATACTTTTACTTCTTTACTATATTAGCTTTTTTGACCTCATAATCATATTTTTGAAGGTACCATGCGAAGATACGAGAAGAAAAAGGAACAAGGCAAACCACATCGTCGAAAATGGAACACTCCTTTACTCGATCAAACAAATCCTGCCGAAGCAGCCACCTCTCCCCGTCAGGGATACCATATTCGCAGACTTTGGTCAACGGGTTGTGATTAGATGTCCAGGGTAAGGTTGAAATATTATCATAAATAAAAATCTAGGAAGATTTATGAGGAGGGGTGTAAAGTTCCTCATCCTTAAACCCGGCGCGTTGTTCTCCGGTTGAACTTGACACGAGTGTGGCTGTGTGGCTCCCGTGAATTATTTGATACGCGGTTGAGCCGCTTAATGTCACCGCATATTCTGAGCTGGGACCTAATTCTCGCACTTGCGATATTTGATATCGAGATTTTTTGTCTACTGTATAAATTAAATTTCCCTTTGCAACGATTAAAAGTTAATAATCAAACTCGTCCTTTAAGATGGTTAACTAAAGGTATAAAAAGGTCTTGCCTCTCTAAAAGATATTTAAAAGCGAAATATCATGAAAATAAATCTAAGGAAAATAAATTGGTTTATAATAAATACGTAAATATATTGAAAAAATGTATTAATTTGGCCAGAAAGCAATCTTCTAACAAATTTATTTTGAAAGCAAAAAACAAATGTGACGCTACATGGAAATTAATTAAAAATAAACCTAACCGAACAACTTCACAATATATAGAGGGCATCAAACTGAATGGAGCTATGATAGAAAAGCCTGAAGAAATAGCCGAAGCTTTTAATAATCACTTCATTGATACTACAAATATTGACATTACCAATAATAAAAAGAATATCACAAAGAACACTAATAACGTAAGTAATAGTTTATATCTCGAACCTTGCACGCCCAATGAAATCAGTAAAATAATTACATCTCTAAATAATACCAACGCAGTGGGATATGATGAAATTTCCACTCACATAATAAAATCATGTGCCGATATATTATCTCCCATTATAGCACATCTTATTAATTTAAGCTTCTGGGAAGAAAAATACCCCGACAAATTAAAGTTCTCCATTGTAAAACCATTGTATAAAAAAAAAAATAAACTTGATTTAGACAATTATCGTCCTGTGACCTTAATACCTATAATTTCAAAAATATATGAAAAAGCAATGTATAACCGAATTATCTCATTTATATCAAAATACAATATTATAACTACGGAACAAAATGGATTTCAAAGAGGAAAGTCAACCGCACTAGCTTGTTATCAGTTAATAAAATCAATTACTGAGAATATAGACAAGAAGATACCGGTTACTGCAATATTTTTTGACATGAGCAAAGCATTTGACTTCGTTAAACATAATGTACTATTAGAAAAATGTGAGAGATACGGCATAAGAGGAAAAACGTTAAACTGGCTAAAAGATTACCTATCTAATAGACAACAACAGGTTGAAATCTTAGGCGTGAACAAAGACAGAGAAGTGATGAAGTATAAATCTCAGTACAGGACTAATACGTACGGTGTGCCTCAAGGTAGTATTCTGGGGCCATTGCTTTTTCTTCTATACATAAATGATTTGCCAACAGTAACGAAGAATAAGTGCGTGCTATTTGTAGACGACATTTCATTGATAATAAATAATGAAAATAAAAATGAAAATTTAGAGAGTAAAATTAATGCGGCCGTAGAAGCTATAATAGAATGGCTTGAACAAAATAATTTATGTGTGAATGTGACCAAAACCAAATATATTAATTTTTCTAATTATAAAATGACAAATGACGCAATGAAAATTATTGGATGTGATAATGAAATTGAAGAAGTTGAACATACGAAGTTTTTAGGCATAGTAATTGATAAATATTGTAACTGGAAAAAACATATTGAAAATTTATGTAATAGGCTCAAAAGTTTTGCATTTGCATTAAGAAATCTCAGGAAGACTGTTGGAAGTAATGCCGCGCTTTTGGCTTATCATGGATATGTCTCATCTGTGCTAAGATACGGCTTAATTATATGGGGTAATTCCACTGATAGCAACAAGGCATTCATCGTGCAAAAAAAATGTTTAAGAGCTGTGTTTGGTGTAGAACCATTAGAATCGTGTAGACCTATATTTAAAAAGCATAAATTATTAACATTAGTGTGCTTGTATATTCTGGAAATAGGATTATTTGTTAAAAAAAATCCTCACCTATTTAGTAAAGCCGATAGCGTCAATGTTTATAAGGTGGGCAAAATGTCAAGAGATCCAACGAAATTAGCAATGCCAAGATGTAGAACAGCGTACTGCCATAAAAACACTGGTAGAATGGCAATAGAGATTTTTAATAAGATACCGAAGGTTATTAGAGAACTGCGAACAAACTTATTTCAAAAGCAACTCAGAGCATGGCTTATAGAAAATTGTTTTTATACTGTTAAGGAATATATGAATTATAAGAAAAATGGAAAAGTGGCATGACATGAGAATTTTGAAAATTATATTTAAGAAAGCATAATTATTGTGGTCATATAATGTTTGTAATTTAATGACTAAGTACTATTATTTGACATTAGTAATCTAATTTAATTGTTATTATTTTGAAATTTAATTATTATTTTTATTTGACATTTGTAATTTAATATTGGGACATTTATTCAAATCGTACTTTCTTTTTTTCTTTATGTACATAGCAATTTAATAATTTTGTTGAATTTTTTTTTGTTATAGTATTTTAAATCATTGCTTTTGTTACAAAATTTGCATGCCTAATTTAGGAGGCGGAATATGAAGTTCAAATGTTTACCTATGCCTTCTCAACATCTGTAAAATACCATATTTCAGGCAAATAAATGAATCTGAATCTGAAAGATGTACCTATACATCTATTTCAACACAAATAAGTAGTCTGTTCGGAAGTAGGGCATTATATCCAAAATAAGAACTTTTCACCAAATAAATTTATGTCTGATTTTTCCGCTAATTCCGAAACGGCTAGATTGATTTTAACTGAACGTTCACTGGCAAAAAGGTAGATCATAAGGTGTTGGTAATTCTTATTTAACATACAAAAGAATAAGGGTTCTTCGAAACGAAAAAACGTCTTGTTTCTTTAGGCGACACATTTTGTTTGAACTACTGTCAAAAATTAAATGCTTATTTCCAGAAATCTAACTGGAAAGGATCCTCCGACCAGAAGGGTGTTGTCGGGAACTTGTATACGTTCAAATCGAACGGATAACCTTAATATCACGATGTCGGATAAGTCATTAGTTCGTATGTGGTGAGATAGATGTCACTACAAAAGAAGCGAAATGCTATTTCTTTGACATTAGTACTAACATTCTATTAACAGCCCAATTTGGATTTTTTCTACTGTTATTTTTGTGTCTATTTCGTCAGAGTCCAAAATATAATGAAAGGTAGACCAAAAATATATGTAATTGGACTAATTCGATTTTTTCCTCTCATTCTGTCCAAAACGACACAGTAACTGATAGAAATTCATCAGTAAGAATAAACTCTTCTAAAAGTCAAATGTCTTACAAACTAACCCAGTTTTACAGATTGCTAGACAGAGACAGCGCTACTGACATGTGACGTCACAACACACAAGTAAAGTTAGCGGCACAGATCTTGAGCGCTGGATGTAGTGGTGGGGGTAAGTTCACGCATATGCATTTACCACTAAAATTTAACACTGCTCAACTCAATGTCAGCGCTCAAGATCCGTGCCGCTAACTTCACCATGGTAACACTTTGTTGGTGGTGGTTTGTGATTGGTCAACGTATTTATTCGGCAGTACAACGCTACGCGACGTGCCGGTGCAGTGGCGTGTGGGCACTAAGGACCTGGTGCCGCGCGACGTGGACCAGGCCAGCGGCGGCCGCGTGCATCTCAACTGCAGGGACCATCTCGTGTTCACCGCTATACTCTACAGCGATGACAACTTGTACAGGTACAGTACATATAACATGGGGATTGTGGAGTGATGGCCGTGATTCACTAAACCTATAGTTCTAACCTAAAAACCGAGGTTTTGAGAAGAGCCCAAGAATGTATGGTTATTTAATTTAATCAGAAAAATATATATATTGTATTAAATGTAAATAGGTATATAAGCCGTAAATATCCAAAGCCGTAATAATCCAAAGTGCCGATTATTATAAAATATCGCTATCGATATTGATAAATAAAAAAAAATAGGCACATCCATGCAGTTATGGTGATGGATTATACTTTTGAAGGACCTCAACAAGAGTTTGTCGAGCTGTGATGTTTTTTTTTTGCAATAAATGCAACAAAATAGTGGGAGATACGATTCGACACGTCTTGTAACTTTGACTTCATTTGAAAAGAAAAAGTAAAATCGAGTATGCATGTTATCGAGGATGTAATCCGTGTTAATGTAATCTTTAGCTATTTGTATTATTCACTTTGGTATGAGAATACAGTTGCTGGCAGAGAGACAACCTGGCGGGCACAGTGAAGCTGGTGGTGTCCCGCGGCTCGGCGCTGTGCGGGCTGCAGGCGCGACTGAGTCTACTGTTTTACCTGTACCACACATTTATTTACTGACTAGCGGTACCTGAGTATGTACCCAAAGAACGCCCTATCTCAGCACGTGTTTTGTTCCGGTCTCGCAAATGTTAGCTCCAATTCGAACTCGTTTATAAAGTTAGTTAACATGACATAATCGGCCTGGATCTTTCTTTTCTATGGAAATTAAATTATGCGTGAACTAGATTGGTGTTTACTTTCTTAAATAAATTGTAGTAAAATCTTTTACGATAATTTAACGGGAAGAGTTTTGATATTTTTGTTTTTAAACTTAAATCATATGAATGTGGAGTAAATTACATTGTTCAGTAGAGTATATGACATATGCATACTTTTGTAAACATTTATTTATTTCTTATGGCACTTCAACGACTTATTCACTAAAAATGTACATAAACACACATTGCAACAGTTATAAGTATAGTGAATTCGTCACTTACAGAAATGCACAGATGACGTTAAATATGGAAAACATGGTTTTCACAATTAGTTATTTTATATATTTATAATGAACAACGATAAGGATTATAGCCTTTTTATAAGAAAATGGGCGTCCCTTCATTAGTCTTTAAAACTATTACAAATCCGTCCAAATACTTATTTTTAAAAAGACCGTAAGGAACAAACATAATAAATATTCCATGTCTCTTCATTAATAGCTAAATAAATAAAAGTAAGGCAATAAGACTTACGGCGTCGGGCTGGTCGAGCGGCGCCCGTGGCGCGAGCAGCGCGGGCGGCGGGATCATGTCGTGCGCCAGCAGCGCGGGCGGCGCCGTGCCGCGCCGCGCGCGCCGCACCAGCCACATGGCCAGCGCGAACTGCGCGCACGACAGCTTGCCCACGCCCTCCATGTCGCACAGCGCCCTGCCAGGACCAGCGTTATACGAGCTCTGTCAGACATCACTATTGTCATCGCAACACACATTTTTCCTCCAAAAAGGATGACAACATGATGACTACAGTTAAATTAAAGTAACGGATGCCTCAAATTTGTTTAACGTCAAAGTTTTTGGACGTAATAAGCAACAAAGAAATGGACGAAGATAACTTTCAATCTGTCGTATCAACTCTTCAAAAAATATAGAAATAACTCACCATATATGCGCCAGGGTCTGCTGCGGCAAGCCAGAATCCAGAAACATGTGTTTAATCTCCATCCCGGACACGAACCCGTCCCTGTCCGTGTCCGCCGCCGCGAACTGCGCGTCGAACACCGCCTTCTCCTCGTCCGTCACCACCCACGAGCTGCCCGACACGCTGCCCATCACCGACGAGCTCAGGCCCGCGCCCGACATGCCCAGTGGAGGGGCGCTCTGTGTGGGGGGCTGGGGAGGGGGGGGGGGGGGTTGGGCAGCATCAGAAACAGTAGGCTTTTCACTGACAACAGCTATCTAATAAAATCATCTTTTGTTGTGATAAAACAAGTTTGCTGGATATTGTTTTCTTTAAAATCCTGCTCCTGCAAGTAAAATGAACATTCACGCACACACCTACGCTACGTTAAAACCATGCTCATCGTTCCTAATACGGCAGTGACATTAAGTGCAAGAGTCGCCTTGATGTGATTTATATATTATCTCCATTTGATTAAACTTCAATAAAATATTTTTTTACTTCGAGATAGTTGTTTTCTTTTTAAATGTATTTAATACAGTTGAGGTACAATACTACTCTACATTACCTATCTTGCTCGTACTGATTTGTAGATGAAATGTTATTCCCCAAGTTCAACAAAAGGCAACCCTTCAAAATGCATATAAATAAAAAGGTGGCTTCACTTCTGATGTTAGTGGTGCATTATCTTCCTTTTTTTATTGGTCTGAGTTTCTCTTTACAAAATTCCACACATTTCATCCTATTAAATTTAAATCCGGATACTAGACTGGTGAAAGAGATGCCATTATACCGACATTTCACGTTTGACGTAATTGTTCATTATACTGCATATTATTATAGTTACAGTAATACTCACACTAGACAGGTCGAGCAGCCCCTCCAACAGCGAGGCGTTGCTCTGCGGCTGCGGCGGGGGCCCGGGGCGCGGGGGCGGGGGGCGCGCCTGCGGGGAGGGCGGGCGCGAGGGGGGGCGCGAGGCGGGGCGCGAGGGGGGGGCGCGAGGGGGGCCGCGCCGGCCGCGCTGCGCCGCGCAGCTCGGGCGGCAGGCTCGTGGGCACCGCGTGCTTCTCCAGCGCCTTGTACACCAGGTGCATCGCCTGGCGGGGGCACGCACACAACTACAGGTCACGGCTCATTGCAGCCAGCCGGCACAACGCTGTAGCGTCACCGGATCGGTGGAGCACTGGGTGACAACTCGCTGCTCGCATGCATGCCTTGCGTTGACTGTACATTGCCCGCGCATTGACAGGTCGACTACGTGATGTTTACTGGGGATAACGCGACGTCCACCAGTAGACCACCTGTCGACAACAAGTGGACGCCGTGCGACGAGGCGGTGCGAGATGGATGTCGGATGGCTCTAATAAGCTGTGACCTTAAGAATCCGTACACGAAATTTTACCGATTTTGCTGATTTACGTGATCTTACAGTCGTGATTTTACAGTTAAAATACTGTGTTTCTATAATTTTTAATGCACAGTATGAAAGATCATTTCAATTATGATCTTTTACGTGAGCTACTTTTTTATTTTTATTATTTAATTTTGATTAATCGACCTCAAACCGGCTAACGTGAAGTGAAATTTAGCTGTAAGTGGTTTAGAATATGACATATTAACGAATTGTTTTGACGGTGAAACGGTATGGAAAAAATACAATGTATTGTTGTGAAAGTCATCTATAAGATGTATGGATCACTTTTTACCACTTTCATATAAAAATGTTGAGTAAAAAAATGTTGAACTTAGTGCAATTTTAGAGAAAATGGGTAACGAATTGCTTATGATTTCGGTTACTTAGAACTCTCGTTCATAAAATTAAAAAAAACATAAATAAACTTCAAAGAAAAAGCAATCCATTTCCCGAAAAAAAAATGCAAAAAAATAAATAAATTTGGCAATTAAAAATCTTTTAAAACAACCTAAATCTCGCGTTATAATACTCGACGCAAGTCTGGACTCAGCAGTCCGCGCCGAGCGCTTCCAGTGAGTGGACGTATCGCTCTGCGCTCCGAAAATCGCACCGGGTGAATACGAAACACGACGCGCCGGTGCCGCTGGCTACAGACGAATATAGCGCGACGTGAGTTTTCGATACTTTGGTAAGTTATTATTTTTTAATATTTTGTGTTGATTTAAACATGCGTTTGAAATACAATAAGTGATAGTGTAGATAAGTGTTTTGTTATTATAATTTTGAGTACCTTATTTCGTTTCATGTATTTTAATATAAGTAGGTACCTACAAAACGTACGTATTATTTGTCAATAATAATACTATAAATGCCACCGTATTTCTGTTTGTGTGTTACGTTTCCACGCAAGGGGGCGTTCATAAAATACGTGAGATGTTAAAGGGGGGGTCGAGTCAAATCTCATCTGATCTTACGTTGGAGAGAGGGGGAGTATCGCCGATACTCCCTCTCTCTCCAACGTAAGATTAAAATATCACGCAATTTTTTTTCTGATATAACAAAAAAAAAAATACGTTTTTGGTCCATTTAATCCAGAATGTACAGTCAGCATCAAAAGTTGATGACCACATTTAGATTTTCACGCTTGCTATTAATTGAAGGTGGACATTTTTGGGTTTTTCGTCATTGGTGTCGTTTTCATGGATTTCGGGGTCGCTGATTATGAAAATGAGGTCTAAATGAAAATCGAAGATGGCGCCGAGTAACATTTGTGGTTTATTCATCATGGGTGTCGTTACCGTGGTTCGTGGGGTCGCTGATTACGAAAATGAGCTCAAAATGAAAATCCAAGATGGCGCCGAGGGCAATTTTTAGTTTTTCCGTCATGGGTGTCGTTTTCATGGTTTCAGGGGTCGCCGATTACGAAAATTAGGTTAAAATGCAACTCATAGATGGCGCCGACGAAAATTTTTGGTATTTACGTCATGGGTGTCGTTTTCGTAGTTTCCGGTATCGCTGATTACGAAAATGAGCTTATAATGAGAATTCAAGATGGCGCCGAGGCAAATTTTTAGTTTTTCCGTCACGGGTATCGTTTTCATGGTTTTCGGGGTCGCTGATTACAAAAATGAGGTCAAAATGAAAATTCAAGATTTAATCTGAAGCCTAAAAATCGTAATACAATTATGATCATTCACTATTTCGTTCGAAAGAAAAATAATTTCATTCATACTTTGACGTTATAAATCTACTGACTGTCAAACCACCATATTTGTTTTATACCAAATCATATGGACATGTTCGTTCCAATAATCTCTCTTGAGACCGCGCATGGTTCTCCGTGAACTGAATTAGAGTAGATATTCTTTTTTTAATCACAGCAATCACAGCAGTTACGATTTAAGTATTCTATTGTTAAATTTTTATTACACTTATAATTAACCTCTCAGCAATATTGATTACTAGTCTTAACTAGTCGTAAATAAAAGCACGAAGCAATTTGTTTTTCTTTTTACAATAACAATCCAATGCTTTTACGTAAGAAACACACATTTTGAAAAATCTCACGTGCGATTGGGGGATGGGGGTGGGGGTTGAATAAAATCATATGACATCTCACCAGGGGGGAGGGAGGGACAGAAAATTTAAATAAACACCTCACGTAATTAATGGACGCCCCCCAACAAGTGTTATCATTTATTAGTAGGATATTTTTTAAACTATTATGCTTACTAATCCTATCTGAAAATGTATTGTGCAATTGGCATGTGCGGTTTGTCGGACTGAAAGAGATCTCTCTATACAGGGTGTTTTTGAAATCGTGGGCATCATTTTCACAGGTTGTTTTACCCATGAATATGATCAACTTTCATTATGGGACCAACTCGGAAATTGAGAAAAAAAAATATCAGCTGTTTCATACATTTTAGTCGATTAGGTATTAAGCTGTTGTATGCAAAAGCTAATTTTTTTTCGCAATTTCCGCGTTGGTCCCATAATGAAAGTTGATCATATTCATGGGTAAAACAACCTGTGAAAATGTTGCCCACGATTTCAAAAACACCCTGTAGAATTAAACTCGCCGTTGCAAACATGTTTTTGTAACATTTTTATGATTGTCTAAAATTAAGAATTTCATATTTACAGATTCAAGTATGGGCGGAAAAAGCAAGAATTTTAGATATTTGTTTGTTTGCTGTGTGGACGGGCCCAGACTTTCCATTGAAAACTGCAATTATCAAGAGGGACGACAATTTCTGGGAAACCAAAATAAAAAATCGGCTTGTTGATTTTTACTACAAGTGCATGCTTTCAGAAATTATCGACCGTTGAAAATGCCGTTCTATGGATCTCAAAACTTGTACATTTTAATAAATAAATGCTTAATTTTATACTACCAGACTTTTTATTTTAATTAACAAAACTACGAGACTAAAAGACATGTAAAAAATATCAAAGGATCAAAAACGTTTAATCGCCGTACTGGCCAGCAACGACTCTGGCTTCACGCACACATGCGACCGAGCGCTCCCGCATGTGTGCGTGAGCGAGTCAAATACCTAATTCAGTCCGTTTGGATTTCGTATACGGCGTCTTAACACACACTCAAAAGGAAGACAAAGAAGGCTCCTAAAATATACCGAAAATTATGAAATACGTACACAACTGCTACTGTCTAAAGCAAAACTCAACTGAACAAGTCACGCGTAAATTTTGGACTTTTGCCCAGAATACAAAAAAGTGCGTGACATCTTAGGCTAATAACCTTTGTCTAATCATGAAAGAACGTTGTCAATAACTCATTTGTCGACAGTTTGTAGAACCCAACTTCCTGCTAATGTAAATACACTGAAAGTTTGTTCGTTCCAATTTTAATCATTATCTCATTAGAAACTTGAAGAGCTTGATTTTTTTTTACTATTTATGTAAAGCATACATCGTGGAACAGTGTATATAAACAACAACTAAGCATGTGTGCAAGAATCGTGGCGCTATGTAATTTCGGTTTAACCACATGGAAAACAGACAGGAATTTATGTATGTATGTGTGTAGAGGATCAGTACTGACCACCATGAACTCGTGTCTGTCGAGCATGCCGTCCTTGTCCTGGTCGGCGAGGTCCCAAATCTTGCCCAGCGTCTCGATGGGCAGCTTAGACTCCATCAGCATGCCTTTCACCTGAAACACCAATATCACCACATTTCCTTCACCGTTTTTGAAACTGCACATGAATTCTAAAATTTATAGGCCTGCCTTGGGTTTCTGGGACTTAACAGTCACACCGCTAAGCTATCACTGTTTATTTTTAACGTAGATATAGTGCGTATACATAAGACTTGCTAAATAATAACAGCCTCAAGTGTCGATCGAAGGTTAAGCTACGCTTGAACAGATTGGTCTGTAGATGGGTGGCCATTAATTACATATCAAGATTCCTCCACGCCTCGGAAGGCACGTAAAGCCGTTGGTCCTGGCTGTCATTTGTAGATCTACGACAGTCGTTCGTTACAGATAGTCAGAAGCCTGAAAATCTGACAACAAGTTTAATCAAGGGGTGTCAGGCAGTCGCTTCACGTAAACACTGGTGTTCAGCTGCATCCGGTTAAACTGGAAGCCGAACATATATGGGAAAAGGCTAGGATGCCGAGTGACCGTCAGGATGGCTGGACCAAACGGGATATGTCCTTGAGACCAAGTGCACTATTACTAGTAAATAGTACCAATTTGCTACTATTTACTATCTATAGTAAAATATTTGCTACCTTTGCGTAAAGAAATATATCAAAAAAATAAAGTGGCCAGCCATTCTGACGTCAGGATGGCTGGTCACTTCCAAGTTCTCATAGTTTTAGAGTTGTATAAACCACGTTGTTAAAGCTATTATTTACTCCTATTTGCTACCTTAACGTATATTTTTTACACAAATTTAAGAAGCTTTAGGTCACCTTGTTTCCCCCGATGAGGCCGTTGTTGGGCTGCAGCGAGTCGAAGAGCTGGCTGTACTTGTCGCGCTCGGCCGGCTTCATGCTCCAGTCGCTCAGCGGCGGCGCGGGCGACGGCGCGGCTGGCCGGCCCGGCGGCCCCGCGCTCGGCGGCGGGACCTTGGGCAGCTCGCCCTATCGACCAGACCATGAGTTACAAACCAGGCAGGCTACAGAACGTCTATGGTAATTATTGGACATTTTTAAAGTGTCTTAACCGATCGTCAATGTAACTATTTGACCTTGAAAGATTTTATTTAATTTCCTATGTTATTTCATATGTGTGAGTCTAATCTCGCAACTAAAGTGTAATGCAGTTTTCTCGCTAGTGATGTAGCAGAAATTTTGCATACACATTTGGTTGGGTAACAATGCATGCTCAAGCTTCTTCCAAAATCCATTCTAAGGTTGCCTACAAGAGATAGATAGCAAGCAATAAGGCCGCCCATTATTACATCCTAGGAGGTAGCTCTTTTGGTTTTTAATGGTGTACAATAAAGAGAATTACTTATATTTTATTCCTGTCTTCTGTAATATTAAAAAAGCGATTAACACATTATTTTTAATCTGAGTATTCGTATTCATCCTATATTAGCGAAAGTGCCGAATCTAAGCACTTGCAATTAGACAAATGCGAAATTCAATCTAGTTTTTTATGATGATTTTTGGTCACGCAAGAGTTTTATAGTACTAAAAGCGTGATATCTTTGCTCCTATATCACGCGTGTTTAATATTTTTGTGCATTTGCGTGTCTTAATTACTATTCGTGTATTCGGATGATTTTTTGTGGAAACTCATTTGAAAATGCATACATTATGCTATGCCAAATATTTAATCTGATTTGCTCTAAGTGAATTGCTGTAATATTATTAGAAATGAAAACTTGAAAGTGAAGATAAAGTGATATCACAACGATTATCAATGATGCTCAACTTCACCTTTAAAAAAGTAAAAGCTTTTTTTTTTTAATAATTATGTACGCTATAAATTAAATTGATTACCACTAATTAAAGTTTATAGGGGTAAATAGTCTAATGATAACAAAAACTTACAACTTTAGGTGGCGGCGCCTCGGAGTGTATGTTGCTCATGTTGATGTCTTTGCCGGCCTGCGCCAGCGCAACCAGCTTCAGTGCCACGAACAGCCCCGACTGCACACAAAACACAACAAATTTAATCAGACGTTAGTTTAGAACACTTAGTTGTGAACACGACTCCACTATCACACAAGTTATATGACATACATAATTTCACGCTTACATTTCCCAAAAGTTTAGGCAGTGTAGTATGTATATTACGCTACTTAGTTATGTTGTAAAACTGCGACTGAGAGACCTCTAAAGAGGTTGCGTTTTAAAATTAGTCAAAGAATAGGGTTACAAAAAGGTCAATTATTTTTTATGGATGTCGCAGTCTTTACATATACTTACCAGATTGAGTCACAAATGCACTTCAGTCAGTCATTTTTTTTTTGCATAAAACATTGTGTACATAGATTATTACACAGAAACTACTCCTACTACATATAAATAAACGCTGATATTTTAACTTAATAATGACAAAAGTGGAACTTGAATAGGAAATCTTCAGAATTACTAGAATAGTTACAAAAACGCACAAGGAAAAGATTCTATATTAAAAACGGGAAAAAACTTCGCTATCGTCGGTCTTATGTACTGAATTAAGTTGTTAATAAGGAGATTCAATTTAAAAAATAATATTATGATAGAGGTAAATGAGAACATAGGCGTCACTACTGCAAATAGTCCAATGCAACGATTTTATCCTCTTGATGTAATATCCTATTTATGGTAGAACTATAAGTACAGGCCATCTCTCATACTTTTGATGTGCCTGACGGGGTCTATGGTGGTCGGTTCTATAAAACCTACCACAATATTTAAAGAGTGGTTAAATAGAACCATTAGATTTCTTTAAATACATCAACAGGCTGAAGCTTTACACATAATCGAAGACAGACTGAAACAACAAGTATTAAATCCCCTAACTTAACGTTCAAGACAACATCTATACTAATATTATAAAGAGGTAAAATTTGTAAGTTTGTAAGTTTGTATGTAGGGGGTAATCTTCGGAACTAATGATCCTATTTTAAAAATTATTGTACTGGTTGAAAGCTACACTATTCCCGGTGGACATAGGCCACTTTTTTATCCCTGTATTCCCACGGGAACGGAACCGGGTGAAACTGCGTGACGTCTGCTAGTTGTATATATAAAGGGGCAGAACCCAGACACGTAAGCAAACTTAATAATACAACAGTTCAATTACTACCACAGAAATCACAATTAATTACTTAAAGACATACACACACCTTTACAAGCGATCTTATTCACACTTCACTTATGTAAGTAACATTCTTCACAATTAAGGAAACTGTAGAATATTGGCTGCGGAGCGTCAGTACCTACATGGCACATTGGCACACATCGCGCCGCATACACACGAGCGGACAGATAACACATTATCGTTACAATTGTAATTAAATACATCCTCCGCAATGCTTCGTCAATGTTTGATCATCATTGAGGCTCTAATTTTACTTTTAAGATAAGATTTTTTTTATCTAGTTGCCTTTTTTATGGAAATGTAGGAAATTTTTGCAGTAGGTATTTTTTCTGATGGTCATAATACATTCAGCTTGAACATATTTCTGCTATTTGTCTGAAACAAATAGAGTGCAGATGGTATTGTGACAACATGACTGATATGAAAATTGTACTAAGTTTTGAATATTTTTTGCTTTTGGTTTTACCTAACTGGGTTACAGCAGCCCTCCTTTTTTATTAAACACATTTTATAACCGTTCTGCTATTAGGACTACCAAAATACTATACACTACAGTAAAGGTATAAAATAAAAAGGTCCATTATAAAAATATAAAACTTTTTCTATTGTTTGTTGATTAATATATCGATCTAATTAGCTGTTGACCGTATTACAAATACATGACATATGGCTGGCAGCTCTCGCGCTATGCGCTATTAACGAAGTAAGAAACATAGCGATGCCTATATAGCTCTTTAGTTATTATTAGTCGTTAGTCATTAGTCATTTATTCATTAACAATAAATTGTATCTGAATTTACAAACACATTAAATAAACAACATGCAAATACACAAAAAATTCACATAACATTTGATTTACTTTAAAGGTCACTAATGGTATATAAACACTTGTTTAACAGAAATCTTTTCAGCTGTTTTTTAAAGGATCTGGAGTATATAGCGCTTTTTAAATCTAAAGGCAATTTGTTAAACAATATAACCGATTGGTATCTGGGACAGTGCTTCACAATATTTAAATTAGGCTGTATTTTATAAAGTTTAATATCTTGCCTACGCGTGGCTTCTCTAATCTCTCGTACTTCCGCAGTCTCATATTCGTGTATATATTTGGCCATATTGATTAGAAGCACAAATACATAAATACTCGGTACTGTAAGTATATCTAATTTAGTAAAGTATTCACGGCAACTCTCTCTCTGTGATACACGAACTAAAGTGCGAATTGTACGTTTTTGTAAAACAAAAGCTCTATTGACGTTATAAGCATAACTATTTCCCCAAAACATTATACTATATCAAATTTTTGATTCTACCAATGCAAAATATACCATTTTTAATTGTTCAATACTAATTTCTGATCTTAGAGCTCTCAACACATAACAGGCGGAAGATATTGACTTGTTTATCGCATCTAGTTCAATTTTCCAATTTAGGTGTTCGTCTATGTGGATTCCTAAAAATGTAACTTCCTTACCGAGAAAAATTTTTTCGTCATTCAAAACAACATCTAAGTTGTCCTTATTTCGGGCTTAGTTCTTAGTTTAGCTCGTCCTTAGTTGTCCTTATTTATTATTAGTAACCTTAAGTGGTGTACAATAAAGGGTTTACTTTTATAGTCCATCCAATTTTTATAAATCGTAATCATTGCTCAGAACAAACCTTCAAGGTTATCGAGTAATACATTAACAGATTTCTTAAAATCAATATCTGAAGGTCAGCCGCAGAAGAAATCGCAATTTACAGTCTTACAAAATTGTGCTGTTTGACGCGACACTAAATAATAATATAGTCACAACACAGACTACTCAAATGACAGTCACAACGTAATCAAGTTTCTTTTTCACACCATACTGTGACAAGACTTTTCATAACTAAAAGTTGGACATAACACAGGGTTAGGGCTTGCAATCCGGATATCCGGATATCCGTATTATCCGGATATCCGCCGATTTTAAAATCCGGATTTTACTTGCATGACAATCCGGTTTTTTCGGATATTACGGATAGTTCTATTTCACTTTGAAATATTAAATAAAAAGCTGTCATCTGTAATGAGCATTACTGTTATTACGTTATTTATTATTTCAATATAGTTAATCACTCTCGCTTTTGTTTTTTTACTTCCCAAATCATACATAAATACACAAACGCACGCCTTTTTTCATGAGGGTAGGTTGAAATGAGAAAGTACAGAGTGCCATGTGCTACGATTCTGACATAATTCTTTTGCTTCGTTTACATTCATACATGCTGTCATACTGAGTCTGTAATATTGAGTCAATTTAGT
This sequence comes from Euplexia lucipara, assembly GCA_921972225.1. Classification (NCBI taxonomy): domain Eukaryota; kingdom Metazoa; phylum Arthropoda; class Insecta; order Lepidoptera; family Noctuidae; genus Euplexia; species Euplexia lucipara. Next base: position 21,047,991 of record OV179159.1, read on the forward strand.
GGCAGAGATTATAATTAATTCCAACATTCTATATACATAGCCAAAATACAGGCTTTGCTTAGCTCTGCTTGGCTACAGATGGACACTCCACACCAATTAGACCGACCTAACTTAGCTTGTACAAATATTATGCCTGAGTTTTCTTTTAACAAACATTATTATTAAAATTAATGACCACTGGCCAACTTTATCAATCAATCAATTCATTTATTAAATCAAACAAATGACACACATCCATACTGCACGCATTTTCAAGATTGTGTTGTATTTTACGGCACGCACGGTAAAAGAAGACTGGACCAGAGTTTCAAAATCAATCGCTATAGTGGCATTTACAAAACCTCTCACATTTTTATTAAGAACAAAAAAACTTCCAACGAATCTGTGAGACTAGCGATTATTAAAATTATATCCACGTTTAACACACAACAACCAAATCAAACAGTCATAACTTCTACGGACAATACACGATATAAAGAAGGTTGCTCTTCTTCAACTGAAAACGTATCAATCAAAACATGTTCAAGTTTCTTCATGACACACATGATATATCTGAGATCATCAAAAAACTTGAATCTTTAGGCCCATGCATACCACTAATTTCTACGGAAAATTGTTCTCAGTGGAGGCTATACGGTTATGGAATGCTTTGCCTGTGTGAGGGAGACAAGATCAAACATTAGCATCATTTAAAAATATATTATTATCATTCTTCTTTCTTTCTTTCAACACCAGGGGCGCGTTGCCGACCCTTGAAAAACCTATCTACTCCCCTTTTGAAGAACCCCATACTGTAGCCCTCTGAGAAAACCTCGGCAGGGAGCTCATTCCACAATCCAAGTGTACGCAACAGCTGTAATAGATGGTTAACAACTAAATAAGCAACGCATAGCCAATTACAGGTAGAAACAAAGTATGTTACAGAAATCTTAGGATTACTAACAAGCACGGTAATAACAGAAAAAAAATACAAAAAGCACTCACATTATAATGTTTTATACAGGTCGATTGGATTGCGATGTTATGATTTGTAACAAATGTAAGATCTCATGTTTAATTAGAATTGTTAGTATGAGAAAAGTACATTCGATTGTATAGTGCGATATCGGTGTTTTAAAGCAAAATTTTAGAAAGTTAACAATTTTGTAATTGTTACTTGAAATATTGGTATAGTTTAATATTTCTTGTCATTTTGCCTGAGAGACTAATTAGAACGTGTTACAAAAGCTTATTAATTTAATTTATAATAAAAACAAAAAAAATATCCGTATTATCCGAAATATCCGGATAATCCGGATAGCAATTTTTTAAAATCCGTATTATCCGGATAGTAAAAACGAACGGATATTGCAAGCCCTACACAGGGTGTGTCCCCAAACACTCGTCCCACATTTCGTTACAAAGAATCCCGCCGGAGGGCATATCCTTGAAAGAGGACAGTCTCCGCAAAGGAGGACGGATGGTAACTCTAGATAAGGGTACATGGAGGATAAAAGCGTTTCGCGGGCCTAGTCGAGTCAAGTTATAAGATTTTTACGAAAGCACTTCGGAGATGACCCTTGTGCGGTGTCCTTTTTGTTTAAAAACAAAGAGAATTATGTTATAACTAATGCTCTTGTTTCCAGTTTGAACTGGCGACCTTTCGATCGACATTAGTCGTTGGGATACCTTTGACCTTCGCTTACTGAGGTGACTTTCGCGATACCGTGCGTGACTGGGTTAGTTTTCGTATTTTTAAAGTTTTTCTGAAGAGAATTAGAACTGTAAAGTTTTACTATTGTTACTGAAATATGTATAGATCGCTTGCTCGCTATAAATGACTTCCCAACTGTTACCAATAATCCTATGACTCTTTTTGCTGACGATAGTACTATTCTCTTTGACGCATATAGTAAAAATGACATTAATGACAAAATCAATTTGACTTTAAAAAATGTTATTGACTGGCTAATAAAAAATAATCTAAAAATTAATATCAGTAAAACGAAAGCTATTAACTTTAACCAAAGACTTCCACTAGTAAATTTAAATATACATCATGATAATCAAACAATAGAAGTAGTAGAATCAACTAAATTTCTAGGATTATATTTGGACAACAAAATGACTTGGAAACAGCAAATAGAGTTTATATGTAATAAATTAAATAGATATTCCTTTGCGCTACGTAATCTCAGTAAAATCGTTGATATACCAACCGTGTTGACAGCTTACCATGGTTATGTATCGTCTACTCTTAGATATGGAGTAATTTTTTGGGGTAACTCCACTGAATTGGAACGTGCGTTCAGAGCGCAAAAGAGATGCATTAGGGCTGTCTGCAACTTAAATCAAACTGATTCATGCAAAACTTATTTTATAAAACTCAAAATACTTACTCTGCCCTGTATCTATATATATATGAGACTGCAGCATTTATTAAATCACACCCAGAATTATTTGAATACCGTACAAGGAGCCGTCATGCAGATCAGTTGCGCACTCTACCTTCCAAAACAGCGCTCTTACACAAAAGTTTTGTTTGTATGGGACCAAAAATTTATAACAAAATACCCCTAGACATCCGCAATATCAATCAGGTTACGCTATTCAAGAAGAAATTACAGTGTTTTCTTATAAATAAAGCATATTATACTCTAAATGAATATATGTGTGAATAAATAAAGTAATTTAAACATAATGAAATGAAATTCAATGAAGAACTTATAATTTAATTTATTTTAATATTATTATTCCAATAAAATTCAATTGATTGTTTTGTTTGAATTGATTATCTACGATGTGTAATAAACCAAATTTTGCATGCTTATATATAGGCTGAGTATGGTGAAACCACAAAAAAATGTAACATCTTTTGTAAAACCCGCGAATAAAATGATTTGATTTGATTTGATTTGATTTGCAGTTCATTTCTGCAGAGTCTTTACCCGAAGTGAACTAGCGGCGATTATCGTGGAATATGATGAAATACTTTATTTAGTATCGTTGGTCGTATTAATCGTATAAAATCCTATATTTCCTTTAGGAACTGCTTTATAGGCCTTAAGTCTTATGTCGTTTAAACAAAAGATCTAAAGAAAATAAAGGACTTATTACAATTTTACAAGGACAAAGAAATTAGGTACTTGCCTCGTTTATTTTATAGGAACAAAATTGACGTATACAAAGATGACGCATTACTCTTTTTCAACTCTTTTTGCCCTTGGAACGGCTACTGCTAAAAGATTTTATCATCCAGAAACCAACATGACCTTTGCTCTGATTTCTCCTTTAGAAGGAAAAGCTTTGATTTTGATTTTAGTATGATACGTCCTTTGGGTTCCATAATATACCTTATTTGCAAGTATAAAAAGAAACTCCTTGATCAGTTTGTGGAGCCCTGGACTAATACTGCTAAATTATTTACCAGCTTAATGCCATTTATAAGACTTTTTTTTATTTTGATTCGCAATATTGTAATGTAAAGACCTAGTTTTTCCTAAATGGGGGTTGAGGGTCTTTTATAGCCAGGTGGCACAGGGCTGCAGCCCAATACAGATCCACTCCTGTTCACCATCGTTTTAATTATCTTTTACCATTCTTCAGCCATGAAATTGTTACAGTTAAAAACCTTCATCACAATTAGAGTATGTCCCACAAATTCAGACACATATTCACTGTTATGTCGTTGTTTTATGTAATTCCCAGCACGATACTAATCACATACGACCTGTCCTGGGCCCCAGAGGGTTGTTAAGTGCAATTTTATGTTCTCCGTATCTACCAGCCCCTTGGGAATAAAAGTCTGGATGAAGAATGAATACGAAAGAGTTTGGTTACTGACATAGGTCGTTAACTTAAATGTTCATTGAAAGTGGGTCTCGGTAAGTATTATAGTTACTTGAGAAATTCGCGAGGACAAGGGCGTAAAAACATTGGGCGTACAAACGTTTGTGTCGACAAATTTCGACATTAACGTCTACGAAACATCTATACTAATATTATAAAGAGGAAAAGTTTGATTGTTTGTTTGTTTGCATTGAATAGGCTCCGAAACTACTGGACCAATTTAAAAAATTCCTTCACCGTTGGAAAGCTACGCTATCCCCGGGTGACATAGGCTACTTTTTATCCCCGTATTCCCACGGGAACGGGAACTACGCGGGTGAAACCGCGTGACGTCTGCTAGTCGTTTTATAAATACATATAGGTAATGCCCAGCATTGGTATGGAATGACAATTCGCCTTTAATTCACCTACATTGTTACGAGGTGACTTTTACTCGATCGTATCGGAGTACTACTCACCAATAAGCCGTTTTGTCAATGCGACGTTTTGAGATTATTTATTACAAGGGGTGACATTCGGGTGTGCACCTAATTACGTTAATGGCACCCTTACTTTTTTTAACGACTGTCCCAAAATGAGGGCAATGGTTTTTTGAGTTTAAGTGTGTCAATTCTTTGGCACGCTGTGTTGCCTAAAGCTACCGCTTTAGTGGATTTTAACAAATAAGATACCTTTGGATTTGAAATAAAGCGCATAAGAAAGTTCAGGAGAGTATATTCACTAGAGTACGTCACGCGGTATCACAAGCGTAGTTCCCGTTCCCGTGGGAATACGGAGCTAAAGTACTCCGATATAGTTTATCTTGACAAGGGTGAAGGAATTTTTAAAATCCACGATCTAGTAGTTTTTAAGTTTATTCATTACATACATATCTTTCCTCTTTTTATTATTTGTATAGATATATGTAAATTCATAGATTAATATGTAGAAAAGATATTAGAAACCATAAAAAAATCCCGTAAGTACACAACAATGCAACTAAAAAGCTCTTCACATGATCACTTTTCAAGCAGTCTGGTGCAGTTGGTGGCAATTATTGTCACACATCTTAGTTCAATCTAAGATTTGGCTATTGTATCCTTATATTCACCAAGAGCAGTAAAGTGAGAATGAAGCCTTTTCTGAGTAAAGAACCAAAACTGTCATGTTCTTTTTCCCAAGAAAAGATTGAACTCATAAGGTCTGTGAATATCTGCCGACTTGGCAACCATAAATAACGCCCGCGGTCGCCATCTCCCACGTAATGTGACCGCACTCTTAGCTAGTCGCTAGCGAGCTTCACAAAGACATCTTCACGTTTCACTGAACAGGGTGCATGGTGTTAACTTGAAACAAAATACCCAACGTATAAAATAAAGCAAGGTTTGCTTTAAAGATATTTAAGATGGACAAGACATGCGAAGAAATGTCATAAAAAAACTGCGATAGCAATATTGGAGCGGCTAAGAGCGTACTAAAATAGACTCATCGACTTGTGGCCCCTAGGACACAAATATCTGATGAAAATTTTATTAGTGATGTCTCGTTTACAGTAAGTTTTTGAACGCTTTTGGCTTTTAAAGAAGATGCAGTGACAAACATTGAAGAGTATGCTTAGATGGTTTGGTCGCGTTGAAAGGATGAATTAACATTATGGAACCTTGTCGAATTTACAGTAATAAGCGTCGTATGGACGGAGAGACAGACTGACATGGCGAAAGTGTAGGGGTTCCTTGTCGACTGTCGAAAAGGTATTTTATAAGTAAGTGGGAGGGGAGGTCGTCCTAGAAGAACACACACTATAAGATTTAAATCAAATCAAATAATCACTTTTTGAACGTCAAAAATACATAAGGCAGGGTCCTAGTGGTTTTGCTGGAAATAAAAAATGGCGGAATAAACTCCTCAGCAACACACTAAGTATCTGATTCATTTGGAGAACTTGAATCTACACAATGAAATGCTCAGTAAATAGACGACGCCTGACGTTATTGGTACGCAACCGGTGTGTGTGTGTATGACAAAATATGAAGCAGAACGAGTATGTAAAGATCGTAGCAAGTATAGCGTTCCGTAGTTCTGCCTGCCAGCATGGGCAGAGGCGTGAATTTATGTGTGCATGTTTGTTACATATTCTATCAAAACGATTCAAAGACCTAGATCCACTATGCTTGGAAGAATATTAACAGGATATTAACACTATGAAGAAAGAAAGACTCATTTCCCGTTTTATGCCACCGGTATCAAAGCAATGTATGATTATCTATATTTATCTATTAGTTCTTCATAAACAGTATCTATAGTAGTACAAAATGTAAGGTAATCTATCTTAATAATTACATGCTCTTTGAGCGGAGAACATAAACAATGATCCGTGGGTCGAAACTCGAGACTGGGTCGCTTGGATCAAATGTCCAGACGAAATAATTTGTACTATTAGATTGCGGGATCTTATTCCGTTCATTATTTCTAGGTATACGCCCATATGACGCTGCTATAAATATCTGAAATAATCCAAAACATACAACGTAAAATATTTCGTAAAAGAGCTTATTTATGTTTTGGCGGGACGTCCTGGACAAAATAAGTAACCAATGGCCCACTCGCTCTGGATCCAAAAAAAACTGAAAGTCGAGGGGGAGAGGCCTTTGGGCCCAGCAGTGGGATGTGCTGGGGTGGACAGCCATATTACACATACCATAATAACACCAGTTTTAATTATGTAATTCCCACGTAATAGGGAGCATCATTTGCATCCTACGCTATGTTTAACTATTTTAATATCGAAGTTTTTATACTTCGTAGTTTTTCTTGTATCTTGTATCTTGTTTATATATCTGATTTAACCATAAGGTTGGACTGGTAGAAAAAGCTTTAAGTCTGCCCCTGTACATTATGTAGCTTAAAGTGTTAAATAAATAAATCAATAGGGGTATGAGCGTGTTATCATTAAAATTTAACTGGGTATAAATCGAAACTTCGGGTTGCTAAGTACCTACTAAAAATGGCTATTGGAACAACCCGATAATACTTTGCTGAAATTAGTACTCATTTAATGTACGCAGTTAATTTCGTAAAGATCTATCCATGTAAACTTGGGTTAGGTAAATTCTCAATCAGCCGGGGGTTGCGGAAGAATCTTCCGTTCCCGTGACCTCTGGCACAGGTGTGAGAAGAAACACCAGGGTGTTGAGTCAATAAGAGTCTGACAGACCCTTCCGCCTTCTCCGGGGCGAGAAAAAAGGTCAACTGTCAATCAGTCGGGGGTTGCGGAAGAATATTTCATTCCTGTGACCCTTGGCGCAAGTGAGAGACGAAACACCGGGGTTGTTTTTAGTCCGGAGTTTTCACCCAGAATCCAGGAAAAAAAAAGCGAACTGTCCAACCCTAGCATATTTTATGACAGCTCATTTCACCTAAACTTTCAAAGGGAGATTTTGCCTGAATAGCACTGCTGGTTAGTCTGTAGTCTAGACACTTGCGTAACCCCAAACTGCGCCAAGTGCTGTAAGGTTCTATATAACCTATAAACTAAATACCCATTTAGTACGACGATGACGACATTTCTCTCTATAACTCCGCAGCGGAAACCGCTAATGCTGGCGAATAACTTGCAAAAGTATTGGGGCTTTGGAAAACGGGGCACTTGCAGATGTGAACAGTTAATGACTGGCCTGTTGGTATAGTAGTACTAGTTAGTGGCCCTGACTGAAAGACGACACAAGACACACCCAAGAGTACTACACTACTATCACTAGTTAAAACCATCGTCACTTCGTCGTTTTTTTTTTTTTTTTTTAATATTACAAACTAGTGTTTGACTGCAATCCCACCTGATGGTAAGCAGTGATGCAATCAGAGATGGTGAAGCGCACTAGTTTGTTAAGAGCCTATTCACTCTATAAGCCTTGAAGACACCTAAATTATAATCGGACGGGAAGACCGCAGCAGGCAAGTTGTTCCAGTCCTTCGATGTACGCGGTATAAACGACGAAGCGAAACGCTTTGTCCTAATCGTGGGAGTGCCAACGATGTAAGGGTGGACACTCGCCGTACCGGTTGTCCGATGGTAGAATGGTGATGGCGGAATCAAGTCATGTAATTCCCGTGCACACTCTCCAAAATGTATCCTATAGAAGACCGAAAGGCTAGCTATCCTACGCCTATGCTCAAGGCTTTGCAGATTGGTTCTAACCAAATCTGAAAAAAATAAGATAGCTACATTCGTCATGTAGGTATAGCTTCAACCCCCTCTCCAGTATGAGAGGAGGAGGAAGCGATGGCCCCGAAAATCACGTAGAATAGTGATTGAAATATCGATGGACACCATTAATTTAAGAGTTCCGCACCTAAAGGGTGGTAACGTGACCCAATTACTAACTAAAAGCTTCATTCTGGCGTCCACATCTACCTACAGTCATCGTCAATACAAACTGTTTAAAATAGTGTTGTGTGTTTCAGAACGAAAACAGTAGATACACTTGAGGGGAAAGTTTAATTTTCTTAGTTGTTGACATTATTTTGAACAGTGTGTTACGTCCCGATATTTTTGGTGCTGAAACTTTGAAACAGCTTGAATTTGAACTCATTACTTAATAAACGTTTTTTGGTACAGCTAGGTGGTTTATGGCACGGAACAATAAACTACGCAACGAATTGCACTTGGCCAAATTTCCTCAAAACTAAAAGTACAGACGCCAGCACATCAAGTTACCCCAATGTGTCAAATTTTGCAAATTGAATATGAACCTTCTGTTTGACATAAAGTTGAAAAACGATCAAAGAAATTTGACACATTGGGGTAACTTGATGTGCTGGCGTCTGTACAAACTAAAAGTATTAAGCGACAGCAAACTTTTAAGACCCCCGGCTTTACCCGCAAAGTTAGTGAAACTAAACGACAGTTTGATTTATTGGAGCTTGCACGCAATACCTGCTTAGACTTTAAATGTCCTAGCATCGATTTGATCGTGTTGAGAGTGTGGACAGCAGAAGAATTACGGAAAATGTAATAAACGCAAGAACAGTGAAGTAACTGAGGCTTTCCTTATTGTCCTTGTAAAGGCGAAAATAAATGACCGGACTAATTATTGACCGCCCCGTGGTACTTAAAGCGCTACTGCCGAGACAGATGTCCTGGGTTCAATGGTCGGGTCGTTTCATTGGGTTTTCCGTCAGGAATTTCTCAGGAGCAGCCCGGAGTCTGGTTTGATATGTATAAGAGGGCTGGGCATGAGTGTCTTGCATTTAAAATCCATTGCACCTAATCTAATCAAATGTATTACGCCAAATAAATGGTAGGTACAATGGTATTTTGCCAATTTACGAGGATAACACTGTGTTTTTAGTTAAAGTTAAAAAACTAGGAAAAAGAGTCAACATCTTATGCTTAGAAAAATCAAGTAACTACCTACGTAACTAGACGTAACTATAGACGCAAATTAACCGTTTTAAACAAAATGTGTGGATTTAAACCGCCGCCGCGCCGCCGGGATCAACGGCTTAAGTACTTTCCGAGACACGGGGGAGTCTTAATATGTAATTAAACCCATCCACGGATCAACCTTGTCAAGCGTAGCTTAACCTTCGATCGACCCGTGAGGCTGTTATTATTTAGCCACAAGCTCCTCCTCCTTTATGGAAAATAAAGTATTGTTTTTTTTTTTTTCACTAATGCTAGTCAATGACAATTGCTATATCGATTTATAGCCCACGAAACCCCCAGCAAACAAAATTTCATGAAAACCGTTGGAGCCATTTCCGAGATTCCGATTAAGTATATAGACAAAAAAAACAAATCTCCAAACAAAACACGATCAACTGTTCGGATATTATGTATGGAGAGTTGATTTTTTTTTGTCTGTTTTTGAAAAACTCGTAGAACAAATGTTGTTGTTTATGATGTTAGTAATCTACTCCTGCGAGGTTGTTGGTGTTTTACAAATAACCCTGTATATGTAGCTAGGCAGCTATTCAAGCTGAAAGATATCTCCTCATCGCCTAATTTCTAAGGATCCTCAAAGCGACCATCTAGGACTGCACGCCACCAACTAATTCACATGACCTTCAGAAAAATCTATAATCCCACAAAATGTCATTGGCTTTTAAATATTCAAGTGATATTCACTACCAAATAAGAATCGTCACCTGGCCATCTTGTTACTGATAAGACAAGAACGTTATCAGTATGATTGACACATCTCATTGTGTTAACAAATTGTTAATATTCATATCATTTCGTTCAAACATTTGGATGTTGTATTGCGGGAGACTATTATGAAGTGACTGATGCTTTAGGAGTTCTTATATTGGAAAATAAACGGGAACTACGCGGGTGAAACCGCGTAACGTCTGCAGTAGGCAATATTTTGTATTCAAATCTAAGAGGGAGAGGATGTTAAAGTACGAAATGCTGTCAAGCAGACGAAGCTGCGGTCCGGGCACATTCCATTGAATGGGTTCGGACATCTTATGAAAGTGGTTGATACTCCAAACTGTTTGATTTGTAATGTGAGGGAGGACACCTACCATGCTTTGGTGGAGTGTGTCCGGATTGCGGGAGAACGGAGAGATTTAGAATTAGAAGATAGAATAAGTTTACGAGATGTTGGTATTTGTAATTACATTTTGTCTAAACCTACTTCTAAGTTAGCTATTAAGTTATATTACATGATTGTAAAATTAATTAAGGCAAGGTCTTAGATATTAAAACTAATTATATACTTTGTAAACCTACGAGGCTGACATAATCGCCTCGCGATCAAAGCCTTTTTTCAATAAAGATTATAAAAAAAAAAAACGAAGTCACAAGCGAAGGACTGGAACAACTTGCCTGCTGCGGTCTTCCCGTCCGATTATAATTTAGGTGTCTTTAAGGCTAGAGTGAATAGGCTCTTAATAAACTAGTGCGCTTCACCATCACTGATTGCATCACTGCTTACCATCAGGTGGGATTGCAGTCAAGCACTGGTTTATAATATAAAAAAAAAAAAGTGCTAGTAGATAAAACTAAAGTCTATTAATTCTGAGAATATAAAGTCTAGATTTGTTTAATTTGTGACGCGTGTGCAGATACCGGGAGTTAAACTATTAAATTAATAAGCATTTCATCGTAATTGCGACAACGTATAACAAACAGCAGAGTTATTTGCAAAAACCAGCAAAAACACTAAGAAGTGGTAAAGGCCGGTGGTTTTAGGCAATACAAATTATGACTGTTATAAGTGCTGATCCTCAGACTGATTTGAATAAATGACTTTTGATTTCGATTTTGATAGAGAATTCAGAATTTCATGCGTCACTGCTATAATGAGCTTTATTTAATTCCCATGCTTATCAGTAGTATCAGTTAACATATTGTCTATAAACATACTCCCTATAGTCAATTCAATTACTTAATTAAACTCATGAAATAGGCAGTGCTATTATTATTTTTATACCCTTTCCTAACTAGCCAAGGTTACAAAATGAGCATAAGCAATTTAGACATCATTTGTAAATGAGGTACAAAAATTATGGTCATTTTAACTTCTGAATACGCAATTTACTTATCTGACAATATAATCAATAGACATGATACACAAATTCATTTAACTTATTTAAGGACACAGTTAAACAGGCCCTCTATCATCAAAATGAAAAGCTAAAACTCACTTTATCAAGGTAGCCCTTGCCCGTAGGGTCGGACAGGTCCCATATCTTGCTAAGCACCACATCACTGAGCCGGGACTTCTTGAGGAAACGAGCAGCATCCAGGGCTTGGATGGTACCGGCGCCATTGGGGTCCACCTGCAATGTTTTATATGCCTCTTACAAAATATTCTAATGAAGAAATAATACTGACACTGACTGGTTTGACTCGCCTGTTGGTCTAGTAGTTTGATTCCCACCCAGGACAAATGTTTGTGTGATGAGCATGATCATTTGTTCTGTGTCTGGGGTGTAATTTATCTATAATACTAGCTGTACCCTGCCACGCTTCGCTATGGCACATTGTGATTGAATGGTTGAAAAAAAAAAGAAAAAATGACCCTCTTCCCTCTCTCACAATCTCCCCCCTCCCCTCCCACTTCCCTTCCCTTTCCCCTCCCCACTATTACCACTGTGCCTGTGCTAGTTTATTTTTGTTACGGAATTTCTGTATTCGGTTTCCACGCTCAAGGCCCACGGTAAAAACCATCCTTGATGCGGATTATACATTTATATAATGTTAAAATTTCAGCTCGATCGGTGCAGAACTTTTTGAGTTTTTGAAGCGTACACAAACCAACATAACATTTTTATACATAAACTGGTAAATAATTGATGTTATCGAGCGGGATAGATAATGATAAAATTATGAAAATGACTATTAAAAAGCAAGGGTTGGTAATAAAAAAGTGCAAATTTAGAGTTGTATGTATTTTTTGATGCCACATAATAAAAAAATAAAAAAAAATAAAAATTATCAAAAAAATAAAAAATCAAAATTTGGGGTGAACACCCCTTATCACTTACAGGTTAGAAAAATAGATAGTAGCCGATTCTCAGGCTTACTTACTGAATATGCATAAAAAATTTCATGAGAATCGGTCAAGCCGTTTCGGAGGAGTATGGGAACGAACATTGTGACATGAGAATTTTATATATAAGATGTATGTATTTAGTAATATATGTATAAGTATTTTTATCAGCTGTTTAGTACCCATAACACAAGCTCTCAAGCTTAACTTGGGACTAAATGGCGTTGTGTGAAAAAGTTGTGAAATATTTATTGTTTTTTTTTGTTTTTTAATTTTTTTTTTGTTATGGGTTGTGTCCCCAACTTTCTCATGACACACACAAATAAGAGAAGTGGAAAAAAAAATAAGGAGGCCTTTGTAATGCAGTGGGAAAATATAGGCTAGTAATATTAATATGATAGTATGCGTTGTAACTTGTACCATTAAGAAGAAGCCTACGTAAGTGATGGACTCTTATGACATTAGGAAAATTTATCTGCAGAAGAACACCTCACTTTATTGTGAACTTGTGAAGAGGTGTATCTAATAGACTGTTATTGCAAGCTGAAAAAACACTTTCATAATACCTATTAATGTTAAGCAGACTTAGGTCCATTCAAATCTCTGTGAATCTTTCCTGGAAAAAATCAATGCAGACTCTAATCTGCATGGTCCTGACATGATTGATCTGATCAAAAGGTCAGATCAATCATACACACATAATTTATTACATTATTTTTAATGTCTGGGTTGTAGGTACTTGTAAGAGTCATTTTGACCTCTGAGTTTGTTTTGGTGTTTCTTCTCAGAATAGGTGTCTATGATACTCAAACCTCAGAACCAGAACACAATAGAATAGTGCATTTGAACACTTCAAATTACAGTTTTCTCTTAGACCTAAAATACAAAATCATGACCAAGAATACATATTTGTTAGATAATGTTAATGTTGGAGGTAACATGTAAAAGTACTATTTTGCTAATTTCATACTGTACCTTCCTTGCAATAGTATTTGGCATAAATTTAAAATGTTCGAGAGGTTCACAATGTTGCACAACCAGATGGCAAGTTGCCAGAACATTGCATGTACTTAATGTGCTTTAAGTCCATAAACCTTTGGTTACTTAAGTTTCCACTGACTTTTATGATCTACCTATTAGCTAACTTGACAGACATTGTTCTGTTTAAATTCAATTCATAGACAACCTACTGTCAATAATGCTTCGAGCTTTTCCTGAATTTTTCATTGAAAAATGAAAAAAAAAAAACAGAAAAAGATAGAAGTACTTTAAAACCCAAAATTTTATAAAAACCTTGCTTGGACTTTCACATACTTAATTATGTATAATTTTAAATGGGCATATGAGTCCCAAAGTTTTTAAGTAATGCACTATCAACAAACAGAATATAAGTTTTATTTTTAAGGAGCAGGAAACAGTAAATTAAACAAGCTAGTGACTCTTTATCTGGTCAAGTGAATCATGGTCACAAAATATGGTCATTTCATACAATACCACTACAGGGCAAGACCTTTTGTACTTTTATTTATTTATTTCAAACCTTACCTTACCCCATTTATATTTATTCTGGTATTATATTCATATTCATTATTTTATTTACAAGAGAACTATTAAATGACTGGCTTTCTCAAACTAAAGGATTAGAAAACACTCTAAAAGGCTAAATGCCTGTGGCATTAAGTCCGCCTCTGTACATTAGTGTGCTTGAAATAATAAATAAATAGATAAATGTTGTAGAAAATGCCTGACATTAAGTCGCACAATGTATAAAAGTGATTTGAGTAGGTAGTTAAATTTTAATAAAAATGCAACAATTTGATTTTAAATACAAGGTGTTTTTTTTTTGATATCCCATAATTCTAGGGTTATATTCTGTAGGTAAAAATAATACTAAAACTCCTAGAATAGATGGTCCAAAAATGCATAGTTTCGGAGACATCATCAATCATAATTAAATTATCAGTTGTTTAGTACCCGTAACACAAGCTCTGCTTAGCTTGGGACTAGATGGCGTTGTGTGAATAGTCGTGGAATATTATTATTATATTATTAATTATAAATTGTCACCAGTATGACGAATCTTCTTTCTAACGTCACTTTTCTTTCACGTAAGGGTGTTTTACATTAAACATGGTGACTGTCGAATTGTTTTGTATGATAGTAAAAAAAAAAGGAAGATTGAAACATAATTCATATGCCAGTTGATTCTTTGATATGGTCTCAATCATACCCTAGAGTTATGGGATATCAAAAAAAAACATGTTGTTTATGTGAACCAATGAAATGTAGTTTCTAAAGTGATTTTTTTTAATGCCAGAATTGAAGTAATTTAGACCCTCTCATGATATTCACTTATTATTTAATTTAAATAATTTTAGTAATTTAGTAATAGCTGGTACTGGCAGGTATTATGGGTAGTCCTAGATCATCCAAGATTCCTTTGTACCTATATGTATAAGACCTCATTTCATGAGAAGTAGGTATCTGGATTTGACCTCTTTGGATTGTCTTTGCCAACATGTGGGTCTTCCAGATCATACAGTTCTTTAGACTAGTAGTAGGTAATAGTATACATACATAATACACATGTACAAAGCAACTCTACGTAGCATCCTTCACTTGACTTCAGCTTGATAAGTGAAAAGAAACTGGCAATCAAAAGAATTATCATAGTTTATTGATTTATTTATTTATTTATTTATTTATTTATTGAGGTAAACCAACAGCTTCTGTATACAGCATTACATTAGAATAATAGTAAAAAGTATCAGACATATACAGTCGCCAATAACAGGTCAACCAACATTCATGTGAGTGAAAAATTACAAATAATCAAATTAAAGTTAAAAAGGAAAACAAAATAAAATAACAAGTACATACGTAATGAGAGCTAGAGAGAGAGACAACAAATTTAAAATTAAAATAAAATTAAAATAAAATTAAAATAAAATTAAAATAAAATTAAAATTAAAATAGAAACAAAACAAAATAAAATATTTACACCTAACAGAAAATAATGATGTAAAAATTTCAAGAATATATAAATCGTTCTAATTATAATTAATATAAATATTGAGTAGGTATTGGAATTAAAATTTAAATTTTACGGTTGCATTCTTCGGTACTGTTGAATTTTGGCCTTAAAGACTTTTAAGGAATCATGATGAATGTCAACTTCTGGTACAGATTTTACAAAAGAATTCATCTCTCTACAGAGTCTGTTAACTGGGGAGTTTACACCTATATTAGTTTTAGATGGCTGAACGTGAAATATATTAGTGATAGGAAATCTGGGTATATTATAAGGAACATTAAGTGCAGTACTCTCGACTAGCTTACTGCAGTCAAGTCTATTATTAATTAATTTGTGCAGAAATAGAAGACCTTGCGTTAGTCGACGATCGCGCAGAGAATTCATATTGAAGCATCGAATACGTTGTTCATACGGACACCTAGGAGAGATTTTAGTAGAGGTATATGCTAGGTGCTTCGTGAAAGCCCTCTGGATATGTTCAACTCTTTGCGAGTGTACTGCATAGTGCGGGCTCCACACCACGCTAGCAAATTCTAAATGACTACGGACTAGTGCATTGTACAAAACAATTTTGGTTCTTACAAGTTTAAAACCTTTAGTGCTTCTCTTAAGAAATCCAAGTAGCCGTGCCGATTTATTTACTATGCTATCAATGTGACTTCTGAAGTTAAGTTTTTCGTCCATGATAATTCCAAGATCGCGAACCTCTTTCACAGATTCAATAGGAATTCCATTTATTTTGTATGAGTCAGTCTTCGATTGTTTTTTTGTGGAAAATCGTATGTGACTACATTTCCGAACATTAAGTTTCATATGGTTCGAGTTGCACCAACGCTCAATGCTATCTAAATCGTTTTGAATTAGTATAGCGTCTTCACTTGAATTGATGATTCTATACATTTTTAGATCGTCAGCAAACATTAAATATTTACAGTGGTGGATTTCATTAGCTATGTCGTTGATGAAGAGCGAGAATAGAATTGGGGCTAGATGAGAACCCTGGGGAACTCCTGATTCAGCATAATATGGGTAAGATTCATAACCATTCACGACAAGAATCTGCGATCGACGAGCTAGATAAGACGAGAACCAGTTAAGTAATGAACCATGTATACCATTGTATTCAAGTTTCGCTAGTAGCAGAGAATGGTCGACTTTGTCAAATGCATTGCTAAAGTCAGTATAGATGGCGTCCACTTCTAACCTTTTGTCAAGAGCTAGAGTCACGTCTGATACGAATTCGACAAGGTTTGTCTCAACACTGCGCCCAGTTTTAAAACCATGTTGATTAGGCGATATAATTTTATCTATATGACTAGTGATGACTGGACAGATAAGAGATTCAAATATTTTTGCAAAGCATGATAAGATTGAGATAGGGCGGTAGTTTTTAACGTTTGAAGGGTCACCTTTTTTGAAGACCGGAACGATTTTAGCGCTTTTCCACAACTTAGGAAAAATTCCTTCCTCCAGAGACGAATTAAAAATGAACTGTAATGGTAATGCGAGCATGTGGCTGCAGCGTTTTATGAATGAGGGAGGCAAAGAATCCGGTCCTGGACCTTTCGAAGCGTCCAAGTGTTTAAGTTTATTCAAAATTACTTCTTCCGTAAACTTAATAGTACTTAAAACATTATCGATACCCGAGGTATAGAGGGGACTATGACGGGGTGCAGAGTTTTGACTAAATACAGATACAAATTGATCAGCGAATAAGTTTGCAATTTCAGTGCCGCTAC
Organism: Euplexia lucipara; assembly: GCA_921972225.1. NCBI lineage: Eukaryota > Metazoa > Arthropoda > Insecta > Lepidoptera > Noctuidae > Euplexia > Euplexia lucipara. The sequence continues at coordinate 21,065,072 of OV179159.1, forward strand.
TAGCCACCTGGTCACTCATGAACATTTCGGCAGGTATGCAAGAATCTCCACGACGTTTATCTTTTATGAACCGCCAGAATGCCTTAGGATTTTTGGGAATATCATTTTCAATTTTACATTTATATTTATAGTAGCAATTATCTATTAACGTATGACAGCGACTACGAAGCAGTTCAAAGGTAAGTCTGTCTCGGGGATTTTTATGTTTACGGTATTTTTGTCTATATTTCTCTTTTTCAGACAAGGCCCTAATAAGTGAATCAGTATACCAAGAAGGAAATTTAGATTTTTTACTTTTATATTTCGGCACAAACTTATCAATAGCACTTTCTAGCACTCCGTAGAAGGAATCGACTCTCACATTTACATCTGCACATTTATGGAATGTATCAAACCAGTTAATATTTTTAAGATAATTTAGGATACCTTCATAATCAGCCTTGAAAAAATTGTTACCAGAACGATGTTTTGATTTTAATTGGTTTATGTTTGAGAATGAAATTGTTAATAATAAGTTTGGGTGATAGGAATCAAGTTTACTAAGCAGGTCATTTGGCTTAGTGACTGTCAAGTTTGTTATGTTGGTTAGAACTAAATCTAGAACTTTTCCGTCACTGTTTAGACTGTTATTACACTGATGAAGTTCATTAACTGACAAGAAGTCTACCAGTGTGCAACCTAGTGAATTTTCATAATTTGATGGTGAGAGATGTAATTCATCGTCTTTCCAGTTCCAATCAATAAAGCCCAAGTTAAAGTCCCCAAGAATCACAACATCATCAACACAATTTAATATATTGTTGACATTATTTAAGAAGTACTGTAGAGAGTCAAGTTTAATTGGTGGAGACATATAGATAAGACAAAGTGCAATTTTTTTATTGCAATTATTAACATTTAACTCCACAGATAACCACAAGTCTTCTAAATCACTCTCCCAATTTTTAATTCTTGTAGATTTAATTTTATTACTTACAGCAAACATGACCCCACCTCCATCCTTTTTTGAGACCTTAGAGCTTAGTCTATCTCTTCGATATACTATGTACCGTGGGTCCAAGAATTCACCATTAGAAATGTTAGGATTTAGCCAAGTTTCTGTGAATGCTATTATATCATAATTAGTCAACAAAACATTTTTAAAGATATCTTCTGTCTTACTTCTCATCCCACGTACATTTTGATAATAAATATCAAGCATTGTGATAATATATAAAGCCAGGAACATTTTTTAAATATAAAAATCAAAACTTAAATATAAATCTAAACTATAGCATCAGGTGTTTTCATTAGTTTCAGACTGTCTTGATCACGAATGTGTATGGACTTTGAATAAATATCTTTTCGTACAAAGATTCTCCCGTTACGTATCCAGACAAATTTGAAGGACAGTTCCTTTGCCAGTTTTCGTGTAGCCGCATGTAGTTGTTTGCTAGCTGGGCATAAATGTTCACTAACAAAAATAGGCACTGGGTTACCTGCGATACCTAAGTGACCTGAGTTTAGTTTGTCCGAGGAGTGTTTTTTGTTGAAGACTCCTACAGCAGCCAGCAGGCTATCTCGTTGTCGGGAGCTGTGCAGCTTAGCAATCACAGTGCGTGGACGGCTACTTATATTGTTTAGTTTTGCCACTCTTGTAATTTGCATGATATCATTGTCGACAATGTCACAACTAGCGACGTCAGCTATTTTTTTCAGTGTATTCATCAGGTTTTCAGACTTGTCCTCAGGTATGCCATTGATTTCCACATTGCTTTCACGCATGTTTTGTTCTACGATACTTAATCGAGTAGTAAGTTCTTTAACATTTTGTTGAAGGTTTTCATTATCATGCCGCAGTTGATCAATTAGGGTATCTTTTTCATTAAAACGATTCTTGAATTCTTCAAAATGCTCGTTAAAAAATTCAAAAGAAACTTTAAACTCCGATATTTCTCCTTGTATGTTTTTCAATTGGTTGGATACTAGCTCCTTGAAAGATGACTTTAATGCGGCAGCCAATTCATCTTTAATAATCTCTCTTAGCGTACCTTCGCTAAGCCATTGATCTTGTTTACTTTCGACAGGTCGGGATTGACAACTTTTCTTTCTATGCGTCACATTCGCATCAGGCGGGGTGTTCTTTGCTGAAGAAGTTTTAGGACTTGACGGTTGTTTCCAGACAGGAGAGTGACGAAGACTCGCAGCGCTGTTTGTAGGGCGCACAGGCGTATTAGTGTTGTTAGATTTCTGCTGTTTGCAGCAACATTCTGGACACTTCCAAGTCGATTTATAGTCAAGGTCCATCAGATAGAAGTTGTTTTTTGGTATATTTACACAAGAAATGTCATATCTTGATTTACATTCGCTGCAATTCAAGTATTCCATACCTTTTATCTCTTTAAGGCATCCAGCACAGATTCTTTGGTTTGTTGGCATGTTTATAGTTTAGTTTTATTTTGTGGAAAAATAAAAAATAGATCTTCAATTTTCATGCGCAAGCAAATTTAGTTATTACAGGATTCCAGGGAAGTATATACCACTGCACAGTTCGAACTCTCAGCTTTACGGGGATATATAATACTATTTGTAGTAATTACTTTTAACCACTTTTATCAATATTTTAACGGAGAAAAATTTTAAAACCGTGTTGTCTTTTTGACATCTTGTCATTAGGATTTTTAGGATTGATTATTAGGATCCTAGGTCTGGTGATACACGGTGTGATATAGGAACACCTTTGCCTGACCTTTCATTAGATACAGGTGTGATGGTAGGTTAAGTTAGGATTATTATGTGATGTCATCATTATTCACATATTATTTTACTAAACAAAAAAACATTAGGCAAAGTCTTGCTAATACTATTGAATATGATTTTTTTCACTTAAGTAATAAGAACTTATTCAACTTTTTAAGAAACCCTAGGGTATAAGAACTGGCAAAAATATTGATTGCAATTTAACGCAAATGTAATATAATTGTGGCCTTTACTGCGTATGGAATAGGAGTTACTTTTCATTACTTGGTTTATAATTGTCCCATTAGATGTTGGCCTAGAACTTCACTTTACTGAGCCGTTTTAATTGAAAACAATACGCTAATGATGCTAGCTAAGTGTGAATGTTCGCAATCAACCCGTAATTGTATCGAAAGATAGTAATTGAGTTAATTATTTAAATTAACAAGTACTAGAAGAAGAAGTGGTAAGTCCTCACCTGGTGATAGTATGCTTCGTATATAGCGCTGTGGGTCCCTGCCACCTGCAACCGGTCAAGCCCCATATTCAGAACGTAAATATCACTACAAATATAACTTTACGAACTTATTTTGAACGGATAAGGGTGTGACATTTCAATACTTTTCACGACATTTCCAACGTTCGTAGAGAAACGGATACGATTACGTGGTCTTCTAACACGTTATGTGTAATTATATGACTTGAAACATTAATAACAAACTTTGCACTGTATATTGAACACAACTATTTGAATAAATAGACAAATAAACCAGTGAAATTCTAATATTTTTTGGGCAGCGTAATTCGTTTACGGTACACTAAACTTTGACGTCAAATAATTCAATGTTATCACGTTCGATACTAAAGTCGCACTGCACCAAACTGTAGATACATTAATAAATTTTACTATATAGAGCAAATTTATATGGCTTTAGCCATGGCAACTATTGAAATCTCAAATATTTCTACCTGAGTAGGAGAAGGCAAGGCAGCCATTTTTTACATCTCCTCGTCGACCAATCAATAAGCGGTCATAGACTAAAGAATCCTTGAGTCTTTCAAGTCTTTGACATAAGCGGTGCGAGTGCTGGGAAAGATGCTGTAGAATGGCAGGTTTACCTTCTACCTATAGGTAAATTATTTTGTTTATGGGCTAAGTTTACGCCCATACGAGACAATAATATCTACATTGATTTACAAACAATAAAAGACAAAAATTTACTATCAGTTGTGTATTTTAAAAAAAAGAACAAATCCCGCTTCATAATACCAACATTGCTACTGCTGTTTTACAATGTTAACAAAATTATGTAAACGTTTCAAGCCGCGCTCATTTATTTCAAAACAAGATAGTGATTTTAACATCCTGAGCCACTCTTTAACGGTTTTATGACGGTCTAACAGTGGGACTAATATCTCAAGCGAGCTTATTGTAGTTCCACAGCAAATATCACATAGTCGCAACTGTAAAAAAAAATGTTGGTATTAACGAACTCATAGAAACAAAACCTTTTACCTGGTTATTATAGGGCCGATATTATCACTTACCTTATCGCCTGTTAGCCACTTTTGATTATTTAATTTCTGTTCTAAATGGTCCAATGAAGCATACCAACGCTTAACTTTTTTTTCGTCAGCTGGCCGTTTATTAGCAAAAAATTCGCTCTGGAAAATGAAACATTCGGATTCTAAAAGCCATAGCTTATCATAATACTTATATCATCATGATCTTAAGTAATTTTGCACTGAGTTGAGTAAAAATAAAAAGAAGTAAATATTAATTCGTTCGTCATAACAAATTTCATTGTCAGCTTACAAATATAGCACTATCGATTGGAAACAAAACGGTAGCATCAAAGTACATCCACTCGTCTATCTTTGTCCTAAGCATAGTTGCTTCAGGGTATAAATCTTGAATGTGGCTATTTCTGCAGAAGTACAATGCTATAGCGTGGCTGTCACAAATGGTTTCCCCGTTAACAGACAGAGCTGGGACTTTCTGGAGAGGATTTATCTGTAAAAATAAAAAAAAGCGTGTATAAGTTTTAATGTTCAGTGTTTTATTGACCCAGTGGCCCGAAGAGTGCTCAGCGATCATCAAATCATCTTGAAGGAACTATTTAGGTAAGCTGTTGTTCAAAATTTATCGGTTTACTTTTGAGAAATTCCGTTGTAATGCATATATAGATTATCAATTATGTTTTACCTGTATGTAAATCAGTTAAAATAACTCGAATTCGACTAGATCATATATGAGAACTAAACTTTGAAACAACTGTCCAATAACTACAGCTTGGCAAAAAAGAGTCTGACGCGGTGACAGTTGAAACTAAAAGTGGATGATTGTGGCAACATTGATTTATTTGTCTAGTGCTAGTACATCATGTGTCAAAAGTGCGTAAATCCTCGTCGTTTTTCATAAATTTAACAAAATTATTAAGTTTCGTTGCAAAATTAACGATTAAAAGTTAATAAAACCATTCGTAGTTGTATCAGAGCAGTGATTTACCTCGTCTTTTTGTGGTGTTTGGCCAAATCTGAAGCAGGACAAGTTTTGTCTGATATCGGGAATGTTTATCGAAGAACTGCCGCTAGGACAGGTATTTATCTACCCTAATTAAATCATTGTACATTAAATAAGTTTTTCTAAATGTTTTCAATGCGTAGTTTTGTTGATATACAGATTTAAGTAGCTATTTCTCTTGTTTACAGAAATTGAAATTTAAGGTTATGTTTTGTAGTTTAAAGAGCCTCGTATACCCATATTTGATACTTGAAGATAAAAAATAGGGAATTAATAATAAAGTAGGTACCGTATCTTTTTGTTTTAGGTAAATCTGTCAACACAGTAAGAAAAATGTTTATGGAAGGTAAAAAATAAGATATTTTTAAACACCGGGAAAACTTCAAAGGTCGCTTGAAGAAAGTTACCACCTTATCATTGTGACGTGAATCTACTTGAATTAATATGGGGCATTGCAAAACATTAAATTGCTTCAATCAATGTTGGATCGATTGATATAAAGGTATGTAGCCTAGTTTACACATATTTCAATTTGCTATGTTAGAACCATTGTTTATGATTATTTTTTGTTTTTAAAGGTGGCTGCTGAACAAGCATTTGCAAACATTACTAAGATTGGAAAAAATCATGCAAGGATATTGTAGGTAATGAAAATAGAAAAATAATGTCATGACAGTAATAAATCTCACAGATGACAACTTAGCAGTGATTTATCAGAATTAGAAAATACTAGTGTTTCAGAAGTTGCAGGAAGCTCTAGCCAACATTTGAGCTTTTCCGGGATCCGCATATTTGATGGTACTGTGTTCGATTCGTCTGATTAAATTTTTGGTATTAAAATAAAACTAAAAAAAACGTGTTCTTTCATTATCTTATCCCTGTAAACAAACTATTGTCGTTAATTCCTAACAACCTTACGGTTAGACTGCTCTCGAGGGCATGATTATTATCTGTCTGTGTATACCTAATGCATCACTTTCTTGCAAGGCTTCAGTGCCCACTATAACATACATAGGTATATTAACTCTCGCCTCTTTCCCACGCTGGTAGGCAGAAACTAGAGATCGCATACGAAGCAAAAGAAGTATGTAAGAATAGTAGCATATGCATATGCATTCTTACATAGTTCTTATGCTTCGTATACATTTGCCCACTATTAATAGTGTTAATACTGGACATTGAAGCCTTCCATGGTGTTTGCATAGCATCCGACAGACAGAACCACCCACTTAACTTTGGGAAAAAATAACAAGTGTCAAACCTGTTAAGTCGTACTATTCAGGGTGGCCACATGCGCGATACTAGCGACCTCATTTATTCCACACTCTTTTTTGCCAAGCTTACCTTTTTATAAAATTCGCTACGATTCTCTGCCTTGAATAGATCGATATTATGGAACTCTAGATCAATGTTCAATATAGATGCTGTCATCATGGCGAACCTCACTGGTGGTGATGCTTCATCTCCGTAGAGGACTGGTTTCTTCGTCAGTGACATGTTTCTAATTAAAAAAAAAACAAGTTAGGTAAGGGTGGGCTTGATTTCCAGTTCCTGAGAATGAGCAGAAACGGAAACAACGAGTGCATTTGTAGTCAGTACCCTGCATTACCTGTCCCGTCTTCCGATAAACTCTTTTTATGAGAGGTGAAATAATGTAACTGACTGACTTTACATTTATCACTAACTTTTATTCTAACTTTAGGTATTTACTTATCTTTATGTCTAGGGCTGCCATCCGTCCGGGTTTCCCCGGATTTGTCCTAGTTTGGAAGGCGTCCGGGGAGCGTCCGGGCGGGGTTTTATTTGTAGTCCGGGTTTTACACTTTTCAAATAATCAACGGTCGCGGGCGACTCGAAATGGGCGCCGCTTGGCGTGACACGTGACGCGGCTCGCCCCGCACCCCCGTGCCGTGCAGTGTTTTTTTTATAAAATTTTGTTTTGATAAAAGAGTAGAGATATTTTTTTTTGTTACAAGAGTCTAATTTTCTTTTATTTAAAGAAACGAGAAATGTAAGTTCCTTAAAACTTTAAGAATATTTTGTTTTGTTTCCTTTTTAGACGTAATTTAGTTTAAATTGATTAAAAATAATAAATAAATATTTAAAACCATTAAAACTATATTTTTTTCCACCTTTCACTTAGAAAAAATAAAATCTCTTGAAACGTCCGGGTAGTAAGATCCAAAATCCGGGGTTTTCACGTTTCTTGTCCTGTGACTTTCGAGATGGCAGCCCTATTTATGTCGAATTACATTAGGTACTTACCTAATAATAATCTTTTCGAAACGATACACAATATTATTATGAACATTTTTGAAACAAGATTTGCTACGAAACAATGCCATTTTTCCCAACAACACTAAATAAACTGTCGTTGAGCAAGAAATCCAAACAACTTGTGATGTTTAAAAAGGCAAAACGACTAAATAACACTTGTAAATGAATACGGGTCGATATCAGATCATATTCATGATCCTGTTACCTCTTCCATTATGCATGTTGAGATTGTTGAGACCCCTTGTTATTGTTTCATATTAAAATATACAAATGTTACATTTTGTTTAGTTAGTTCATCTTGGATGTTTTCCAATTGAATTAAAAAACTGAAAATGTTATTATATCTACCTTCTCATTATGTGTTAATAGTTACTATTGCATCGAAATTGATTGAAATAGCTAAAATACAGCGCAGCAAAGTATCTGGGAAATAATAAAACCTTTTTCTACCTGTTAGATACACTTTTCTTGCAAAAAACTGGCAGTTTCTTGATTTACTTGCTAGACAGTTCCCCAAAAACATTTTAATGCCGTGAAATCAATACAGAATTAGTTTGTATTTCTCTAATTAAGTAATTCAATTTTATTATTATTCAAAATCGTAAGTTGCATCTTATTTTATGGGGAGTTCAGCTAGTAAATTATCAGAAACAGGAATAAAGTAAGTTTATCGTATTTTTTTCAAGCGTGTAACCTGAGTCCAGTATTGAAGTGTTCAATACTCAAAGACATTCAATAAACTACAATACTGGACTTCACATTGAACTACGAAACTTGAAGGGAATATTATTTGGTAAATATAGCCATCATCAGAATCACATAGAAATACAATTAGGTACACTCCGTATAGAGTCCTTCTCAATTTTATCATCAGAATTGATGACAAAATTAAAACCATGGATGCATTGTGTGAAAGACGATTATGTCTAGGAAAGAAGTGACCATGGAGATGACGGCAAATAGAGAAGAAGAAATACTGCGCCCCTGACGTAACTATAAATTGAGATAAAGGCACGAGGACGATGATGATGGAAAATTGATGACAAAATTAGGAAGTGCCAATGAAGAATAATTTATTTCTCTCGTCTCTTAATTTGTTTTCAAATAAAACACAGGCATTGCACGCTATGGAAAGCGGACAGGAGTCCCGCCTGCCGAGCGGTGATGATGGCGTTGGACTCCATGAACCTTAGCCTGACGGAGGTGGACATCGACATGGACAAAGGAGAACATAGAACGCCGGAGATGATCTCCGTAAGGAACTCTCATGATTTTACGACCTTATATTATTTTTATTCCAATTAAATTAAAATATATTTCGTTGCAGGTGTGTTTTCACGAGCATTTTAAACTTCATTCCAATTAAATTAAGATCAATTTTGTTGCGATTTTCTTATATGGATATCGGTCGTCTAATTTTAATTTACAGTCTATTAATAAATTCCATACGATAAGTAGGTAACATAATATTTTTAAATACTTTTGTTTCTTATTTTTGCAGCTAAATCCTTTACGAACACTACCCGTTTTCAAGGACCGTGAACTCGTAATATGTGATAGGTTGGTACTTGTTGCGTTTCTACAAATTTCAACTTCCTGAGGAACTAATTGCAGCAGGAAATCTTTAAAAAAAAAATATATAATACTTGTTCTACCTCTCCTCCTACAAGTAATTTAATTAATTCTGTTCAATTTGTTTCAAAACACCTCCTCTTCTTGCAGTCATGCGATTTGTTCATATTTGGTTGGTCGGTACAACGACTCTGGCCGTTTGCTGCCGAAAGACCCTGGAGGTCGTTCTATAGTGGACCAACATATGCATTACAACAATTCGACACTCTATCCTCGGTTCCGTGCAGCTGCTGTAAGTACGAGTTTCTTACAAAGGAATGGTCTATTATGTAATAGATTGTGTCGATACGCAAAGATCAGTGATGTGATGTGATAGTGGTCAAAACCTCTTGTAGAGATCAGTGATGTGATGTGATAGTGGTCAAAACCTCTCCTAAAGATCAGTGATGTGATGTGAGAGTGGTCAAAGCCTCTTCTAAACGTTGTGCACATGGTCTTGTGTTTTACTTTCTTTTCTTTGGTCGTATCGATGCAATCACGGTGATTGCCGGATTAGTAGTGCGATCTTTTTGTTTCAAGTTTGTTTAATTTTAATTTTAATAATTTACTTTGTTTATTGGTTAACAATCGTGAAGCTGTGTCTCATGGTTTCGCTCTTTCTCATGGGTTGAGAATATGTAAAGATTCTTTGGATCCGAATTCTAGTTCCAGAGATCAAGCGATCAAGCAATCTAACTTCAGCATAATTTTAGCATAGGAAAATTATGTGTAATTATGTGTATGTGTAGGTGTGTGTGTGTGTATGTCTTATTGGTGGAATAGGATTAAATGTAATTATTTATGATTTCAGTATCCAATCCTGTATGAGAACTGTAATTTTGTGATGCCACAACAAGTTGTTGACATTGAAGGTGCCTACAGTGATCTGGAAAGCATGTTAGCTGGACGAAATTGGTTTGGTGGTAGTTGGTCAACACTGAGCGACATAGTATTTGCTTCCACTGTAAGCACGCTCAACATTTTGGTCCCTGTTGACAGGATAAAGTGAGTAAAAGTGGGAAGGGAAATAGGCATTTTCAATAAAGCGACGATAACATAGGATAACACTAATGGGATTTTTTTTTAGGTTTCCACTTCTTTCGAGCTGGCTGTATCGTGTATCAGAAGAACTATATTTCGTAACTGCTAACAGAAAAGGGCTTAGCGAGTTCTCAAGAAGAATAGGCGAGTTAGCACTAATACAACAGTCATAATTTTTAAATCAAGAACTTTTTTTACAAGCAATGTGTTTGTCAACATTAGATTGCGGTTCTATTCTTGATGAAACAGAGTTCAAGTGTCCCCGGACATCTGTATCAAGACGGCGGCGACAGCTAACGGAATCCTACCCCGATGTAAAACTGCGGGCATGAAACTATGCGTTAAGAAAGGGCGATACTGGCTGAAAGTAAAATAAAGAGCCTGTCTCTCCTCACTTGCTGAACAAAGACAGGTAAAGTATCCACAGACAAAAATAGGTGTTTTAATTTTCTGACTTAATTTTGCTACTCGCAAAAGGAAACAAAATGAGTATAATTTTTGCATTTAAATAAAAATGTTACAGAGCTTTGGCAGGTTTCCCATTACCGCTTCCTTGGCTAAACCCATGATAGGTAAATAAAATTAAACAATGTATTATTGTTTCATGTTTATTCCAAATAAATAAGTGTTTATGATGCAAGGGCTTTTATTCTACTAGCTTACTGGCTTCAACTGTCCCACAGGTAGGCCCTCCGTTCCTTCTATCTCCCCAATCCATCCCGCTATCCTCTTCATTTTACTGTTCATTTTAAAAATAATAGACCTTTAGTGAAAAGAAGATGTATAATGGTGCATGCCAGATTGCCAGCCGTGGTGGAATGAAGTCTGTCCACTTAAGGTAAATGAGGTTGTTTTTCTTGCAATTTGCTATTAAGTGTCAAGTTGTATGTTGATTAAAATATGATTCGCGATCGTAAAAACTATGATTTAACTGAGTTATTCTAATACAAATCACAAATACAACCCTCTATAAGTTAATTTAATCCAATTAAATAACTTTTTAATTAAATAATCGTTTAATAGAATTATGTGAACTTAAAAGGTTCTCTTAATGATTTGAATTGTTAAAAATCTGTAAACACGACATACGTTTAACGGTCGCATATCATATTTTGTTCAACATACAGGCATACAGCCTAACACTGAACGGCAAATTGCAAAAAACACAAGAAAAAATGAATTTTGCGGGCTACCCTGGCATATCCTCCTTAACTGTCAGCTTGTCTTGTCCATAGAGTAAAGCAATAGATTAAAAAAGCGCTGCAGTGCAGACTAAAAAATGACAGGCCAGTCAAAGCAGCTACCATTTGTAGTCTGTGCGCTGTGCTTGCACCACAGTTGCACAACTGCTGTCTGCCTGCCTGTCTGTCTGTCATCATGTCATGTCATGTCATGCGTGACTGTCATTCATATTGTTTTTTAAAATTCAATTAATTTATTTATTTGTTGTGGAGGAGGGATGAATGAGTGAAGAGTGCTCAGTGCAATTCATTATGTAGATTATCAAACATTGCCATCCATTGTTCACGTGGAGTTCACAGGGAAAACGTAAAAAGTTCATCGCTGATTCTCACGGAATGCGAAGAAAGTCGACGTGAAAGGTTTGTGCTGTGTTATGAATGGTGGTGTCGATCTGAGGCTGGTGCCGTCACCATGCCACTTGTGTCGTGCTAACACACATTAAACTGGTATTACGTTACGCTAACGTAACTCTGTGTTTACTCTGTGTTGTATTTAGGTGACATTATTTGGAAAGTCCGAAGATACTTTCTACCGTCGCGCACCAGCGATGGCCGGGTTCCAGGCAAGCGACACAATGCCTAAGTTTGGCCACGTGACGGACCTGCGCGAGCAGTGGCTCGTGCGCGCTGACGGGGCGCTGGCGCACCGCCTGCAGGACCGCGAGATATCCTCACACCTCTGTGAAAATAGATATCGCAACCAACAGATCCGTGAAGACTTTCCCATAGCGCTCAACGAGCAACGGGACATCGAGCACGAGGTGCACCTGCGCGAGCTCACGCGCCGCCGGCAGGCTGACATCGACGCGGAGATCGCGAGAGAGATGGCCGAGATCAACCTGCGCAGGCAACGTCGCCAGCGCGGCACTGATATGCTGCAACAACCCAGTTCATCCCGCGCCGCGCCTCCGGCATCAGCGCCGGCACCAGTGCTAGCGCCACAGCCTGTCACTGCGGCCTCTGTGGTTCCTAGTGAGGATCTCAATCCTGAAGAGCTAGGCCTCTCTCCCACTGAACTTGAAGATATGCGAAGACGATTGGAACAAGAAGAGAAAGATGCAAGACTTGCTAGAGAACTCAGTCATGAAGATAATAACCAGGATGCCTTGCTGGCTGATATGAGATGTGCTGTTGAAGCTCAAGATGGTGAACTTGCAAGATTGTTGCAAGAGAGAGAATATAAGAAACTACAAAGGGCCAAGGAGAAGGCAAGGCAGAAGGCTCTACTGAAAAAACAGCAAAGAATGTCAACTCAACAACCACCACAACTAGAAAGTGAACCTCCCACTCCGCAGGCAACATTATGTGATGCTTACTGCAACCCTCGTGACATGATCCGTGAGAACCGACTCAGACTGTGCAAATCTGTTGACTCTGATTTGCATTATGTTGAACCATTCGAAAAAGAATCAATTCAATCAAAAGCCAGTGCCTTACAGTCCTTGGACATGTCAAACCAGTATTATGCTCAACAAGCCGAAGCCGGGACTTCAGGCAGCAATTTATCTCATGCTCACTCAAGATCCTTTGATGATAAAAGGATACCTAGTAATAACAGTTCCTTGCAACACAGACAGCCTCCTCCTCCTCCAACAACCAGCAAGAAGCCTCGTTTTCCAGACCCAGTGAGCATTAGGCCAGCATCACACTACCCCACAGACAACTTGGTGCCTGAAAGCATCCCACCGCCCAATATACCTCACAGCTACAGTGAGAACAACAATTTGTACAGTTGTACATACCCGCCTGATGTGAGTCCCCCACACATGGGACAAGATAGACATGACTCCAGTAAGAGACTGTCAGTAATATCTGATATTACTGCTGAAGGTCTAGCTAAGAAAAAGAGCAAGCAAGCCGACATTAACAAGAAAAGAAAGGGATGCAAGATACAGTGAAAAGTTCTGACAGTCCTTTTGTAAGAAAGAAGAGGTTGGCTTTTCAAAGATTAGTGATTTAATTGATCTGCTTTATGGTAAGCTAAGCTACAAGATGGTGGTAACAAGTGAAGTGATCTGATTGGTAGCTGGCTATGTGTTCGTATTATAAAGGATTATTGTGTATAATCCAGCTCAAAATGCTTTTATAATATATTCTAAAGTGTTGGTGTTTTAAAACAGCAAGCTTTAAGATATTTGTAAAGGATTTTCGATATTTTTTATTATTAGTGCTAGTTTATAACATTATGGTCCTGTTGCTGGCAATTTTTGATATATTTTCTTAGAATTAATCAATGATAATTTATTATTTTACTCTAAACTTAGCAATATCATTTAGATTTAAGTAAAGCTTAGAATCGGTCACAAATAGAAAAGTCTTATCTCTTAAGTACTTGAGTCATTAGTGCAGATAATCCCAAATGGCCTTCTTTCAACTTATAGCCTGTATTCAAGTGTTTTTGACAAATAATCTTGCTGCCTCTCAAGATAATCTTATTTGAAGAGGTCTATGCATGTATGCATAGATAGCAAAAATACTAACATAGGTATAATTACGACATCATGATTAACAATTCAATTCATTTAATTATGGCATACTAGCAAAAATACTTGTTCTGTCTTCAAAACTTCGTAAACATTAAGTTTTTAATTCTGACTATTACTTTGTAGTTTTCCATAAAAGTAAATGTTTTAAACTAATTTCTGTTTTATCCACATCAAATATCAATTTGATAACACTTGAGTCAGATTCCAATAAGATGATTCATAACCAAAGAGATTTAAAATGCTATAGAGAGGACTTACAAAGAAATGCCATTAATTCATTAAACCCCGAGAGGACACCGGTGTCCGCCTGTCATTGTCTTTCTATTGTGTCTCTAATTACCTCAGTTGAAAGATTAAATAGCTTTGATCCCATGTCTCAGTAACACTAACTGGAATAATATTACAATATTGGAGCGGCAGTGGAGTTTACTATACTAAATTATGTCCTAGTGGATACAAGTCTATGAGTCATCCAATACTTGTGTATCGGATGGAAATTTTGATTCTTACGTCCCGTCTATAGTTTGTATTGAATGTCTGTGTTCATAACACTTAAACATGATGATATTGCTGAGCATAATAATATGCAGAATGTACCTGCAAAAACCAATGAGCCATTTTAAGCTAAGGTCAGTGTGTGCCTTTGTCTAGATATAAGTGAAATATGTTTAAACATTCCATTTTACTTTATTATTTTTTGTTTTTAGCAACAATAATTATTTTATATACCTACATTGCAGCAGCTGCTGTTTCTATTTATAATAAGTTGATAATATTAGAAATTTAAACAAAAAATATGTTGGTAATTTAACCACTGTGCTATACATATATTTAAAACATATCAAAATATGTTGCTAAAATGTCATGACATTATGATTTGAAGGGAAAATATAGATAGATATAAATGTGCATGACATGATGAGACATGTCAACACATTACAAGAGCACCTAAATGATTAATATTTAAAATCTAAATTTATTTTTATATTGACTAATAATTTTGTCATTTAAACTTGCGTTTTTTTTTACAAAAATCTCAATATTGTACTTAATCTCTGCTAAATTTGAAGACTGATTTTAAAATGATTACAATAATAATTTCGGTGCGCATTTGGTGCTGCATAAAGAATTTATTTCACAAATGTTTTTCGTAGATATTATTTTAATTCTCATTTAAATATTTTTGTTATTAAGATAAGAGATTATTCGCATAAATGCAAAAATGCGTTGGAAAATACTATGCTACTTACTTAATAATTGCTTTCACAGTAACTTTCTCCAGCATAAAGATAACTATTCAAAGCATGTCACGAGCGAGTGACATCACATTACAAAAACGTAACCCTCTTTTCCGCCGTGCAGTCGGGTAATAAAGGTCATTCACACACTCACATAATGGTGATGGACAAGGGTCGATAATAAACAGCATTGATTTAATGTATGTTACATTCTGATTAAAATATGAGAGTCCATTGGTTTTAATACTGTTTCACTTATTTCTGGGTACACTTATCCTTACCTGACAGAGCTGATAATAGTTAGCTGATACGAAATCCTGTTTTATTATACCTAATATACTGTGAAACATTTAAGTAGGTAAGTAAGAAGTCGCATTATACGTAGGTAAGGTAGGCAGGTCGTCTATTAATATTGCCTTACTACTACGAATAATACTTAAATGGTTAAGATACTTCTAAGAATATACTTATAAACGTTAATTAATCAAATACGGTGCCTTATTACATTCTGTTATCCAAGAATTATTCAATATTTAGACCAGTACCTATTTATTACACAAAAAAGGTTATAAACAAGCTAAACAGTGGCAACTCAATAATTTTTTTACAAACAATCTCATTTCTTTACTTTACATACCTAGTTAAATAGAATCTTACAATATTCTATAAGCATAAGAAAGACCTAAGTATTTATATTAACAAAATAATAACGTTTATACGTAAAATAATAATGTAAATTTAATGAGTACTTAATAAGAGTAAGCTTTAATTGCAATGTATGGCCTTGATCGTGCCTTAGTGGAACTGAACCAAACTCAAATATTTATAATCTTTTTAATATTAATTTTAACGCAGTTAGAGGTGGTATTTGTTCGTTGTTACTGAAAAACGTTTATATTGAACAGTTTTGACATAACATATCTATATCCGGATTGAATTCCTTAGAGTAGACCACAGTACCACTGTTACCAGCCTGCGTAGCATGAACACCGAAGAAACGGTCTTTGTCGTGTCTCGGAAGAAAAGAAATTAAGTGTTCATGCTACGCAGGCAGGTGTATTGAAAGAAATTTGACAGATTGAGGTTCATGTCTATATAATCTGTCACTTTGCCGATTCGTCTGTAGACAAAGGCCGTTTCTTCGGTGTTCAATGTGTTCATGCTACGCAGGCTGGCCTCAGTGGCCTCCTATTCTGTCAAAACTCTGCATCACACTGGGCCATCGCAAGGTCAAAGCGTTGCCACTTCCGCCTTACAGTATCTAATTCAAAGATAATTCCGCTAATTTCTGGACACTGGTAATTGGAACTGAAAGTGATGGTTACTCTGGCAAATATCAAGTTATAAATATGATGTTGGAATAGGTAACCCAGTTGTTAATTTAAGAAGGCTAATTTTATCCGCCTCAAAGTGCCAAGCATGATGGCTCACCTCGATGTGTTGCTTGATGAACAAAGCGTTCATTGTAATTTTCATGGAACAATCATGATTCAAATTTAGGCCGTCAAGTAACCAACGATGTGCATAAACTAACGTATCTTCCTTGTTATTGTTCCCCATTTTTAGACATCTAACGAAACTGTGCCTACTTGTGGATAACAACTCGATTTCTCTCAAAGATATTACTTAGGTACCAATAGATACGATGTGCCTGGCATTACCGACGGTTTATTAGGTACGATTAGAAATCTCTTGCTTCAATATTTTTATGAACATTAATATAAGTAACAGCGAATATAATTATCTGCCTTTAACTGCACATACGCAAAGCAGTATCTTGAGTGTAAGCTATTCCTAGATGTAACTTGGTCTAATGGGATGAAAGTGTATGCTAATTTATAATATTTCCCCAGCATATTTTCTAAAGAACGTGTTCTTTTATTCACTGAAAGAATCTTCCGCTGATTTTGCTTAGCTATTCCTCGCCAGAAATTAAAGCAGCCCGTTTCTTTCTTTCTTCTTCGAAATAATTATAAATTCACTACAAATATAAATTAGCATACATGTAGAATAAAGTGTCACTTATTTGGATTGCAGTCAATGTATGTTTATGATTATTTTTATCTGAATAAACTCGTCCTATGTTTCGTAACAGGATATGTGGTGTTATTTCATGGCTAATCGGCCCGTAATTGCGGTTGGCGGATGAGATGGTCGCTCGTTGCCAACGAATTTTATGCGCCTGTCTGTCGATCGAATGGTTATATTCGCCTACACCTTTTTAGTTTTTTATGAAGCCCTTCATGTGGTAAAACCACGGACTTCCTGCGCCTTTTAACTCGCGTTTTGATCTTTTAAACTAGGTAAGTACTCAAACAATGTGTGTAGGAACTATGAAACACATTTTATTTCCCCAAAATTTCTAATTTCCTGACTTTGTAGTGGGTTAATTATTTGCTTTACTTTGTTAGTCTAAGTCTTTTGTTTTATTCTACGGCTGTTGAACTAGCACCTTCCAGGTGCATAATTAGATAATCCCACAATACTTATTCATAATAAAATATCCTCAGTAAATAATCTTATCAATTTCATGTCGTTTCTATTCCGGCACCAGTCACTCTGATGCATGCCTGGCACACTGCGCATGCCCAAAACTGGATACATAAAAGAAAATTGTTGTAATGTAGTCTGACACAATGCATACACATTGCTTATTTGATCGCTATTGAAAAATGGAACGCGCCATTAACTCCCTTGGATTTTTTTATTGAAAAGAATATAAATAGCAGCGGCTGCGCTAGCGCAATGATTATGGCTTCCGGAATTCCGATTAGTTGAAAAAGTGTACCGACAGGATCCACACATGACCTACACGATAATTTAATAAGGAATTATTACTTCATGATTTGGTCTGTTAGTGTCACACATGAATCGATATCTTCAAGAAGGAGCGGCGAAATGAGAGCCTAATACTTAACCTGAGTGACTGCGGTCAATTCATCACTCACTTCACCAGTCACCTAAGTTTTGACAGTAAGTGTACGGCCTGAGTGCACGCTGTATTCGAGCGTCGGGCGGGGCGGGGATGAGCGGTCGAAAGGGCGTTCTTTAAGTGGCCTCAGTGCTAGTGATGGATTAATTAGCATTCGCATTCATTTTTAACATGCGAATGCTCATTTAGCATTTAGCAAATGAAATGTAGTTGCGAAATTCTGTGAAGTGCGAAGTGAATTCATTACTTCGTATTTCGTTCATGCTGATGCAGCGGCACTCAGCGGCAGCGTGCGCTCTCCGTCACACCCACGGGAATACTAAATCTATCTGTTTCACGTTACACTGACTTTTAGCAAATAGCAGGTGCATGTGATGCGAAGAATGACGTTATACAATTATTATCTTTAAATTGATCGTACACAGGGGCGTAAATTGTATGAATGCGTCTGATCGTTTAATTCGTTAAATTATTAGCAGGGTGTGAAAAATGAGATTGAGCAATTTATTACCTTATGATCTTTGATTTGCTCGTATTTAACGTCGTATATTGAATAAATTATAAATTGTCGTTATTTTAGCAAATAGTTTAGCAATAGCAATTAACATGCTAAGACTGAAGAATTCACATGCTAATGAAATTTATACGAAATCGCATTAATTGCCATCACTACTCAGTGCACGCTCAGCGTTTGTGGTGGCGGTCGTTTGTGTCGATCATGGCGTCTGCGTCGTACGATATTATTGATATGTATTTAGAAGAAAACTTGTGGCTAAAATTTAATTATGAGTCAAGGCAAGGTCCTAGTAACATTGTGAAGCGAAGAAAACAATTTGGAGAGTTTTCTACGTTATTTGAAACATTAAGGGTGAATGAAGATAAATTTCATGAGTTGTTATATAAAGAATGCGAAGATACCATACTTCAGGTTTATTTTGTATTTCTGAAATTATTTCTTTAAACGACATCCTTCAAGAACGCTCGTATCACCGCTGCAAAACACAAACTGGTTTGAACTTGCACGCGACGCCCCGCTCGACGCAAACAAGCCCGCTGCTGCGCACGCTCCGCTCGGCCGGCACTCAGGAGTGCGATTCACTAAGGCAAAACATCTTTACAACTAAGAAATCATCGTTGAAACATCCGATGTAAGCATATCGGTATTCTTTAGTTAAAACTAAGCGATCATAGCGCCTCAACGATGTCGACGGCGCGACATGGAACTAAAATTTGGTTTCGAATGTATGAAAAACGGTATTCAGAAACACAAAACATCCTCGCCTTCGACGACAACGGTGCCTTCGCCTTCGATTTTAACTGTCAAACCGTAAAGCTTGTAAATTGTGGATGTTTCCTTGGTTGTAGACGATTAAAACGTAAGTAAAACAAGTTATTTTTAAATTAAAATACTTAATATTGTTTTGTTTAACGTAACTTTGATTCCTGAAACGTTATAATGCCTATTTGTAATGTTTTAGATGGCAGTTCGTCTTTCCTGTATGTTTTTTTTTGTTGGAAAAAGCTAATCGTCAAGTTAATGTTGAAAAAAGACGTCAGGCCAACGTGATACGTAATATGGATCTTCTACATAACTAAGGTATTCAGGTTGACTGAAGAACTAATTATTTAATTGGAAGAAGATATTTCCCCATTATTAGCAAAGGCGAAACATCGAGGAGGAATTAGCAACCGAACCAAGGTATTACTACTGAATTAATATAATATAAATCACCGTAGGTACCTACCTACAGTGGAAAAATGTCTAAAACTTACCTCTTATTCCAGGTTTTATGCACTCTTGCATTTTTAGCTAGTGGGAGTTACCAAAAAATATTATGTGAGAATGCAAGAACCTTTAAATCGCAAGCATCTGCCTCGAGGGCTTTATGGACCGTAGTAGATGCCATCAACCACCCAGTTATTATTAATAAGTACATAAAATTCCCTCAAAATACATATGAAAGGCAAATTCTCAAAAAAAAGTAGTACCTACCTAGGTATTTCTTAAGTTTCATACTTTAGTTTTTATTTACTAAGTAGATACTTTCATGAATCAAACCATATGGCTACTTATTTATTTTTATGTTACATGATATTTAAATACTTCATATTTTTAAATTGTCTTGAATAGGAACCTATGTGTTTCAAACCATATTTAAATCTTTTATTCTTGCCTTTTCAGATAAATGATCCGGACTTAAATATAATGCATGTGGTTGTATTGTAACTTTTGGAGGTGCAACACACAACAGCTTTAGATTTAATCATTCTGTCATAAAACCGCATTTGGAGCAGCTAAATAATAGAGGAGAAACAGTGTATCTGCTTGGTATGTATTTTAAAATGTTTTTTTACTTTATCCATCATAAATAATTGTACTCACCAGGTTTCGGTACCTACTTATTTTAATATTTATAATAAATTCAGTTATTTTTATTTTTGTAAAATTAAACTAAATTCCTATTTAATTTATTTCAGGAGACTCTGGTTTCGCTCTTAGGCTATTCATGATGGTTCCATGTAACAACCCTGAACCTGGGTCAAGAGAAGAATACTATAATAATCTGCATGCCAGTGCAAGGAATTCCACCATTGGCATACTTAAAGGCCGTTTTAGGTGCTGGTTCATCGTGTTCTTCACTATGACCCAGAGATGGTGGGAAAAATTATTAAAAGGCTTGTTGTGTGTTGCATAACATATGCAATCAAGCCAGGGTTTCTCCAGTAGAATTACCAGCTCATTTACTGAGACAAGAAGTAAGGGTGATCCGGCTATTACAACAAGGAAGCCAGAACACCCTCGAGTGATTTGGACAGTGGACGTCTTGCTAGGGGTCATCTAATTAATAGACTGTGGGGTTAGGGTTTGCAATTCGAATATTCGAATATTCATTTTATTCGAATATCCGGTACAATTTCAAATTCGAATAATTCATTAAAATTATCTGAATATTCGAATACTTAATTAAGTAATAAAGGCCCTTATAGTTTTTTGATTCTAAGTCCAACCGTGCCCTCGAGTCCCACCCTGTTGAGTCCTTGTACTCAAACGTTCACTCGGTCATCAGTCGTCCCTCGCCCACCGTCAAGGAAGGACAGTATGCATGCGCAAACGCATAATTATTTGAGAGTTGTGCGCGTGGCGACATTCACGTAAGTATTTCAGACAAACCTAATTAATTCCACAAACTGTTATTAAGTAGTGTAGAAACAGGAAATTCGGCTCAATAGTAGATAGGCATACCGACCTAAAACTTGAAAGTCGAGGCCTACGAAAAAGCATAAAATATTTAGGATTTCTTAAGAATAAATAGGATAAACCGAGTGCTTACTGTCTTTTTTGCTATAGTGTAGGTTAGTAGATTATAGTATAGAATAATCCAACCTAACTACTGAGTCGAAATTTCTGTTTCTAGACTACTACACCAAGGTTGAGATAAATAAACGTTACTAAGCAAGTGTTTTGGCTTACCTTAGCTTAGCACCTGTAGTTTGCCCGTTGCGCAACAGTGACAACCGATGCTAAGCCAAAGCAAGTGCTTAGTGGCGTTTATTTATTTCGGCCTAGGTGTTTTACTTTGCAACGGTGTTCTGCATTCCTCTGACGTAGCGTACGTATTAAATACCTACTTACGATACTTACTGATTTGGTTGGTTACGCGAGCCGGTGCATGGTTTGATCAGTTACGATTTTAAAAATATTAGATTGCTGTCTGTGCCATTTTAAACTACTTGAATATACATAAAGTAGGTATTACATTTATAATAATCTTATCTAAATAAAAATTCTGATTTCAGTTCCTACATTGAAAGCTGTCCTGACTGTCTAATAAATCTTAGTGATGGCGAGTGGAAAAGTTAACAAAGTTGAATTCAAAGAATACACCAAACGATCTAGACAAAAAATCTGTGTGGTAACACATTTTACGTGCTGAAGGTGGTTCGCAAGCAAAATGCAAAATCTGCAAAGGAGTATTGTCAAACTCTATGTCAACGACTCTTTTGGACATACATCTGCAAAAGATGGATTCCATATTTGTAAAAGGAACGATCAATTTATTCTGATGAGGTTACAATAACTGAAAGTGGAAGCAAAGAAAATTCCAATGAAGTACAGAAGAAGAAAAGGCGACTCACAGATTATTTCAAATCTGAAGATAGCTCTGAAGACATGATCTCCATGTTGGCAGCTTTAGATGGTCTGCCGTTATCTCCTAAGCGTCATCACTCATCAGTATCATGTCATCATTTATCCCTAAGCTAAGACTTACCTATGTTTACTGTGTGAAATGATAATTAATGTGGTTTTTTTTATTAAAAAACAATAAAACTAATTAGAATACTTTATTTTATTTGAATAGAATTATGCGGCAATCAAACTAAACCCCTGTATTGCTGCTCATGTTTGTGTTGAATTGATATTGTATTATTTTCAATAATTGTTAAAAAAATATTCGAATATCCGAATATTCGAATATTTGGCTGTTGAAGTATTCATTTTATTCGAATAGTAAAATTAAACGAATAGTGCAAACCCTATGTGGGGTGGACAATATAGTTAATAACAAAAGTAAATATTAAAAAAATAGATAAATAAATACTAATATATAAATACTAACAATATACTTAAGATATTAATAATTCAGGGACAGTTTGTTAATTAAAAATTATAGTGTATGTTAAATAGCAATGTATAATGAAATAGTCATAGTCATAGTCATAGTATTTTATTGATAAGGGATTCTTACAAGTCATATACATATTATACAATCATTAAAAAAAACATAAAGAAAGTGAATGTTTTTAAACTTATTGTTTTACCTTTAGATAAAATTAATATATTGTGATATAATATATATATAATTTATATGGTAGGTATGTATTTGAACAAAATAGTATCTACAGACGCCAGCACATCTACCTACCCCAATGTGTTAAATTTCTTTGATAGGTTTTCAACTTTACTTTAAACACTATAAGGTTCTTGTTCAATTGGGAAAATTTGTCAATTTGGGGTAGCTTGATGTGCTGGTGTCTGTACCTTGGAAAAGTAATTTTAATATAATTAATTCATAAATAAAACAATCTTTTAACATAGGTACATTTTATTGTTATTTATTTATTAACTCTCTAATAGCACTGCTAATTCTATCCAGAGCCTGAACCATTGCCTGATGGCCCTCTACTTGTTTAGTAATAGCTTAGGCAATCCAAGAGTTCTGCTTGGGCTCTGCGTTCGGTTGAATATTGTATTACTTATTAATTTCAATCAAATCAATAAATTTGTATAGGTATAGAAAATAAAACATTGAATTTATAAAGAGCTATATAGCCTTGAGAATTACAAACCTCAAAAGGATTAATAATTTATAAGTTCTGTTTTTTTTTTTATTGATCCTTGCAACCAAAACTTTCTCCTTCCATAATGGTTTGGATTTTAATTTCAATTTCAGTTAGTTCTGGCAAATCCTCTATGCCACCACCAGTATGCCACCTCGTAGATGCAATTAAGCTGGACTTCTTCTTAACTGCTCCTTTTTGTCCTTCCAGTACTGCAACACAAGTACGATTATATAATTTGATGTATTAAGTAAATAAATTTGCTTGGTTTGGTTTAACTTTCCATTGCAATTTTAAATGCTTTTCTAATTGCAATTTGAAGCCTAGCCTAAAGTTACAGAACATGCCTGTAGATGCACAGGTGACAGGGGGCTCTCAATGTAAAAGGATACTATAACACCCACTCAATGCAACAATATACACACTTATTACATGTAATTACTAACCTTACACCACTGTTCAGATGTTTTCATTCACCCACTTCCATCACTGTTTAGGGCTGTTGTTATTTCAGACTATGCCTGATGACTATGACTGCGAGCATTTGCAGTACGAGCATGGCCCCTAGCCAACCATGGTTTGCTTTCCAAAAAGCTTACTTGCTTTTCCAGCTGATTTAACGATGGAGCTGCGTTGCGAGACACTAAAAGATAAATATTTTGGTTAAGTATACAGATAGTAGTTCCAGAAACTGTGCTGTATAACTAAATAGAAATGTTACTGTGGAGGTTCTTCTACTTACTTTCGATAGGTTTGGAACCAAATTAACACAAAAACACTGAACAAGTAGAACGCCATTGGGAAGGGCGCAGGATTTTTTAAAAGTCCACTTAGCCACTTAAAACCACTTGGAACTTTGGAATTTCGTATTTTGATAAAAACTCTAATCAAGAGATCAAGTTGTTTGTTTAGATTTAGAAACACATAACATAACCTATAATTACCAATGTCAAAAATTTTAACAAGTAATTATTTTCCAAGCCGAAAACGATATAATAAATTAAATATTTGTTGCATAATAAATATAATGTGTTTTATAAACACGTATTGTGAATTTGTATTAATTTAAAATGACGAAATAACTTAAAAATTGATTAGTCGAGATTATCTCGACTATACTCTAGATTACACATAGCAACACTGCTAACATCGTACCCATCATCGTTGTTTGGCAGATCGTCGACGAGCATTACTAGCTTAGCGAATACGGTTTTTGTCAACGTTGTTCTTAAAGGCTATGTTTACGATGAAACATCTGTGAACTCGCCGTTGTTAACATCTGTGATGAGTCTGTTAGTGAATCGCATTGCTGGACGGCCACTACGGGTAGCACGTGTTTAACATGAACGCTGCACGCCCCGCCCCGCCCGACGCTCGAATAGAGCGTGCACTCAGGCCGTACACTAAGATTTTACAAAATATTAGGTACCTACGTACCTAGTGCTGTTACTAGAAGTTCTTATGACTATCTAATGGTCATGAAGACTATCTTTTAATCTATACTTCTATACTAATACTAATATACTAATAATAATAATATATAATATATAATATAATATAATATAATAATAATAATAATATTATAAAGAGGTAAAATTTGTAAGTTTGTATGTTTGTAAGTTTGTATGTAGGGGGTAATCTTCGGAACTAATGATCCAATTTAAAAAAATATTGTACTGGTGGAAAGCTACACTATTCCCGGTGGACATAGGCTACTTTTTATCCCTGTATTCCCACGGGAACGGAAACTACGCGGGTGAAACTGCGTGACGTCTGCTAGTGTTTAATAAAACGGATGATAAATATTTTCAACTACGACATTAGTTTACTAACAGTTTGCACACAGGTGCTTTTATTCTGAATATATTTCGTTTGAATTGGTGCATGACACTCGTGACCGGTCCCTGACGCGCATCAACAAGCCGTGGATAATTTCACCTGCTGCACTGCCTGCCTTTCTCGAATGTTTCTTAAAAGTGTTTCATATTTAATTGTGTGGCTGTGTCCTGTTTTAGAGGACAAAGATTCCCTTACGTTTGGGAGTCGTTTAAAAATTTCCGCTAGAGCGCATGCACCTTAGCAGAAAAAAAATTGTGTGTTCGCTCTGCGAACAATGCTATTGGTAATACAGTTGTCTATTAGTCTCTACAACCAGTAACACAAAGAGAAGCAATGCATTTGCGGCACATGATAGACGAGGCGAGTGTTACTCGGTGCGCTCGGCCACCCATCTTCCCCGCGGTTTATTTAAGTATGTAGGTACCTAGTTAAAATCAGACTCGATGTGACCGTCTCTGTTTCATAATATTTGCAACGTCTACCTGAGAAAAATCTCATTTCATTCATTAGTTACGTGTTATGTCACATTAGAGACCGGAGAAAGTATTTTTCTGACTTGGCTAAAACTTATTTCCAACAATAAACCTACGTCTACCTACTTTTTATATGGTAATGAGAAACTTACATGCTTAGTCATCGTCTATTGTAATAGAGGAAGAGAACCTACTAAGAACGTTTTGCTTATCTTAAGAAGTCCGCATTTATGTCTATGCATGAGAATCATCGATTCAGAAACGTGCTGCAAACTTAAAACAATTCACAAGTTTCTAAACAATGTGCTCTGATGGTAAGTAAAATCTTTAATTTCTTATAGCCAACAACGCGTCGACCGGCCTTGGCGTACCTACGCCATAACAGAGTAGCTACAACGTGTATGGAATACATACATAACAAGTAGTTTGTAGGAGCACCTGCCGGCCAGTGACCTTGAGCCGGCCTCTAGATGCTCCCGCTTCGGAAATGCACAAACAACGTCAGCTAGGTAGTAATAAGCAAAGACAACTCGTTAACTGGGCCCTTGACCTTTCTCTGATTATGATTCCAAACTATTTATAGCTTAGATACCTACTTACTTAAAATTATTGACGGTTTTGGTGCACAACAGTTATTGCAGTCTTTAAATAAGTAGGCGCATGATCGTGCCTGTAACGTATATTTTACGTATGAGTACCTACATAGTTGTCACTGTTGTAGTTATTTAGTAGCTGCATTAATTATTAGCTAATGCGTGATTCTGATTATGCACATGCGTCAACCGATGGCTATTAGCTGCAACAGCAGCTCGGCCGTGTCATGAGTTCATGACAAAATGATGTAACTACTCGTATAAGTGAGTACATGAGTCAGCCGCAGCCTGTATCGCATTTACGTAAGGTTTATTATCCAAAATCGTGGGGATTGGACAAGGTATTATTTTCTCCTGACATGGCCGTTGAGCAGCTCTGCAGCTTGTTACTAGGTACGGCGATACCTGTATCGCTGTACCTAGCGTACCTATCAGGTTCCATGATCACAATCAATGATAATTATAAGTAACAAGGTGTAGATAGGTTATAAGCGCTCAAAATGTGGCTAACAAGACCTCAGTGCGTCGCGTCGTAAACGGACGCGTGCGTGCGTTAATGTGCCGCTTTTGAAGATCGAATGTTGTGTAACCTATCCCCACCTTATAAATTATAATATCATTGATCACAATACAATAATTTGAAATCGCCTCTTACCTTCCAGCATGCGTAGCATGAACACATTGAACACCGAAGAAACGGCCTTTGTCTACAGACGAATCGGCAAAGTGACAGATTATATAGACAGGAACCTCAATCTGTCAAATTTCTTTCAATACACCTGCCTGCGTAGCATGAACACTTAATTTCTTTTCTTCCGAGACACGACAAAGACCGTTTCTTCGGTGATCATGCTACGCGTGCTGGGGTGATAATTATTTTTTAAATCCGCATAAATGCATCTTACAAGTTTTGCAAATAATTTAACGACATTTGTGGAAGGTAGTAGAGATTCATTATAACGTCTCTTGTATTGTTAACAATTTTTTTACGTACCTTTTTTATCACCACCGGTGAGGACCCACCCTCAATGCACGCTGTCCGTCGATGTGCGTTGGCTTAAAGTTGTGTGTGTGCTGGTTTTTCAAGTCCGATGATAATAATTTTCTAGACACCTTATTTTTCGGATAAATGAACGACGTTGATGTTCTGCCATAGAGCTAGGCGATCTAACAGTTTGTATAATGAAAGTTAAATCTCAGAATTACAAGACCTTTAGCAGGGTACGAAATAAATAAAAAAGCATACATCAATTTTAAATTGACTATAATCATCATCACAATAAACAAATAAATATAAAAATATGACACAAGATGATCGTTTGTCGTGTCTTTTGAACGGACATGTTGCCATACAAGCATTACAGATGGCGGGAAAAGTGCTCTAAGCATGGAAAAGGGATGCTTGTGGGTAGGTATACATAGATTACACTTCATTTAAATTTAAAGGCCTTCTACTTAACACATTTTCTGTGAATCGTATGAAAATACCACTGCTTAGAAAACTAAGCCTCGGTGTAGAATATTTTTTTGTTGCATCAGTTTTACATACTACCTACATTTGTGTTTTAACCAACTTAAAAAAGGAGGAGGTTCTCAGGTTGATTCTTGTTCTTTTATTGAAAAAATTAGACTAAATTGCCAGTCGTTCAACATTAAACATCATATCAGTAGATCACTGATAAAATATACAGGGTGGAACGGAAAGGGTATATACATACAAACAGGGTGAATAGAGTATTTAATAACGAGTCTTTCCTCAAAATTTCAGCTCCCAACTAATAACTTTGAAACTTCACGATATTATTTAATATCGACAGTTTATTAGATGCAAAATCATAACAAACGTGTCACCGCACTATGAGGGTCATAATCCTGTCCGGCAAGGTTCAAGTATATCTATCTCGGGTTCTGCGCGCCTAGTACAGACCTATCAGGCTCTGCCTAACAGACGAAGGCGCGACGGCGCGGGCGGGCTCAACTTTACAATTATGTATGTACATGTATAAAAACGTTGCCATGTCATTTCTTATCACCAAGAGAATCCGTGCCCTTCGGATGTATATACCCTTTCCGTTACACCCTGTATAAGTACCAAGATGCTGGATATTTTGTCATCTGATGCAATTAAAATAATTATCGAATTCCTACAACATACAAAACGTTCTAAACGTAAGGAGAACTTCAATTGCTTGAGCAATTTCAATGGCAGGTACAGTTTATCAAGCGTTTCTATGTACAGTTTCTGTGTAAAGGAAGGTGCATTCCAGCTTCCTAACAGTGGCACGACAGGTATGCTAAGTGTGGGGCTGGCAGAGAGCTAAATGACCGTGTCATTTGTGAGCAGGCGACCGCGACGGACACGCGAACCTCGACCAGTCGCCGTGATTAACATTGTACACACAATATTTGTTACTTTACAACAGTTAGCTGTAATAAGTACGTGCTGTAGAGAGGAGTGGCTCGCGATTGTTGTGACTAAGTTCGATCAATGAATTGGTCAGATTACTTCTTTTTATTTATTATTATTATAAATATTAAAGAGCTACCTTTTTAAACCGCCACAATATTCATAGAAAATTGCCAAGCCAAGCTTTTCGTATTAAAATATCCAATACATAGATTTTGTCTTCTAAATTGAATATCACAAACCATCTAGGTACATACGACTAAGTAAAATAATAGAAGTGATATGAATTTGAGTATTTTATAACAAAAAATCTTAATTGGTAGCGGTAAGATCTGATTGAAATATTTATTGATTGATTGATCATACTAAATTTTAGGGTACTTTGAGTAAACAAAACTTGCATTACAATTTCTTTCAAAAGAGAACATTAATTTATTTCATAATTACTAATTTATGAAGCAATAATTACAATATTCTTTACGATTTTGTTAATAAACGTTTGTCACGAGCCAACAGTATAACTTTACCAGTGTAAATATAATTCACAATACCCATATTTATCTACTTTGGTCATTACTTGGTGGCAGTGGCAGATGGTAAACAATTTGATACAGAACTAATTGAGTTGTATGTTATTTGGCGAGGTTGGCGGCTTGCTTCTTTGCTTTAACTAATTCAACTAACTCCTTGTATCGTTTGATGCAGTCTTTTTTCGTACGGTTCGGTATGCAGTCGGCTATCTTGTCCCAGCGCTCTGGGGTGCTAACCGGGAAAGTCTTGATGGCCTGCTCAAGGAGTTCTTGTTCAGTTTTCGTCCAAGCCTTGTCATCCGGTTTAGCAACCTCCTCAGGTTTCGGAGTAGCTGTTCCGTTCACAACTTTCACAGGATTATCACTCTTCGATATTCCACTTTCGTCAATGTGGTTATATCCTTTCTTCTTTTCTTTCTCAAACTGGTCAAACGCTTCTTCGTTGGCAGCTTTCTTCAGACTGCTCTTAGAGAAATCTGAGCTTTGCAAGTCTTTAGCTTTGTTCAGAACATCTTTTGCTATGAACCGTCTGTCATCAGTGAATGTGCCGTGTTGATTTAAGAAGTTAGCGACCACCTCCCACCGTTGGTTGGTGCCTGCTGGGAATAAGTTGACGGCTTTAATTAGAAGTTGTGTCATCTCAACACTCCATTCAATAGGCAGTTTGAGTGCAGATTCCTTTTTAGCCTTTTGTTCTTCTACCCTCTTGTTATCGAAAATAGCTTTCCTCTCTGCTTCTAACTTGTCTTCAGTATCTTTGACAGTCCTAATAAAAGCATCTCTACCATTGCTTTCTAGTTCTTTTACAAAGTCTTGTATTTCTACAACTTTCAACATCTCACAGATTTTTTCTACGGCAGCCATGTGAGAGACAGTTTCATCTTCATTGTTGGAGTAGTAGTTGTTTGCCTTGCAGATGTCTCGAAGTGCTTTCTTCTCCTTGCGCAGGTTTTTCTTCTGCTGCTCGCGCTCGGCGCGCGCC
Organism: Euplexia lucipara; assembly: GCA_921972225.1. Classification (NCBI taxonomy): domain Eukaryota; kingdom Metazoa; phylum Arthropoda; class Insecta; order Lepidoptera; family Noctuidae; genus Euplexia; species Euplexia lucipara. Next base: position 21,095,304 of record OV179159.1, read on the forward strand.
ACCTCGATGCGCGCGCGCTCTGCCTCGTCTGCCTTCTGCTTGGCCAATTGAGCTTCCTTTACAAGACGTTCTTCCTCAGCTTTCTTTGCTTGCACAGCATCCTGGAATTGATATAGTAGGATTGAGTAAGTGAAATTCAATGCCTTATTCTAGATTCATATTCTAATGCCTAGAATATCTCAATCCAGATATCGAAAACATCATAATGGAAATATAGATTTTCATTTTAATCCTGGGGAGTCCTGAATCATGTACTGAATTCATGATTATGAGGATGTGTTTAAACATCTCTTCTACCTTGTACCACATTTGTGTGAATATTATAAATAGTAAAATGGTAGTTTTAGCTGGTTTTAACTTTTAACAATTGCATTTCAACATACAGTAGTTATACTAAAAAACATATTTTATTGTCTGTCTGTGAGTTTGTTTGAGCCATCTCCAAAACAGTGGAACCTATTTTTTGGCAGGACTTTTACTGTCAGATATCAGTAACTTTGCATTTATACAATTTCCTTCTTTTTGCAACGTCATTTAGTGTTGGAATTTTAAAGTTTTCTTTTCATGAACATTACAATATATTCTCAAAAAAAAGGTGCTACTTTTTTATTGAAAAAATATTAGGATCATGAAAAGAAAACTTAAACATGAAAAAAAAATGTGTGTTGGGTGAATTTAGTTGTCCATTCCCTAGCATTAATGTTTGCTCAATTCATCAACATTTTCACAGGGAGGTTTTAATAGAATTGCACTGCTGATTAACATTGTGCGGTGAACACATCTGGATACTAAGGGAAAGTACAATATTGCAAAGGGTTTCTTTTAGGCACATAATATAAGACCAATACATATTGTTAAACAAGCTAAGTAAGCATGTTTAGAATTTGACTTTTATAATGATGCAAAATTCAACCATTAAGGAAGTGAAAAGAGGGAAATTCAGAGAATTGAAGTATAAAAATTGATATTCACACTTGAAACTTAGACTTATTTTACTTAATCTAGCTAATTTATCTATAATATGTGTGTATTTAAAAATATATAAGTATATGTTTATCAGCTGTTTAGTACCCTTAACATAAGCTCTGCTTACCTTGGGACTAGATGGCGTTGTGTGAAAGTTGTGGAATATTTATTTATTAATTAATGAAGCAGGTGGATTTTTAAGTATACAATATAACAGAATTTCAACATGCTGCTCAATTGATTTGTGTACAAGAAAATTGATTATTATGTTACCAGTTGGGAAATTTTGAATTTTACTGCATGTAATCCATGCTATCAATCAATAACTAAAAAAGTTATAATAATAAATCTTTAAGTCAAATAATGAAATTGCCTTGGATACCATTTATTAAAAAAAAATCATCCCTGTAGACGGGAATAGAGCAAGCAGTGTAAATGTAAAACCTTATTCCTTAACCTTTTAATCAAGTCAATTAGAGACACAATAGAAAGACAATGACAGCACGGACACCGGTGTCCTCTTGGGAGTTTGTTTTGTAAGTTAATCTTAAGTATTGATTGAGATAAGAATTAAGTCTGAGTTTTGGGTTTATTGATTAATTCATGTCAATGTCTTTCTTTTGTGTCTCTAATTAACACTATTGAACGGTTAAAGGGTTTAGAGTTGAGGGAGAAAATATGAAGTCTACATGAATCAAGCTGCCACTTTGTTCATGTTGATTTTGGTTTGGTTCAGTGCTTGTGAAACATAAATATGAAGAATAAAGAAGTTAATCATGACTATTATTTACCTGTCTGGCTCTTTTAGCAGCTAATTTTTTGTCTTTGTCCTCTTGCTTGAAACGCTGGATCCTAGGATCACTGGCATATGCCAGGTCTACCAGGCTCCGTATCCTGGCCATCTCCTCCTTTTTCAGCTTGGCTCGCGCAGCTTTGTTCTGTTTCTCAATCCACCGCCGCTCCTCCCGGTCTGCTCCCCTCTCTTTCTCCTCTTCGTCGAGGTAAGAGAACTCTCGCCAAGATTCAAACTCATACCAGAATGCGTAAAACCTTTCAACCTGTTCTCGGGAACTGTTCTCATCACCTAACAAAGGCACATTTCTCTTCTCAGCCCAGCGTGCATTTGATTCAAAGTGTTTAGTAAAGGATTTGTAGAAGCCATCTTTCTTTATATCATTTTGAGAAGGTACAGTGTCGTCAATGGTGGGGTCAATCGAGTCATAGGACCTACGCTTAACTGGTGTGCCCAAAATCTCGTAAGCCTTCGTGATGCATGTGAAGTAGTCGTCGTCGCTGCGGATCTCCTCGCCCTGCGCCTTGCGCTTGTCAGGATGGTGCTTCAACACTTTCTGCCGGTAAGCACGTTTTATGTCGTCATCAGTTGCTTTGTAACGCAAATTCTTCATGCCCAGAACGGCATAGTGATCTTGCATCTTCCAATCTTTGGGGTCCAAACTCCGCAGATACTCGACGTCATCGTCGAAGATGACTTCTTCTGCCTTCTCGTTTGACTTGAGCGTTTGGAACAATGCGTCACCACCATGGCACTTTACATTGTAATATCTAAGGAACGCCGCACCAGCGCACTCCACTCTCCTCTTCACGAAAGGGCAGGGGATCACCACAACCCTGCCACTCTCACCGGAATCTCCGTCCGTCATTTTATAAACGTTTTATTTGTAAAATAAGGACCAAGCACTAACATAACCTAAAAGCAAGGTAAACACCTTGTAACTTAACTGGACTCTGTTACTTCGTTTTTGTAGTTAATTTGTAACTAAAACACTACAATATACATTTAGCTATGTTATTACATTTATAACTATTACACCAATCGTACATTTTACTAGATAAAACGCGCCATGAAACCAAAGTCGTCGTCCGAACGAAATCCGACATTTGATGAATGAAAATTAGCGAAATGAACGAATGAAAATGAATGAATGATAAAATTGAATAGCGAGGTGAAAAAAAATACATGTCATGACATACAGCCTATCGATTTGGTAAAATCTTTGTAGTGTTCTGATTACTTCTGATTCATTACACTTATAGCTTTTAAAATTATTTCTTCATAATAATCGTGAAAAGTAAATTTACCTACACTACACACAAAATCCAATACTCAATACTATACTTGCCGGACATTCGGCACTAAATAGTACGGCCAGTAGTCCATAGATAGCGTTAGTAGAAGCTTCATTCGATAACTTATCGAATGGAGTTAAGAATATTAACGAAGCTGGTTTTTAATTAATATTACTTACGTTATTATTTGTTTTTATTAAACTCACCTCTGCGCATTTGTGTGCTTAAAGTTTTAAGTGAATAAATAAATTACGTAAGCATTGAAATGTTATTTATTTTAAAAAGTAGGTACAGCTTGGCAAAAAAGAGTAGAAAATAATGGAGGCGCCACTGTGCTCTTCGTATGGCAACCCGTGGCAACCGCATAGCGTACCAACCTAGTCTTGATACTTAGCTGTTTTTTAGACAAATTAATCTAATTATGTATTATTTTTTTAAATCAGTAAGTAATCACTTTCAATCATGTCAACTAGACACACAATAGAAAGACAATGACAGCGTGGACACCGGTGTCCTCTTTGGGTGTAATGAAACATTTGAACAAGGACGTGTTCTTGACACGCAACTGATTACTTACCTAAAAATAACAAATTGGGTAAATACTCCTGAGTTTACAACATTGTTTAGGAATTATAAAAAAAGAAAACATTACATATTATATCATAATTTTTATATTTTATTCTAGTAAATCTTCCTCTAAATATTCTACCCCGAACACGGAGGCCGCAAACTCATCTGAGTCATGTTCAGGTTCAGAGGTGATGCTGTTATCATCTTCTAGATTTATTACTAATCACTCTATTTCCTCGTTCATAGTTATTTTTTTCTCCAGTAATCCTTTTCTATTTTTATTACATGTTAGCACGAGTTTTTCCAATCCTCGTCGGTAATAGCTTGGAATGCACGTTTAGCTGCTTCCTGTAAAGACGAAATATTTCATTTATTCCTAACAATATTAAAAGTAAAACATTTTTATCACATACTGTTAATAAGCCGGATGTAGAAAATACCCTTTTGTTTATCTCCTTCCAGCACGATTTACCTTAGAACGATTTCCCTGAATTAAATAATAGATTTCTTTTACATTTCTAATGCAAACGCTAGAACAAATAATTCTCTCCCTTGATATCGCACTTAAAGTATAATTTACGTAGAAATTGAATTTTCATTCAGTTAAAAGTCAAGTCACCAAAGTATCAATTTATCTCAGCGCGCTATACCAGAGTAATGCAGAAAAAATGTAAACATAACCTATGTGCTCGACATATTTTGTTTCTAATCTCTAGTTATTCCTTTTGCAAGCAAACTAATACAGCTTTGTATTCATCAATTAACACTTGATTCAACTAAAATCAACAAAACAAACTCTTACTTACCTGTCTTATCAGCGGTTCTTTGGTAAACATTGTGAAATTCAGAAAGAATAGTTGTGGCCTCATGTTCCGCCAGATATCGCCTGTACACCTTATAAATAACCTCCCTGCCAGCACTCCGAATGGTTTTATTCATTATTCTTCACTTTTTACCTTTATTAATCAACGTTTGGTGGTCGAAATTAAAATTTTACGAAATCGTGAACTTTGTTTACTAAGAGATGTCATTATTTTGGAAATGTTGCCAACAGACAAATATTTAGTTCCGTTTCTACACTTTTTTGCCAAGTTGTACCTTCTTAATTTAATAATACCGCTACTTTCTCTAGTGTTAACATAATACACGCAGCGCGAGGACCCCGGGGTCCTCTAGGGGATTAAATCAATTTATTGTTGAGTCAATTTATTGTTAAATATTTTCAAAACAAGATGGCACCGGCAACATTTCTTCCTGTGAACCTGAACCCTTTCCCCTGAGCCTTTTCTGTATAATACTTATTAGGGTTTTCATCTTCCATTCTAACCGGATGCAGCTAAATACCTACCAGTGACTTAATTTTTTATTTTGACGGGTGGAAATTCCTCATGGATGTCCCCCGCCCCGGGGAGGGTGGAGGGGTCTTTCAGGCTCTTATTGACTACCAGTGACTTAATTTTTTATTTTGACGGGTGGAAATTCCTCATGGATGTCCCCCGCCCCGGGGAGGATGGAGGGGTCTTTCAGGCTCTTATTGACTAAAAACCACCCCGTGTTCCTTCTCACACCTGCGCCGGGGGCTGTATGGTCGTTGGCCGGGGGTTACGGTAACGGAAGATACTTCCGCGACCCCCGACTGGTGCCGGCCCCGAGGGCCTCGCCAAGTCAGCGAGGGGAGTGAGGTGTTGGACTCCCCTCGCGACGTCTAAGAGGGGCGCGCGTGAACGTGACGCGCCGTTACCTCTCGGGTCCATGTACCTACGTGGGGGGCGGCGGACATCCACGCGTCCGTCGCCCCTGGACCCATTCAGGGGGGTTGGAAGAGGTGTTGTCCGCCCTCCGCCTGCACCCGGTGCGTCTGCTGTGGACCGGGTGAGTGGAGGTAATCTCCTTCTCCCTTTCCGCAGTTTCTTTCTGCGAGATAACCGTTTCGTAGAAGGACACCACCGCGTCCCAGGACTCGACGCTGCTGACCATCCTCTCGTACCAGTGTCTTACATGGCGCGACTGCCTGACTTTCACAACCCAGTTACTGGGTAACACATTACCCCATGGTTAAACTGGTTGTCAGACTTTAGGGGTTCTGAACTTCTTCTGACTACTCTTAACGACTGTCAAAGATCTGCGAATCATAGACACAGAGGAGTCTTGAATGATACGTAACGAATGCTAGCCAATCCGCGGACAAACCTCGGCAAATGTAGCTTAACTTTCAATCGACCCGTCCGGGCTGATTACACAAGCTCTTTAGCCTTGAAAAGAAATGCTAAAAAAAGCTCGAGAGGTAATGCAGTTTGGTAGGTAGGTAGTCCTAGTAGGTACAACTACTTTTAAATATTTAACCGTACCTACCTACCGCAAAGTGTAATGTCACATCACATTCCATACAAGATGACTTAGGGTCCGTTCACACAGACCGGCTCGGAGAGGAGAGCAGATTCATTCTTATCACGTTGAAAACTGAGTTTTTAGTATTTGTGTTAAGGTTTATTTTTGCATGTGCACTGCTTTTTTGATTAAGAATGCTTGAAGGCGCTTGGTGTGAAATAATAAGAGGAGCTGACCGGCTCCGATCGCGTACTTTTTCTCGATCGTGCAGCCGTTTGGCTCCGATTGCATGCTCTTTCTCGCTTGCGCAGCCAATCGGTTCCGATTGCGTCCGCGCTTCTCCAAGCGACCGCCATTTTGATAGCACAATCCTTTCAACGACCAAGCGACAGCCGGCTCCGAGCGCATCCGACCGGCTGCGAGCGATTCCGACCGGCTGCGAGCGCATCCGGCCTTTAAGCAATAAAATAATTCCGGCAATTAAGGCCTTGTTATCTTAATCATCATCATCTGCCTAGCCTTTTCCCAACTATGTTGGGGTCTGCTTCCAGTTTAACCGGATGCAGCTGAATACCAGTGTTTTACATGGAGCGACTGCCTGTCTGACCTCCACAACCCAGTAACTGGGTAACATGATACCCCTTGGTTAAACTGGTTGTCAGACTTTCGGGCTTCTGACTACAAGTAACGACTGTCAAAGATCTACAAATGACAGCCGGGACCAACGGCTTAACGTGCTTTCCGAGGCACGGAGGAGTCTTGGTATGTAATAAATGGTCACCCATCCACGGACCGACCTCGTCAAGCGTAGCTTAACCTTCGATCGACCCATGCGGCTGTTATAATTTAGCCACAAGCTCCTCAGCTCCTCAGCCTTGTTATCATAATATTGTAACCATTTAAAATAAGGGATAGAGCGAGACACCACAACACAAGTATTGTCAATTACTTCATGGGGCTGCCTCAATCGTACATGCCACTACAATATTTCAGGTAATAAACTTTATTGTATTTTTTATTTTTTTATCCTACCGGCTCCGAGCGCATCCGCTATCAGGTCGCTTCCAGCCAGCCTATGTGAAATAGTTGGTGGCTCCGCTCCGACCATCTCCAAGCGCATACGATCCGGTCTGTGTGAAAAGAAAAATGCGCGCATGCTCTCCGAGCCGGTCTGTGTGAACGGACCCTTACTGATCTCCTAAGATTATCGTTTCTAATTATGTAGTAAACATAATTTGAATTTAAAACTAGTTTGGTAGGAAAACAAAAAGTTGTTGTTAGGATTTCCCTGATGCAGATATTGTGTTCTCGCGTGTTTCCCATTGACATTTGGGCACGCGCTGGCACCTCTTAATCCTTATATACCTACCTAATATATTTTAAGAATGTCGATTAAGTACTTGTTCAAAGATGTAGTGTGCGGTCGTAGTAGTGATGCGGTCGTTGAGCTATTACCCGACTGCCCCCAAAGGAGGTTAATGTTTTCGAGAGCTTGTACCTTTTATATGTCTTATTTTTTGGCTCGTCCGCTTTGATATATTGATAATTATATAAACAGGGTTATTTGTAAAACACCAACAACCTCGCAGGAGTAGATTACTAACATCATAAACAACAACATTTGTTCTACGACTTTTTCGAAAACAGACAAAAAAATCAACTCTCCATACAAAACTCGATCAACTGTTCGGATATAGGTAGGTAGGTATGTATGGAGAAACAGTAAAAAAAACTGTGTCTGTGTGTGTTACATTGAATATATTTAAAAAAAATCAGTCTGTTTGTCTGTTTGTCTGTGTATCTGTTTGTTTTCAGAACTACTGGACGGAAAGATTTTTTCTTTATTGTGAAGGTACCTATTAAGTCTGGGCAACATATAGGCTATAATTTATCTTGGAAAATGGAACATCTGATGCAGAATTGACCAGCAAAAGTATAACAGATATAAAACTGGTGCCATAGCAAAAATTATTTCACGTGAAAAGCATTTTCTGCTGTGAGAATAAATTTGAAGATCTGGAACATCTGTTGTGGAACTCCAAAGCCCAGCGACACTACCTACTTATATTATGTAGGAATGACGTCTTAGCAAAAGTTGTTGGTCTGATGGGTATTTCCTGTTGACTTAAAAAAATAAAGATCTGGAACGTCTCGAATCGTCTCGTGCATCCGTTGTTTTCCCGTCCTCGGGCTCTTAGAATTCGACGTTTCAGGGATCTTCGATATTGACGACCCCGTTGTCGCTGGCATAAGCAAAAAGATCCGCGTACGAAGTCGCGGGCAGAAGCTACTTAATTGTAAATAAATAAATAAGATGAATTGACGGCTTGATGGATGCACACAATACATCATTTGATTTGGCTGGACAATGGTTCACCAGAACCATGCAACCAATTAAAAAAATCTTTCTTTCGTTGAAAGCCACACTACTGCCCAGTGCCCGTAGGATCTGTTGGTCTTCCATCTACCTAAGTATATCAAAATATAACCGAGAAAGCATTTCTCTTAACTGTACCTACTTATTAATTACGCATTCGGCGTAAATAAGGAAGACAAAATTAACAAAATACTTGTCCCTAACGAGTATCAAATTCCATGCGTTGCAACGTCACTTAGGTGCTGTGGTTTATTAATTCATTAAAATTAAATTGTTCACCGCAATGAAATGTTACGTCAGTCTGTGCAACGTCAACGTGCGTACAAGATTACAGTTTATTTATTGTCTTTGGAAATAACATGACACGATTACATCATTGACATCGTCGTCGGTACGGAGCGGACTAGCCCCCGGAAATGGTTTTGGGCACGGCCAAAAATAAGCCAAAAGCAAATAAATTCAATTTGTACAAAAGCTAGACGGACTATGGAGTGACCGATTGGATACCTACAATGAAAGCGTTAAAAAAAACCTGACACTCCGGCCAAGACCTTCCACGATCATCCACGCAGGCAGTCACGGACATAGCACTTGTTGTAGCGCTGTGTTCCAAACATTAACCTAAAGTTGTGCGCATGCCCACCGTGATGGCCACAACGGTGGATCCGCGCTGGTCTGAAGAACAAACATCGCAAAAAAGCCTGGACTTTTGCATTGATGCCACCTTGCGCAGGCATTGCATTGATGCCACCTTGAGCAAGCGTGATGGTCAATGCTCTTGTCTTCTCTGTATGAGAAAAGACCTTTGCCCTACAGTGGGACAGTAACAGGCTGGTATTAATATCTCTAAATATTTTAAATAGGAAAAGTTTGATTGTTTGTTTGTTTGTTTGCATTGAATAGGCTCCAAAACTACTGGACCGATTTGAAAAAATCGACCCCAGGTGACATAGGCTACTTTTTTATCCCTGTAAAGCACGTGACGTCTGCTAGTTATTTTATAAAAATACAACAGCCTCGGTCCCCGCTATCTTTGAAGATTTTTATCGTTGTAGAAAAATAATAAAATAACGAAACATTCTGTAGCCTATGGCTTTGGCTGTTTTGCTTGATTTATTTTAACCACCAAGTTCCGAATCCTTTTTTTAGTTAAGAAATCAAGAGTTAGTTCACAGTTTCACACAGTTGAAAAATCGACAAGGTTGGTCCTTGAGGAATAACTTATCATACAATGAGATCCTGCGTCCAAGGTAATGTTATTGGGGTTTTCCATCTGGAATTTCTCAATAGCATTGTGACGTCTGGTTTAAAAAAAAAAATGTATTTAATTTTCTCTTAACTCTAGTCCAGGAGTGAGGTTACCCAGAAGAAGCCTTTAAGTACTCTAACTTTGAAAAGATTATGGATAAATCCTAATCTGGTAGAAAGTTCCACTTCTATGCTGTGCACATTATTAAATATGTGTGATAAAGTTAAAGATCAATTTATTTGTATAACATGAGTTGATTAGGATATGCAACATGCTATACTAAATAGTAGGTGTACAAACCCTACAGGAGTCCGCAGTCAAGAGTTATACATAGTCAATAGGCATGTATATGTACATACAACTGCCTAACCCTTCGGGGATTACAGGCGTGATGTTATGTATGTAAGCCCCGTGTTACGGGGCCAAGTCATTTCGCCAATTATGTTAAAAAATAACTAGCGAATTTGTGGGTGCACTTCTGCCAACCAAACAAGCGTGATGTTTATGTTATGCAAGTTATGCGGCAATGTGGCGTTAGATTACCTGTTTCGTAGGAACGTCATGTGAATAAAATTATAATGATCGGATATAAACAAGTTCTCAGCATCACAGAGTTTCCTTATGTCATGGACTTTCCTTGTGTTTTTTTTTTTAATTTAAGTAAATCTTGAGAATAACCATTGTTATTACCCAGTTAAATCTTTATAAGCTTGGAAGACTGCAGGCAGCATTCATTTAGTACTTACTTGAGGTAGATTGCGTTGTTCGAATTTCGCGACATTCGTAAAGTCAACGAGATGTTCGGTTGCTTTTTAAATTCCCAAAAGAGTAAGACAGGTCGTAAAAGAGTCTTGATGACAGGATATGGCCCTTTTAGTGAGTTGGGAACTAATCCAAGTTGGGAAGGAGTGAAATTCATGGACAAAGAAGTTATAGAAGAGAGACTCAATATTTTTTTGTCGCGAAAAGAAATTCCAGTGCGGTACGGTGACGTGGATCGGATTGTACCAGAGCTATGGGACGCTTGTCAACCTGATGTGAGTAGAACAATGCAATTAGGCTTGTTAAGGCTTAGCACTATACTTAACTCTGTAGTGTAGAAAAACCTTTCGTAGAAGTTAGGTAACCTAATTGAATAACTACGATGACGGAAACCGTAATAAAGTCTATAATAGGCAGGTAATTTTTTTTTGTCTAGCAAAAATCTTGGCCTACCTATGCGTAACGGCAAATCAAACGATTTCATGATTGAAAATTATAATATCTACATAATAATAATATATCCTGTTAAAGATAAAGATAAAGTTTAGATCAATTCATTTGTTTAACATGAGTAGATTGCAATACAAATAAATGCATGCAATGGTCATAAATATGAGGAATCATTTTGATGATGTGTGTGAGTGTGTCAGTGTATCAGTGAGTGTGTCAGTGACGAAATCGGTGTATTTTAGATATCAATAAAATCTTATCATATCAGACTCATTCAAAGATACTTAGTTTATTACTTCTACTATGCTTGTTATTAAGATATATTTGCTATAAAATTTAATCTTATTATCTCCTTCTTTCCAGCTGACAATCCACGTTGGTGTATCAGAAGCAGTTTCATGCTTTGTATTAGAAACTAGAGCCAATAAATACGGTTACGAATATCCCGACGTTGACGAGGTATGTCCAGCTGGCTATCAGAATGCGTGTGATGGACCCGACTCAATTGCTACAGTCTTGGACGTAGAAGCTGTCTGTGAAAAGTTCAACGATGATCCGCCAGCAGGCGACCTGCAAGCTAAAATATCAAGTGACGCTGGACAGTGAGTTTTTCATTCATTTGTTGAAATTAGAAGACATTGTTATGGGATACTGAACTGCCGACGGCTGAGCTGACGGGTAGTAACAGGTCAAAACTGTCTTAGACGATCTGTGAATGTTTCGAAATCATAATTTTTCACACTGTGCAAAACAAAAACAGCCGCACGGATTGATTGAAGGTTAAGCTACACTTGACAAGATCTATCCGTGGACAATCTATTTCATATCAAGACTGCTCCGTGCCTCGAAAAGCATGTTAAGCCGTTGATCTCGGCTGTCATTAATAGATCTTTGATAGTCGTTACCGGTAGTCGGAAACCCAAAAGTCTGACAACCAGTTTAACCAATGGTAATAGTTAATTGTTTTACCTAGTAACTGGGGTGTGGAAGTCACGAAAAAACCCGTATTGACCTACATCCAGTAAACTGAAAGCTGACCCCAATATAGTTGGGAAAAGGCTAGGCAGATGATAGATGAATGTACCTGCATAACAGGGGCACTGCTTGAGGGCCGACGTGTTCATGATTCCTCATTCTGGTTCTGATTCGTTATAGTAGTATTCCTCGGACGATCCGTCCGTTCCTTTAGGTACCTAGTGGAGTATCTTACGTAGTTAAACGGATTCCCTTTTGCCCTGACGTGCCTACCAAACCCCTAGACCTCCCCACACTACGGTTCATATTAATGAGGTAAAAACGTTAGCCTCATAACATTACACACACGAATTTGTTACAGATATCTCTGCGAATACATTTACTACACATCCCTCTACCACGGACGAAGCCCTACCCTATTCGTGCATGTTCCCCTGGAGAAGTATACGACAGAAGAACTTGCGCAAGGACTGGAATGCATCTTAGAATTATGTCTCGAACAGTTGAGTCGAGACGATTATTACGATTGCAGTGTTATTCACGTACTACATAGTTGTTTTTTAAATTGTGTAAAGGCTTTGACATGCCAACAGTGGGTCAGTAGAGCGGGGCGTACCTAAGCTGCACTGGCGACGTCGCTAGGGCGCGCTAGCTATTGCAATATTGCAAAGTGTTGTGACGATGAGCCCGCGCTTTAAGAACGCGGATGAACTGTAAGAAGTTGAGTGAAGAGGACCTAGATAAAGTGGGTTTTTAATACTTTTGACTTCAAGAGACTTCAGAAGTTATCAGTTCTGTAATAAGTATTTATTATGAGAGTCATATTAATAAAAAAAAACTACAGTAATGCTATTAGCTACAACTTGCGCTGGCTTAATACTGACCCGCTTTTGGTCTACTTGCTGGTTACTACTTGGTGCTCGCCTTCGCAATCCGCCTAGGTGTGTCCTATTAATGATCTGATTAGTAAAATAAGTTTTTACAAATATAAATCATATTATTTGCCAAGAGAACTAGTTTACTTTTTTGAATTAATTTAAGGACAAGGAGGATAAGATCCTTGCAGGTTCCAAGTATATTTTAGAGCTGTTTGGGGATGAAACTCTTGGGCCGTGGCCTGGGGTCCGAGTGCTCATCTTCTTTACATAGACATTGAAAAATTTATTTTATCTTTCTTGTGACCCAAGGGATGGCCTTGTAGTGTGTAAGTACATGTGTATTGTCATATATATTTCATAACCTTTATTCATGTGTTAGTTCTAAGCATTAGTCGTATTAAACCACTCGTATCGTAAAGACGTGTTTCGTTTACCTTCCCGCAACCCACACACTTCATGGCGACCCTGCCATGCGCGAGCGCCGCGGTGTAGAGTTGCTACCTACGTCGCTGGGTATCGCGTAACGGGCGAATTGAGCGATGTCAGCGAATTCCTGTGTGCCTCGATGCACAGAACAAGAACGTTTGAATATCGACGACATATAAAATGATTATAACTACGGAAACACTGAGCACTGCAAGACTCGTATACCGACTCAAAAATGGGAAAGTCATATTCCAAAACCGAGGATAAGGAGGTGATAATATCACAGAATGCGTCGGGAGGAAGTAACACTGCTGTTGAATCTCACATCCAGATGAATAACATATTAATAGCGTCTGCCTTGACAATTATCGCCGTTGCAGTGATCATATATACATGGAAGAAGCTGAAGAACAAACAGAAGAAGTGGATCGGAAGACAGATAGAATCAGAGTTTATAAGAAAAATGCGGTTGCGGCTGTCGGGAAGGCGAGAACGTGAAGAAGAAAATGGAAATGTGTAAACATAACATCAGTGAGTAGTGAATAGTGGAAACAGTGTACAACGTCATGTCTCGTGATTTACAAGTTTCGTAAAATAAACAAGTGAAAAAAAAAAAAAAAAAAAAAAAAAAAAAACATTTGTGTTGCAGCATCCAATACGGATTATACATAGAAACTTTAGTGGCTCCGACTCAAAACCGTTAATGAACAATTAAGTATAATATGTACCTACTATATTGTTACGTTTGTTATAATTCTGTGTTACTTACAGCAACCAACAGCCTGATTATTATCAGAATGTCTCATGGACAAATATTGGGTTAAAACCATAAACTATTCGTAAGGATCAACCTACAAGTATCATGTGTAAAATTTTTTAAAAATGGATATTTACATGTAAGTATATTTTAATTACACATTCTATGGAAAGGGATTTAGAAAGTATTTTAAGTGCATTAACAGATATCCAAGTCAATTTAAGGAAGTTAGGACCAAGTAAACGGTTACAATATAAAGACAAGGTTGAAGAAAAAAATAAGAAAAGCTAAAGAGTTATATTCATTGTCTAAAACTATTATTAGGATTTCTGAGCAAAAAACCTCGTTAGAATTAGCAGAATATATTTACGAAGTACTAAAAGAGAGAATAGATTTAATTTACAATAAGATTTTGTCATATAATTTTCAAGGTGAAACAAAAACAAACTTATCAAACATGGAGAAGTTTGACATAAAAACTGCGACGTCCTTAATACCCGTTATGGATGGTTCAGAAAGTACAACTGAAAAAATCATAGATGCAGTAGAGTTATATAACAGCTGTTTAAAGGACGCAGATCAAACAGAAATGCTTATTTCTTTTGTATTAAAAACAAGACTAACTAAAACAGCCAAGTTAAAATTAAAGAGTGAATATGACAACGTCGCGAGCCTTATACAGGATATGAAAACTTATCTACTCACGAAAAAATCAGCCAACTCTATACTTTGTCAATTAAATAATTTGAGTCAAAATAATATGTCCATCAACGAGTATGGAAACAAATTATCGGAATTATTTATAGACCTCACTATTGCGCAATCTGACGGTAACGAAAAAGCAAGCGAGATACTGAGACCAATAAATGAGAAACTCGCAATTAAAAGATTCTCAGACGGATTAAGACATAAACGTTTAAGCACTATCATTTCAGCACGGAATTATTCTGAGCTGAAAGATGCGGTGCGTGCAGCTGAAGACGAGGAGCTGGGTCAGCCCTCAACGTCCAACGGTATATTCAGCGCGAGGGGTAAGTCTAACAATTACAACAGGTTTAATAATAATCATTTCAATAGAGGAGGCCGAAATAACTATAATAATCAAGGTTCTCGTTATCGTGGAAATTATAGTACAGGTCAAAATTATAATAACAACAGTCATTATCGGCAAAGGTTTAATGGCAATCCCCGCGGTGGATATTATACACGCGGTAGAGGAAATCATTATTCAAATTCAGGAAATAACCATAATCCTTCTAGATATTACCGTGGTAGAGGTAACCAGGATAGAAATAGTCAACGGAAAATGTATCCAGCCCAAGTGAGTGGAGACCCCCAAACGGAGAACGAAAGAGCAGAGAACGAAAAACAAGAAAACAAAAATCTGTTTTTTCGTTCCTAAAGGTAACATTTTAACGTGTAACAAAAATGTTAGGTACGTACATCTTAACATTAACAATACCAAGCGTTCATGGTTACTTGACACCGGCGCGTCCATTTCCGCTGTTACTAAGAAGGTGTTATCGGAACGCATTCCTTTGTATGAGGATAACATTGTAATAAATGGTATTGGTGGTAAAACTTATTCAGAAGGCTATGTTTACCTTACATTACGTACTCAAAATGGTAGTTTTAATCACAAATTTTATTTGTTCAATGATTTACCGTGTAAATCTGATGGAATTCTCGGATTAGATTTTTTTATCGAAATTTAATTCACATATTAACTTGGAAAATGATACATTAATTCTATATAACGAATTCGAAAATATAATACCACTTTATGCGACACCAACTATATCACATAGTTACTTGACTATTCCTGCCCGAAGTGAGTCTATACATTACATACCACTAATAAATAATAAGGAAAATAATGATTGTGTTGTTTTACCGAAACAATTACAAGAAGAGTTATTTTTAGCAGCGTTAATAGTAAAGCCAGTAAATAACGTTATCCCAATTAAAATATTAAATACTAAAGAAGAATCAATTACTATACCTACCTTCCAACCAGAGATACATTCATTAAACGATTACCAAATTTGTCAGTTTAATAAAAGTAAGTCAAACTCAGAGAGAGCAGATACTTTGCTAACATTACTAAAATTAGATCACCTACATTCTGCTGAGCGTGAAACGATAGAAGCAATATGTACTAAATACAATGATATCTTTCACCTACCGGGTGACAAGCTCACAACTACTAAATCATATAAACATGATATTTATTTAAAACCGAATGCTAGTCCCGTATATACAAAACCATATAGGTTGCCACATAGTCAAAAACCAGAAATAAATAAGCAAATAAAACAAATGTTACAGGATGATATTATAGAACAAGCTCAAAGTGAGTGGTCTAGCCCTATTTTACTCGTGCCAAAAAAGACAAATGATGATAACAAAAAATGGAGATTAGTAATAGACTACCGTAAATTGAATGATGTCATACAGGATGACAAATTTCCCTTACCAAACATCGTTGATATTTTAGAGTCACTTTCAGGTGCCGTTTATTTTACCCATTTAGACCTTAGTCAATCATATTACCAAGTGACCTTAAACCCAGAGTCACGAAAACTTACTGCTTTTACAACTAATACTGGACAATACCAGATGAAACGGATGCCGATGGGTCTTAAAACTAGCCCAAGTTCTTTTTCAAGGGCAATGACTATTGCAATGTCAGGTTTAACATATGAGAAGTGTTTTGTATACCTCGATGACCTTGTAATTTTTGGACGAAATTTAGAAGGACACAATAAAAATTTAATATATGTTTTTGAGAGACTTAGAAAAGTAAACCTAAAATTAAATCCCAACAAATGTAATTTCATGAAAAAGGAATTATTATATTTAGGACACACAGTCTCCGCAAAAGGAATTAGTCCAGATAAAGCAAAAATAAAAGTAGTAGAAAATTACCCAACACCAAGGAGTACAGAAGAAGTAAAACGTTTTGTCGCATTTTGTAATTACTACAGAAAGTTTATAAAGAATTTCGCAGAAATAACTGTCCCTTTAAATGCTTTATGTCAAAAAGATGTCCCTTTTATATGGTCTGACCAATGCGAAAATTCGTTTAAAATAATGAAAAAAGCATTAATATCACCCCCCGTTTTACAGTACCCAGATTTTTCAGACGAAAACGAGTTCATTTTACAAACTGATGCTTCTGGTATAGCTGTAGGTGCAGTACTTTGTAATAAAGATATGCGACCAGTCGCATATGCAAGTCGACCTTTAAACAAAGCTGAAAAAAATTACCCAACTATACAGAAGGAGTTACTTGCGATAGTGTGGGGAGTAAAGTATTTTAGGCCATATCTTTTTGGAAAAAAGTTTACAATCATGACAGACCATAAACCATTGCTATATTTATTTGGAATGAAAGATCCATCAAGCAGATTATTAAAGTTTCGGTTAACATTAGAAGAATACGATTTTAACGTAGTATACATAAAAGGAAAAGAAAACGCCGTAGCAGACGCGTTGTCTAGAATTTCAATTAATTCCGAAGAATTAAAATGTATTAATGATAAAATACTTAATGTAATGACTAGAGCACAGAAAAAGAAATTAGAAGATTTAAACGATGACAACGACACCCCAATCACCAATAATAACACAGACGATCGGCCTGATCAACCGAGAATCGTGGAATTATTGCGGATGCCAGGTGATGCAGTAGAAATAATTTTAATAGAAGAACAAGAGTTAAAAAGGATTAGAAAACAAGGAAGCATAGATGTAGAAACCGAGTGTTTTGCATATTCCCAAAATAAGAAAATAATATACTTTAATCTAGATTTCAAAGCACAATACACGCGAGCCGTTTTTGTGGAGAAATTAGAGCAATTAATTAAAAATATAAACGTCGACGAAATATGTATAATAAAAAGAGAAAATAACGCGTTATTCATTAAAGAACTAATAGAAGAGATAAAAAATAAGGAAATGTGGACCGGCCCACGGATATGTATTTTACGAGGAGTTGAAAGAATAAACAATGACAATGATAAGAAATTTATTATTAATGACTATCACCTACTACCCACCAGTGGTCACGCAGGCGTGCGTAGGATGTTAAACAATATTAAAAGGAAATATTACTGGCCAGAGATGGAAGCAGACGTCAAAAACTTTGTAAATAAATGCGAAAAATGTCAAAAATCAAAACATTCTCTAAAAACAAAGGAACCGATGGTGATAACCACCACAGCTTCATATGCTTTCGAGAAAGTGTTTCTAGATTTAGTAGGACCTTTGGATAAAGATATAGATGATAATAATTATATACTTACATTACAGTGTGAATTAAGTAAATTCGTAGAGGCATATCCTCTTCAAAATAAGGAAACGGTCACCGTTGCTAGAACATTAGTTAATCAATTTATATTAAGATTCGGAATCCCAAAAACAATAGCCACAGATAGAGGCTCTGAATTTATGTCATCAACTATGACGGAGGTATGTTCACTTTTAGGAATTGAAAAATTGAACTCAACTTCATATCATCACGAGTCAATCGGATCGCTCGAAAACGCGCATAAACATTTGGGTTCATTCTTAAGAATACAATGCGATAATTTCCCTGATACATGGAGCCATTGGCTACCCTTTTGGTGTTTTACTTATAATAACACTATACATTCTTCTACAAAATATGCCCCGTATGAATTAGTTTTTGGAAAACCCAGTAACATTCCGAGTAGATTAAGTACTAGCATAGAACCTTTATATAACCCAGATAATTATAGTTTAGAATTAAGATATCGTTTACAAGTAGCACACAGAGATGCGCGAAATAATTTGATTAAAAGCAAACAGATGCGAAAAACTTTGTACGACAAAAACGTAAATCAAGTGCGATATGAGAAAGGTGATTTAATACTGTTAAAAAATGAAACTGCAAATAAATTGGATACTTTGTTTAATGGCCCATACATTGTAATTGAAGACATGGAACCAAATGTAAAAATAGTGAAAAACAATAAATCAGAAATTGTACACAAAAACCGAACAAAATTGTTTAGAAAATAGTGTAATTTTAAATAGTGTAGTGTAGTTTTAAGTACATATTATGTAACTGATTTTGTTAGAATAAAAAAAAAAAAAAAAAAAAAAAAAAAAAAAAAAAAAAAAAAATGTAATTTTGTAAACATTTTTTTTTTTTTTCTCTCGTACCCCCGTGGTGTAGTGTGTAAGTACATGTGTATTGTCATATATATTTCATAACCTTTATTCATGTGTTAGTTCTAAGCATTAGTCGTATTAAACCACTCGTATCGTAAAGACGTGTTTCGTTTACCTTCCCGCAACCCACACACTTCACCTCTACTTCGTCTAAACATTGCGCACAGCGATGTGGATGATTAATTTAACTTTAAATTAGGACTTAGTAATCCGCATTGTGAGCTCAGAACTAAATACCTACCTGATTTTCTTTAAAGTACGAAATTGCCATTTTTCATCTTTGTTTTCGTGACTGCTAAACGTTCTTAGAATCTTAGGGTAATGAAAAAATTATTAACTGTGGTAAATTGTTAATCATTTTCTCACGTTTGGGAAAAAAATACCTATCAAAATGCAAATGAGCAGTTGCGAGAACAATCGAATGAGTTTTTTACTAGTTAATTTATTATGTAGAAACACTTTTCTACAAAATAAAAGTAGGTATGGTAGATATCTATGCTGCTAACATCTTGATCAGTTCGCGGAAGCACCTACTAAAAATTCGTTTTAAGTTTCAACCTAAGATTGGCTCGGCGTGTTTTTGGTGGGGCATCTCGTTGTCGTGTGCTAGAAGAGGCCGTGTACAGCTTAACGGGGCAATCCTGTGGAGACGACTTAAACTAAAAAAATAATTAAGACCTCCAGCCAGGGTGTTAAAACTTAAAAACTAAGAGACTACGCTTAGGGTTCCCGCTGTGGGCTACGGGCCTCGGCTTAGGGCGTCGCAGAAAGAGGACAGCAAGAGACGGCTGGATCTGAGTGGTTATTATTTAGAGGCAGCGAGTTTATATCTACATCCTCAGCGCTAGGGCTGGCACGAGCAAGGGACGGAGAGAGGGTGATTAACGGGGGCGTCGCGACGGGCCTCGACGGGGCGTGGCCGTAATCGGGCTGCATATCCGCACGACTCTTATGTCGTCTTTTATATCCACAACATCGGGGATGGCTCAGTGGTGGCGCACCGCGCAGAAGGCACGGGATGCACCTTGCAGAAGACACGGGATGCACCGTGCAGAAGGCACGGGATAGACCGAGCAGGCGGTCGACCGGGCACGTCTAATGACGTCAACGGGGTATCCATTGGCGAGTTATAGTTAAGGTTAAGTGGGTACAGGCTCTTGTTTTGAAGTATTTTTAAAGTTTTCGAACGAGCTAATTTAGTCTCTTTATGTAGTTTAATTTCCTGTGAGTCCAAATAAATGCTTTCTTTCTTTACCGCCCGCCTACTAATATAGTTTTGGGTGTAACGTATATGCACAATAAGACCGAATTATGCACATTTATTTTGACGTAGGTAACATACATTTTTCAGAACAACAATCAAATTTCTAGGGTAACCGAGTACCTACCTAAACCACGTTTAGGGACAATAGGGACGCAGTATGGATTGGATACCTACTCGTAATACGTACGTATTTTGTAGAAAGTATTTTTTTCCTTAATTAGCTGTGTAATAAAATTACGTAAATTAAAAACGTAAGTTCTATGTCAATATGCGTTATTGGTAGACGCAAGCACTAAGCTGCTGAGCTCGAGGTCCTGGGTTCAATTTTCGGGTTTGAACAGTAACTGATGTTGTTCCCATATTTTTCTTGTGTAGGGTAGGTAACATTTTATGCGCAAACTCACACTTTGACCTTTTCATATGTACAAACTCTTGAAAGAGTAGAGTTTGTGTCACAAATAGATTCTATTAAAATTCACGTGACTAATTAATATTTTAATCTTATATTAATGAGCAAATTCTTAACTACTTATATATTCTATACATATGGTATACTAACCATCCGTTTTTGTTTTTGACACTTAAACGATAAATTACAGCCACGTGCATCCTTCCCATTCTTGCCTATGAATCGTAGACTTGGTCTTAGACAAACATTCCAAACGTCATGGTTTGCCAATGTGCAATGGCCGACCATATTCGCATCGCTACTAAAGTACCTATATAGGAACACTAATATTAAAATACTAATCAGCAGTGCTTCTATTAAAATCATCGCGTGTAATTATGGGCAAACTGAATAGAAGACAGTCGATTCAATAAAAGTCGCCTGTCAATGTCTAGCAATAGAATTACCGAAAATCAGTGCGCTGAGTGCGAGTTGCTTTTACGCTAACGCGATCGAAGAGTTCACCGCGTTTGGCTCTCTGATTGGTTAAAAGCTTGGAGCGAGCCAATCGGAGCGCCGAACGTCATAAACGTCTCGATCGCGTTACCGTAAAACAAATTCACACTTGGCACTCTGTGCCCTAAGTGCGAGTTGTTTTTACGCTAACGCGATCGAAACGTTCACCGCGTTTGGCTCTCTGATTGGTTAAAATATTGGAGCGGGCCAATCGGAGCGCCGAACGTCATGAACGTGTCGATCGCGTTAACGTAAAACAAACTCACACTAGGCACTCAGGTCAATGCGCCTTCACTTCACTTCTATTTTCACGGGGTGATTATTACAGAATAGCACTGCTGTCATTCTTTACTAATGCAAGGCATTGACAGTTCACTTCACTCAAGTTTTCACGTGGTGACTTTTATTGAATCTACCTTCATCTCTAAGAAGCGCTAACAACGCCGTTTGACGTAATTTTTAAATAGACGTAATTTTGTGTTCATACTGAATGAAGGGAAACAATTTCTACAAAATACGTGTATTACGAGTATCGATGTCGCGTCACACAACGTGGTTTAGGTAATCGGGTTAATTAGTAATCCTGGTAACAACAATAACAAATGTTGAACTGTAAAACAGATTGTCCATCTCTGTTGTCTCAAATTAAAATAAAAGTCCCAAGTTCTTCAGCTATGCTAGTAAATTATACACCTTTCGCCTAATAATGGCAGAAATGCACCTCACACGTATGTACTCAGAAAATGTAAAGACTTTTATAATTTAACATGACATAGATATACCTACTTTCAAGTAAATTATACATATTTAAAAGAGCCATTTAAAGCATATCAAGTTTTTAAAGTATTTTTTTTATGTTTGTAGGTAGTTTTAAATTATCTTTTTTCATTGCCTTTGTATGTTTAACTTCGTATAGTCAGTAATAACACAAAATTCTAGTTGTTTTTTAGTTTATATTATGGATAACCTTGATAATTTGTTGTAGTTAGTTATTATATTATATAACTAGCTTTTGCCCGCGGCTTCGCTCGCATGGATGTCGAACTTCCGTCCACTATGTTTTCCCTTTAAGGGTTGAATTTCCAAAAATCGTTTCTTAGTGGATACTTACTCTTCACAAAGAACACCCCTTCAAGTTTCATGTCTCACCAGCGGTTTGGGCTGTGCGTTGATATATCAACGTAATAATTGTAGCATAAAACTTCCGGATAGACGATATTCAAAATTGACCCTTCCGGTATGTATGCACAAAAATTTCTGGAACTGCACAATCAAATTAAATTAAAAACAAAAAAAAACAATTAAATAATAAAATGATTAACATTTAAAAACAATTAAATTAACATTTAAAAACATTTAAAATAATTGTGGAGGCCTAATCAGAAAAAAAGCTGGCTTTGTGAGCAAAAGGGACCGTCACGTAGTAAAGACATCCCTCCCCAAACTATAGTCTGAGACAGTGCTAAAAAATTTGCGGCCCTCGGGTGTAGGTCGCCAAAATGAAATAAGATTTTAAATTAATGTGAAGTCCTAATCAGTAAAAGAATGATTGATAATATCAAAGCCACATGTAGTTACAAACTGAGTCCGAGTCGAGCTTTCTTCACTCGCTCAGCATTTACCCTTCGGTTTTCATTATTGTGGCACTTGCTGCTCTATTTGTTTTAATATTAGCTGTGGCAAATGTATATACATGTTAAAGGCTGTCAATATTAACCTTGTAGAGTACCGCACCTTGTACCCTGTTACATGTTTAAAGCTTTAGCTACACTACATTTGTGAATTTAAAATGAGAATACATTCTAGTGCTGTACTACAACGATCAAATAGGTCTATATATTTGTCTGAACCTTGAACTAAAAAAAATCTGGGCGGGCCCCCCAAACAATTTTTGTAGGGGGCCAAGGCTCGCTACGCCACTGCTAAAATGAGATTTTAATGCAGTCATACAGTTTACTTAATTTTTTATCCTCTTTCGATTGCTATACATTCGCCATCTTTTTTGGATCACTAAACACTGAAAACTGTTTTGCTTTTCTGTTTTATGGCTCTCCTGAAAAGTCGTGTTTTGGTAGAAACGCCCTTTAAGCCTAAAGGTACCGATATTGTGATAATGTACGTTTTAGCGGCATTTTGTGCTAGGTATAATATTATTATTTTTTATCTCGGAAACTTTTGTCCTAAAGTGAAGGCCGAATCTTATCTCTATGACATCCTTGTAATGAAATAATTTATTTTGGATAAAGTACTGATTGTTTGTTCTAACCATCCAAATGTTATAAGTAAAATTATTATATTTCAAAAATATAAAACACAAACCACACCGTGTAGGCAAGAATAAAACGATCTACAGAAAAACCCAAAAAAAAATATTTTTATGATTTTTCTTGACCACCAAATTGCTAATCCGCCTTGAGCAAGTGCGGTGATCAATGTTTCTGCCTTTTTCTGTGTATGAGAATATGCCCTGCTGTGACTGCTGTTGGTCAGGAACAGGATGGTATTATATTATTATTATTTTTTATTTTTACTTCATCACCTTGTCTACCTGATTACACATCAAGCAACACATTTGCCACCGGAGGCAACTGGGAGCGGTGACTGGAAAGTCATTGCCCCCACTTCAGTTTCGCTGTACATTTCTGTCTCCATCGCAGCATGAATAACGTACTTAACTAAATAAAAGTCTTAATATACTGTCAGATTTAACGGTGTTTTGTTATAACATTTTAAATTAGTTTTCATAATAAATTATTCTTAACACACACTTTAGTTATATGTTTTAATAAAATGAGTTTATTCATAACGTATACCTACTTTTTTTATATTTCCGTATAACATTTAGATACGCGCATGATTTGACTGGGAATTTTCATTCCCATTTGCCTCCGTTGGCAATCCCCGCGGAGAATGGGACTGGGAATGAACGTTTACTCACACCACGGTGCGCATACGCACACACCCTTATAATACGTAATTACGTAGGTACTACACACTGCAGCACGAAACATAATAAGTAAGAACCATAGAAATCTAAAAATATCTATGGTAAGTACTAATAAAACGTTATTTATCTCTTTAGCACGATTCTCGCTGTAGTTGCTCATAACGGGCTCAACGTAACTTGACGTGTTGCCGACTGTACAATGGGGAGCAATTTATATAAATCAGGGCAAGTGTTAGAGCGGCAATCAATTGATAATGAAGCGTCCAGAAACGCGTTTACTTACTTTAATTTTTCAAATTCATTATTTATATCAACATGTATTCCTGTCCCAAGAGAGTGTTAATAACAGGATTCACCCCTTTCAAAGGAGTTGAAACTAACCCAAGTTGGGAAGGAGTGGATCGCATGGATACAGACGAAATTCAAAATAAATACAATATTGAGTTGATCAAAGCGGAAATTAATGTGTTGTATGCCGAAGTGGATGAAAAGATCCCGATGATGTGGCGGGACTTGCGACCTGCTGTGAGTATAGCACATAGATAAATTAGATAACTTTATTAGCATGTACAAAAACACAATGTAGGTACAGAGGCCAGCACATCAAGCTGCCCCACCCCATGTGTAATTTTTATGTAGTTTGGTTTTTGGTCTTCTTAGTCTTATTAATTATTCACATTCTTCATCAATATTGCGGTCTCGTACATGAACATTATATTTATTTTTATACACTATGATAATAGGTACCTATTTGTATATGATTATTTACCATCCATAAACCTTTTCCCAACTATGTTGGGGTCGGCTTCCAGTTTAACCGGATGCAGCTGAATGCCAGTGTGTTACATGGAGTGACTGCCTGTCAGACCTCCACAACCCAGTAACTGGGTAACATGATACCTATTGGTTAAGTTTAAGTAACAGATCTACAAATGACAGCAGGGACCAACGGTTTATCGTGCTTTCCGAGACACGATCCACGGACAGACCCAGTCAAGCGTAGCTTAACCTTCGTTCGACCCATGCAGCTGTTATAATTTAGCCACAAGCATTATAAATCTCTTTAACATTTACTGTGTAAAATATTATAATACTGTTGTAATTATAATGTGCATGTAAGGAATGGCTCTTATTACACGCCAAAAGGGCGCTTAGGGCGCCAACATTCCGACTTTGCTTGGAGCATTTTGGCTGACGAATCAGCTGATGAACGAGGAAAGGAGGAAGTTTCTTAGAAGTCAACCTAAATTTGTAAAATAAAAACAAAAGTCCCAAAAGCTGGGCCACTGATATTTTAAGATAGGGTTGAAACCATAGATATCCGTGGTTGAAAGCTTTGATTAACTTTGATTTCTTGTTTTCTTCAGTTGACCATCCACGTTGGTGCATCAACTGAAGCTCCATGCTCTTTGCTAGAAACACAGGCTAGAAGACGCGAATAAATAGTACCAGATAATCACAATTGCATTCCTGTGAACCGTCAGAACGTGCTTAGAGGCCCCGGAACCGTGTTTACACAACTGGACGTCGCTGCTATTTACAACAATTTTAACCACCCCTGCCGGTACCCTAAGGACAGGCTACAAGCTAAAATCTCAAATGATGCTGGCCAGTAAGTTCCTTGTTTAGCTAAGCTATTAAGCAGATGACGTAATATTAAGTTTTAGTTTGTAATTGGATACGTATTTTATTCTTTTTTACGTACTTATAACGACAAATTTTATCGAAGTCCAACAATCAGAAAGAGTAAAAAATTCACGTGTCTATTAGTCATCTATTTAATACATAGATTTGTGGAATAGGCAGCGTATTTTTTTATCACTAACCAAACTATCACAGTCATTCACAGTGTGTTTGTTCTACTTATAAATATGAACAACTTTTGCTATGGAATCAACTCTGAGATCTCGAAATAAAAACAAGTTGCATACAAAAGTTTTTTGTTTAAAAGCTCTCTAGTTTATGAATACCTGTTTAGATGTTTGAAGATCATCTGGGCATTCTTTGTTTCAGGTTTCTTTGCGAATACATTTATTACACATCTCTGTGTATCGGCCAGAGCCCCACGCTGTTCGTGCATGTCCCTGTTGGGAAGTATACAACTCAAGAACTTGCGCTAGGACAGGAACGAATCTTGGGATCATGTCTCGGACAATTGGTTCAATATGATTATTACGCTTACAATATTGTACAATTAAAAACAAATTAATATCCATGTCTTAATTTATTATATTGTCTTCAAAACTATTGATTAGCCATGTTTTTTTTAATAATACTTAAATCATATTTCTAACAGAACTATAGTCTAGTTATTTGTAAGGTTACATTCATCCGAAACCAACCATTTTGGAAATAGTAGAGGGAGTGCTTTGCCCAGCCCTGGGCCACCATAGGTTTATATTACAAAATGGTTACAATAACTCATGTGGACATATTAAAACCGTATCTATCTATCACTACTATTTCATCCCCACGGGTCGATCGAAGGTTAAGGTGCGTTTGAAGAGGTCGATCCATAGACGGGTGACCGTTCATGACATGTCAAGACTCATTCCGTGCCTCGGAAAGTAGAAGTACGTATAGCCGTTGGTCCCGGCTGTCATTAGTAGGATCTGTATCAGTCATTACGGGTAGTCAGAGCCTCGAAAGTCAGACCACCAGCTTAACCAAGGGGTATCATGTTACACAGCAACTGGATTGTGAAGGTCAGACAGGCAGTTTAGTTTAATATTATAGTTTTACATAGAGCGACCTCCATGTAAAACTATAATGATACAGCTCCATCCGGTTAAACTGAAAGCCGACCCCAACATAGTTGGGAAAAAGCTAGACAGATGTGCTCCATCCGTATGACCTTTATGACTCGTCCGCCATCAAATCGGGCACAAATATACCACAAATATAGATCCGTTGGAATCAGTCAGATAAGCAGTAAATTTTGATTTTTAAAAGATAAACGAAGGTCCTTACCTCTCCAATTACACATACTTATGCAACACGGCGATATTAACAGGGGTATTTCCAAAGGTATTTAAAACTGCTGCCATAAAACCCATTCACAAAAGTGGCGGAAAGGACCTTGTAAACAACTACCGAACCATTCCCATACCACCAGTTCTTTCCAAGATGTTGGAGCGCCTCTTAAATCAGCGTTTCACCAATTATACTCACTTCTGTCTCCGGCCCAGTTTGGATTTCAGTCATGAAAGAGTACCAACCAACGACGCGATCCATGAGTTGGTGAACTCTGTCGTTTCCAATCTTGATGTCAGAAAAATGTGTTTAACAGGTATCCTTGATCTTGCAAAAGAATTCGACTAAGGCTGTATTCTGCACCTTCTAAAAAAGCTTAATGGGCTAGGCATCAGAGGAACACCTCTTATGTTGATGGAGGACTATCCCACTCCCAAGGAAACAAAGAGTTAGGATAAATAATACTGTAAGTGACGAGTTGATTGTTAACTATGGCATGCCTCAAGGAATTATAATGGGTCCGACACTCTTCCTGGCGTACATCAATGACCTCTGCCAACTTCCTCTTTACCAAGGTAAAACCATCACCTTTTCCGGTGATACCGCACTTTCTTTCTATGGTGACACCTGGGAAGAAGTTTTTCAGACTGCACAAACGGGCCTTAACTGTGTTGATGACTGGTTGCAAAGTAACATCCTAATGGTCAATGTTACCAAAACCAAATACTTACATCGCCTTTGCAATTAGATCTGACCTTCTGCCACCACCCTCTCTTTCTACTAACGCATGTGATGTTTATGCAAAAAGCAGCTGTTCCTGGTCTTGAAAGGGCTATAAATATTAAATACCTTGGTATAACAATCGATATACCTTGGTATATCAAAACCTATCCTTTAAACCACACGTACATACCCTTGTGCCCATATTACGAAAACTTATGTTATATTTAAAACATTCCGCCGATAGCAAGGTTATCAAGATGGTCTACTATCAATGCATTGTGTGTGCCATTCTTTAGTGCCAAAACACTTAGATTGAAGTAGAGAGGCTGGGATTTGCAGCTCGTGCCATATTAATAATAACCCGAGTCACGGTAAACATTAAAACAAGTAGAAGATTTAGTCAACAAATAAGATTTTTTATAAAATTGTAAATCTTACTTATATCTTACTTAATATTATAAACGCGAACGTTTGTGAGTATGGATAGATGAATCGGTGGATGGCATGTTTGTTACTTTTTCACGTAAAAACTACTGAATGGATTAAAACTTTACAATAATAGTATAGCTATTCCCTTGCAATATTACTGCCCCGCTCCTTTATCAAAATAGCGTGATTATTATCAAGTTCACACAGTCAAATTTTTATTTACTAAATAACATGAAAAACCTTTTAAAATCAATAATGCTTACCTCCCTTTACATACGTCGTGATAAAAAGTAGCCTAAAGCCTTCCTTGGTTAACAAAGAAAATGTTTGCTGAATTTCTATTCAATCGATCCAGAAGTTTTGGCGTGAAGCCTTACCATACACACAGACCAACAGACAAAAATTCCTAAACGTCACTTTTTGTCATCAGTTACGTTTTTCTAACAAAAGACGGGGGGTGTTACTATTTGTATTGTATTCGAACTATAAGTATTTCTATTGGGATCTCTTTGTTCTATGTAATATTTTTATTGCATAACTAAAATCTAAAATAGGTACAATAAAACTAATTAAAATAGATTAAATATGTACCTACACTTAAACTACCTACAAATTAAATAGTAAAGAAAAAAAATTACAAAAACCCCCTTCTTCTTCTTCTTTGTTCTATGTTATGTTTTGTCTTATGAAACCTGAAGAACCTGAAACCTTTAAAGCCACTTATTTTTTCTCGAAAATTCTCAATGTAGGTACAGTTTTTCTTTCGTTACTGTTTTATTACCTACAAAAATAATATCGACGGTTGTAAGGCTAATTGGTCTAAGCGACATTTTTTGCGATATTGAGTTATATACATATTTGGAATCAGCAGATTTTTCTCCATCGTTTGAGCCAGGTTTCAATTTTTTTTAACCACTTTTTTGGCGCTTAGCACCCCCAGCAAAATAGGCCTCATTTTTAAGCTCATTGATCTATGCGACGCAAAATAAGGCAAATTTGAGGACATGATTAAGCTCTTTTGAATTTTCGAACTTTTATAACGTGTGTCGATTAAGGCATTTGGCTTTTTCGCCAAAGTTGTGGTGTTGTCGTTTGGCCTATTTTACATTGAACCAAAATAATAAGCTATGTCGTTTGGCCTATTTTGCAGTCAACTACATTGAATAAACCTCGTCGTTTGAACCCTTTTCAAATCAAATAAGATCCTTTTAATTATTTATTTCTTTGCCAACAAGAGTAGGGTTATAGATGTTAATACAGACAAAATCTTACTTGCAGTGCCGTCACATGCAAACATTTACACTTAATATTATATTGCAACCTAGTACCATGCTGATTAACAATAAATATTTTTTTTTATTTATTATAGTTTTATCATGCAATCAGTCCATTGACTATGAGCAGATTTATTGTCAGAGTTTATGTCATGTAGAGTCAGTTCTCCACTGGGATCAGCTCTTTCTAATAAATAGCTCATTGCAGGCTTTCCAGGTCAATGATTTTGCGTCGCTTCAGGCGATTTAGGGTGTCAGGAATAGTGAGCTGCAATGCTAGTGTGTTTGTATGGTGTTGAAAACGCTTTTTGTATACCCTTGCACATGTTCTTATTTCTTCCTTCACTGCACTTAATTTCAGATGGTGATGAACCTCTGAGTTCTTTATGCACCAGGGAGCATTTGCTA
This sequence comes from Euplexia lucipara, assembly GCA_921972225.1. NCBI lineage: Eukaryota > Metazoa > Arthropoda > Insecta > Lepidoptera > Noctuidae > Euplexia > Euplexia lucipara. The sequence goes on from OV179159.1 coordinate 21,125,251, forward strand.
TATGTTTAAGGATTGAGTCTTCTGCTCTTTGGATTATATTTATATTGGAGTCACAGGCAGAACCCCACAGCTGAATGCCATATAACCATATTGGCTTTAGGATAGACCCATAGATCAGGAGTTTGTTGTCCAGTGACAGCTTGCAGCAACAATAAATATTACAAAAATATTAAATCTTGTTACCATTTTATTTCTCAATGTCAAGGAGTATCCAGTAGTCAATAATTTAAATGTCAGAGTAAATAGTGAGATACAAATAAAATAAATAAAATTCCTAGATAATGATTAATTATGAGTTTCAAAATCGATCAAATCAAAAGTCATTGATAAAATCAGGCTGAGGATTAGCACTTTTTTAACAACATCACCATGATACAGTCATCCAAAAAGCCCGCCTTTAGCCACTTCCTAGTGTTTTTGCTGGTAAGAAGTGGCAGAACAAACTACCCAGCAACACGTCTGCCTGATAAGTTAGAAGAACTTGAATTTATACAGTTCCTTCAATTAGATAACACTATAATTAAATCATTTAAAATTAATATTTTTTTGCTTCTAGTTAGATAGCACACTCCAAATACAAAATACTAGTAATAATCTATGTGAAGGAATCCGAAGGAAACACACAGATGTTATTGGCCATAAGGATTCCCTTTAAGATATTCTTTCACACTGCACTGTAGTACACCTTAAATATGTGCAAGTGGTCAATGTCTGTAATACAACAGGGCAGTTTATTATAGAATCTTGGAAGTCATGGAATATACATGGTGCCCATCAAACCGCTTCTGGGTGTAGCCTAAATTTTATTTGTATATTTTGCACATCTGGTTTTTTATTGTTTTGTGGTCCACATAGTCAAACGGGTTAATCCATGTATAATGCACAAATTAGTACCTTTTCATAACACTTTTGGTTACTTTTTCAAGAAAGTTGTAAATTGCTATGATAAAAAAAAGTAGTAGTTGTTAATCTTTTTATTATAAATCCTGTTACGCCTTTGATACCCACAGAGTTATAAAATCCCTCAAAAATAAAAATAGTGAACATGATGGTTATAAATTATGGATTACTTTTATTCTGTTATTAATGTATGTCATTGGTTTGACTTAGTTAATGACACACTAAATAAAATTGTGAGCTACGCCAATTTTTTTTTTATTGTTTTCTTTTCTACAATAAATGCGCGATATAGGTCTTTGGAGTGTTCATGTTGCTCTTGTTAATAAACAATTTGCATTAAACGATATCAGTTAATATTTAAAGATGTCTGTTGAACCATTCAGCTTCTTCTTTTTTCTTTATAATACCTTGTTCCAAGACACATTAGATCAATATTTTGAATGATTTCACTACACAAAAATGTAAAAAATATTACAAGACACTGTCTAAAACTGTATTAAGTCGCATACCCATTACCCACCTTAAAAATATCTTACGGACGTTGCTGAATAGTGATGGCCTAAGCATCAATATTTACTACTTAACTACCAAAAATGGGCACCTGCATCAAACTACTTCACTGTGGTGCAACACCATCATGTTGCTTAGGTTCATTGTGCGTATTTAACTGTCAATTGATTTGGTGCTAAGTTCATTTGGTCTCATATTTTTTTATTCTAAGTTGATTCTTGAGCCAGTTTACCTTCAGCTCTTTATTTACGGCAGGCATGTGAATCATTTTGCCTTTCTCAAAAAATAACCAAATTTGATGCATTTTGGGCTAACCGACACAAAATTTCTAAAATAATACACGTTTATCATCAGTAGTAATTGGAAAAACTTCCTTATTTAATTAGGGATATACTGTATTAATTATATAAAAGTCTATCAAGTAGTTGATTTTTTATGATTTTTTTTTCCAAAATAAAAACTTTAAACCGTCCTCCTGCAAGTTTTACAAAATGTCGCTTAGACCAATTAGCCTTGCAACCGTCGATATGTACCTAATAGATGGACCAAAACAACCAAAAAAGGACCAATTACTTATACCTACAATACCTACCCACTGTAACATTGCAGTATTGTCAGGCTGTTAAATTTTTCAAATGCGACCCAAAAATTATTAATGTGAAAATTATTTTAATGTCATAATGTTAGTTCTTTTCTACGCCACGCTAATATAAGCTACTCCAAATACTAATCCTGCGCAGACGAAGTCGCGGGCATCAGCTAGTAACTTATAATAACGTAGGTAGCTAAAGTAATGTTCTTAAAATATCTCTAGTTCTGCGACTGGTCTGGCCACAACAACCGTATGCCCAATAAGCTGTGGCCAAAATTACCGCCACGTGGAGACCTGGCCTTGAAGTGATGTTAAAGAGACTCTGCCTAACCCTTTGAGGCTAACAGGCGTCAAGTTATGTTAAATCCGCGTAGGTAAAGTGAAAGCAAATTGAGCAGACATCAGTAAAGTCACCCCGTAAAAACTAAGGTGGAACTGTCAATGACTAATATTATACTTAGTACATAGTACGGAAAGACAGGAAAGACAGGTCAATGCTCCTTTACATCACCTATATTTTCACGGGGCGATTTTTACGGAATAGCGCCGCTGTCATTCTTAGACGTAATTTTGTGTTCAGTCGGACTGAATGAAGGGAAACAATTTCTACAAAATAGGCACGTGTATTACGTTACCGGGTAAAACGGGGTGGATAGAAACTCAAGGGTGAATAGAAACAAAACTTTGAGTAGGATATTCACGTAAATTAAAGGTTGTTGTTGCATACGAGGACTATTAATGCTTTTAAATAATTGAGATAAATAGTTTCGACACCTTGTTAGTATCAAACGAAATTAAATTAGCGTAAAAATCCTCCTCAAAGTTTTGTTTCTATTCACCCTTGAGTTTCTATCCACCCCGTTTTACGGTACGAGTATCGATGCCGCGTCACACAACGTGGTTTAGGTAATCGGGTTAGTAATCCTGGTAACAACAAACAATAACATCCATAAATCGCGACTGTAACCCCCTAAGGGTTAGGCGGAGGTGTAACTGCAGTATGTAGGTACAGTATGTACACCCACATGTTCAAGTGCCATGCAATAGGGGTCGAGCCTATTGCTATCTATCGGGCACAGATCCAGGCTGCGGGTTGCGACACTTGCGACTAAGAAATTCTTGGTGTAAACACTCAATAACGTCGACTTCGCCCGGGAATTCAGGACCTCACGCTCAGCCTCAGGACTGCCTCGTAACTCGTTGGTCTAGTAGTCGCATCGTGACATGATATTTTCGAAATGAAAGGTACTTGGGTAGCATTTCCCAAGTACCTACTACAAAAATATTCTGTAACTGACGTCAAAAGGAATGTGCATTATTTCGAGGAAATGGTCATTTAATTTTTTTTTTTTTATTTTTTTTTATTAAAGTTATTATTTTATTAACTGGTTACATACATACCTAAAAATAAACAAACAAAAGAACAGTAAACCAATTATAGGGCATCAAAAAACTCATCCGCATCGCTATCAACGGGAAAAGTGCCCAGAAGACTAGCCGCATTGCCACGTTGTATGGCAATGCTGATTCTCTGACCGAAATAAAGGCCAGCCCTCCGGTCACGTGAAGAGTCGACCAAACGCTTGGCGATGTCCCTGAAAACTAGATGGGCATTCGGACCCCATGGCCCGAGTGTTTCAACCCCAAACGGTTCAAATATATAACTTCCAATAAGGTTGTTATATTTTCGCCGTTTGAGGTTTTCAGCACCTGCGGCAGCCGCACCAGCACAACCTGCCGTACTAGGAAGATGGGATGGCGCAAGGGTATCGACACATGTTGCATCCCACACCAAAGGCTTACCCAACTTCCAAGGCATTATGGTTACACCGTCTGGTCTCTTCCCATCGTCGCGTGCTAAGCCGTTGGGTTCTAAAATAGCTGGCATTTAATTATTTAACTTCCAAATAACAATTTAATTTCTACCTACGGTAAAGGACGCATTTTTGTCCGCGGACTTTATTTTTTGTTTTTCTATTTTCGATCTAAGTACGAGGTATTAAAAGTACCGCGTACAAAAAGTCCCCCGAATAATCGAGGACATGAGAACAAAAGTACGGGGGAGTCCCCGAAAAAAATAGAACTCGTGTGACTAGGTAAAGCAACGCACATGGCGGACTTTAGTTAGTCCGCGTTGTGTGCTTCAGAGGGACGAATTGACGATCCGAATTCCTGATATAAGGGGATGGACCCAGTATTTTCTTTTAAAATGTCTTCCCTTTTTCTTAAACTTCATGAAAATTGCAACACAACGTAACCTCTGAATATTTGTTTCCATAGCGTGTTCTTGTGTGCTTCTTTACATTTCCGGGCAACAAATGATCGCACAATGCTTAACGCTTAGTGACGTCATGACTGATACTCGTATAATTTTACGTACCTAAGTACTTGGTATGAAAAAGACATAGACAATGGGTGTTTCTTCTTCAAATTCGCGTATTCTGTGAAGTTAATAAGATGTTTGGCTAGATTATATTTATAGTAGAGAGAGAAGTTCAAAATCCTGAAAATAAATTCTAAAGAAATTGTCTATTGTTTATTTACTTTTTCATGTAAGTGCTACAGTTATGGGCCTCACAGCCTCTACCTATCGAACTGGTAAATTCTCCGTGGCTTCCAACCAAAATATTTGCGCAATAACTGAAGCATCCTGTACACAAATTTTGAAATCTTTTAAAACTCACAAAAAGCGAATGAATATACATTCAAAACTCCTAGCAAATAACCTGATGCACAAACTCCCAAAAAAACATTTTACACATTAAAAAGAGAAGCCCACTCCTATAGCGACGCGACGGTGAACGTTTTTTATTACGCATTTTGCGCTATGATATTATTATTTTTATTTTTTCAATTTCTATTCAATTTATTTCTGTAAAATGTATGTACCTAGGTACAACCTTAACTATATTATTCAAAAACTAAAAAAAAAATACTAAACCTAACAAAAATAATTACAAAACCTCAAAAAATTCTTCTGCATCGCTGCCAGCTGGTAAAGTGCCCATATTGTTGTATGTGAAGGCCGAATGTTATCGCTCTAACATCCTTACAATAATGAAATAATTTATTTTGGATTAGGAACTATATTTTGTTGTATAACTAATCATCCTAATTAAAAAATTATATTTCAAAACCTATAGAAATACCTACCCAAAAAAATTTATGATTTTATTTGACCACCAAATTGCCAAGAGAAGAGGCCTTTGCCCTGCTGTGGGACAGTAACAGGCTGGTATTATTGTTATATTATTTTTTTTACTTCATCACTTTGCCCTCGTGATTGTATTAGGTATATAATATATAATACGTACCTACCTAATATAATTTAACACTTTGATCAGTAGGTACAGACGCCAGCACATCAAGTTACCCCAATGTGTCAAATTTTCCCAATTTAATGTGAACCTTATTACGTTTAACATAAAGTTGAAAAACGATAAAAAATCTGTACATGATTGATCCAGATCAAAGTTTTCTAGGAGTATCTGAGCTAAGTTGAGGATGGACGGCAAGATGGACATGGTGATGCTATCAGGGATCCTTGTTGACTATGAAACTCTAAAAATGATCAAAAGCTAAAATAAAAATAAGGAATTGTGTCAGTAGACAGGTAGTAGGTAACAGTACCAGGAAATGACGCTAATCCACGACTTTCCCTCTTTTATTTGTCGCTGAGGAAATTCATTCATGAACGTGACGTCAGTTCACGTAGTTTACGATGCGCCGTGAGTAGGTAGATACAATGGGAAGCGATTTATATAAATCAGGGCGAGTGTTAGAGCGGCAATCAATTGGTATTGAAGCCTCCAGGAACGCGTTTATTTTATTATATTTTTCAAATTCATTATTTATATCAAAATGTATTCCTGCCCCAAGAGAGTGTTAATAACAGGATTCACCCCTTTCAAAGGAGTTGAAACTAACCCAAGTTGGGAAGGAGTGGATTGCATGGATACAGACGAAATTCAAAATAAATACAATATTGAAATGATCAAAGCGGAAATTAATGTGTTGTATGCCGAAGTGGATGAAAAGATCCCGATGATGTGGCGGGACTTGCGACCTGCTGTGAGTATAATTTATAGATTTATCAGAAAACTTTATTAACATGTACAAAAACACAATTTAGGTACCTACAGAGGCCAGCTGCACATCAAGCCACCCCATCCCAATGTGTAATCTTTATGTACAGATGCCAGCACATCAAGTTACCCCAATGTGTCAAATTTCTTTGATCGTTTTTCAACTTAATGATAAACAGAATAAGGTTCATATTCAATTGGGAAAATTTGACACATTGGGGTAACTTGATGTGCTGGCGTCTGTACCTAGTTTGGTTTTTGGTCCTCTTAGTCTTATTAATTATACTTACACATTCTTCATTAATTTTGCGGTCTCGTACACGAACATTATATTTATTTTTATACACTATGATATCTAATGTAGTTAAGTACCTAGCTAATGTAAAATGACATGAATATTTATCAAAGACATTATAAAGCTCTTTAACAATTACTGTGTAAAATATTATAATACCTACTGTTGTAATTATTGTGCGTGTAAGGAATATGTGGCTTTAGTAGGTAGATGCCCAGAAGCCCGATAGCATGGAGGTATCTTAGAAGTTAACGTAAAGAAAAAACAAACTGATGTCCCAAAAGCTGGGTCACTGATATTCTAAGATAGGGTCGAAACCTTAGATTAACTTTGATTAACTTATTTTTTTCTTCAGTTGACCATCCACGTTGGTGCATCAACTGAAGCTCCATGCTTTTTGCTAGAAACACAGGCTAGAAGACGCGAATACATAGTACCAGATAATCACAATTGCATTCCTGTGAACCGTCAGAACGTGCTTAGAGGCCCCGGAACCGTGTTTACACAACTGGACGTCGCTGCTATTTACAACAATTTTAACCACCCCTGCCGGTACCCTAAGGACAGGCTACAAGCTAAAATCTCAAATGATGCTGGCCAGTAAGTTTCTTGTTTAGCTAAGCTGTTATGCAGATGACGTAATTTTAGATTTTAGTCCGTCATCGTCATGAAGATAGATAAAAAATTAGATACGTATTCATTATTTTTTTACTTAAGTTTATATGACAAATTTAGCCAAAATCCAACGTTCAGAAAGAAAAAAAAAATGATGTGTCTATTAGTCATCTGACTTTAAACATAGATTTGTGGAATACCTATGCAGGGTAGTTTTTTGTATCTAAACAAACTATCACAGTGTGTTTGTTCTACTTATGAATATGAACAACTTTTACAATGGAATCAACTCGGAAATCTCGAAAAAACAACAAGTTGCATAAGTACAAAAGTTTAAGTTATCAATAAAATGTTTAAAACAGCTGATATTTTCTTGGTGATTTCCGAGTTGGTCCAATGGTGAAAATTGTTTTAGATTTTCATGGATTGGACATCCACTTTTTTTAATTGTGTTTACAAAAATACTCTGCTCTGCTTTTTTGTTTAAAAGCTCTCTAGTTCATGAATATCAGATGTTTAAGCCGGGTCCAGACATGTATCATTTGCCCGATCCGATCACCGTATCCGTATCGTCGACGCGTATCATGATCGCATATGTGGACGGGTAATGATACGCGTATCATGATACGCGATCCGATACGCCGTTATGATACGGGCCGAAAACCGACACGACATGGGACGGGCCGTATCATACGGCCCGTCCCATGTCGTGTCGGTTTTTGTCCGATCATCAAAGGTGATACAGATACGGACGTGGGTCGGGTGGTGATTGTGAAGATACGGATACGGAGCTAATCGGAGGCGTCCACAACTTGATACGGGGCTTGATACAATACGCAGAAACGGATACGGTGATAGGATCGGGCAAATGATACATGTCTGGACCCGCCTTTAGATGTTCAAAGATCATCAGGACATTTTTTGTTTCAGGTTTCTCTGCGAATACATTTATTACACATCTCTGTGCATCGGCCAGAGCCCCACGCTGTTCGTGCATGTCCCTGTTGGGAAGTATACAACTCAAGAACTTGCGCTAGGACTGGAACGTATCTTAGGATCATGTCTCGAACAATTGGCTCGAGACGATTATTACGCTTACAATGTTGTTCAATGGTAATTATTTTTAAGCTATAAATTAGTATCAACGTCTGTCTTGTAAATTATTAGCCATGTAAATTTTTATTATAATAAAACACTTTTTTTATAGAACTACTCTAATTATTTGAAATGTTACATTTTTTTTAAACCTACATTCATTTTGGAAATAGTAGAGGGAGAGCTTTGCGCAGCCCTGGGTCACCATGGGTTTACATTACAAATGGTTACAGTATAACACGTGGACATATTAAAACCGTATCTATCTATCACTACTAGATTAGCCCCACGGGTCGATCGAAGGTTTAGGCTTTTCCAGACTTTGCCCTGCATCGTGAGACTCGCATAATCTATACTTATAATAATCTATATCTTCTATATATATATATATATATATATATATATATATATACTTATAATAAATCTGTAGAAGTAAAAATTCTGTACATTGGAAATATCATAAAAATAAATAGCAGGGGGTGTTACTAGACCGATACCGAACCCAAAAATATGATTAAAAAAATTTTTGCCTGTCTGTCTGTCTGTATGTTCAGGTATCACGCAAAAACTACCGGTTCGATTACGATGACACTTGGTATACTTATTCTTTAATATCCTGGGCACCACACTGGGTACTTTTTATTCCGGAAAAGTATACACAATAAAAAACAAACTTAATTTTGCGGTTCGATCTCTAGACCCGACTACTGTAACAACCGCAAATAAAAAGTTTGTCGTAGGTTACGTCACCCGCAGTGGGGTTCACCAAGGGGCGCTGCACACGGCTAAGATAGTATAATATTTTATCTTAAGATACAATATCGCTCTCCATACAATTTAATGGACTATCACACACTACGAAGATAATTATGAACATTGAATATTTATTATATTCAAAATTAATATTGGAGGATGATTGGTGATCGATACTGATGCCAAAAATGTAATCACTAAATGTTTTGTCTGTCTGTCTTATGCGTGCACATACAGACTATGTGCACGCATAATTCAAAAACTATTATAGGGATTTTAACCAAACTTGGTACTGTTGTAATCAATACGCCTGGGCAGGTTGATCTTAGTCTCAGTTGTTTTATACATGATCAGTTGTACGGCGCTCTTTCCCGGGTCAGTAGTTCCAGAAATCTTTATGCATACATACCGGAAGGATCAACTTTGAAAGTAGTCTATCCGGAAGTATTAAGTATGCTAAAATTATTACGTTTATATATTATTATCAACGCTCAGCCCAAACCGCTGGTATTAGAGACATGTAACTTAAAGGGGTGTTCTTAGTGATGTAAGTATCCACTAAAAAACGATTTTTGAAAATTCAACCCTTAATGGGAAAACATAGGGGACGGAAGTTCGACATCCACGCGGGCGAAGCCGCGGGCAAAAGCTAGTAAATAAATATATATGTCTAGTGTCTGTGTGTTATGCCTGGACTTTAAAAGAGACCATGACCCCTGAGTTTCTTTCGGCATTTCTTCTCAGAAATCAATCAATTTGGAAAAGCCATTTAGTGCCATTTAGTTTTAAAAAAAAATTACATGTAAAAGTATCTGAGAAGATCTACTTACAGAAATAAATTTCATTAATTTATTTCATTATTTCATTTCATTTCATTGAAGGTACGCTTGACGAGGTCGATCCATAGACGGATGACCGTTCATTACATGTCAAGACTCATTCCGTGCCTCGGAAAGTACGCACCTATAGCCGTTGGTTCCGGCTGTCATTAGTAAATCTATATCAGTCGTTACGGGTAGTCAAAGCTTCGAAAGTCAGACCACCAGCTTAACCAAGGGGTATCATGTTACACAGCAACTGGATTGTGAAGGTCAGACAGGCAGTTTAACCGGATGAATATTATAGTTTTACATAGAGCGACCTCCATGTAAAACTATGATACAGCTCCATCCGGTTAAGCTGAAAGCCGAACCCAACATTGTTGGGAAAAGGCTAGACAGATGATGCTCCATCCGTATGACCTTTATTGACTCTTCCGGCACTAAATCAGGCACAAATCCAGACCCAGAGCTGCTTTAAAAAAACCCAGTTGGTAAGCGATTACACCTTTGCCCGACCCTGGAAGCATATTTACGAAAGCTATACCATATCACTCACGAGTCAAACTCTTAATAAAAAAAAAACACAATTTTCACACAACGCCATCTAGTCCCAAAGTAAGCAAGCTTGTGTTATGAGTACTAGATAACTGATAAACATACTATTGTATTTCTAAATACGTAGAAGTTATAGATAAATTACACCCAGACACAGAACAAATGCTCGTGCTCTTCACACGAATATTTGTCTTGGGTGGGAATCGAACCCTCGTCCTCCGGCAGAGCAGGCCACTAACCACTAGACCACAGCGACTTCAGTGTTTACAACGCCCAAGTTTACACGCGGTGATTTCAACAGAACCAACTACAACAACAGCCCAGTCACGTCGGCGTTCGCGTTATGGAGAAAAAACCTGACCACATAAGTACATAGCTTTTGCCTGACTCGTGACGTACAATTTAGTTATACCCACAGCTGGTAGCGAATAGGCGCCTCTCAACATTTTTAATTAGATTTATTGCGGTAAACAATTAAATTGTTAGTTTATTGAACGACTAAACCACTTGTTATACCTACACATATTGTGTAAACATTGTTTTCCTTATTTGTCCCGTAATAAAAATATACGTGGTTTAAACATTACGTCAAATAAAAAAGTAAAACATGGGAAGAACAGAACAGTTCTCTTCATTGTATTTTTTTTTAAACCATTTCCTCCCGAAGTCCCGACCGACTTGAAAACAAAACAGCATTTTCCTCATTAATTTATTATTCTAAGGAATCAAGATAAAGACATGCACGAAAAAAAAACAGTTTAAAAAAATAAAACTCGACTAACACCCGATATTAATATTCTATCTCAATCCAAATCCCGATCCTTTGTTTTTGACGGCTGCTTCTGATTGGACATCTTTAAGACTCGGATAGGCGAATTCGGTCGTTGATTGGTTACAGACAAAGATCGGGATCAAGATAGCAACCGAGATAGATTAAATAAATATCCAGCGTAGGTCAGCACATCAAGTCATCAAGTTACCCCAACATGTGAAATTCCTCTGATAGTTTTTCAACTTTATTTCTAACAAAATAAGGTGCATGTGTAATAAGGAAAGGATAATGACCAAAATGGCCCTGTGCATGGAATAAACGATAATTAATTGTCTTTTTAACCGACTTCAAAAAAAGGAGGAGGTTCTCAATTCGACGGTATGTTTTTTATTTTGTTGTTACGCGATGACTCCGTCATTTATGGACCGATTTTTTAAATTCTTTTTTTGTTTGATAGGTTATACTAACAGATTGGTCCCATTTGTATCAAAAGTCATATCTGATGAGGGATCTTTCAGGAATTGAGGGAACTCCTCAAAAAATATAGGCACACATGCACCGATTTCAACATTTTTAGTAACAAATCAAGCATTTCATTCAGAAAGTATCATTTGGTGAAGAAAAACTGATGAAGAAGACAGGCAACGGAACTCTTCAACGCATAACAGCAAATTATTCGCGATTGCTATAGTCAGATGTCTATGCTGAGCTTTTGTATTTCCACAACATAACATTACGCCATTCTATTTTAAAAGGGGCCGGAAGAGATATACAGATTAATGTTTAGATTGAACTTATTTAGCAATTGTTATCCAATTTCAATGATTCTTTCAAGTTATGAAAGACTTTCTTTACATACAAAGAAACTAAAAATTACAAAATAAATACTTTTTTACAAAAAAAACAACCGAATTCTTAAAAAAAAACTAACAGGTGAAAAATAACTCCAGTTTCGGAAGTCAGTGGCCAATAATGAGCAAAACAAAACCACCATAGCCACCGACTTCCGAAACTGGAGTTATTTTTCACCTGTTAGTTTTTTTTTAAGAAGTCGGTTGTTGTTTTTGTAAAAAAGTTTTTTTTATTATGTAGGTATCAGCGACCAGCCCCGGCTTCGCACGGGTGCTATGCTAATACAAAATATACTACAGAACGCTCTACAGACGATTCTCTGGCTCTTTGTATTCGATGTAAAAATAAATAAAAATAAAAAAATATCTCTATTGCTTAAAATAGGCTTAGCTTCGTAAATAAGTCACTAAAAGTAAACGATAAAAAAATGGTTATTGAGGGTTATCCCTAAGAGATAGACATATAGATACTATCGCGGACTTTTTGACCGACTTCACAAAAAGGAGAAGGTTCTCAATTCCTCAGTACTCCGTCACACCGTCAGGTTTGTTACCTCAGTACTCCCTCATTTATGAAATTATTTTTTAAAATGATTTTTTTTATTTAATAGGGTTTACTAACAGATTGGTCCCATTTGTATCAAAACTCATTGTTAAACACCAAAATAAAATCAGTTAAAGGTGCAATTGGGTATAATAATAATTCGATCACAAAAGAAATAGGAAACTATATTAGGAAAATAACAATGAAAAGAATAGAAAAACCAAGCCGCCCCGTCGCTAGCCAAACAACAGAACAACAGGTACGAAACCCTAGCAACGGGGTTGCCAGATCTGTCGCCAACATCTCTCCCCCCTGGTAAGAACCTAAAGTCTTACCAAAGCAGCTATGATGACAGATCCAGTTTAATTAATTTACGCGCAGGACGACGTAGGACCCCTGCACTAGTCCTTACGTCCGCTACTCGCACTATCCCGTCTCTACCAGGGAACACTTGCACAACCCTTCCGCGAGGCCAGATCCCTCTGGGGAAATTTGTATCACCGATAAGGACAACGTCACCTATTTGTAAGTTGTGGTGTTCTAAAGATGGGCCCCGCGGCAGAAGATTGGGCAAGTATTCCCTAAGCCAACGTGACCAGAATTGGTCAGCAAGGCGATTGGCCTTCAGCCATCCTTGCCTACTGCTGAGGTCCGTGTCCGAGGAAGCTGGTGATGGTAGTGTGGAGTGGATGCCCAACAAGAAATGGTTGGGAGTCAGGGCGGGCTCGTCTTCATGTGCTACCGGCACGTGCGTTAGCGGTCGAGAGTTGATTACTTGCTCTATCTCTGCTAAAAGCGTCAGCAATATTTCATCTCTAGGTGCCTTTTCGCGGAGTGTAACCGATAAGCCGACTTTCACACTTCTTACTAGGCGTTCCCAGGCCCCACCCATAAATGGTGCTCCAGGAGGGATGAATTGCCATTCTATATTGTTGGATGCGGCAAACTCTTGTATTTGAAAGTGATCAAGCGCGTACCAAGCTTCTTTCAGCAACCTGTTGGCTCCGACGAAGGCTGTCCCATTATCGGATATTATTTTGATGGGACATCCACGACGTGCAATAAACCTTCGAAGGGCCATAATTGCGCTGTCCGCAGTCAGACTTGCGACCACTTCTAAATGAATAGCTCTTATCACAAGACATGTGAAGAGCGCCACATATCGCTTTTCACGAGACCTCTTCACGGCGACATCTATGGGTCCCAGGTAGTCGAGCCCAACGAAGGAGAATGGAGGATAGTGGTGTTGTAGTCTTTCTATAGGAAGGTCACCGGTAGGCGGGATATGAGCCTTCGCTTTTTTGAGGTGACAGATTCGGCAGCGTGCAGCTATGAAGCGTACGGATGGCCTTAGATGAAGGATAGCATATTTCTGCCGTAACTCATTGACCACCGTCTCATTGTTTCCATGCAGAGCCCATTCGTGATATCTTGCGATTAACAATTTTACCGTAGGATGACGACCGTCCAATGTTATTGGTTCTTTTATATCTGAAGTGACTCCGGTGACAGAACTGATTCGTCCCTTCGCCCTCAGCAAACCGTCGTCACAAAACCTCGGTGTAAGCTTACACAGACGGCTCTTCCTGGAAATGTTCTTGCTTTGACGAAGGCATTCTATTTCTTCACCGAAAGAATCTCGTTGGGATTGTCCGAGAAGATAAATCTCAGCGTTATTGACGTCCCGTGCGAGTAGCGGACGCAATCCTCTATAGAAAGTATCAGCAGTTCGCGCGTCTATCCGTCTCAATAGACGGATGAATTGGTAGACGCGTGCGGTTACTCGAAGTAGCCGCCGCCAATCGGAAAACCGTTCTGCCGACAAGGAAATAAAATTAATATAGGCCGTCCTCTTTTTTTTTGACCTTAGCTCTACTTCTGGAGAAATAATTTGGTCCACTTCCTGCGGCCAAATGTCTACATTGTCTTTTAAAAATGTGGGACCATGCAACCATCTCTCTATGGAGACAGTGTTCAGACGAGTGGCATCGTCAGCTACATTTAAATCTGTAGGTACCCAATGCCACTCGTTCACCTGTGTTAATTCCGATATTTCGCCAAGCCGATGGCTGACAAACGCTTTGTATTTGCGCGAGTCGCTTCTAATCCAAGCAAGGACGGTTTTTGAGTCGCACCAAAAAAATCTACGAGAAGGTTGGTTGCGGAGTTCGCTACCTATCGTTTGGGCAAGTCTCACACCGAGTAAAGCTGCCTGTAGCTCTAAACGCGGTATGCTTACTGGTTTTAGAGGTGCTACCCTAGATTTACTGGCAATGAGAGCGAGGTGAATGGTACCATCCGAAAAGAGAAATCGATGATACGCGACGCATGCGTATGCTACTTCACTAGCATCTGTAAAAACATGAAGCTCGTGTGTAACAAACGTAGAGCTAGGCTTATAAGCTCGAGGAATGTTAAAAGCGTTCAGCGTCTTAACGTTGTTGTACCATTCCACCCACTGCTCATATTCGAAAGTCGGGAGTGGAACATCCCAAGAATTCACCAACTGCAAAGTTCTTTGGAATAAAATCTTGCCCTTGGTAATAATAGGCTGCAAAAGTCCCAAAGGATCATAAATACGCATTAGATCTCTAAGAATCTGACGCTTTGTGAGTTTTGCAGGTAGAGGTATGTCGACGTCAATCCTAAAACTAAAAGAGTCATCTTGAGGATTCCAATGCATCCCCAAGACGCGCACATCAGGCTTTGCCTGTGTTCCGCTCAAGTTGAGGTCGACATTACTCGTACCCTCTTTTCGAAGATGTGAAGGAATCAATTTAAGAGACTCGGGAACATTCGACACCCAAGATCGCATCTCAAAGCCGCACTGAGAATGTACATGGAGGACATCGCCAGCAAGACGGATGGCGTCTCCCAAAGAATCACACGAGGCCAGGAAATCGTCCATGTAATGATCTCGGATTATAGATCTGGCGGCTTCAGGATATCGATCCTGGAAGTCCATAGCGTTCCTATTTTTAATATAGATCGCGATAAAGGGTGATGCTGACGCACCGAAAATCAACGATGACATCCGAAATTCTTTCAAATGTCCATCAGGGGAAAACCAAATGTAACGCTGACAATCTCGGTCATCCTCTCTAATCCTGATCTGGGGAAACATTTCTCGAATATCTCCATTCAGAGCAATTTGACCTTCACGAAATCTAATTAAAATTCCAAAAAGTGACTGGAGTTGATCAGGCCCGGAGAGAATGAGCGAGTTAAGGCTGATATCCGATGATTTAGCTGATGCATCATGAACTATTCTCAGCTTTCCCGGTTTGTTTGGGTTAGTCACTCCAAAATGAGGTAAATACCAACGACGCGAAGATGAACTCGGGTTATCATGTCCATCAGCGCATTCTTCGGCATAGCCTTTTTGAACTTGTGCCTCAATGTTAAGCTTATACAACCGTTCATATTCCTTATCTTTACCAAACCGCTTACATAAGCTGTGAAACCTCGACAAGGCGAGATAATAACTATCTGGGATATGAGGTTCATCTTCACGCCAGGGCAGACCGACTTCAAATCTACCATTGTCTAAACGACGTGTAGTTTTGTCTAAAATGCTAATAGCCTTAGCATCCTCCGAATTTACCTTATCCTCGCTTTTGATGCCGATGGAATCTAATTGATAATAATCTCTGATAAGGCTATCTAGCTCAATATCTCGAGAGTCGTTAGTAACAATATGATTAATGGAAACATCAGACAAAGAATTTGGAGTAAGATTACCAAATAAAACCCAACCTAAGGCAGTACGAACGGCAGCAGGCTGTCGCACGGTTCCTACTCTATTCTCCTTTGATAGCAGCAAATGCCAATCTGATGTACCTATTAGCAATTTGGGCGTAACCATATTATACACTAACTCGGCTGATATACCTTGAAGGTGCTCGAAGCTTGTGTTCCTAACTGTGACCTCTTGCGATCTCAGTTTTAAATTAGGAATAGCGCGGGCTTTACGTATGAAATACTTCTCCTTCTCGTGTTTCCCGCGAATTTGGAAATCTACAAATTTAACAGGGATACTATCACTAATTCCTGTAATAGTTTCAATACGCATATTCTCGTCGGTCCCAGAAACACCTAGCTGATCAGCCAACTCCGAATCAAGGAGGGTCACTGTGGATCCGTCGTCCAACAGAGCAAAGGTTTCTACCTCGCCTTTGGGGCCAGAAAGAATAACTGGAATTACTTTTAAAAAGACAGAATGCTCATTATTGGACTCGCAAGAATACGAAGTATTTGTGATTATATCCTTATTAGATGAAAACTCATTGGAACTAATAAAACCTTTTCTATCATGATCCAACTGAGTTTCTTTTTTATGGTTGTCATTGATGGCATGAGATGTCGAAGGTTCTGAATTGATGGATGACATGACATTATTTACATTTGGATGGCTTATATGTAAAATTTTATTGTGAAATTCTTTGCAACCATCAACACCACACGGCTTTGCTTTGCAAAACTTATAGCTGTGCTTGCCTTTGCGTAAACACTTCACACAGAGTTTGTTATCGCTAACCCAAGATACGCGTTCGCTAATTTTCAATGCTGCGAACTCTGGGCAGGATTTCACGCTGTGATTGCCCGCAGAACAGTAGAGGCATGACAAAGGCGCGTTGGCGTTTGATGAGGATAATTTTACAGTTGGATGGACAGATGAATCGGCGGATGAAAACGTATCGGTATGATGTGTCTGAGAAATGCGATTCGGTCGTGGGTTACTGCGCTGATGGACTCCTGTCGGTTGCGAGCCCTGTTGCCTGGGTGTGACACTATAAGATGGATAATTGAAGACTTCATACAGGCCAAAGTTGGCTTGCTTGTCTGCCTCCACCTCAAGGAAACGAGCGTAGACTTCGATCTGCGGATGCCCCGAAATGCAGTGCTCCGCCGCGTAGTCGCACCACTTGTTTTGAAGAAGCGGGTTCATCTTTGAAACAAGAATATGAATGAGTTCTGGTGATTGTATGTACGATGATTCGCCTAATAAATTGACTATACTTAAACAGTTTTTTACTTTACTGGCAAAAATAGCCAATGCGTTGGGTTCTCGCCCAACTTTAGGCAAATTTCTCACAGAAGCGAGTTCACTAAGAACAATTTGCTTAGGACGAGCAAAGCGTGACTCGAGCGATTGCATTATCAGCTCAGGTTTGGCGGAACATAATAGGAGAGAAAGTACTGAGTCTTTAGCCTCTCCGCTCAAGGCTTTGCGTAGCCTGTCTATGTTCTCGCTAGCTGTATAATCATTCTTCGTGTCATCAAACGTCCGCTTGAACAAAAGCCAGTCATTTATGTTGCCACTAAACTCAGTAAGTTTTATCTGACAACGGCTCTGATTTTGATTCTGTTTTGGTAGTGAAGCAATTATAGCATTAGCTAGGTTTTCTATGTCACTTACCTTTGGTACGGTAACATTACCACAGCATGAGGACCGAGGAGGAAGAACACACGTAGGTTGCAGTTGACGTGGTGATATAGCGATTGCAGCCTTAGCAATTGCCGCTGGCGAACGCTGCATGACGTCGCGCACGAGCTCCGTACCTGGTGCTGCGTGTGCAATGTGTTGCGCCATACTATGCTCGCACAACAAACTCCCCTTAGGAGCTGCCACGTCGTCTGCCATTTCTGTGAAGTCAGTTCTCTGAACCCAGTCTGCAGTGCGACTGCTCCTGGTGCTCAAGGCTTCCTCTACTTCGAGCGCCGCGATATTCGCCTCAAAGGTAGCTTCCGCAGCTTCACGTTCAGCAGCGGCTACGGCGGTCGCCTCTCGCTTTGCAATTTCTGCAAGCTGCATCTTGCGAGCTGCTTCCGCCTCCTTGAAGCGAGCAATTGTCGCGGCGCTTGAAGCCGAGGACATTGAGCGTGTTTTCCCCCCGGCTACTTGCTCCTGCGGGTCTGCTTTACGAGTTTGCGCTCGTGTGATCATCTTTAAAAAAAATTTTACACCCGAAAGAAAATTTGAATTTTTAATTTTGACAAACCGCTTGTTCAGATCGGCTCGAAGGACCAAATGTTAAACACCAAAATAAAATCAGTTAAAGGTGCAATTGGGTATAATAATAATTCGATCACAAAAGAAATAGGAAACTATATTAGGAAAATAACAATGAAAAGAATAGAAAAACCAAGCCGCCCCGTCGCTAGCCAAACAACAGAACAACAGGTACGAAACCCTAGCAACGGGGTTGCCAGATCTGTCGCCAACACTCATATCTGATGAGGGATTTTTGAGGAATTGAAGGAACTCCTCAAAAAATATAGGTACACACGCACCGATTTTTACATTTTTAGTAACAAATCAAGCATTTTCATTTAGAAAGTATCAGTTGGTATGGTATACTTCTATTTTAAAAGGGGCCCGGCAGAGATGTATAGATTAATATTTAGATTTTATAACATTTTTAGCAATTGTTAACCAATTTCAATGATTCTTTAAAGTCTTGAAAAACTTTTTTAGATGCGAAGAAACTAAAGATTGCAAAATAAAAACTTAAAAAAACAACCGACTTCTTAAAAAAACACTAAGTAACAGGTGAAAACTAACTCCAGTTTCGGAAGACGGTGGCCAATAATGAATGAAACAAAACCACCAAAGCCACAGATTTCCGAAAATGGAGTTATTTTTCACCTGTTAGTGTTTTTAAGCCTATTATTGCATCATACATGATCATTTTTCAGGGTTTTCTAGTGATCGTAAAAGTAATAATAATAATAATAATAATTGTGTGATTATAACTAACTAAACGATGATTTACGATAAAGGTACGCCTTTTACACTTCATTGACAAAAAAAAGATATTTTTAACCGACTTCAAAAAAGGAGGAGGTTCTGTGTTCGTATTGTTCGTGTGTATGTATTTTTTTATGTATATTACCTAATTTCTCCCCCATTTGTGGACCGATTCTCAAAATTAGTTTTTTATTTGAAAGAGTGTAGGTACTCCTGAGGTGGTCCCATTTTAATTTGGTGAATAAAGCTTCAGAAGCCGGTGACAAAAACACTAAATCAATCAAACAAAGGTCACCGACTTCGAAGCTTAAACTTTATCTGATTGATTTGGTGTTTTTGACACCGGCTTCTGAAGTTATTTATTTTTCACTTTTTTGTGTTTTTCTTTTAGCTTTTTTTGTTTGTGTTTTTTTAAGTCGGTTTTATTTTTTACTGAATAGGTAGGTACATTACTAATGTTTTATTCAAAAAAACAAAATTGTAAACTAGATGAAGATGTAAGTATGTACTTAGTAATATAATATAAACAAATATAAATGAGTGTAGTTATAAGTAAATAAAGTATGACATTGTCATACTTGTGATGGTATGACAAAAGTTGAAGAAATAAGGCATTTTGTAAAGTACTTAGGTAATGCATACTATAGGTTGTATATTTTCTCGTTTCATACTTTTTAGACCGTGATTTTTAGCTGTCGGGTTTTAGTTTTAACTTATTTTTCATTTACTTACTTAAATTATTTTAGGGTTATAATATTAAATATTAAATGTGCTAATCGAGCTCTTTAACTTGACAGGTACCCAAAGATATCATTACATGAATTATTTTCCTTTTGTCCTCCAATAGGCGCCCACACATTCGCTTCGCACATTTCTCAAATTATGATAAGATGTTTGGAAATTATGAGGGATTTTTTTGATTCGGCATAGTCGGGTAAAAAGAGCTCATTCGAAAATCGAAGTAGCGGCCACGATAGATTCCCATTGAAATACGGAACAGTACCTAATGTAACACCTAGTTTTTCTTTGCGCTCTACCCGTGGCCAGAAAAATGTCAACCGCAGCGTTTAAAATATTCTCTCTGCTTCCTCTCATTTACTCAGAAATCTCGAAAAAGCATTTGCTCTTGCATATAAAAATTGAATACCTACTCGGTCAAAACACTTATTAAACAGTTGATATTTTTCCGAGATTTCCGGGTTGGTCATATAAAAACAGGTAGGTAGAAGATTTAGTTTATAAATAAGATTTATTATAAAATTATAACTTAATATATTAACGTAGCTAAAGTATAAATGTTCTTGAAATATCTCCAGTTCATGAATACACACACACACGTATGTTCACATATTTTAATAAATATAAGGTAGGTACATACAGTTGATGCTACAAAATTACATACATTGTTAAATGTATTTTAGGCGATGGGTTACTGTAGGTCGGAAGGTAACTTAGGTACCAAGTTTAGGAACTTATATAGGAAAACACTTAACTTACAATAGAATAAAAAACTAATCCTAAGTTTGACCAAATCATACACAAGCTTTTGTCATAAAGTTAACAGAGTATCCCGACATAGTGGTTGTGACGTGAGATTTTTATAAATATAGGTATACATCTTGTGGCATTTTTATATAACTGGCAAAATGTGGGTGTATTACAAGTTCACCTGCCTAACCCTACGGGGATTAGGTACAGACATAATGTTATGTTAGCATTTTTATACACAGCTTATTCTAGAGATAAAATGAAATCCAACTTATCAGACAGACGTCTTGCTGGGGAGTTTATTCCGTCCAAAGAGATTTAAAAACTTGAATGTCTTTGATTCCGTCACTTCTTCCCAGCAAAAACACTAGGAAGTGGCGATTGGTGGGCTCTTTGGGAGACTGTCTAATGTCATTTTAACGTTAAAAAGTGCTCATAGGTACTCAGCCTAAGTAATTTGACTAAATGAATTTAGATTTTGAATATCTACTAAAGTAAGCCATGTTACATTTTAATTTGATTGAGACATAAACTCATGATACGTTCCAGTCCTTGCGCAAGTTCTTCGTTTGTATACGTCCCAACAGGAACATGCACGAACAGCGTGGGGCAACGGCCGTCGCAGAGAGATGTGTAATAAATGTATTCACAGAGATACCTGGAACAAAGATGATCAATACCTTTACTCGTAATGTCTACACCTGGCTCAACCATGTCCCATAACAACATGAATGATTGTGCTCCTTGACAAGTTAGCCCAAAATGAATGTCTACTTTTCAGCAGCCGATCATTTCATTGAAAGTCACCCTGTGAAATCTTGAGTGTCAATGCCCAGCATTAGTATGGCATGACAAGGCATGAATCTGTCGATTCACAAACGGTCAGATACAGATTGACACACTGGGCCAACGAAGGCCAACGATCGTTGGGCAGCATTTGCTGCCGCATGCTCGTTGGTTTTCGTTGGTACGCAAACGCATACACACCGTACCATCGAACGCAAATATTGGCGCTAGTTGGCCCGGTTTGTTGTACGCAGATTTAGCACACGCTTCAGAATCAACGCTTGTGGACCTTCGCTAACTTGTTGACACCGGACTAATGAACACCTTTCTTGGCCTCTGTTGGCCCGGTGTGTACGCAAAATAAGGTTCCCGCTGACTTCTCTGTCCACAAGAAACTTCCAGGGCCGGAAACTGCAGTTTCAGAAAGGAGAAGGGTTTTTAGTTACAATCTACTAATTCTAATATAATTTAATAACAATAAACTCACCCTCCAGCATTATTTGAAATTCCAACTGTAAGCTTGTCACCAGACTGACCACTACCAAACTCATGGGAGATAGCCGTGACGTCTAGACTGGTGAAGAGGAACTTCGGTCCGTCACACGGGTTCTGCAAAGCTGCGGCATAGTGGAGTTCGCCATCATGTGTCACGTAACCACGTTTTCTAGCCCGTGTTTCTAATACAAAGTTCGAAATACCATCATTAGCCCCAACGTGGATGGTTAACTGTAAAGGATATAAAGATGTTACTTATTTTACGCTATGTTTTGTTATTATTATCTAATGTAGAATACCTAAACTTTTATGAAGTTTGTTTGTGCACGTGCGTGTTGCGAGAGATAAAAGGCTTTTTATTTAATTTTTATTTCTTTATAAGCTACGTAGATATAAAGCAATTAGAAAATAAGCAGCAATATTATTGGTCAATTTATACTATATCCCACTGACTAAACTAGCTACCTTATGGGAAGCTACCAAGGTAGGAAATGTCAGTAGTTAGAATACAATCTCAGTCCTGTAATATCCTGATACAAGGGTCCTTCATAAGGTCAAGTCGATCTTAAAACTGGCACAGCATAGTATGAAGTATCAACAGAATTAGAGCCCAGTTTATACTGGTTCCAATGGTGCGCAGCTTATCACAAAGCAGCCCCGATAATTGCCCAAAGCGCGCTGGACGTCAACACATCAAGCTACCACAATCCCAATTGAACATGAACCTTATTTTATTTGTCTTATAGTTGAAAAAGTATCGAAAAAATTTTACTCATTGGGGTAGCTTGACGTCCTGGCCTCTGTAGGTACATTTTTGGCAGGTGGATAAAGTAAGGATGACATGGTTCTACTCACATCAGGTTGGAAGCTGTCCAAAAGTTCCGGAACAATCAAATCCACATTCGCATATCGCACTGCAATTTGTTCAATTCTCAATTCAATACTGTATTTCTCTTCTATTTCTTTGATCTTCATAGCATTGAGCCCTTCCCAACTTGGATTAATTTTTAACTCAAAGAAAGGCCCAAATCCCGTTATTAAAACTTTTTTTTTACTTTTAGAATTAATAGATTTAAAAAAGTTTCGTATGTCGTTAAAAATATGAAATGGAGGCATTTTAGAAATAAAATTTGTTAATTAGAAAAATACAATAGCTTTCTATGGCACTTCGATACTGAATGAAGGCTGTCAACAGACCCCATGCTTTTAAATACTATTACTCGACAAAAACAATTTATGCACTTCCCGAACATAATAGTAGGCACCTACATACCTCAAATATTCCCGGAAAGGAGTATTAAAATGATCAATTAATTCACAATTTTTGTGGTATTTATTAGCGGATGACGTAAATAATGTGATAATCTAAAGGAAAGATAAACTCTCAACCCGTATTATTAAATAAGTACCTAATAATTGTTGAGGATGAGAAAATCCCTGTAACTTGCAAGTTAATAATTGATACATTTGAAACTAATTATAAAGTACAGAGAATTCTAATACCGTATGATATAAAACTTCAAATGATCTAGGTAGGTACAACATAGTCCAAAAAAGTATAAATTTAAAAAGACTTCAAATTGGAAATAAATTAAATTCGCAGATGTTTTACTTTTGCTTGCTTTCAAAATAATAAAAGTCGTTGTCGTCTTTCATACGATCATGTCACAAACACTGGAAAAATGTACACGTAACGTGTATCACTTTGTTAGAAGAAGGGAGAAGTCAGCGCAGTGAAGGAAGAACAGCAGGCGTGTCACTTTCTACAAAGCAACGAGTCCTCCAACATTTCCGAGAAACTGGGCAGAACATAAGAAGACCTGAACCAACAAGCCGAGATGTGCTACGGGTCTACGATTCGAGAGGATTGATTTATTGTAACGACTCTGCACCAAAATCGGGGCCTTCCTTACGGAAGCTTAAGTAACAAATCATAGGGTGACACATAGAGACGACGTAGGTAAGCGAGCATAGTGTAAGACACCGATGTCAACAGTTCTATTTAGTATTCAATAGTAACAGATCTGACTAAATATACCATCGATAGTGAAACGTATGTCTGTCGCATAAACATTAGATATGTGCTAATGTATCCTATAACAAAATGATGATGATGATAAAACTCCTACAAATAGTCCAATACTTGATAGGGAACATCGGACGAACACTCACAATGGAAAGACAAAGAACGAGTAAGAGTAATGTTTTCTGACAAATCCAGATTTGTGCTGTATGCACATGATGGGCGGCCAAGAGCCTGCAGACAGACAGCCAGTTATGTTTGGGTTAGCAAGTCTTCCCATAGTCACACAGGGTAACTAGCATCACACAAACATTTTTTCCTGGGTGGGAATCGAACCCACGACCTTCGGCATAGCAATCAGGGCCACTAACTTACTAGACCAACAAGCCAATCAAAGATATAAAAATAATTTTATAATTATTGACCTATTTCAAAGAAATTCCATAGATGGTTGGTATACTATACACACTACTAAAAAATAGCACCTATTATATGACGTAACGTTTCCCTACGTCAAATAATAGGTGCTAGGCGCTCTGAGTGACTAAGTACGACGTGCCTAGCTCAGAGTGACGTACTTAAATGAAACGTCAAAACTTAGGTACGATATTATAAAATTGTAAGCAACAACGTTCTGAAACGGTGTTGAACGTAAGTTCAAGTTCTTTTAACTTATCAAACAGACGTGTTACAGCTAGGGAGTTAGTTACGCTATTTTTCCTTACCAGTTAAAATACTAGGAAGTTTGACGTGTGTTAAAATTTACGTAACACAGTGCCCCAACACGCCCGCCATTTTCCACTTTCCAGTACTGTTTTTGCTTAGAAGGAGAAACGGCGATACAAACTCCCCAGCAACACGTCTGTCTGATAAGTTAGAAGAACTTGAATTTACACAAGGAATCGTAAGCAGTCGAACGGAGGTCGGATTAACCTTTTTTCTTGATTCCAAACATGCCCAGGCCCGAGTCCCCGCCAGACACCAAGATCGAAATTGCCTCGCAACCAATAAATTGTTCCTTTTCGGATATTTTTTATCGTGATGCAAAATGGGGTTTACAGAGGCTGCTCTACCCATGAATTATGAAGAGCTTTCACAATGGGACCAACTCGGAAATAGTGAAACAAAAATCAGCTGTCTCATACATTTCGGCCGAGTAGGTATCAAACTTTGGAATGCAATAGCTGATTTTTTTTGCGATTTCCGGGTTGGTCCCATAGCAAAAGTTGTTCATAGTCATGGGTAGAACACTGAAAATTTGTTCCATGACTAAAAAAAACACCTCGTAGGTATATCGGACTTCTGATTCATCAGCCAAAATTCTTGTTTCCTCGCAGGTCCGGCCGGGTCAATCAGGGGTCTGTTTAAAGTATCCTTGTAACGTATAAGCCAACTTCCTGTAAAAGATAATTAATTGATTTCATCCGCAATCATCGAACACTTTGGCATAATATGTTTAGTCACACATGCCTGCATGGTGATGCCTCGTCGGTCTAGTCAAGAAGTTGCAAGCACTAACACTAAGCATTATATCCTGATTTCAGTCCGGACTATTTATGCCCGGTTGATGGCAAAAGGATCGCCTCCTAAGTATTTAGCGAGCCTCACCTCGTTCTGCGGGCTTGCACAGGTCTTTTATTTTGACATATTTGACTGTATACTTTCTCGTTTTGAGTTTTCTTTGTGTGGCCCATAGTAATGATTTTCTTTCTTCAATAACTTGCGATATGTGGGTGCACAGGCATGGCACTGTCTAACCCTTCGGAGAATACAGGCGTGATGTTATGTGAAAATTGAAAGGTAACTATTATCTCTATAAATTCTTTAATAAAGTTATTTTTAAATGAAGTATATAATGAATAATAATTATGTGGGAATAAAATATTTGCTTACCTAAGCGAATAAATATGCGTATGTAAGCTTCAGTTTGTCAACGAAACAAAGAAATTACTTACAAGCTCAATCTATAACTCACTTGTCCAACTATTATTATCAATAATTGCAATTTATATAATAATTAATTATTGAAAGTAGGTGTCATGGGCGTTAATTATTTATTAAGTAGTAGCCAGAGAAAACTTTGTGGGTGGCCATTGCTATTATGATATAAATCAATTGAGATGGCAATTTATGTGTATTATCTCCGGACAATAACACTTCGGTCTGAGTTAAGCATTCAAATGAGAAATAAAGCATCTTGACATCTACCAAAACGCAATTAACAGCCAACAAATAAGAAACGTTAAAAAATACAACCGTATTGAGAACCTCCTCCTTTTTTTTAACTCTGTTAAAAACTACTTCGTTAAAAGAAATAATCATTTATTTAGGATACGCACGGGAAACAATAAAATTAAAAAGTAAAACTAGAGAAATGAAATTAAATAATACGTAATTTAGACAATAAAAATATCTTTGTGACTTATATCTCAGAATTATTAAAAAAAAAGATAAATGGGTGATTTTCAAAATTTTTGTACAGTTACAAAAATGAAACAAAAATGAATATCGTTACAAAAGTGATCAGTGTTACAAAAAAGAAACAAAAAGGAAATATTAGGGCTATTTCACAACACTATTAAAACAATGAAATTAGAGCTTAATCATTTATTGATAACATAAGCAGTATCTTTAATTATAAAATCAGTCTCAGAATAAATTGTGCATTCCGTTTGGTCATTAAGTATTTAGTAAAATGTTTAGCTTACAGAAAATAAACCATTGGTGATAGAACTTACGGTTAAAAATGATTAATTACTTTTAATACGTAATTGCAAAAATAATAGTAAAGTTATTATTTATCAGCATTTTTTATTAAGAATGAACTAGTAATAAACCAAATAAAAAATACTCATAAGTGACGTAACGCAACGCAAATGACGTAACGCAAATTTCAGTATGTTAAACACGATAAAATAAAAAAATAAAAAAGTTATTCGTGGAAATATGTTCTACTGCTGATACTGAAATACAGAAAAAAAATTGCGCATTAGTTAAAACATTACCGTGTATGTAGGTACGCATAATTAAAAAAGTAATTCCATTATGAAATCGGCTTTGCTTCATATTTGTTACATCCTTTTTGTTACGTAACAAAAATATGAAACAAATCGTTACGAAAAAGAAAATCAACGGTTTGTTAAATAACGACCTTCAACATTTGAAGGTTCAAAATAATGTTGTTGGACTTGTCTATCACCTTAATCAAATTGAATCAATATTATTCTTTAAATTTATGCAAAAATAATAAGACAGAGACTTACCGTTGTTTTTATAGCTGATCAACTAAAATGAAAACTTTATTGTGGAAAAAACACTTCACCGCAAGAAACACACTTTTCACAACAATGACACCTGCAGACAAAATGGCGGAGTTATATTTTGTTGTCATCTGATTGGACGTCTTTGACAAGAATGTGTTGCCAATAAAAAAAACCTCAAATATCTACTAATATTTGTGTTACAATAATGATCAACAAAATTGAATGAAATAGAAGACACATTTTGAAAGGCTTTTATTATAATTATTACATAAAGTTTTTATTACAATTTTGTATACTTTACATAATAAATACCCATTAAGGTATTGCGCAAAGAGAACTTACAATAAAATGAGTGGTTTAATCTTTATGATGGTTTTTGTAACGCGCTCTCGCTTAGGGACACGAGGTAGATGTATGGAAATATTATGACACTAAGAACATAAATGTCATATATTTCAGACTACTTTTTTTTTTTCAAACTGAAATGTTGAAATCCTTCTCAATAAACTTTTATTCAATAATAATAACAATAATTTGATCGTTTATTATGTTATGCCTGGACAATATTCCGGCGGACGTTTTCACGACCCACAATGTACATAAATTTTGAAAATCACCCAAATAACGCTTTAATTCCTAAAGGGCCCGCTGTGATGCCTTGGACACAACCACGAGAACCCTCAAGGTGAGACACAATATGAATGGATGGGGGTCTAGTAGTCACTGCTGAGGATAAGATCCAGGGTATCGCTTCCCAATTTGTGTTTTACCATCTGAAATTGCTCAGTAGCACTTAGCAGCCCGGAGTCTGAAATGACATTAATATTTAACGTATAAGTAGTCCATTTTGAATAGCATTAGAAATAAGAGGTTCGTAAAAGCAGGAATGCAGAACATTTTAATTTAAAGATTTAAGTGAAAACAATATTTATTCAAATCGTTTTATTTATTTTAGAAGAATAACAGTAAAACGAAGGACGTGTCCATGCATTGTTCATTCTTGCTTCTTTGAGGTTTTTATCATTGACACTAATTTTCAACTGAAATGAAATAATAATCACTAAATTAAATCCGAACATAATTTCTTAAAATAAATTGTTGCAATGGTTACAACTAAATACGGCGTCTATCGTTATTGTAGAAGTGTGCCTTAAAAATAACCTTTTTTTTAACTTCTATCTAATGCTTTTGTAAATTGAGTACCTACCTATAGCGAAATGTTAGAGAATGACCTATACTCCATCCGAGTAGGTATAATAGTTAACTAAAGGTAAACAATCTTTGCAAGTCTTTTTACATAAATGCTTATCTATACATATAATAAGACAGTAAAAAAACTGTGTCAGTACATTAAATATATTTAAAAAATAATGATTGAGGGGGGTTTAGAAATTAAAGCTATCACTAATTTCATTGCAAAATTATAAAATAACTTAAGTACCTCCACGCGGTGAACGCGGGAACAGTTCAGGACTGATTTTCGATGACGATGGTATTTCATTGAAAATTAGACTCTACTGGCCAAAACTCCCATTTTTTTTTATCGTATAAATATGCCTTCGGGCTTATGTTATTTGAGTGTTTAATTTCCTTTTCCATTTATCTTCGTTACACGGTAGCCTACCCGGTAACGCAGGGGAGCAGCCACTTAGATTTTGATGACATGAGACTGCAACTCGCTCCGTGGAAACTTCTTGGGATCGCGAAGCACGCCTGCATTCTCAGTAGGGCTTTCATCCCGAGACTCTCGGTCTCGAAAATTTCGAGAGTCTCGATGATTTTTTGGTATTTTCGAGACTCGAGACTAGCAGTATCGGTCACGGGAATAACGAGACTTTTGAGACTTGAGTCAGATAAAAACAGTAACTGCTACTGGTTGTGTAGATTTGATAAATGAGCGTTTGTCGGAGTTTGATGTTCATTTAGACACAGACGTTATAAGTCTAACAACAGATGAATGTAGCGTAATGAAAAAAATGGGAAAGTACAATGCTTATCACCAAAATTGTCTAATGAAGTGTCTGACCCATGGTATGCAATTGGCAATACTAGATGTGTAAAAAACAAAAGTAGGTGAAGAACTAATTGGTGCACCACAGAAACGAATACAAATATGAACTACGACGATGATGAAAATGTGGATGATGATGAAAAGATGAAAGTGGCAGTTTTAAAATAATTGATAGCAGCAAGTAACATGAAGAAGTGTTCTTGACCGATTTCTAAACCTTTCAATCGTGTATTTTCGTGCAATTAGAGACACAATATAAAGACAACGATAGCGCGGACGCCGCCGGCGTTCGCTTGGGGTTTAATGAATTGAACTAAAGATCCCGAATAGAGTTCACTGATTCAGAGTATGCCGACTACATCCGAAACAATCTCAATTTTTTTATGTATCATGAGAGGGACCGTGCACTGTGTTGCTGTTGACAGGAGGCTCTACTCTTTTAACATCAGATACTGCACTCAATTTCTGCCTAAACAAATTAGATTTACAACAAAGTTTTTACAGTGTGAATCTCGCCAATTCCTATGCATCCATATTAAAGAAAATAGAGTGATTGCGGCAAGTACAATACTTGCACAGTCCTTTTCAGTTGTTTGAAAAGAAGATTCATGCAACACCTAAATTTTTGCTGAAATTATTTAATATCTTTGCCCCCAGCGTAAACGCAGAAGAGCTTTTACTTTTGTAAAAAAAATGGTTTTTACTTTCTGAAACGACATTAAACGCCCTTTGTTTTCTACTTGCCCACTACAAAAATGTTTTTTTTTGTTTTTTAAACGACTTCAGTAGGAGGTTCTCAATTCGATCGGTATTTTTTTTATGTATGTACTCCGATTACTCCGATATTAATGATCCAAGTTACGCGATTCTTTTTTAGTTCGATGCAGAATAGCTGCCATTTGGTCCCATAAAAATTTAGCATAGTTTGACCCGTTAGACCCATTTTACGAACATTTAACATTTAATTTATTTTTATACATTTTTTTGTATGTATGTGCACCGATCACGCTGAGATTTGTGTGATTTACGTAATTCTTTTTTAAGTTTGAGGCATTTTTGGTCGTATAAAAAAAGTTAACATTGTTTTAGTGTTTTTTGAAGTCTTTTGTTTTGTTGTATTTTTTGTCAAAAGGTTTTTTTTAAATTTACGTTTGTTTATTAAAGTTTGTTGACTAAAATATCTCATATTGACTTTGTTATTACATATTGTATAAAAAAGAAACCTTGTTTTGAAATAGTCTCGAAAGTCTCGTTTTTCCCGGTAATTTCGAGCCCACATCTAGTCTCGCTTTTTTTTTCCCGGGACTCAGTAATGCATCGAGACTGAAAGCCCTAATTCTCAGCGTATTTACGCATCTACATCAAGGTCTCTAGACACCAGTGAAGAATATGTGCGCGACTGACCGCTGATCGTGAACATCATGCACTGTCTCGCGAGTTGGAGACGTTCACGGAAAAAGCCTGACGCTTGAGTTTTCAGCGTATATACGCATCGACTCTAGAGATAAGTGGGGGAAGGAGATGCGCGACTGACCGCTGATCGTGAACGTCACGCAACATATAGGGTATAATTTATTTTGGAAAATGGAACACCTAAAGTAAAAGAGATATAAAAATGGTGCCATTGCAAAAACTATTCCACGTGAAGAGAGTCTACTGCTGTGAAACTAAATTTGAAGATCTGGAGCACCTGTTGTGGAACTCCAAAGCCCAGCGACAATGAAACAAATATTGATAGAAATGGCGTCTTAGCAAAAGTTGTTAAGTCTGATGGCATTTCCTGTTGACCAACAAAAATAAAAAATCTGGAACGTCTTGAATCGTCTCGCGCATCTCATTGTTTTCCCGTCCCCGGGCATTTAGAATTCGACATCAGATGTTTCAGATCTTCAATTTTGACGACCCCGTTGTCGCTGGCATAAGCAACAGGATCCGCGTACGAAGTCGCGGGCAGAAGCTAGTTAATTAAATACAACTACTGTTTAAACAAATTGTTTAATTGATCATGTAATCGTTTTAGTTGTAAGTATCTAAATTTGTTTTCAGCTGCATTTTGTTTGCAGGTCGATTCAGTAACAGTCACATTGTGAAAACTTGAGTTAAGTAAACTGTCAATGCCTTGCATTAGTATGAAATGACAGCTCAATACGCTCTCACTATGCCTGCATTTTCACGCAGTGATTTGATCTGAATCGCACGGCTGATCCGTCGATGAGTGACTCCTCCGTGCCTCGGAAAGCACTTTAAGCCGTTGGTCCAAGCTGACTCTTGCAGGTCTTTTACAGTACCTCTAATAGTCAGAATCTTAAAACCCTGGAAGTGTGCAAACCGGGTTAACCAGAGGGTATCGTGTTACCCAATTAAGGGTAGTTGAAGTGAGATGGGAGTCTGCATCCAGTTAAACTAGAAGCTGACCCAGAGTTAGTTTCAATAGGCTAAGCGTAGGTAAGGTACCTGATAATGATCAAAACAGCCTCATTTCATTTTTGTCTCCAGAATTTACAATAGATAAATCGTTTTTAAAGTTTTCTTATTTACCTATCATCTAAAGAGTCTTTTTCTGTTTTTAGAAAAAGAAAGAAAGAAAGAAAGAAAAAGAAAGAAAATAAAATTTTCAATTATATTCATAAAACCCCAAAAGGACACCGAGGTGTTCGCGCTGTCATTGTCTTTCTATTGTCTCTAATTGACACAATTAATAGGTTTTTACATTATTAAAAGTTACATTTATGTAATTGTATTTCTGTTACACACCCAATTAATCAGTGTAACTGCGTTGTACGGTACCTATATTTAAAACAATAAAAAATAACAATTAGGTCAATTAAACGCGCGTCTATGGGATTGTTATGATTGTAACTATGCTTGTTGTTTAGGAACACTTACGTATTAACATAATATGTAGTTACGCATACTTTACGCTGAAAACCTACGGGATTTTCAAACTAGGTACCCATAACCTTTTTAATTACGGCAATCAAATAAGCAAATGCGTAAGACTTTTAAGTATTTATTACGTCCAAACGACAAAACTTAATAAACAAAGTCGAGGAAACTTTTATCAGAATCCAAATACCTACTGCGTCAATTTCTAGTGCTTATAAACGTGGGCTAGTCGTCAACAGATGCAGACGACCTACCGGCGCGCTCGAGGCTGGTCGCTTTATACACGGTGTAGAACTTCTCAAAATGTGTACCAAAAGAGTTTTAATAACAGGATTCGGTCCTTTTCAAAACCTTGAAACAAACCCAAGTTGGGAAGGCGTGAATTGTATGAACCGGGAGGAAATTGAGAACAAATATAACATACATTTTTATCAAGAAAAAATCGACGTGGTATACGACACTGTCGATGTCTCTGTGCCCAAGCTCTGGGCCAAACTTCAACCAGACGTGAGTAACAACCTTTCCTTAACAGATTTTTTATTTTAGTTAATATATTCATAAATTCATACGTTTCCATCTTCGTTTCCATAATACCTTTTGTTGTGATGATAATTTGCATTGGTTACCGAAATATTCGCGATTATGCAAATAAATAGGTAACATCGCCGATTTATCTTTTCGGCGATTATTTTCCTGTTTATGTAAGACGAACACAAAAACGTAAACTATTACACAATAGGTATGGGGCAGATAAACCTGATGAATTATCTGATCTGTATCGCGTTGTATAATAATTGTCACTTCAATATGATGAACGAAAATATCGTGAGCAAACCGGCATGGGATACTTTTTACGCGACGGTATGTGCAGCCAAGTCCGAGGCCCTTGAAACTCTGACTCTTGGTTGGTCTAGACTCTAGACTAACGCAGTCTTCTGATGTTCCTAGAGCTCATTTGAAACGTAATTATTTTCAGTTGACCATCCACGTTGGCGTACGGGGTGAAATCGAGCATTTCTTGCTAGAAACGCAAGCAAATAAAGAACGTTACGATTGTCCGGACGCAAACGGTACATGTCCGGTAGACTTCAAGCACTGGTCCGACGGACCGGACACCATCAGCACGGACCTGGACGTGGACATCGTGTGTGAAGAGTTTAATAATAACCCCCCACTTGAAGGGCTCACGGCGCAGAAGTCATCTAATGCTGGAAAGTAAGTCTAAGGCTACCTTTCTTTTGTCAAGTCCAACAAATATGACACCGGGGCCGGGCATTGCTACAACACACACGATCCACAAAGAGTAATTAACATATAACATAACATAGCACCTGAATACCAGTGTCCATGGAGCGACTGCCTGTCAGATCTCCACAACCTAGTTTACGGGTAACACTGGTATACGCATTGGTTCAACTGGTTGTCAGACTTTCGGGCTCTTGACTACCCGTAACGACTATGACTTATGTCTTCAAATGACTTATAGATTCTAGTAGCACTCTTATGAAATTACTGCACGACTTCGTCTGTGCAGGATATAGTACTTCGATCGAGTAGTATATGTAACTATATTTTCTTCTCCAAGGGGGATATCTATCTTTAAAAAGCTCAATATGACAGAGCGCACTCACCCACCACTATTATAATTTTACCACACCGAGCACTATGTAATTTTAAAATCTGTATTTTTGTGAACCAAAATAATTTAACGTAAGTACGTAATAAATGACGTTGTATCCAGAGCTAGTCGCAGACTTCACAAGCTTCGTGTTCCTAGACGACATAATAAATTATTTTCTAATAATAGCTATTCTGTGAGGCGACCTTAATAAACTAGCAGATGGTTTTAAAACTCTTCACTTTTAACATTTCAATCGACTAATGTTAAACTTGTTATCAAACATATCATGAAAGCTTATTAACAAATGTTTAAATGTTTACCTGGCTTTATTGTGCCTTGTCGTTTTCAAACAAACGTTGTCTTCCCACACTAGGTATTTCACCCTATATCGTGAGTGTATTTACAAAAATATATAAACTTGCACACAAATACAGCCAGACGATCGGATTGACTACCTAAGCCATACAAATATGAGTTCCGCTCACGAGTCGAACCCGCGACACCCCATGCCCGCAGTATATTGCGCCAATGCGCCAACCGTCCGTACCCCCTGCCTCGGTGTAGATTTTTTTGTTTCGTTTTCTTATTTCTACACGTTATTCGTTTTTTTTTTAAATAAATCGAAACTATAGAATACCGGTGATCTTACCCTGTATGCTGTATTAGAAACGTGAATTTTTCGACGTTTTTCCTCATCTTTAACAAAAGTAGGTAGTATAATAATAACTATTTTTAATCTTACTTTTGGCCAGCTGTTCACTACGCTAACCTGTTTGCAAAAATAGATAGGTACTACGAGTAAACATCGATGGGTGATTTTCAAAACTGTACATTTTGTGTGTGACAACGTCTGCGTGAATATTATCCATGAAAAATGCGTTTAAGTGATCACACTAGTATTATTATCCTTGAGCAACATTTTTTCCAGATGGGTTTCAACATTTCAGTCGGATCATAATATTATTAGGTAATTAAAAAAAAGACGA
The DNA here is from genome assembly GCA_921972225.1 of Euplexia lucipara. Lineage (NCBI taxonomy): Eukaryota > Metazoa > Arthropoda > Insecta > Lepidoptera > Noctuidae > Euplexia > Euplexia lucipara. The sequence goes on from OV179159.1 coordinate 21,159,949, forward strand.
GTTTTTGTCCCTCACCCAGATTACAAGAAAATATTCGTCACATATTTTTTTCTTTTTCAAATAGATCGAAAACTGCTTAGATTAAGCGCATTAAAGTTGAGGCCTTGAGGCGAGGGGGCTTGTAACGTCATTATCTAGTATTTATTAACTGTACTGGCTAGTGACGTCATACGACATTTTTTCTCGATGTATCGCCGTTATTTTATGATTAAGTACTACGTGACAAAAGTAAAAAATATGTGTCTTGTTATTTAGATGAGGCACTAAAAACTTAAATAGCCCAATAAACATGCACCTTAATTATTCTGTTTGAAATAAACTTCTGCTTCTTCTTATCGTGTGGTAGTGAAGGTTACTAACCAGTCGGTGTCGGTGGTCAGAGTTTTAATGCCACCCATGGCACATGGGCCTCTGACTTGGCAATAGGCATCACATTTCCTCGAAAAATATCTCTTAGGCATGCCGGTTTCCTCACGATGCTTTCCTTCAACGTTTTTGAAGCAAGTGACAATTTATACAATACACACGTGAATCCGAAAAGTCAGACCTTTAATACCAAGTTTTTGTTACAGATATCTGTGCGAATATACTTATTACACCTCTCTCGCCTGCCGCGGATACTCCAAGACATTATTCGTCCATGTACCAGTCGAAGGGTTTCCACACGAGGTCATTGCTCAAGGATTGGAACGCATCTTAATAGAAATCTGTCTCGGACAGTTATCAGACTAACAAGCTCAAACCTAAAACGCGAGAAAAAATTCTTCTCTTCAGTTGTGAATTTGTGAAATTGTGACATTGTCATACTAAAGGCGGTAGAATTTTTCTACAGTCTGTTATTTTGCCTATTCTTCCGTCCACAAAATCAACAGGGATTATTGGAGCCCTGACCACCGGTTTTTTGGACCCTGTTCCTGATATCGGGGACCAGCAGGGCTTTTGGCTATCTGACTAACTGGCGTCCAGTTGCACACAGAACTTGATTACAAGATTTAAAAAAAAAAATAAGTAGGTACTTAGTATTGTACAGACATCCATCACATCAAGTTACCCCAATGTGTCAAATTTCTTTGATAGTTTTTCGACTTTATGTCAAACAGAATCATGAATTTATGTCATGAATCGTTGAACACTTTGCCCAGTGATCATTCGTCATTCGTTTCTTTTTTTTTTTTTAATTAATAGTTTGTGTTGTGTTTCTGGTAGATGTAAGTAGGTACTAACACTAGTTTGTAAGTCGTGTGTATACTAACCAAATGGGCTACTGTGTTCGAAATAAAAGATTGATTTATTTTTATTACTATGAACTGTCAACGAAGATATAAAATAGTCCTGCTGAATCACACCATAGTGTATGGTGATCAGTGGTTAAACTTCGCGTGCATACTGTACAGTGCGCCTGACCTCATTCTTTATTTACTCACCTGTTATACTCGCCATGCACTGCCAGACCGCGACGCTGACACATTGTTTAATTTTATTTAGCTACATATTCATTTGTAAAGGTATCAACTGCAATACGTCCCTTCGTTATTGTTAACTCTGTATAAGTAGGTAAGACTCTAATAAATAAGGTTTTATGAAAATTTGCCTTTTCTTCTTTTCTCATTACAAGACAAGTCGTGATGATGATGGTGGTGTAGATTTAGAAGAGAGTGAGTTTGGTTTGAGGATGAATGAATTGCCCGTCAAATACCTCTCTCCGCGTACAGCTTGGCAAAAAAGTGTAGAAACGGAACAAAATTTTTGACTGTTGGCAACAATCCCAAAATAATGACATCTCATAATAAACAAAGTTCACGATTTCGTAAAATTTTAATTTTGACCACCAAACGTTGATTATTAACCGTAAAAAGTGAAGAATAATTAATAAAACCATTCGGAGTGCTGGCAGGGAGGTTATTTATAAGGTGTACAGGCGAAGTCTGGCGGAACATGAGGCCCAAACAATTCTTGCTGAACTTCACAATGTTTACCAAAGAAACGCTGATAAGACAGGTATGTAAGAGTTTGTTTTGTTGATTTTAGTTGAATCAAGTGTTAATTGATGAATACAAAGCTATATGAATTCGCTTGGATAAGGAATAACTAGAAATTTGAAACAATAAATGTCGAGCACATAGGTTATGTTTACATTTTTTCTGCATTTGTCTGGTATAGCGCGCTGAGATAAATTGATACTTTGGTGACTTGACTTTTAACTGAATGAAAATTAAATTTCTTCGAAAATTATACTTTAAGTGGGAGATAATTATTTGTTCTAGCGTTTGCATTAGAAATGTAAAAGAAATTGTAATGCCATAGTCTAAATCTATTATTTAATTCAGGGAAATCTGTTATCGTTCTAAGCAAAATCGTGCTGGAAGGAGATAAACAAAGGGTTATTTTCTATATCTGGCTTATTAGCAGTATGTGATAAAAATGTTTTACTTTTAATATTGTTGGGGATAAATGAAATATTTCGTCTTTACAGGAAGCAGCTGAACATGCATTCCAAGCTATTACCGAGGAGGATTGGAAGAACTCGTGCTAACATGTAATAAAAATAGAAAAGGATTACTGAAAAAAAAATATAACTATGAACGAGGAAATAGTGCGATTAGTCATAAATCTAGAAGATGATAGCAGCTTCACCTTTCAACCCAAACATGACTCGGATGAGTTTACGGCGGCCTACGTGTTCGGAGTAGAATATTTTGAGGAAGATTTACTAGAATGAAATATAGAAATTATGTTACACAATGTAATGTTTTCTTTTTTTATAATTCCTAAACAATGTTGTGATCTCAGGAGTATTTACCCAATTTATTATTTTTAGGTAAGTAATCAGTTGCGTGACGAGAACACGTCCTTGTTCAATAGTAAATTCATTACACCCCAAGAGGACACCGGTGTCCACGCTGTCATTGTCTTTCTATTGTGTCTCTAATTGACACGATTAAAAGTGATTACTTACTGATTTACAAAATAATACAAAATTAGATTAATTTGTCTAAAAAACAGCTAAGTATCAAGACTAGGTTGGTACGCTATGCGGTTGCCACGGGTTGCCATACGAAGAGCACAGTGGCGCCTCCATTATTTTCTACTCTTTTTTGCCAAGCTGTAGAGGAGATAGGTAGCTTCATCACTCGCAGACCAGTTGCAAGACATGGTGACCGTAATTAATAGAGAGCATAATTATGAATAAAATGGTGTTTCAAAGAGAAGATAAACAATAAAAGTGAATGAATTTGCTCTTGATTACGAAGTGTGGAGTAACTAAGAATGATAGATTGAAGAATGATGTGATAAAACGACGTTGCGGTTTGAAAGAAATAGTCTTGGCAAAAAATCTAAAATTGCTTGGATGGTTTGGTCTCGTTGAACAGGGACGCTCGAGAAGAATGTATAGACGCCAGCTCATCAAGTTGCCCCAATGTGTCAAATTTTCCCAATTGAATATGAACCTTATTCTGTTAAACATAAAGTTGAAAAACGATCAAAGAAATTTGACACATTGGGGTAACTTGACGTGCTGGCGTCTGTACACTAACCTTATAGCTGTTTGATGTTTTTCAGAAAGGTCTGGTGAGGGAATCGTTACCGTCGTGAGAAAAAGACCCAGATGTATGAATGTAAACGAAGCAAAGAAGTAGGTACTTACCTATGTAGGTAAGGATCGCAGCAGGTGCCGTTCTTTAGTTCCTACCTACCTCTGTGGGAAAAAGGCGTGAGATATACCTACATAATATTATATGCATGTACTAGTTACCTAGTATTACTATACAAATGAGGACACAGGATTCATTTGAACAAAAATAAATGGTTGGATGTACGGTAGGTATTTCCCTACAGATATTTTTTTATGATTGTAAGTAAGTATAGTTTTAAATTAAGTATCATGACCTGGCTCGAGTCGCAAGGTTATCTATGAGTGGGATGTGAATACAGCCGTGATTGAGTCGAGAGTGATGACGTCTAATGACACATTAGCCGAAAAAGCCTTGACCGACATCTAAAGAGGCTATTGTTAGGCAGCTGGATCAAAAGCTTGATCCAGAGGGTGGTACTCCTGGACACTGCGCTTATAGATTGTAAGTTTCTCCTCTCAAGAGCCCTGACCACCGGTAGCTTGGACCCTGTGCCGGATACGCCATATAAGTGCATTCTAGTTGCTTTCTCAGCGCTGTACACACTTCGAAAACGGTTATTAATTTTACAGAAAAATGCAGGAGGCATCAATGTCGATTTTTCACATGTTTATGACAATGCCGTAATAAAGGTCTACAAAATTGAGGTCACTGGGAATTGTTCCGCAAATTGAGGTTTAAAATATCTAAAATGACTGGACTATAACTACTTAGTATTTATTTTTGAATTTTTTACTGGTTAAACACCCGGTCTAAGTAAGCTTGTCGAGAAATCTATGCATTGCTGGATTTCGCGAAGATTTCATCATCAGATCCCGACTTGGTGACTTTGGGGCCATTTGGGAAGTAAGTAGACCTTTTCCATCAAAATAAGAGTTTTTCAAATCCGCAACCTCTTCCTTTTTTAGAAGTCGGTTAAAAAAGCTAAATAATCTTTCTTAGGGATTTATGCATTCAGTCACTTGTCACGAATTTTTAACTACCCTTACAAAACAATCTGATACGATAAAAGCAAAGAGTTTGCCAACGTTTAACTTTCCCGCTCTGTTACACATGTGGTGAGTTGGTGACCAACAAGCACAAACGAAGGGCATTCCCCTTAATATTATGTTGATGTTTAGCAAGTTGCGTTCAGCGTTACTGCTGCGTTCCCCTTTATCACTCCGTTTTACAAACAACCATTAATTGGGTACCTACCTATTTGTTTTGTTTTCCGGTATTAATCAAAATACCCATTCACGATTAATACTTTATTTACTTCATACTTACTATTAAATGAAATTGTTTTTTCCTTTGTAAACAAACTCCATTTACGTTCTGTTATCAACGATCAGGGACACCAACATTACGCAGTAAAAGTCAGCTGACTGATCAATGATAGCTGTCACGTCATGTCATCTGATGATCTGACTCTCTTTTGACTACTCCCTTCTGTCTGAGCTTCTCCTGTCAGTTGCATACCGCTTGTTGCTTCAAACGACACTCGGACCAAAACCGAATTCTTGCATTTCTTGCTACAATAACAAAGTTTTAAACTTCTACTTAGCAATATGAGCAACGAACTGGATTATTGGTTGAAGCCGATGGTCCTTATAACGGGCTTCGGTCCGTATCTGAACCACCCGGTGAACGCGAGCTGGGAGGCTGTAAAAATAATGAACAAAGATGAAATTGAAAAGAAACACAATGTAGATCTGGTTCAGATAGAACTGCCGGTGACGTATGACAATGTGGACGAATTCGTGCCAGCGCTGTGGGAGACGCACACCCCTAAGGTGAGATTTACGTACTTACAAGATAAAAATAATAATGTTTAACTATTTTCTTCTTGATCAACTTAAACAACCGAGTTAAAACTAGCTTGATTCTGCTACACATCGACAGTAAAGTTCTGTACCTGACAAATTTAAATAAATAGGTACTTACCGTAGGTAATTAAATTTTCATTTCAGTATTTTGTGTTTTTTATGTTTTTAATGCCAGTGGAGACTTATATTTGTGTTACCCATAATTTATGTCTTTATTGAAACGAAAATTTAAGTAATTAATTAATTTCCATACTGGGATAGTGAAACCACACTGCATTGACACATAATCTGTGTTGCACCGGTTGCACGGGTCAACGAATCATTTCTCAGTGGTAAACATTGGCATGCCAACCATTACAATACCCATACGTCACCAGATTCATTGATAAATTAAATCACTATGGATATTATCCTTCTTACCATACTAACCACAACCATTGTTACGTCGACAACATAATGTTGCATAAAATCTGTGCCTACCCTACTTGATCGAGAAAAATAACTTTTTTTTTTTTTTATTTATTTACAAAGTCACATGAGTGGGTACAATACAAATCTTCTGCCAAACTGCAGGACAGTTTGTCGGCAGTGTTCTCGTGAATACAGCTCTTAGTTAAAATAACATTAAGTACTCCTTACATCATAAAGTTTTGTTATAGGTATATGAAATTGTAACTGTAAGGGTAGGTACATCCCCTTGTATTTTTAGTGCGCCGTCTGCTCACACAGACGAATGAAACGCCTAAATGCACAGATACTCCAGCTGCCCAGTTTACATTTAAGAAGATCCACAACTACAGCTTGAGTATCCGTACATGTAAAAAGAAAAATAACTTATAGCTAAGGTTGCATGCACTATTACTGGACATGTTGAGGGGCTTGTTAGATAGCAAAGAGATTTTAGACACTAATAGAGAGGACTTGTGGAAAAATGTCATAGAAAAACTATGATTCCGTGTCTCAGTAACGCCATCTAGAATAATATAGCAATTTTGGAGCGGCAGCGGAGCGAAGGCCAGCCTATACTTACATTTCTACTGTTCATACACCATCTACTTGGATTGCAGCAATATTTGGTCACATACATTCTATCCTCGTAGTGAATAGAAAACTACCTTTATAACCCCTAAAGTTGATTAATTACTACATCATGTATTTGTGTAGTGAAATACTTAAACTAATAATTGTAAAATTTCCCCAGCTAATGATCCACGTGGGGGTATCAAGCAAGGGGAAGTGTTTGCAGCTGGAGGCTCAGGCCCACAGAAAAGGCTACCAGAAGAAGGACTACTTTGACAAAATTCCAGAAAACTCCACATGTTTGGCTGAGGGAGCCATTCGGTTGCATACGAAGCTGAATGTAGAACAAATCTGCAAGGAGTTTAATGGTGACAACCCGCCTGACGAGCCATACAGGGCTGAAGTGTCTAAGGATGCTGGCAGGTAAGATCTGACTTCTTAAAAATAGCATTAGCCAACAAAGTAGCAAGATTACTCTTCTTCTTAATTTTTTTTAACATCTTAGTATAAATATATAAAAAATAATAATAATGGTGATGATGATGATGATGATGATGATGATGATGATGATGATTTAAAATAATGATGTCACAAGCCCTGTCTCCTTAATTTTAATGTGCATAATCTAACATAATATAAAATAAAAAAGTACTTTTCCATCAATTTGAAAAAGCATAAAATACTTTTTTTTATTATCTTAGAACTGATGGACTAAATATAATTTTAATATTCATACACCATCAACATGCACTAATTATTCTAAAAGATAGATATGATGCAAGTATATTGCTTACTCTGCCTGTTACAAACAATACATGACTGATTAGATAAGAGATTGACTTATCTATCACATTATCTCAAAGCAAACAAACAGCATTGCACAATATTAGTGTTGATGTGTATTGATTGTTAATTCGCGATCATTTGTCTCACAAAGACTAAAAAAAATGATCGCGCATATTTAGTGTTTCATTTTATGTACATACATCACGTCTGCATTCTATAACGGGTTAAGCAGAGGCGTTTAATACCTACTCCTGTGTTAGAGAGGCGAGATTCTTGCCACGTATACCTTATTATTTTAATAATAATAAAATAAATCAAATATAGGTAATAGTCGCGGGCGGGCAGAATTATAATATTAAATGTTTTAATTTACAGTAAGGATACTTACATAATATTTATATTGTCAACAAAAGTACTTATCGTATCGTATTTGTTTGAATGTTCGTATGTTGGTACGTAGGGTTGTTAGTCTCCTAAACTGCCAACCTTAGATAATATACCTCTAGATCGAGCTACCGCGTGGCCGCACATGCGACAGCAATATAAAAGTTCAGTGTTGCTATTCCTTAAAAAAGTCCCAAAATACGACCAAAATTCTACTTAACTGCGGGTTCCAATTTTAGCACTATTGTAAATTATAATTTACGTATTCAACGTGGTAATAAGAGTGTAGAAGTATCCATGTGTGAGAAAATATAATTTCACGTAAAATACCTACTTTCAATCTTACCTTGATTCTCACAAATAAAATACACTACTACCAGGTGAAGCTTGATGTGTGTACATAGAAGTAACTCTTTAGAGGAACACTACATTATTTTTTCGCGTGTTATTTATCATTAAAATATATTGAGGTATGGCTGACATCCAGTGTGACATTGACATTGCTGTATAATAACTATTGTCCTTTAGACAAAACCAACTTATTTTGAAAATATCTAATTTTTTGTTTATACTTAACATTTATTTATAAAATGAATTCTTACTTCCAAATATCTTTAAGTACCTACGCGATTGCCTTCAAGAGTAAAACTTAATGATTGTCGAAAGGGCTCTGTTCGTTCGTACACATGTTCACTTAAACTTAAAAATAAGGGTTCGCCCACAAATTTGTGTGTTTAGCCACCATAGATTTATTTGATTATTATGCCTACCTTTTGAACATTAGGCCTGACAGTTAAGGGAAAAGATTTGAAACGTGTAGCAACACTGTAAGTAAGTATTCCTAGGTTATCTACTATATAAAAATAAGTCGGGTTTTCCTTCCTGACGCTATAACTCCAGAACGCATGAACCGATTTCCACGGTTTTGCATTCGTTGGAAAGGTCTCGGGCTCCGTGAGGTTTATAGCCAAGAAAATTCAGGAAAAAACAATAAATTACATTATTAGAGCTAACATAAGTACTAATAAAAATAAATTAAATTACAAAATCAGGTGCAACCTTCATAGTCACTACTAGCTTCTGCCCGCGACTTCGTACGCGGATCCTGTTGCTTATGCCAGCGACAACGGGGTCGTCAAAATCGAAGATCTGAAACATCTGATGTCGAATTCTATAAGCCCGGGGACGGGAAATCAATGGGATGCGCGAGACGATTCAAGATGTTCCAGATTTTTTATTTTTGTTGGTCAACAGGAAATGCCATCAGACTTAACAACTTTTGCTAAGACGCCATTTCTATTATGTATATGTTATATTGTCTCTGGGCTTTGGAGTTCCCCTACAGGTGCTCCAGATCTTCAAATTTAGTCTCACAGCAGAAAACACTCTTCACGTGGAATAGTTTTAGCAATGGCACCATTTTTATATCTCTTTTACTTTAGGTGTTCCATTTTCCAAAATAAATTATAGCCTATAATATGTTGCGTGACGTTCACGTTCAGCGGTCAGTCGCGCATCTCCTTCCCCCACTTATCTCTAGAGTCGATGCGTATATACGCTGAAAACTCAAGCGTCATGCTTTTTCCGTGAACGTCTCCAACTCGCGAGACAGTGCATGATGTTCACGATCAGCGGTCAGTCGCGCACATATTCTTTACTGGTCTCTAGATACCTGGATGTAGATGCGTAAATACGCTGAGTATGCAGGCGTGCTTCGCGATCCCAAGAATAATAATAATAATAATAATATTTATTCATCAAAATTTACAGATGATTACAGCAACAAATAGTAGGTTGAAAGTATACAGTTCTTATTTAGGTAAGTATGTTGTAAAATCTGTACAAAATTTTTTTAAGCCCTGCCTCTCAAACTAGGTTAAAACCTGTATTTTGAGAAACAGTGAATAGCCTCAAAACTCTTATACACTATTATTTTTACAAACAATTGATGAACGGTGTCGTCCTACCGCTGCAATAGTTTATGTGTTCTGCTTTAGTTGTGAAGTGTGCATATGACCGTGTGTGAGGGCATGTGTGGTGTTCGTGGTGTGCGTGTAGTGGAAGGTGAGTATTGTGTGGGATAGTGCATGTATGATAGGTGGGGTGTGCGAGGGGTGCGTGCGCGAATGTTTGTGTGAGTGAATGTTATTGGAATCGGGGCACGTGAGAAAGATTAGGTGATGTACGTAAGCAGAGACTCCGTGTAGGCGTAGTCCTTTTCTAGTAGCCATTCTGTTACTGTTGTTTTAACCGCGTGTGCGTTTAGTTTTAAAATATTTAACTCTTTGTTAATTTTATTGTATATGTGTTTCCCAAGTGTGTAAAATTGGTGCTTAGCAAAAGTTGTTTTATGTTGAGATCCTGAGATAAGTTGCCGTCGCTTATTTAGATTTGGTGGTGGCAGCTTCAAGTGAGTTTTTAAAATTGATCGGAGCACAAAGAGCTGACGTACCGTAAGAACTTTGCAGTTACAGTATAGTTCAGATGTTGGAAATCTATAGGGTTTCCTAGTCATTACTTTAAGAATAGCTCTTTGTGCTCTCTCTACTTTCAACATAATCGTTTTTGCTGCTCCTCCCCATGCTGTGATACAATATCCAACAACAGATTGGCAAAGAGCGTAATACACCATCTTCAGAGTGTCAGGTTTGGCCGAATCTCTCAGTGACTTGAAGACGTGTATAAGACGCATCGTTCTTGTGGTAAGGGCGTCAATCTGTTTGTTCCATCTTAGTCCGTCATCAATCTGAACTCCGAGATATTTGATATTCTCCGATCTAGTAAGAAGTTTCCACGGAGCAAGTTGCAGCCTCATGTTCTCGAACAGCATCAAGTCTCTCCTAACGCTCTTCGGTAGATTGTTGGGATCTTATGGTCTTTAATCATTTAGCACCTTTGGAACATTGGGAAAAATTTGACCTCTTTCCAGGCATGGTTATAGTTTTATTGTGATGATACCTGATCAATTAAAATCTAAGTGGCTGCTCCCCTGCGTTACCGGGTAAGCTACCGTGTAACGAAGATAAATGGAAAAGGAAATTAAACACTCAAATAGCATAAGCCCGAAGGTATACGATAAAAAAAATGGGAGTTTTAGCCAGTAGAGTCTAATTTTCAACGATATACCATCGTCATCGAAAATCAGTCCCGAACTGTTCCCGCCTTCACCGCGTAGTACTACTTATGTTATTTTATAATTATGCAATGAAGTTAGTGATACCTTTAATTTCTATACCAAATGTTTCTAATCATCGATTTTTATAAGTCAACAGGAATAGCCTATCAGACTGAACAACTTTTGCTAAGACGTCATTCCTATTTGAGTTATGGTGTAGCTGGGCTCTTGGAGTTCCACAACAGGTGTTCCAGATCTTCGATTTTTATACGTCAACAGCGAGTGCTCATAAGGCTTAACAACTTTTGCTAAGACGTCATTCCAATATATGTTATAGTGTAGCTGGGCTCTTGAAGTTCCACATCAGGTGTTCCGGATCTTCAAATTTATTCTCTCAGCAGAAAATGCTCATAACGTGGAACAATTTTTGCTATGTTACCATTTTTGTATCTCCTATAGTTTAGCTGGTCTGTTGCGGTTCTGCATCAGGTGTTCCGGATCTTCAAATTTATTCTCTCAGCAGAAAATGCTCATCACGTGGAACAATTTTTGCTATGGGACCATTTTTGTATCGCCTATAGTTTAGCTGGTCTGTTGTGGTTCTGCATCAGGTGTTCCGGATCTTCAAATTTATTCTCTCAGCAGAAAATGCTCATCACGTGGAACAATTTTTGCTATGGGACCATTTTTGTATCGCCTATACTTTAGCTGGTCTGTTGCGGTTCTGCATCAGGTGTTCCAGTTTCCAAGATAAATTATAGCCTATGTGTTGACCAGACTTAATATCTATACAACAAAAAAAAAAATCATTCAAATCCGTCCAGTAGTTCCGAAGATTAGCGTGTGCAAACAAACAGACAAACAGACAGATTTTTTTTTTTGGATTCGTGCTCTATTACTGTTTCTAAACCCCCCTCAATTATTATTTTTTAAATATATTCAATGTACAGACACAGTTTTTTAACAGTCTTATTATATGTATGTATAGATGAAAAACTAAGACACAAAATTAGAGAAAAGTAAATGACAGATTGACCACTGACATAATGTCAGGCAAAAAGTAAATATTGAAAAGTATTGTGTTCACTGTGAAATTGTGAAAAAAAAGTAAAAAAAATAAGTTATTCGTTTTCTAACATTTCAATTGGAAACCATCAAATCAGTAACGTGTACCTATTGTGCAAATTTTTATTGAATTTCAACAGCAGGCATTTGTCTTTAAGGTGGTAAATTAAACTGTGTAAATTATGTGGATCGTGCATTTGAGGTTAAATTCATCACTCTGTCCATAGTCCAAAATGCCTAGAGGACGACGTGCGAACATCGGCCGCCACACAAAACATGCAAGCCAGCAACAAGTGTATTCACAGAACTTAAGCAAAGAAAGACAAAATATAATAAGAGAAAATGCCTGTCTATAATATAAAAGTGAATCGCAAAATGTGTTGGTAAGCGCATAACTCATCAACGCCTGGACAAATTTGGCCAATTCTTTTTTTTTAAATGTTCGTTAAAGTTCAAAGATGGTTTTTACGGCGAGAAAAATTGGAATAATTGCCGGAAAACCCCTAAAACAGCCCTTTTCTTTTTCCCATATAAACGTTTTCTAACTAAAATGAGCTTTATTGCTATTACATAAAGTTCATAATGAATTACAAGTACTCACTGTTGTTTAAACAATGTAGGTATGTTCCTAACGTCAAAGAGTCAATTTGCACATTAAAAGATAATACGGAGCAATCATAACCAATTTGGTGGTGAAATGGTTTTATTAGCAGGAGATTTTCGTCAAACATTGCCAGTGATTCCACGATCAACACCAGCTGATAAACTCAATGCATGTCTAAAGTCCTCCAATTGTGAAAACATGTCAAAGTACTTCATTGCAAGAATATGCATGTCGAAATGCAAAATGACCAATCTGGAAACATATTCTCTAAACAACTCATTGACATTGGTAGTGGCAAATTTCCTATAGACATGTTGACTGCCTGCATTAACATTTCTCAAAGTTTTTGTCAGTTAACTCGATCAAAAGATGAACTTATCCAGAAGGTGTTCCCAGATGTTTCTCAAAATTACAGGAACCATGATTGGTTGAGCGACCGAGCTATATTGGCTGCAAAATACATAGATGTAAATGAATTAAATTTAAAAATGCAAGAACAAATTACAGGCGAATCGAGGATAATATAAATCAGTTGATTCGGCTACTAACCAAGATGATGTAGTGAACTATCCACCAGAGTTTTTAAACTCGGTGGAATTGCCACCTCACAATCTTCAATTAAAGGTTGGATCGGTAGTTATAATGTTGCGAAATATCAACCAACCGCGTCTTTGCAACGGCACACGGTTAGCGATAAAAAAATTACTAAACAACGTGATAGAAGCAACTATACTGAAAGGAAAGTATAATGGAGAAGACGTTCTCATACCGCACATCTTCAATTATTCGAAATGATGTGCCGTTTGACTTTAAACTACTACAGTTTCCAGTTCGGCTTGCTTTTGCTATGACCATAAACAAGTCCCAGGGGCAATCATTATGTGTTTGTGGTATTAATCTGGAAAACCCATGTTTCTCACATGGTCAATTGTATTTTACCTGTTCCCGTGTTGGAAAACCATCAGATTTGTTTGTCTATGCGCCAGATAATCAAACAAAAACATCGTATATCACAAAGCACTACAATGAAAATAAAACTGATTTTTGTTAATAATTATGATTCACATGATTAACAATAAAGGGATTACTTATTTTTAAATGCTTATACCTATATGTTTTATTTAATTATATTTCTTATTCACAACGCCCTATCACCAGGGTGACAATTCTGTTCAGGATAATTTTTTGTCCCGACTGTAAAATATGTAGGAACAAAAAAATGTCACATTACAAATCATTTTTGACAGGAATTTATTGCAATTTAATTAGGCAGTACGAAGTCTGCCGGGTCAGCTAGTGTGATATAAGAAATCAAGTTTATTTTAAGAAATCTTCCATATTTTGGTCTGAAAGCCATGACAATAAAAGCGCACAAATGTATAAATTCAATAATCATACAATAACACAAACAGTATTGAATACTTACGAATGAAAAGAGATTTTGTTATTGGCCTTTTCTGAGCGGCTTTTACAGCCTATTATACTGCATCCTCCCATCGTAGCGCATTCACCATACACTAAACACTTATCTAATGGAGTCTATTTCTCATTAGGTGACTTAAACTATTACAAAAATTGCAAAAACCATCCGAAAACTTAAATTAAATCGAGCATAATAATATACGTGACAGTGACAGCACTTTGTTTGGCTAACATTCAAAAGTTAGCCATGCAAAAATCCGGCACGCCGTAAGGGACAGAAGATACGATGCTTTGTCTCAATTTTCCTACGAACTTTGTATTATTGCGTCTCACTTCCACACTTGACACTGTAAATTGGGCTACGTCTTTTTGAGTTCAGTATACGCGTAATTACAACTATCGCTATCATATTATTTTAAGTAGGTATTATAGTAGGATTTACCTACCGATTTTGTCAAAAGTATTATTTTTCCTGAATTTATTATGACACAAACATAAATTACTTCCTATTAATTATGCAGTTATGTAGGTACCTACTCTTATGCGCATACGTAGTTTTACGAGTGTCCTTCCCGCTTACTCGTTAATCGTTATCCTTTTATAGAAATGTGGAGAAAGCATGTTATTCATCGTAATCGTGTAGATTGCCATGTACGAAAACAGTCATTACTGATTGATTTTTGTAAATAATTTGTGACGCAGTAGTAAAACTATACCAAGCGCGGATCCACCGTTGTGGGCACTATGGGCAAGCCCACAACTCTAATTGAGGTCAGACTCATCACACAAACAGCTGTCTAAAGTTGGAACACACTGCTAAGAAGCCGTACATTTTTGCGGTGAACAAGACGTGTCTGAATCTGAACAACAAGCCTTGTGCTTATGCTTACCCATCTATTCCACAGATACCTCTGCGAGTACACCTACTACACGTCGCTGAGCATAGACAACACGCGCACGCTATTCGTTCACGTGCCGATCATGGACATCTATTCGTCGGAGGAGACGGCACGTGGCCTAGAGCGCATTCTGGCGCTATGCCTCGCGCAGATCGACGAAAGGGAAGACGCTGCTAATCAGGTTTCAGAAGAAAAAGACAACGCTAAGGCAGATGATGGCGGTGATACTAACAATCTATAGTGCTGTATTCCACTTCCAAATGACGAAATTGGTGCTGATTCCCTTGTTCTAACTAATATAATAAGTATAATATTCCACAACTATCACACAACGCCATCTAGTCCCAAGCTAAGCTAAGCTTGTGTTATGGGTACTAAACAACTGATAAACACACTTATTTCTTAATACATACATACTATAGATAAAATTACACCTAGACAATGTACAATATAATGATCTTGCTTATCATACAAACATTCGTCCGGGTGGGAATCGAACCAACGACCTTCAGCATAGCAGTCAGAGGTCACTAACTACTAGACCAACTAGTTAAGTGTAAACCGGTTAACGTCGAATGTGTACATACGCCAACAGATCAAGATTACACTAATTTGTCAAAAATAGATTTTCAACTTTATAACAATGCACTAAAATTCATGTTCAATGAGGAAAATTTGATAGTTTGGAATAGCTTGATGTGCTGGCGTCTGTACCTATGTTGCGTAATGATGTGGATGTGATGGTTCTAGAGGAATTTGTTTTAATACTTCACACAGGTATGTACGCAGTATGTAATAGAATTAGAAATACCCCTTTTGGGTTCGCCTATGTTCGAATAATAATTATAAAATTGTGTGTAAATAATAAAAAACAAATACAAACAGGTTGACTTAATTCGCTGAAAAGCCTTCAGGGGGTGCATAATTTTGAACACCAAATACTAATATATAAATGCACTGAATAAGTTTTGTTTCTTAAGTTTCCAACTTGATATAATATTGTAAAATATTGCTTATTTTTCACCCCCCTTAAACTTACCTGTAAGTTAAAAATCTCTTTCAGAAGTATGTAGTGTTCGCTAGTCGTAATTTTTTTATCTATATAATCTACATTACACCTACTGATGTTGGTTGTACAAACAAAATTAAAAAATAATTGTGTTTTGATAAAACTACTATACATAATTATGTTCTTTCATATGCATTTAACTGTTAATGGATATTACAAACAGACTTCAATCATCATTAGTATTTAGATAGATTTATGTAATTTTAAATGTAAGTATTGCTTGAAACAAAGCAAATTGAATTCCATTGTATTGAAGATTGTAAAACATACCGACTGTACCTACACATGTATTTAGTAACAGTAGACTTAGTCATGTTAAATAATTGTAAGAATAATATACATTTAACAATGTTATAAATGTATAATAATTGTTTTATTAGCTACAAGCTGTCTCGCAGTTTCATTCGCTCCCAAGGGTTTTAGCTAATGTTTTAGTAGTCTCTAATCTGGAAATATTGGGCAAACTAATAGAACACGGGCTGATAGTCCCACGCAGGTTCCACACTACGAAATAGAAGAATGATGTGCCACTTTACTTCGCCTTTTACGTGTATAAATAACGCAAAAATCAGGGCCCGTTGTCCCCGTGACGGGGATATAGCATACGGGGACAACGGGAATAAAAAGAAGAAACGAATTCGCTACGAATTGAAGTTCAATGAAACACCCTACAAATCATACATCGTAACATCACGCCTGTTGACGCTGCTTTGTTGGTAGGGTAGTCGCAAGCGCTACTTCCCAACATGAGGTTCCGGGTTCGATCCCCAGGTCAGGCAGAGTTCTTGAGGTTTTCAATTTAGAATTAATTGAGTAGCAGCCTAATCTAGAATTGTGCCCGATGGATGACAAATGCAATAGGCTCGCCCCATATTAACCTTTTCACCGCCACGCCATATCGGTATTCCTATGCCCTGTACGCCAAGCCCGAAAATTCAGCTTTCAAGGTGTATCAATAAAATACATAAAAGTAATGATTTAATAGGTTTATTTTGTATTTTTCTGCGACCTGTTTTTTGTCGAGTATAGCCGTCGTTGGCGCACAGGGCACGCTTGCTCATGTCGGCTATAGCCGACATTGGCGTTCAAAAGGTTAAAGGGACTAAAACAACTACAGATACACTTCGGGGATAGCAGTGTTGTTAATTAAAATTGAAACACTTCATAGTAGATAATAAACACGTCATTTATTGGTCTAATCCTCTTCCTCATCGGCCGCGGCGCCACCGCCCTGTCCCTTGCGCAGGTTCTTCCTCTTGACGCGACCAGGGCGGCCGCCACCGAAGGGTGACTTCAGGGAGAAGTCGATGTGTTTGCCGCTGTCCAGGCGCACGATGAACGATGGGATGTTCACCACTTGCTTGCGGACGCTGAGGACAATTATTGAGATGCTTAGTTTTGGAATTGCAGGCTGTAGTAGATTTGTATAGAATTGCTAGGAGCTGCACGCGTAGCAAGACCGTAGAAACATTTGTGGGTTATAGAAGAAATAATGCCTGGATATTATAGATTATTTTCAACTGAAGAATTGACAAATTTTTCTCTCCATTCTTGACATGGAGGTGCTCAAAATAAAAGAAATATTTCTACAATTTGTCACATAGTCAATTCTTCTGTAGGTAGATAGCATGATAATGCTTTATGTGCTGGTATCTCAAAAAAATACTAAGTTGATTTTTATGGCATTGGATAGCTAAAGAAAGACACTTCCAATAAAGTAAGTAAATTTTGACTGGCCTGTTGGTCTAGTAGTTAGTGACCCTGACTGCTATGCTGGAGGTCGTGGGGATGATTCCCACTCAGGACAAATGTTTGTGTGATGAGCACGATCATTTGTTCTGTGTCTGGGTGTATTTAGAAATATATAAGTATGTTTATCAGCTGTTTAGTACCGATAACACAAGCTCTCAAGCTTAACTTGGGACTAAATGGTGTTGTATGAAAAGCAAAAAGGGTACTACTGATACCTTACCTGTGAGCCCAAACAGAGCTTATAAACATTTCATGACATTGACCCCAACTAGGTTGGGAGCCAAGTGGTCATTTAGATAAAGATTCAAAGCCAGGCAGCTAGCTGCAGCCACCGAGTGTCAGTTCACCTGTTTTTGAGTTTCATGTTATAAATCAATTAACTAGACAGATACAATAAACAACTCGATATTGAAACTAGCACACTATGAGTTTGTTACTTATTGAAATATAAACACTTTGCCTATTAATGAGTTCTTACCGGATATGCCTCTGCCTGATGAGAATACGGGCATGATGAATGGACTTGGCAAGACCAGCCTTGAAGACTTGGGTCTGCAGACGACGCTCCAAGAAGTCCTCAATCTTAAGACCGAGCACATAATCGAGCTTCATCTGTTTCTCATCCAACACTCCGATCCTGACGAGACGACGCAGAAGTGCATTACCTGAAAACATGAAGATACTTTATAAGTCTTGTGTTATACCAGCTTTGAACTTTAATAGTTAGATAGAGATTGTCAGAGTATTAGAAATCAACAATTTTTCTTCTGATAAGAGGTTGCCAGATTTTTTCATCATTGTAAAATTGAGAAGCCAATGTCAATTCAAATTAAGAATTGTGTGATATGTCGCAGACAGAAAGACAGCAAAATACATTCTTAGGTTAAGACACCATGTGGAACAGTCATCTAATTGCCGGGCAATTGTGTACCTTCATTGCCAGTTCATAGTGACTATCAGTGGGCAACACGTTCAACACTTAACTGACAAACGGCTAGTTTGGTAATGGCTATCATCAGTGTATATAAAATCATAAGTCTTTATTCAAACTAGGCTGAGTATCAGCACTTTTTGAACGTCAAAAAAAATACATAAAGACAGTCCCCAAAATCGACCCTTCGTCACTTCCTAGTGTTTTTGCTGGGAAGAAGTGGCGGAACAAACTCCCCGGCAACACATCTGTCTGATTCATTTGAAGAACTAGGTATACAAAGAATCTATACAATGAAATGCTCAATAAATAGCACTAAGGTTTATACACTTTGTAAAACATTACATTTCAGAATGATTGTCACATGTTAGCTAGCACACTCCAATATACCGAGATAAAAAAAAAAGTAAATATAAATATTCATATTAACATTGAAATCTGAACTCAAGCAAAACAACCACAACACTGAAAAATAACAGCCTCCAGGTGTAAAAGGCGATATATTGTCATCATCTGATAGTCACAGTAACTTTGTGCAATAAAATTGAAATTTCTTTTTGTAACTTCTCAGTCATCATTAACATTTGATGTGCAACTGGACACCAGTTTAGTCACTGGCAATGAAAAGATAGCCTGCATAAAGATTTGACTATCAAAGACCGCTCTAAATTGTCTAGCTTTTATTTACCGCTAAGTTAATCATAGATGCTCACCTTCAAACAGTCTCTTAGGGTCCTTCTCCTCCAGGGTCAGCAGCTCACGAGCAGCCTTACGGATGCGAGCGAGTGTGTACTTGACGCGCCACACCTCGCGCTTGTTGCGAAGACCATACTCTCCGATGATCTTCAACTCCTGGTCCAGACGCGCCTTCTCGAAGGGACGGCGTGGCGTGACATAGGTCTTGGAGAATACCGACGGTACTCTGTTGTTCACCATCTTGGCGAGCTGGAATGTTTAGGTGGAAGTTTTAGATATGGTCTGACTTTTCTTCACAAGACACGAACGGTGGCAGGTACAAGGAAATTAACCTCATATTGTAGAGTATTTTCACACGGCTTTACATGACTTTAGATAGGAATAATAATCTAAGTAAAACCATAAAAAATACCACGTGGTCAACCGTGTGACATTCACGAAAGTTTTAATTATACTTTCGCCGTATCTACAAAATGCTGCCACCGTACCTACATTCAACTAGCAGGAGTTAACTTGCAGTTCGTAAGCAGGCACATCGTCAACATTTTATAGAAGAGAGATTGTCGCCACAAACCGTTGCAAGTGCCAAACGCCTAAACCTGAATGATTATTTAGGCTTATTTGCACTTGGGAATCAATGCTCGGGGCAATTCTGTAGCCTCCGTGTCCACTCAAGACGATTTATAGAGAAACCGAAATGATCTACTTGAAGGCATTTGTAGGTTATGTTCACAATATCCACATTTATCTCTAAAATCGCACAATTCTTGCCGATTATTTTAACACAATGCGTAAACAAATAACAGAACAGATTTATATTTGCACTTATTTCACAAAATACACAAATAAAACACTATTTTAAAATAATCACCTTGTTCCGATAACACGGCTCGCCGAAAAAGAGTTGTCAAGAAGACCGAATCAGCGAAAGCCGAATTGACAGCCCACCAGACAGCCGGCCAGTGTTACCAATTCTCTAAAATATTTTCCTCCCAATCCCAAGCTCTTGTCAAAAAACCTATGAAAACTATATGCACAAAAAAAAACAAAAACGAATTAAAAAGATATAATTTGCTTTTCGGCTTCTTTTCCGTATTTTTAAAACAAAACTCACTTTTAACTTGTCAGAGGCAGTAAATGCGGTTCAAGTCTTAAGCTAGTTTTATAGCAACTAAATCAAAATTAATTTTAGCAAAAATATCGTAACCATGCGTTTACGGTGCGTTACGACGACACCATAATGTACTCTGAGGACGACACACCACAATCCACAACATACTATGCCTTTACTATGCGTTTCAGTTTCAAATGAGAATAAGAACGTCAATTACCTCTTTCTGTCAGATGTTACTTGAAAAGTACGGTCCACGAGACAAATTCATTTAAAACGTTTTTGCATTTTGAATAACTGCGACTTGGTAATGCAAAAAATTAAAAATAATTGATTACACGAATAAGGTTTCGTTGCACACCGTACTATTCAAGTGCCATCTGACAGATAGAGGTCATTGGCGTTCCTATTCTCATTTGAAACGTATAGTAATAACAAATAATGTAATTCTGACTTGACAGTTGCTAGCAACAGTTTAATGGCAGTAGCTTAGTTCATTATTTATTTCACAATGAATGTTTCACAAAAGACATCAAAAAATCAAAATGGAAACGTATTTCTCTATACTAGTACAGCTTGGCAAAAAAGTGTAGAAACGGAACTACATTTTTGTATGTTGGCAACATTTCTAAAATGATGACATCTCCTAATAAACAAAGTTCACGATTTCGTAAAATTTTAATTTCGACCACCAAACGTTGATTAATATAGGTAAAAAGTGAAGAATAATGAATAAAACCATTCGGAGTGCTGGCAGGGAGGTTATTTATAAGGTGTACAGGCGATGTCTGGCGGAACAAGAGGCCCAAACTATTCTTTATGAACTTCACAATGTTTACCAATGAACTGCTGATAAGACAGGTATGTATGCGTTTGTTTTGTTGATTTTAGCTGAATCAAGTGTTAATTGATGAATACAACGCTATTAATTTGCTTGCATAAGGAATAACTAGAAATTTGAAACAATACATGTCGAGCACATAGGTTATGTTTACATTTTTTCTGCATTACTCTGGTATAGCGCGCTGAGATAAATTGATACTTTGGTGACTTGACTTTTAACTGAATGAAAATTCAATTTCTACGCAAATTATACTTTATGTGCGATATCAAGGGAGAGAATTATTTGTTCTAGAAAAAAGAACGTTTGCATTAGAAATGTAAAAGAAATTGTCGTGCTATAGTCTAAATCTTTTATTTAATTCAGGGAAATCTTTTATCGTCTAAGCAAAATCGTGCTGGAAGGAGATAAACAAAAGGGTATTTTCTACATCCGGCTTATTAACAGTATGTGATAAAAATGATTTACTTTTAATATTGTTAGGGATAAATGAAATATTTTGTCTTTACAGGAAGCAGCTGAACGTGCATTCCTAGCTATTACCGAGGAGGATTGGAAGAACTTGTGCTAAGATGTAATAAAAATAGAAAAGGATTACTGGAAAAAAAAACTATGAACGAGGAAATAGAGTGATTAGTAATAAATCTAGAAGATGAAAGCAGCATCACCTCTGAACCCGAACATGTCTCAAATGAGTTTGCGGCCTACGTGTTCGGGGTAGAATATTTAGAGGAAGATTTACAAGAATAAAATATAAAAATTATGTTATACAATGTAATGTTTTCTTTTTTTATAATTCCTAAACAATTTTGTAAACTCAGGAGTATTTACCCAATTTGTTATTTTTAGGTGAGTAATTAGATGCATGTCAAGAACACGTCCTTGTTAA
The DNA here is from genome assembly GCA_921972225.1 of Euplexia lucipara. NCBI lineage: Eukaryota > Metazoa > Arthropoda > Insecta > Lepidoptera > Noctuidae > Euplexia > Euplexia lucipara. Next base: position 21,181,973 of record OV179159.1, read on the forward strand.
ATTACTTACTGATTTAAAAAAATAATACATAATCAGATTAATTTGTCTAAAAAACAGCTAAGTATCAAGACTAGGTTGGTACGCTATGCGGTTGCCACGGGTTGCCATACGAAGAGCACAGTGGCGCCTCCATTATTTTCTACTCTTTTTTGCCAAGCTGATCGCTGTACGATGCGTTCTGATGCGAGGGTAAAATAAATAAATAAATTAGTCTGGATCAGATGGTTAATCTATATCTATGGTCCAGCTGGCTTATTCACAACCATTCGACTAGATTCCGTTCCGAATCGAACGTCTAAGGTGTCGAAGATGTCATCCAAATGCAATTCACAAATCCGAAACCGATTTTTTTTGACAGTTCAAATTCGATAAGAAGACTCAAATCTTCCGACAGCTGTTTGCTATCGGGAGCCATACAGAACAAAACAAAAACGATTTATTTTTCATAAATCCAGGTTATTTCAGAGAAATATAAACACTGTAAACCTTTAAAACACTGCACTTTTACGTAAATGAAGTTTTATTATTGTGTTGACCGTATTTCATTGATACTTTCGAAAAGAAATTTTAATCCATAGTTTTGTTTCAAATAAAAACTTTTTCCACATTGTCAGACTGGCAATGCGGAAAAAGTTTAAAAAGTAAAAAAGTCTGTCAAACTGGCAATGCCAGTTTGACAAACGGCTGTTTACAAAGCAAGTTTATTCGAAATAAAGTTTGTTTGATTAATAATAAAATCATTTTGTACCGTTTGCTGTCTATTAAATTACTAGCTGTATATTCTATAATTAAACGGATCGAAACATTCAAATAAACCAATTTTATTTACTACTTTAAATTTTCTACCACGCTGATCATTTACTACCATTTTGTAGCGTTCCCCATAAATACAATGATCAATCGTATAGAAAAAAAAAACGTATCCGTTCGGATCTGTGAATAACGTTTTGGCAGTTCTTCGGCTCGGAAATGAGATTGTCGAAAACGGTTCCTTACCGACACGGAAACCAATCGAACGGTTTAGAATAAGGCAGCAGCAGATCATCCACTATCAACCGCTTGTTTAATAAACGTTAGATTCAACAATATTCTAAGTTATCACAAGTTAATCGAACTTTTTCCATTTTTAAATGATCCTACTGACAAGAACAACAACAGTGAGTCAAATGACACTCAGCGCCACCTATTCGTAGAGCTTGCGTTTTATTTTCCAATGCCTTGTTTGTTTGTAGTTGAGACATCGATCTTTTGGCGCGAGGGGCTAATAGGCCCAAAAAAATTAAAACCCGCATCTTTGTATTTTAAAAGCTTTGTAGCACTAAACAAGTTGTACACCCTATACCTATAGTGGATGTATTTACCTACTATGCTAAATCAAATGATATTTAATCGAACATCAATTGATCGACCATTATAAATCGAACGTTCATAATAGCGAATGGTTAAATCGAACATTCAATTCGCATGTAACTCAATACCTCGAGTGTTCAAAAAATCGAATGTTTGTTTGATCGAGTGTTCAACGCATAGCACATTCATTCAATCACGGCACTGGCATTCCCAGCAGCGGCCGATAATGAGTGCGAACACTATGTGCCACATAAAGACTGATCAACTGACTGCTGCTGGTCCATCATCAGATTCTTGGCCCACCCATTTAAATGTTCGTGGCATAATTCATCACTACTGAAACTAATAAAACGGCCGCATAAAAATTAGGATTGACTGTTTTGTTTGCAACGAAAATTAAAAGCGTAACTTCTTGTATAAAATAAAATATTTTATTTACACTGGATATTATCCGATACAATATTATAAAATGTACATCGTATAGGTAGGTATAGATACCTACACGCTGAATTTGTGTGGTTGTTTTCCCGCAGCGAAACGATTTGGTCTTGATATCACTATTAGGTGATTATTTTTTGTATTATACTCAAAAATGGTAGATTTACGTCATAAATCTAAAGCTACCTTGGACCAATAGTAATACCGCTCGAAGAACATTTTCATTCGATATTATTTCTGAGCGCAAATCGTTCTACCGAGGGAAACAATCAACAGTGACTAAAACTTCTTGAACTTATTGAAATTCTTGTACTTTTTAGGATTCAACCCGTACGCTTTCAACCTTTCGTCCGACAGATTAAGCATAGGGTTCATGGGCTGCTTCACTTTATTCTTGAACTTATCGTTAGGTTTGAAATTCTTTTTGAAATCTTTCTTATTACCTTTCTTCTTCTTTTGGTTTGGCTGTTCACCAGTAGTTTCTGCTTTACGTTTCAAGTTTTTAGTTTTCTTGTTTGCTACGGAACTTTCGACTTTATTAACTGTTACAGAATCGTTATCAGTATTTAGTTTATTTTTCTTTTTAGTTCCTTCTGTACTATCAGGCACTCCATCATTTTCAGTACTCAGTTGACTAGGTTCCGCATGTTCCACAGTTTCGACAACAAAACCATCTGATTTATGTTTCTTCTTTTTCTTCTTTTGTATAACTTCTCCATTCTCTTCTGCATGTGTTACTTCTCCATTCTGTGGGGTATTTACGTCTTCGTTCGTTTTATGTTTGTCCTTCTTTTTCTTTTTAGGACTTTCCACAACATTACTAGTATCTTGAATTACTACGCCTTGATCTGCCTGTTCTTTGTCTTTCTTAATTTCCGATGTAATGGTATCTTCTGTGCTCTTTTGTTTGTTCTTTTTCTTCTTCTTCTTTTTTTTCTTTTTCGTTTCTTCTATTGGTACTACTATATCGGGGTCTCTGGAAATAATAAAGACTATATTCAGCTGGCTATCGTAATAATTTTATATTTGGTTTAATTAAGTTGATATTATGTGTTGGTATTTCCAGCACAGACTATTATTCTTAAATAATAGTTTTTCGGCTAATTATAAATATAAAAACATCATTAATTTCACACAGTTTCCTTTTAAGCGTTAGGCTAAATATTAGTTGCCGCACCCCTAGCGCCGGGCCAAAATTGCTACAAAACAATAAAATAATACCTACAGTAAATAAGGAGAAACAATCATTGTATCGATTTTTAGTTTTTGTTACATAAATAATATCTCAATTTGATAATGGTTTTAGTTGTACCACACAGTCAGTATTTTGAAAATAAAACGAAAAAGTCATACATGTTCACAGTCGCAGAAATACGACACACGCGGTAGCGGCACGAAAATATGTGTCATATTTATGCGACACAAGCGGTTAAAGGGTTAAACAAAACTCAAGTGGTTGCTGTACTTATTATGACCAACTTCTACAGTAAAAGATTTTGTTGTTGAGTTTTGTGAATACTAAAAATAATGTGAATGGAGTATAATCCAGTGAGGACTCACTCTGGCAAGTCCTTGAACAGACTGGGCAGTATCTTCTTCTTGAGGCGCACGTCGGCCGCTTTCTGCGCGTAGTTGCGCGCGTCTCCCTTCTCCACGGTCTCGGGTCGGTGCTTGAGGATCTTCTTCAGAGGCACCCACTGGGTCAGCTCCTTGTCGTCGGCCAGGAGAATCTGGAAACCACATAATATTGTTGTGAGCCAGTTTTGGGAGTAACTATTAGGTTCCGCTAGACAAATAGACATTTTCTACGGAAGAATGTAAATTTTGTATAACGGGCCTTGCACTTTATTTCTATAAGTATTTTTTGTTCGAGTGCCCTAATATAAGCCTCTCCGCTGTGCTCCTTTCTGTCTGCGCTGACGCTTAGTGATTTGTAAGTAGCAATGTTTGAAGCACATTGCTATGTATTTTCTGCACTAGATCATATTTGAGGATTTTTGGGTTTGGGATACCTAAAAAAAGGTTGTTACTACTTTTTTATGTTTATAATGAAAACAAGTTTGAAACCTCTCGCCTCCTGTGTACCGTTAAATGCGAACGCAAAATATTGTGTGATTATGGATATAATCACATAATATTTAGTGTTTGTTACTTTACTTTCTATTATCACAGTCTAAAATACTGTAGTCGTCCGACGAAGCCGTCTGGACTGGGCAATCGTGCGGGGTGAGAGGGGCGAGACGCGGGAAAGCCGCTCCCGAACTGCGAACAAAACGATGTTCGTAGTTCGGGAGGTATTATTCAAGGCTAACGCGTGTAGACGTTGTCGGCATTTTTCCAGAGATCAAAGGCTTCGTCCTACTGTGTACTGTAATTATATTTATACTGTGCTATTAGACACAGTGATTTATCACACCAAACTAAAATTCGTTGGTTGTTGAACAATTATACTTGTATAAATCATCAAACAAGTAACATTGTTATTTTAATGTTATACATTTTCTTACACCCTGTATTTTTGTTAAAGGCAGATCAGTTACCTTTGGAACACTCACTAAGCTAATGAACAAAACACCCAAACACTTCATCCAAAGCATCCTAGACCTTACCTCTGCAACAGTAAGTCCATAATCGCATGGCACGACCTCCCGATACTTGAACCGAGTCAGCAGATCTCCACCAATCACATCTTCGCAGTCCATCTTGTAGTACTCGTCCATGTACTGGTCATAAGTCTTCTCAGCTACTGTAGGAACAAACTTGGGTTTCTCAGAGGATAGTAACTCTGCCAGCTTGGATTTCTTCTTTCTGTTTCTTCTCTTCTTGCCGAGAGTCTTCTTTACTTCTTCTAGAAGACTCTCGCGGGCTTTTTTTGGGTCGTAGTCGGCGTCCATCTGAGTAGAAAAGGATTATTAGAGTGAGTTAACAATAGTAATAATACCGATTCCCTTGCTGGCACGGTTATGTAAAAAAATCTTCGTTGCTCGTAAAAGAAAGAGGATAAAAAATAATACAATAACAGTACAACACACACACAATACTACTTTTTACATTGTACAACAACTATATTGTACAACAAGCATCTAAACGCGGTATAAAGAAAATATACACATCTTACTTAGTTCTTATTTCAGAAAGAGGAACAATATCGTTTTCAGTATAGTTTATGAACAAGGGAATCGGCGCCAATATTTCATACAATTAACCGCACTTCATTGGTCTCCATGAATTACAAAAAGCATCTATCATATATACAACATAATGGTAACCATAGGCGTGAGTCGTGATATATAATGTAACATAACATAACATCACGCCTGTAATCCCCGAAGAGTTAGGCAGAGGTGTACCTGGTAGTACACCCACATTGCGCCTGTTAGGTTTAAGTCCCAAGTTACAGGGGGCGAGCCTATTGCCACAATCGGGTACAGATCCAGACTCTCGGCTGCTACTGAGAAATTATTGGAAAAACTCAATATCACTGTGCCTAACCTGGGGATCGAACCACTAGATCAACAGGCAGTCCATGACATACTTGTTGTACTTACATTGAAGTCTTCATCTTCACAATGCGGTCCCTCACCCACGTCTTGCTGATCAGCCTCGTCATCATCATCATCATCATCCTGGTTGGGTTGATACTTCTCCCAGTTTTCTATAAAGTTGCATCATAAAATAAAGTAATGTAGTCTGAATGATTAAGACCTCCTCACCTCAGGCGACTTTGAATTTTCTAGCAGATGTGCATTTCAACTGCACAACTGCTGCAAATACAAACAGTAGATGGAGTTTTATTGCAGTCATACGAGGTACATTTTAATGCAGTTAAAATGCAGCCTGTCTGTCTATGACCTTAGTATCCGGATAACGTAAACAATTGCAATAGGAATTCGGGGAAGCGCGCGCTATTTGATTTGACCAATAATCGCGCGCGGCGGCTGCGAGATGGTGTATTTTACCTCATGGTGGCGTGTTTACCACGATAACATGTCAGATGAGACTACTGAAGGCTCGTTATTGTTTTTAAAGGGTCAAATACCCTATTAGTAGTTGTGTATTCATTGATCGAGTTTCCGAAGTTCCCTTCGTCATCCACACTCACCGATCTCCAGTTCATCGTCCAGCTCGGGGAACACTGGCTTCTGCTCGTCAGCATCGCCGTAGTACTGCTCGTCAAATATCTCCTTCATCCGCTTGTCGTGTTCTTCAGGGTCAAACTCGCTTTCCAAGTCCGATTCCTGAAAGTAGAGAATAGTAATTGTTTTGTGAATGTTAAACTTATTAACTTTTTAATATAATTTTACTGAAACATACCCCAATGTATAGTAGGTATAATTTTTTTTTTGTGATTTTGTATTTAGTAAGTAATCTTTGGAACTGCTCACACAATTTCAACTTGGACACAAGTCCAACTCGGGCTTTTATTGCGACTGGTCTTCAATGGTTTAGAGTTTCGCGAGTTCTTGACTAGCGTTATGATTGCGAATCCAAACTATTTTTTTTAACAAGAGTAAGTTGAATTGACTCAATGGTTTATTTGTAACAACTTCCATTCTTAGAGGTTATAAACGTATGGATTAAACCGCAAGACATAACTAGTTTGAATATATTTTAATTATTATTCAGAGTACTAGAAGTAACTAAGACGGATGTAGGTAAGCCCGCGTAAATTAACTTTAGTAACGTTTCAGTAAACTAACCTTGAACGCCAGCTCCTCATTGCCAGTGACTTCCTTAATCTTAGCAATCTTCTCCTGTATCTCCTTCAGCTTCAGAGCCTTCATCCGAGCTATCTCTTCCATCTTCTTTTTCTTCTCTTCTTCCTTGCGCGTGCGCACCTCCACGCGCTTTTTGGAGCGCCGGTCGTCTTTAGGACGGATGTAGTTCATTGTACGCGGGAAACGTTTTAGCTGGAATGGTATTAAGACTTTTTATAATAATGTTAAGTTAGTTGTATGTGGTCAAAGTTTCATTGCATTTACTTTTTAACTGACACTGTACCTGCTACGAACCAAATATTGTATTTATTTGTGTCTTTGTATTATTTTGCTGACATTGTATTAATTTGCTTAATGTAAGTAGTTGTTTCTGCATGTTATGTGTTATTTCTCTTTTTAATATGTAATGTTCAACACAATGTAAATTTTAATAAATAAATAAATGAATGAATGAACAATCAAGAAATAAATCTATACTTTGGTAGTGGAAAGGAATTTCCTGGCAATGAGACGCTAAAAGACAAAATTTAAGTAAAAATAAATGTGTCATTTTAACTTTTTGGACTAACCTGGTGTCAAAGCTTATGCCACCCACACATGCTGTTGAGAAATATCTCTGATATTTACTGTTTGCCTGATATAAAATATAGCCATTTAACCAAAAATAGAAGAATATTTAATAAATACTCACATATTCCTGATCAGGCTCCTCAAACCTGAAGTTGTATGCTCTCTCGAACTTGCCCTGCTCCTCCACCCGTTCTTCATCAGCTTCCAACTCTTCATCATCTCTTATTTTGTCTTCAGCTTCACCTATGTCGCCATCGTGAAGATATCTAAAGATTAGATAAATTTATAAATTGAAATTAGAATGATACTTGAAAGTACAACACAACAACATACCATCACGCCTGCAATCCCCGAATGGTCAGGCGGAGTTGTACCTGTAGTACACCTTTATTTCGCCAATTATGTTTAAGTCCTTTTGCCATCAATCAGGCACAAAATCCAGACTCCGGGCTACTACTGAGAAATCCCAGGTGGAAAAACTCAATAACACTGCCCATCCCGGGGATCTAACCCGGGACCTCATGCAAAGCATGAAAGCAGCATTGCATTACATTTGAAAGTAGTTTGCTGTTTCTAGAAGTGTTAGGCTATGCTCTAAAACACTAAATATCTTATAGACAATGTTAGGAGCATTTCAGATTATGATTCGAGAATTCAAAAAGGTTTGAAGGCTATTTGTACGATTTTTTTTTTGTTTGAAAAGTAAAAATTAATTATTTTCTAGATTAACAGTTATTTGATTATGACCTTTGTTAAATGATTACTTACGGCTTATTTAATATATAGTCTCTGAGGAAGGCCTCACCCTCATTTAGCTTAGGGTCTGACCAGAGAGCCTTCAGGGGTGCCAAGTCCTTCTCTACATCCTCATCTATGTGTTCTGCCTGGCCTGTCAGATACTCTTTTAGTTTGGCCTCCTGAAACCATAACAATTTAAGTATAGAATAAATACAAATGCAATGGCTTATTGTTTATGCAAATAGTGCTGCTAGTGAAAAAAATCAAGCAATTGGCTTAGATTGTTGTTAAAAACATTTACTCCTGGTGGGTAAGGCTACCCACTTTTAAGCTGTTTGGCATTACCTGACCAGACAAAAAACATTATTAATTCAAAGATTCAGACCTTTGTTTCAGAAGTTTTCCTTTCCTTCTTGGTATCCTCTACTATCTCAGCTTTCTTCTCAATGCTGAAGATGTTGCCATCATCATCGTCTTCCTCATCACTGTCAGCAAATGTTAGCTGCTTTGTCTTGGTCTCTTTTTCTAGAAAATTAAAATAAGACAATTTATTTACAGTTCATATTTTAGTTTTTTTACAACACTGACCACTAATGGTCATACTAAAATCCAAGTAATTTATTAAAACTATTAAAATGCCTGTAAAGATCCAAAATTATACAATTCATAATCATGTTTTATTCTGTTTACTGTAATCAAAACAAAAAATAATCATACCAGGCTCTTTTTTCTCGGAACCATCAAATAACTTGAACTCAGGGTCGTAAATCCTGGGGTCCTTGGTCTTTAGTAACGCCAACGTCTTCAGGAACTGCGTCTCCATCTCCTCGGTGACCTCCGGGGGTGCATCACTCTCATCCTCACTGTCTGTCGATACTGAACCATCAGCGTTTGGCTTGGAGCCATACTTTTGTTCCACTGTAACATACAGTAATAAAAATTCAATGAGTAGACAATCAAAAAGTTTCAATTACTTCAATTCAAGCTGTTTGAAAAATGCCCTAACTAAAATAAAAAAGAAATGATAGCGTGCTTACGTTTATGGAGTTCTTCTTTTTCCCGCCACTTGTCGTACTTCTTAGCGTACTCATTTTCAGTTTTAAGCGCGACCTCCTCGTCTGATTCTTCATTAAAGAGCGTTGGTTTAGGCATTTTTATTCATAAACTGATATTTCTATAAATTCTATGTAACCAAAAATCTTCGCATGCTGTCGTGTTTTTATCTGACTCCCTGTCCTGTCTGGGTCTAATATGTCAAATGTCAATGTCAAAAATCGCAGAACTTTAAATGCATTCCGTTTTGTGCATACGAACACATAATTTTCCAAGCAGGTTTAGTAATATCAAACACAGTACCATTTGCTCTGAATGTTGTATTGATTTTGGTGCTAAATTACTATTGTCTGTAAACAGACGGTTTCATATTTATTACCCGTAAACAGATGCAAACAAACGAACAAAAATTATGAGACATGACTCAAGAAACGGAGCGGTTAATTAATATTGATATAGATGGGATGAACGACCACCCTGGCATAGATGCCAGGGTGGTCGTTATGAAAATTACAGTGAAAATGGTACTTTATAAAAATTGATTGAATTCGTTGTTTACATAGACAACTGGTCGATATCAGGTTGGACTCTCGATGAAGGGTGCCTTAACAAAATATTATAGAAACATTAATTAGGGTTCAGCAAAACAACACCGAAAAAACGTTTTTTTTTGTGTGGACACCCTTCCATTCTAATATAATTATCTAAACGTGATTAAACAAACGTGACTGAAAATGATAGCTGCCAGACCGGACTGTCCCTTCCAGAAACACTGGGTGGAGACTTGGAGAGTCATAGGTTAATTTCATATTAATTTATATTCTGTCAAAACTAACAATACTAACTTACTTATTTAAGCACCATTATTACTAATACCAAAATACTAATCAAAACTATGGATCTTTGTTATCTGCAAATAAAACTTTTATTATTATTATTTTATTTAAACCATCAAAACCAATCCTTTTGAATGATTGTCCCTAAACGTTTTAATTTATCCCTTTATCACATTTAATATTCAACCTGTCATTCATAGTAACAATAACGCACTTACACCACACATATGTTTGTTACCTACTTATTGAAAACCTAAAGATGTTTTATGAATTATTAATCGACAGTAACGTACCTACGCATATAAAATAAAACCACAATAAAGTTTCGATAATGAGATAGACTTGTGATAACACTAGTTTAAACCTTATTGGTTTTTGGTTGCTATTGAACTAAGATACTGTATTTTTTGTAAAATGATATATAAATAAAAAAAATGTTGTATCGACTTCGCTTCCCCTTCTTACAAGATTTCTACTTCTTCTTCTTACATTATTCTTTTTTCATGCCTTTTTTGCCTAGTGAAACCTGTTGCGATGTAAAACTAAATTGAATTTCTCGATCTTGTTCAACAAGTGATAACCCTAATTAGATAATATTGTTTAAATAGTACTAAAATAATTTATAGAATGGCAATACTTTTATAACCTAAAACTTACCGGTTATCGTCATTGTTTTGCTGCGATAAAATTGTATTTTATTAGTAAATAGGAGTTGTTGAATGATTTTTTAGCATTGCATTGTCGCTTTAAACTATCGATCATGACTACCAATCCTAGGAAAGGCACCGATCCGGTGCCGCTGGAAGAGAGTGACCAGCTGACGATAAGGCCCTTGTAAATATTATTTTGTTTCATGTTTATTGTTGATATTATTTACAGCTATATCTTCCATTTGAAGCGACGACAGGAGTTTTCTTCTGAATAACAACCCGTATTGGGAATATTCAGAAAACCATGATTATTTAGAGATAAGACAGATCATGCAAATCTTTTGTATTTCGCAAAACAAGAATTTTATCGTAAACCAACTATTCGTTTCCATCATGCGAGAACGAATCACTAAAAACGCCGTACCTAGAATAACTACACAAATTACTTTTGTTTTCACTATAGGGGTGCTGGCCAAGAAGTAGGCAGGTCCTGCATAATGCTGGAGTTCAAAGGAAAGAAAATAATGGTTTGTGTGTGAACTTATTTTCATACTGCTAGAAGTGTTTACACAATAGTAAACACAAACAATAACATATCGGTAAAGAATAAGGAAAGCGTCAACTCTCAGCAGTTAAATAAAATATGAAAACCTTTTACTCAACAAATTCAATTGCATAATTTAGCTTTGAGGGTCTAGTATAAGAAATCATACTTCTGTAAGTAACCACTATGTACTTAAGCATGTTTGCAAAAGAAATAAATGATTGACTGTATTTAGCTAAGAAAACTCACATCACCTTAAAGCCAATTTGTATGGAATAATGTGATATTACATTACATCATATGCTTGGATGTGGACTTTACTTGCTTAGCCATAGAGTTGCAGACATCAGTCTAAAATACACAACTATGCTATACTTAATTCATTAAACCCCAAGCGGACACCGGCATCCGCACTGTCATTGTCTTTCTGTGTCTCTTATTGACATGATTGAAAGGTTAATACACAATTAGTTTTACTTTGACATCATCAGAACCGGGACTACTTTTAGACAAACTCTAGTGCAAGATATCATACCTATAACAACTTGCACAAAGGCTACTGACAAACTCGTTAATGTTTTTTTTTGTTACATAATGTGGTACAAATAGGTAAAAAAAACTAAGAAATGAGTATAAAAGAGGAAGTGTGAAAGTGGTGCTGGTGACAGTGATATTATATTACTAGCAACCCGCCCCAGCTTTGCACAGGTGCAACCTACAATGATATGCATGTACTTATACATATAAACCTTTCTCTTGAATAACTCTGTCTAGTGATGAAACCCATTGAAATCCGTTGATGAGTTTGAGAGATCTAAGCGAACAGACGGCACCAGCAACTTCATTTTATACTATTTTAAGATGTAAATTAATCGAAATATATTTTTAGCTGGACTGTGGCATACACCCAGGGTTATCAGGAATGGATGCCCTGCCCTTTGTGGACCTCATTGAGGCTGACGAAGTGGATCTCCTCTTAATATCACAGTAAGTATAGTTTAATTGAATCTTATATTTTGTTATTTGTAGGTGTACCTACTATACTGCTACTACTGTACTGGAATAGTAAATATGTATTACTATTTCATGGCACTATACATATAGAGTTGAAGGGATATTGTTGCACTACCTGATATAATGAGTTCAGTAGAGTATTTGGAAGCCTCAATGTTGAGTATTTTTGTTGCCTTTATCAAATTACTACCTTAAAATAATGATTTATATCTAACCCACTCAGAATTAAAATTAAACAAAAGTTTTATTTGTAATTTATTTATTAAAGTTAAATCCCTACAAACAAATATTTTCTCGTCATAACATTAGTATAGATAACTTTAATTCAGACTAAAGCAAAAGCTTTCTGGATTTGATCGAAAATAATGATCATTTAGGTACAGACGCCAGCACATCAACCTACCCCAATGTGTCAGATTTCTTTGATAGATTTTCAACTTTATTCTAGACACAATAAGGTTCATGTTCAATTGGGAAACATTAACAGTTTGGGGTTGATGTGCTGGTTATCTGTACATCAGAAACTTTCTTCACAAAAAGATACATTCAGAGAAGGGGTTAATTTTAGAACAAGAAACATAACATAAAATCACGCCTGCTATCCTCGTAGGGAAGGCAGGGGAGTACCAATATTACACCCACATTTCGCCAGTTATGATTAAGTCCCATGTAATAGAAGCCTATTGCCATCAACAAAAAAGGAAGAAGAAAGGTTATTAAAATCATTGTCACTGTTCTTCAGTTTCCACCTGGATCACAGCGGTGCACTACCCTGGTTCCTCACAAAGACCTCGTTCAAAGGCCGTGTGTTCATGACACACGCTACTAAAGCCATCTACAGATGGCTCGTCTCAGATTATATTAAAGTTAGGTAAGTAATTACTCATAATTATTATTAAAGTTAGAAAAGTATTGATGATGAATGGCCTTATCTCTCCTGGTTTCAAATCCAGCCAAATACCAGTGATGATTTTCAATTCACATGTATTTTAGACATTACTGACATTTTGTAACCTAGACTTACAATATGTGTAGTTTCGAAATCACCATTCCACATTGAGCAAGTTAAGTGATTAATGCTTGTGCCTTCTCTGTATGAGAAGAGGCCTTTGCCCTGCTGTGGGACAGTACCAGGCTAGTGCTATTAGTTTAAAGAAATGTTCTACTAATTAATTACATTAGGTGTTTTTTTGGTAAGTAAAGGATGGTGAATTAGCGATTAATAAGCATTATGGTGTCATTTCCCAGCACTATTATGGCATATCACTGAATTATTGTGAGCCAACATCTTATTTACTTAATATGTTCTTGTAGTCACTTCTTGCAAGTATGACTATGTGCTAAAAAGAGAGAAATTCTTTATGCTTAGATACTTGTATCAGTAGTGTTTTGTATGGCCAATGATTAAACCACACAGCAATATTAGGATGTGATGCGATGCTAATAATATTATTATACTTTCCCAGCAACATTTCAACAGAACAGATGCTGTACACCGAGTCAGACCTGGAGGGCTCCATGGACCGCATTGAGACCATCAACTTCCACGAGGAGAAGGATGTACGAGGAGTTAGATTCTGGGCCTACAATGCTGGACATGTGCTCGGAGCTGCCATGTTCATGATTGAGATTGCTGGAGTTAAGGTTTGGAGTTTTCTGTTTTTACCATAACATCACGCCTGTAATCCCCGCATCCACATCACACATGATTACTGACTATTGATTACTGTTTTACACGTGATTTAATTTATAGTAAAAAAAAATTAATGGACTTAGAAGGTAAACCAAATGGTAAATGCCTATGGCATTAAGTCCGCCTATGTACATTTGTGTGCTTGAAGTATTAAATAAAGAAACCACTTTAAATTTTAATGCGGGCGCGCGGCTAGCAACCGATGCAGCGACACATGGAGTTGCGTCGGTCGCAGCTGCGCGACGTTCTGGCGGTCCGGACGGTCACAGTATAAATATTAATACAGTAGGACGACGCCTTTGATCTCTGGAAAAATGCCGACAATTTCTACACGCGTGAGACTTGAATAATACCTCCCGCACTACGAATATCGGTTTGATCGCAGTGCGGGAGCGACTTTCCCGGGTCGCGCCCCTCACACCCCGCACGATTGCCCAGTCTAGACCAGGGACCGTACAACCCCGAATATGAGTTAACTCTTTCGAAAGGGTTACGGGTTGCGCGCCAACAGTAACGGAAGTGGTTACCTCTTGGTAGTGGTAGTCCTTTCAAAACACTAACGTTAGGGTAACCCTTTCAATAAGTTAACTTGTACAAGATGTTACCGGCTCTTATTTGATATTCAATTGAAGAAGATAACCCTTTGAAAGGGTTTGTCGGGGTAATCAAAAGGTTTTAAATCAAATCATTTTAAATTACGTTGGAGTGGAGGAATAAGTATTGACCTTGGACGTTTACGCAACACTCAATAGTTAATTGCATTCTGCATGTTTATTTTTAGGTGGTAAGCTTATAATTAGATAGGTACTATGGACCCTGTCGGGCACAGCAAAATAAGTCAGTTTGGAGAGGAAGCATTATCACTACATAGTATAAAACAAAGTAGCTCCCGCTGTCTGTCTGTCCCTATATGTACCTATATGTTTAGACCTTTAAGAGTCTATTACGTATACCTACACCTCAGCGCAAATTCGGATTTCACCTACACTTCCCCGCGCCAACTAACTCTCTATCCCGCTCGCACACACAGTGCTCCCGGTACCACGCGGTTAAAGCGATTGTGTGAGGGTAAACTGCACTTTTATTGTATTACGGGTACTGATATATTATAATTTAATTTTAGTTATATTATACATTATCTATACATATAATAAGACAGTAAAAAAACTGTGTCTGTACATTGAAAATATTAAAAAAAAAAAATTGAGGGGGGTTTAAAAACAGTAATAGAGCACGAATCCAAAAAAAAGTCTGTCTGTTTGTCTGTTTGTTTGCACACGCTAATCTTTGGAACTACTGGACGGATCTGAAAGATTTTTTTTTTGTTGTATAGATATTAAGTCTGGGCAACACATATGCTATAACTCATCTTGGAAAATGGAACACCTGATGCAGAACCGCAACAGACCAGCTAAACTATAGGAGATACAAAAATGGTACCATAGCAAAAATTGTTCCACGTGATGAGCATTTTTTGCTGAAATAATAAATTTGAAGATCCGGAACACCTGATGCAAAACCGCAACAGACCAGCTACACTATAGGAGATACAAAAATGGTACCATAGCAAAAATTGTTCCACGTGATGAGCATTTTTTGCTGAGAGAATAAATTTGAAGATCCGGAACACCTGATGTAGAACCGCAACAGACCAGCTAAACTATAGGAGATACAAAAATGGTACCATAGCAAAAATTGTTCCACGTGATGAGCATTTTTTGCTGAAATAATAAATTTGAAGATCCGGAACACCTGATGCAAAACCGCAACAGACCAGCTACACTATAGGAGATACAAAAATGGTACCATAGCAAAAATTGTTCCACGTGATGAGCATTTTCTGCTGAGAGAATAAATTTGAAGATCCGGAAGACCTGATGTGGAACTTCAAGAGCCCAGCTACACTATAACATATATTGGAATGACGTCTTAGCAAGAGTTGTTCAGCCTTATGAGCACTCGCTGTTGACATTCAAAAATCGAAGATCTGGAACACCTGTTGTGGAACTCCAAGAGCCCAGCTACACCGTAACTCACATAGGAATGACGTCTTAGCAAAAGTTATTCGGTCTGATAGGCATTTCCTGTTGACTTATAAAAATCGAAGATCAGAAACATTTGGTCTGGAAATTAAAACTATCACTAATTTCATTGCATAATTATAAAATAACATAAGTACCTCCATGCGGTGAAGGCGGGAACAGTTCAGGACTGATTTTCGATGACGATGGTTTATCATTGAAAATTAGACTCTACTGGCCAAAACTCCTATTTTTTTTTATCGTATAAATATGCCTTCGGGCTTATGTTATTTGAGAGTTTAATTTCCTTTTTCATTTATCTTCGTTACATGGTTGCCTTCCCGGTAACGCAGGAGAGCAGCCACTTAGATTTTAATTGATCAGGTATCATCACAATAAAACTATAACCATGCCTAGAAAGAGGTCGAAGAACGAAGAGCGTTAGGAGACACTTGATGCTGTTCGAGAACATGAGGCTGCAACTCGCGCCGCGGAAACTTCTTAGGATCGCGAAACACGCCTGCATTCTCAGTGTATTTACGCATCTACCAGGTATCCAGGTCTCTAGACACCAGTGAAGAATATGTGCGCGACTGATCGCTGATCGTGAACATCATGCGCTGTCTCGCGAGTCGGAGATGTTCACGGAAAAAGCATGACGCTTGAGTTTTCAGCGTATATATACGCATCGACTATAGAGATAAGTGGGGGAAGGAGATGCGCGACTGACCGCTGATCGTGAACGTCACGCAACATATAGGCTATAATTTATTTTGGAATATGGAACACCTGTAAAAGAGATATAAAAATGGTGCCATTGCAAAAACTATTCCACGTGAAGAGTGTTTTCTGCTGTGAGACTAAATTTGAAGGTCTGGAGCACCTGTAGTGGAACTCCAAAGCCCAGCGACAATAATATATACATAATAGAAATGGCGTCTTAGCAAAAGTTGTTAAGTCTGATAGAATTTCCTATTGACCAACAAAAATAAAAAATCTGGAACGTCTTGAATCGTCTCGCACATCCCATTGTTTTCCCGGGCTTTTAGAATTCGACATCAGACGTTTTAAATCCTCGATTTTGACGACCCCGTTGTCGCTGACATAAGCAACAGGATCCGCGTACGAAGTCGCGGGCAGAAGCTAGTACATAAATAAATTTATGTAATAATTTAATTAGTAAAATAACAGTCTGACGCGTTTTAAATAATTATGTAAGTACCTACGACCTCCGGCATTGCAGTTAGGGCTACTTACAACTAGACCAACAGGGATCTGACTTTGCCAAAGACATTTGCGCGAAGGGACTATTATAATGCGCGCATGGAATTTGCGCGATTGGACTTTTGCGCGAATGGACTTTTGCGCGCCAGGACACCTACGTGAATGAACTTTTGCGCGTAAGGACAGATGCGCGACTTAATGGCCACTGAGGTTTACTCAGTAGAGTAAACATAATATCATGCTTGTTATACTTGAAGGTGGTTTTTTTTTGGATTTTTCGTCATAGGTGTCGTTTTCGTGGTTTTCGGGGTCGTTGATTATGAAAATGAGGTTAAAATGAAAATCCAAGATGGCGCCGAGGAAAATTTTTGATTTTTCATCATGGGTGTCGTTTTCGAGGTTTTCGAGGTCGTTGTTAGCAAAAATGAGGTCAAAATAAATCCAGGATGACGTCCAAATTTTTTTTTTGTTTTTTGCCATGGGTGTCGTTTCCGTGGTTTTCGCGGCCGCTGATTACGAAAATGAGCTCAAAATGTAAATCCAAGTTGGCGCCCAGGAAAATTTCTTGTTTTTTCAATCACGGGTGTCGTTTTCATGGTTTTCAGGGTCACTGATTACGAAATTAAGGTAAAAAAAAATCAAATATCGGCCGAGAAGAATTTTCGGTTCATCAAATACAACTGGAATGATCAATATAGAGATCGGTTCAATGAATTGAATGAATTTCATTTTAACCTAATTTTCGTAATCAGCGACCCGAAAACTATGAAAACGACACCCATGATGAAAAAACATAAAATTTTCGTCGGCGCCATCTTTGATTTTCATTTTAACCTAAACTTCGTAATCAGCAATTCCGAAAACCATAAAAATGACACCCATGACGGAAAAACCAAAAATTTTCGTCGCCATCTTGGATTCTTATTTTGACTTCATTTTCATGATCAGCGACCCCGAAAACCATGAAAACTACACCCCTGACGGAAAACCCTAAATAATAATACTATCTACACTAGCTTTTGCCCGCGGCTTCGCCCGCGGGGATGTCGAACTTCCATCTCCTATGATTTCCAAAAATCGTTTTTGAGTGGATACTTACTCTTCACTAAGAACACCTCTTCAAGTTTCATGTCTCTAATACCACAGGTTTGTGCTGTGCGTTGCTATATATTAAACGTAATAATTTTAGCATAATACTTCCAAATAGACTACTTTCAAAGTTGATCCTTCCGGTATGTAGGTATGCATAAAGATTTCTGGAACTACTGACCAGGGAAAGAGCGCCGTACAACTGATCATGCGTAAAACAACTGAGACAGTTTAGATCAACCTGCCCAGGCGTATTGATTACAACCGTACATACCAAGTTAGGTTAAAATCCCTATAATAGTTTTTGAACTATGCGTGCACATACATACAGACAAACCAATGCAATAAAGAATTGAGTATTGAGTATTCTTCTTCTTCTTATCGTGTGGTTAGTAACTAACCTGGTGTCAGAGTTTTTAATGCCGCCCACGGGCCTCTGACTTGGCATCACATGCCCTCGAGAAATATCTCTCAGGCATGCCGGTTTCCTCACGATGTTTTCCTTGAGTATTGAAACCGACTGACAAAACATTTACTGATTGCAATTTTGGCATCAGTATCGATCACCAATCATCCTCCAATATTAATTTTGAATATATATTCAATGTACAGACTTGACTACTTTACAGTATTATTATAAGTATTATTTATTATCTTAATAGTGTGTGATAGTCCATTGAATTTTATGGCAAACTATATTGTATCTTAAGATAAAATATTATAGTACCTATCTTAGTCGTGTCGTGTATAGCGCCCCTTGGTGAACTCCACTGCGGGTGACGTAACCTACGACAAACTTATTATTTGCGGTTAGTACAGTAGTCAAGTCTAGGGATCGAACCGCAAAATTAAGTTTGTTTTTTATTGTATGTACTTTTCCGGGATAAAAAGTACCCAGTGTAGTGCTCAGGATATTCAAAAATAAGTATACAAAGTTTCATCGTAATCGAACCGGTAGTTTTTGCGTGATACCTGAACATACAGACACGACAGACAAATTTTTTTTTAATCATATTTTTGGGTTCAGTGTCAGTCTAGTAAACCCCCTGCTATTTATTATTTTGATATTATCAATGTACAGAAAGAACACCGGCGAACTCCCAAACAAATTTTTGTTGACTTTTTTTTTGCGTTGCCTATGAAAAATATCCAAAAGTATAGAGTTTGAATTTCTGAACAGTTTTTTCTTGGGTTATACTTTTATAGGAAGTCAGGAACTAAAGATATTTTATTTTTAAGTTTTAGAGGTTAAGACTATTCAAAAGGATATGTCCGCTATAATCTTCGCACAAACAATCGTGTTTATTTTAACATTTGTATTCTGATGCAGACATGTATTTCCTAAGTATATAAATGCATTATGTAAAGTCAATCATTTTAAGCAACTTGACTAAGATTTATATTAGGTACATGGCAACATTAAAAGTATAGCTAATCCAAAAGCCTTGAAGTCAAGCCAGAAAGAAAAAAACACAAAGCTATGATTATTTATTTCATCAATAATCTAGTCAATTAAGCTCTTAATAAAATTATGAAGACTTTTTTCCAGACTTTGATTTGCCTAAATTAGAGTAACCTAAAAGTAACCAATGCAGTTCAAAAATCACCTAAAAGGTTACAAAAGTAACCTTCTGGCAACACTCAAAATCAAAAATCAAAATCAAAAGTCATTTATTCAAATTAGGCTGAGGATCAGCACTTTTTGAACGTCGAAATTACAGAAGACAGTCCCCCAAAAAGCCCACCCTTCGCCACTTCCTAGTGTTTTTGCTGGGAAGAAGAAGTGGCGGAACAAACTCCCCAGCAACACATCTGTCTGATAAGTTAGAAGAACTTGAATTTACACAGTACAATTAGTTATAATTACAAAATAATTAAAATTAGTTATTCACTACATGTTAGCTAGCACACTCAACATACAGAATACCAGTAATATATATAGCTACCGACAATAAAACTAACTTAACTCAAGCAAAAACAACTGAATAATAAGAATCCTCCAGGTAAAAAGGGTGTGCCAGCCTGCATGTGCAGAGTTGGATTAAATCCATAGATCTGCAGAACACAATGTAACAAAATGATAAACTAGAACTGTGGAAGTTAAATAAAACAAAAAAAAAACAGGTAATAGTTAAAACAATAGCAAAACCAAAGCCAGCAAGACGACCAGTTACCACAAGCAGCACCCGTTCACGAGCATAACGCAAAGATCAGCCACTGCAGGCGCTTTCCCGCCCGTCCCACCTCCCCACACCTCCCGCAGTGAAGCCCGTGTCCGTGGATTGCAGTGGCACGTGCGTAACCTCTCCGTGCGCCGTGCCACGCTATACATAGTCGTGGGTCATATTCGTGTACTCCAGTGGAAACGTAGACCCACGTTGTCAAACAAATTAATACACGCAGCTAAAATGCGCCGCGTGCCCGAGCACAGCATGCGCCGCGGTGGGCCCGCGCCTTTATGATTGATTTGATAAAACTTAGTAAATTATTTCTTTGGTATCTATTACGGTGACATACGTAGACGCTTAATAATTTCATCAACAATTCCCTCGCCGGTGTTCTTTCACTTCTACAGATTTATTATAAGCTTAGATACTATACCTCATTATAAGTATATTTTTACGTTTTTTTTTTTAATTTTATTATATAATCTAGATTTTTACTAACATTAGTAGTTAAATGCTTGTTACTAACAACTTTTATGGACTGTTTTGTCTGAAATATTTTTTTTTTTTTTATTAAGATATACAAAAAAATGGTCTAGGTACCAACAACTGG
Source organism: Euplexia lucipara (assembly GCA_921972225.1). Classification (NCBI taxonomy): domain Eukaryota; kingdom Metazoa; phylum Arthropoda; class Insecta; order Lepidoptera; family Noctuidae; genus Euplexia; species Euplexia lucipara. Next base: position 21,202,689 of record OV179159.1, read on the forward strand.
GAAGGTTTACCCTATTGCAGATAATAATATTTATTTTTATAGCAGTAGTAGATACTTACTTCATTTCGTTGCTTACATGTTTGCCTCTTTTTTTACGCCAACCGAGTTTATTTTCTGTTTTATTCCGAAAATTTCGTAATTCACGAAAAACTTACTGGAATTATTTTATATCAAATAAAATTAGTTGTCCCGCCGCGTCATGTTTCGTAATCGTGTGGCGTGAGCGCAAGCTACATAAGCTCCACGTTCGTAAGCCGAAGCGAGACTGAGCGGGGAGCCGGGCGTCAGGGCGGACGGCTCCAATGCGCGATAGTTAAGGTATTTCTTTTTACAGTGTAAATAATGGTAATTTTCAAAATTTAAAATATACAGGGTGGCAGGGACATCGACGCGCAAACGTCGTGAAAAGGTTGCACCTGATGCCATAAATTAAATTACGAAGGTCATTCATCTCGGAAATGGCTGGTTAAAAAAATTGTCATTTTTGAGTGCGCAATGTATTGCAAACAACGCGATCAAAACGCTCTGCGGAAGGCGCGCGCGCGTGTCCTACCTAACCTACACACACACATAGGTACGTCGACAGCGCGGCCCCCCGCTACACCGCGCGCCGCCGCCGCCGCGCGCCACCGCCGCCGCGCGCCTCTGCTGCCGGACGAACGTGAACGTACCTACGAAATATCGCCGAATGACAACATTGATAGTTAGGGGAGAGCAGGTAGGCTTCGTACAGCGGGAGCGTTCGTACAGTAGTCATATTTACACAATCCAATACGTTACCGCGTTGATCTTTGTGTGCGTGACGCTAACCCACACGCATGTGTGAACCGCGAGGTGGCGGGTCAGTGCGGCCGCCGGGTGCAACGTGACGAGTCAATACGTGTTTTCGCACTCGGTAAGTATTTTTCATATTCACTTTTGAACGCGTATATCTGTTATAAGTTTTAGTCGAACTGTTAAACTAGTTTTATTTATTTTATGTAGTGATTACGTAGTTTATTACGATACTAGTAATTTTAGGCTAACTATTACGGTTATTTTTATTTTTAATTTTATTGTGGATTTCTCTGGTTGGGGTACCTTCGTGCAGCTATGAATGGGGTAGATTCGTACTGTACGAATGCTCCCCATTCTTTACTTTGTGCCAGCAAAAATATTAATCACTAATGATAAATGATGATAAATGATATTATTTCTGTAAATAGGTTTTCACAAACACTTTTACACGTCGTTTATTTTAGCAAATGAGATTGGAGTTTCACTATTTGACTACTCTGAGAAGAAACTCCGAAATGAACTCAGAGGTCATAGTCTCTTTTAAAGTCCAGACATTATCTTGGTCAAATCATGTAAGATCCACGCAGATTAGTGTCTGAGATGGTCTTTTGAGGAAAGAACCACACATAATGATGGGACCAGATCAGTCAGTGCAAGCATTTGTCAGTAATCGTGAGCTCAACTCGGAACTTGAGGAGCTCCACGTGCTGACGAACAATACCAAAGAAAGAACACTTGGGTTGGTTCCATAAAGAACTCAAACTGCCAGACAAAATTTAAAATAAATAAATAAAAGAACTTAAAAAGATTTAGAAAAGAAAATCTAAAAAAAAGAATCCACGTAGTCCTTACATTCACAATAAAAAAAATAAAATAAAATATATAATATACTTTCAAAGTAAAATTACATGTCAAACTAAACTAAAGTGTTGTTACAGAACCATGCCGCGAATATACATAAAAAAGGGACAAGGACAGGAGAAGTAGATGAAGGTGCAATGAAGTCTGCGATGAAAGAAGTTTTGGATAAAACTTCATGAATAAAGAAATCTGCACAGAAATATGGTGTCAAGCCATGGTGGTGTAAATGTATAATATTGGCTAGTAGGTATTTAATGAGAGCTCTTACCATTTATAAATGGCAAGTCTTATCAGCCTAGTGGACGGAGGGAATTTTGTTGGTTTTAGAACTCCTCTATTTTCAATTTGTTTTAATTTTTAAGTTTTTGAAGTTTACAATATATGTTTTTAAGAAACAATAATTGTTAATTAGTACTGCATGAAGACTGATTACTTTGAACTCAATAAACATTTATATTACATTTGTAAAATGGCATTTTCATTGATTGTACGAAGGTTCCCCACTATGTACGAATGCGCCCAACGCTATGTACGAATCTACCACACGTGTGGGGTAGTTTCGTACGTTTTCCATGTTTTAGAAAAGTAAACGTAGCTTCGCCATGCTGAATAGTATCAAGACAACACTACACTATTTTTAAAGCTAGATAAATAGGGTACTCATACACATTAAAATTATTTTAAAATAGTTAATAGTATTTCGTAAAATCGGCTAAGAATAAAAATTGTACGAATCCTACCTGCTTTCCCCTACTTAACACATGAAATCTTGTTTAATTAGTCTCGATAACTGATGGTAGTTACATCAAAAGAAATAAAACTAACAATACCTAAGCTTATTCTCACAAAATAGCGATAGGTACCTACCGATGAGGATTGATAGCAAAAAAGATTCTTGATAAGAACTTAGCGATACAGTACCTAATGTTCAATTAATTAACTTACCTACCTTTATCTCGCTCATTCCTAATGAGATAGGGTTCGAAGTGGTCGCTCGCAGATTTGAGCGCGGCGCAGAGTCTGCATACCCAAAAGTACCGAGCTTAAGCAAGCGCAACTATCTTATTCCGCAAAGAGCAACCGTTACTTGCGTACAAAAAATATCAATTACAACTCGAATGGAGCGACCACTCAGGAATCGCAATCCAATCACATAGACCAGTGGGCAGACCGAAAGAAGGAAGCTTACCAATGAGACTTTTGTGCCAGACCCTGTCAAAAGCCTTCGAGATATCGAAGGAGACGGCACAGTGTTTGTAACTAACTCCTCCGAAGCGGCTAGCCCGATTCTTATGAAATTTTGTGTGTATATTTATTGGGTCTGAGATTAGGATGTTAATTAATAAAAAAAAAATGGTAATTTATTAAAACTAAAGCGGAACGAAGTTTGCCGGGGCACCTAGTTATAAATAAAGTTTAAAAAAAAGTAGAAAAAATAAATAAAATGTCAAAAAATAGAAATTTAAAATTCAAACGTCAAGTAAAAAAAACTTTTTTACAAAAAAAAACAACTGACTTCTTAAAAAAACACTAACAGGTGAAAACTAACTCCAGTTTCGGAAGTCTGTGGCTTTGGAGGTTTCGTTTCGTTCATTATTGGCCACCGACTTCCGAAACTGGAGCTATTTTTCACGCGTTTTTAAGAAGTCGGTTGTTTTTTTTTGTAAAAAAGTTTTTATTTTGCAATTTTTAGTTTCTTCGTATGTAAAGAAAGTCTTTTAAAACTTCAAAGAATCATTGAAATTGGTTAACAATTGCTAAAGAAGTTCTTTCTAAAGATTAATCCGTACATCTCTGCCGGGCCCCTTTTAAAATAGAAGGGCGTAATGTTATGTTATAAATAATAGGAAATACAAGAACTCTGCATAGAATAATTTGCTGTTATGCGTTGAAGAGTTCCGTCGCATGTCTTTTTCATCAGTTTTTCTTCACAAAATTAAACTTTCTAAATGAAAATGCTTGATTTGTTACTAAAAATGTAAAAATCGCTGTATCTATATTTTTTGAAGAGTTCCCTCAATTCCTCGAGGATCCCTCATCAGATATGAGCTTTGATACAAATGGGACCAATCTGCTTTAACCTATCAAATAAAAAAAGAATTTTGAAAATCGGTCCATAAATGACGGAGTACTGGTAACAAACCCTAACAAACCCTAAAAAAAAATACAACCGAATCGAGAACCTCCTCCTTTTTTGAAGTCGGTTAATAATCTAATCTAAATAATCTAATCTAATCTAAATAATCTAATCTAATCTAAATAATCTAATCTTTATAAGTCTACAGACTACTAGGTAATCGTTTACAGAGAAAGTAGCATTTATATAACAAAAAGAAAAACCTGAGTCTCTTAAAAAATATATTCAAATTGCATTTGCTGCTCTGAGAAAGTGCATCGTATTCATAATATCTATGTACGGCATCCCGTCTCGGTTGTGATTTTTTAAAATCTTGCAGTTAGACGCAGCTCTTTTCCCTTCGGGCACTAAATGATGAGTGTGATGATCGAATAACATAATTATGATTCCGTAAAAAGACAACATTATACATAAAACAATCCTGATTATTCCAGAAAAAAAATACATTGAACTTTAAAATCACTGAGATAATAACTATAATCGTATGTGTGTGGAGTCGCTAAGGCATGGACTGCGTGTTGCGACTTGACGCATATCTGCCGAATGCATGCAGTTTAGTACTTTAAAGTAAAGGCACGAAAGATAAAATTACAATACATGTAGTCTGAATGGGTAACTCTGTTATAGTCGTTGAAGGGGTAACCCGTTCCAAACGTGTAACCATTAAAAAGTATAACCCAACAAGAATGGGTTTTTGAATGTACAGGTAATCAAATCGAAAGGGTTTTGAAGAGGTTATCCATTGATGAGGGTTTTCGTAAAAAAGGGTAACACATATGAAATTGGTTTTGAAACAACACTTTGTCAAAACCCTATCAAAAACCCTTTCAATGGGTAACCAAAATCGTCCCTGGTCTAGACAGCTTCGTCGGACGACTGTATGTTTTTAGACTGTGGGCCGGTGCTCGAGCGCTGGCTCGGGAGGAGGCACGGCTCCCTGTCGTTTCGGGTGACGCAGATACTTTCCGGGCACGGTTGCCTCGGAAAGAACCTGTGTCGCATAAACAGGGAGCCGGACGCCCGGTGTCACCACTGCGTCGACTGTCGGGAGGACACGGCGCGGCATACGCTGAAGGGGGCTGCGGAAAGCGAGAGGGAGATTACCTCCACTCACCCTGCCCGCAGCAGACGCACTGGGCGCAGGCGGAGGGCGGATAACGCCCTCTTCCAGGGGTCCAGGGGCGACGGACACGGGCAGTTGGCGGCGCGTCGTGTTCACGCGCGCCCCTCTTAGACGTCGCGAGGAGAGTCTAACACCTCACTCCCCTCGCTGACTTGGCGAGGCCCGCGGGGCCGGCACCAGTCGGGGGTCGCGGAAGTATCTTCTGTTCCCGTGACCCCCGGCGCAGGTGTGAGAAAGAACACGGGGTGGTTTTTAGTCAGTAAGAGTCTGATAGATCCCTCCGCCCTCCCCAGTGCGGGGGCAGCCATTAGGATTTTCCACCCCTCAAAAAAAAAACGGTTAGGTTCGCTCTGGTTAGGTTCGCTCAGGTTTTTTTCAATTGGTTTCCCTTCAGGGCCCTTTGATGTTTTCCACCCTGTATGTGTTATACACCCTTTATGCATGTGTAAGAATATAATAATCATAGATCGCTGGAAATGAGAATGTAGTGGGTTACGGATTTTCAGTGTTAGGAGTAGTAATAAGTTGTTTTTGTCTCAGGTATTGTACACAGGGGATTTTTCGAGACAAGAGGACAGACATTTAATGGCAGCTGAAATACCGACAGTACACCCCGATGTTCTAATTACGGTAAGATTCTCATTTTTCGTCTTGACCGCCTAAACCTAAATGTTGCTAATTCGTGAAAATGTTGCTAATTCTGTAACAAATGTGTACCACTGGCCTCAAACTATTTACACTCTATATCTCTCGGTGTACGGTTGATATTAGTGTGAAGTTTTAAATTTAATTCATTGAACATTTGACTTAGTTTACTTATGAATAAGTAAGATAGCTCGGCTCATATTTGTGCGGTTCTTTCCTCAAAACCATCTCACACAATAATCTGTATAATGCTCACGTGAAGTGACCAAGACAAAGTCTGGACTATAAAGTGAGTATCCTCTGTGTTTGATCGTATTACGTTTATACGCTTAATATGTTGTATAGTTAGTTGCCTCAATACAGAGCTACCAAACAGTCGTGTCCATTTATTTAAAAATTACCACAAAACACCTACAACGCACAATCAACCTTACGCAGTCACCATATGGTCGCAAATCGAGCCAGATCATTAGTACTCGGCACACCTGTGGGTCATTAGTGAATCGCTACCTGAGCGAGCTGAGAACAAAAGGCCGCATCGCATACCTAAGATAAGAAGACAACGTGTTTACGCAAAATTGTGCAGTGTTTTATGAACTTATATTTTATACAAGTGTGATTGACTATTCATATTCGAGTTAGTGATATTACGTAGTAACGAACAAGATAGAACTTTAAAATGGCTACGGTAACTTCGGAACAACAAAAGTATTTGAATACACTAGAAGATATAGCAAAATTAATACAAAAAACGCAAGTGAACTTAAAGAAATGTGCTAAAGTGAGACTTACAGACGGTTACATACGGGCTAGATTGAAATGTATTGAAGAGTATTGGTGTGATTTTCGACGAGCGCACGAGCTGTTGGCACAATGTACTCCAAGAGACAAGCGTGGTGAAATCTCATATTTTCTTAACGAAGATTTTTTCGCTGTTGAAGACCTGTACCTATGTTTGCAAGCAGACTTGACAGACATGCTGAGCAAAATACAGCAAACTTCAATGGAAACATCAAACTCGTCGTTACTTGGTGGTCAAGGGCAAAGTTCGATTGTAAAACTACCTCGGATTCAATTACCAAATTTCTCGGGAAAGTACGAAGAGTGGCCTACATACCAGGACATGTTTTTATCACTTGTACACAATAATACTGCAATCAGTGACGTCCAAAAACTACATTATCTGAAGTCTAGTGTTACCGGTGAAGCAGAAGTAATATTACGTCACGTTCAAGTTACGGACAGTAATTACAATCAAGCATGGCAATTATTAAAAGACAGATTCGGGAATAAACGTGTTATTGTGTTCTCTGTTTTGCAAAGACTTTTTTATCAGAAGAAAATCACGACGCAAACAGCTAGCAGTATAAAGACTTTGTTAGACACTACAACAGAGTGCATAAATAACCTAAAAAACTTAAAAATTAACACCGATACCTGGGATCCTTTAATCATATTTCTGGTGATTCAGAAGTTGGACCAGGAATCACATAAAGAGTGGGAAACTTTTGCTTATAAGGAAAAGTCAGAAGAAGTGCCACCTTGGGAAGAATTGAAGAGATTTTTAGAATCTAAATTTAGAACTCTAGAAATGATACAACCCGTATCAAACAAAGATCGTACAGTCAAAGAGCGATCATGCCATGCCGTGAGTGCTATTAAGGTTAAAAACTGTTTACTTTGTAGTGATAAGCATACATTATGTCACTGCAAGGAATTTATTAATATGGACCTTACTCAACGTAACAACTACGTAAGGGAAAAACAGTTATGCTTCAACTGCCTGCTTCCGGGTCACTCAGTTTACAAGTGCAAGGTACCAGGTACTTGCCGCGTATGTAAAAGGCGTCACCATTCCTTACTCCACAAATCAGACACTTCGAAGGGTTACACAGAAGCTACACCTAACCAACCTGTACCACCATCGACGTCACAACAGGAAGACAAGAAGGAGGCCATAACAAGTCTTCATGTTGGTGTTGGAGGAACAGCATTATTAGCAACTGCATTGGTCAGGGTACGAGGAGAGGATGGACATGTGACACTGTTAAGGGTTCTTGTAGATCAAGGCTCACAAGCGAGCTTCATTAGTGAAAAGGCAACTCAATTATTGAAGCTTCAAAGAAAATCAATTGAAGGCACTGTGACAGGTGTGGGTTCTATGCAGGTACCAATTAAACACGTGGTTCAGCTAAACATATTGTCTAGAGGTAAAACTGAATTCATCATGCACGTCGAAGCTTACGTCATGACCAAGCAACTGACCACGAGAATACCACATCATACAATGACTGTTCATAACTGGCAGCACCTGGAGGGTCTCGATCTTGCAGATCCACAGTACTATAGACCAGGCCCGATAGATATGCTGCTTGGTGTGAAGGAATATGCACGAATAGTCGAACAAAAATTAATTAAGGGTCCTCCAGGGTCTCCGTGTGCACAGAAAACAACCCTAGGATGGATATTATTTGGAGAAATAAATACAACACAAATGGAACATTCATTTCTTGTCATGCATCACCAAACAGATGTTGATAACATGTTAAAGGCTCTTTGGGAGATAGACACAACTACAAGGCGAAAGAATACAAAGGAAGAACAATTATGTGAAGACATATACAACAAAACACACACAAGAAATGAACAAGGAAGATTTATAGTGAAACTACCGTTTAAAACAAATTGTATTCAATCACCGGAAGGAAATACGAGAGATATAGCTAAAACAAGATTGATACATTTAGAGAGAAGGTTTGAAAAACAAATTACGCTAAAAGAAGAATATACAAAGGTTATAGAAGACTACAAAAATTTAGGTCACTTAGAAGAAGTACCTGAAAATGAAATATATTCAAAAAGGTCAGTTTACTTACCCCATCATCCCGTTCTGCGTGAAGATAAAGAAACCACGAAAACTCGCATAGTGTTCGATGCCTCCTGTAAGGGAACAAATGGTATATCATTAAACGATGAGCTCTTACCTGGTCCAGTACTCCAAGAAGACCTACGAAGTATACTCATGCGATGGAGAATGCACGCCGTTTGTTACGCTGCAGACGTACAAAAAATGTACAGAATGGTCATGGTATACAAAGAAGATGCTGACTTTCAAAGAATTCTGTGGAGAAACAATAGTAATGAAGAAATAAAAGACTTTAGATTACTTACCGTGACCTTTGGGACCACTTCAGCTCCTTACCTCGCTGTGAAGACCTTGATCCAGCTTGCGTACGATGAACGAGACAACTATCCAGTAGCCGCTGACATTACACTATCCGATTTCTATGTAGATGATGTCATGTCGGGTTGTGACACAGTGAAAGAAGCAATCGAAGCTAGCAATCAACTCAGAGCTATGTTGAGCAAAGGAGGTTTTGAGTTGAAAAAATGGTCATCAAACAACATGGAACTGATGAAATCAATGGACCCAAGCATACTTTCTTCAAGCATCCAACTCGACATAAACCTAGATGGTACTGTTAAGGCATTAGGTATCACCTGGAATCTTGGTACTGATCAATTTCTCTACAAAATCAGTCTCGGCTCACCTCCATCAACCATTACAAAGAGAAATGTTTTGTCAGATGTACAAAAACTCTACGATCCATTAGGTTGGATATCACCAAGTATTGTGCTAGCTAAGATGTTTATCCAAAAACTTTGGTTAGTTGGTACACAATGGGATCAACCATTATCAGATGACTTAACCGCAGATTGGTTGAAGATAAGAAATGATTTCGAGAACGTCAACCAAATTTCGCTAAACCGATGGTTGCACTCGTATAGTAGCAATAGAAAAGCAATACAGCTGCATGGATTTAGCGATGCTTCAACTCGAGCTTATGCAGCAGTTGTATACTGCAGAGTGGAACATGATGGTACAGTATACACCAGTCTAATTGCATCAAGAACAAGGGTCGCTCCATTGAAAACTGTATCCATACCTCGGCTTGAGCTGTGTGGAGCTGTGTTGTTGTCGAGGCTTCTAAAACAAGTTACGTTAGCTATGAAAATTCCACATAGCCAAACCTACTGCTGGACAGACTCAACCATAGTACTGGCGTGGCTGCATGGTGAACCTCAAAAATGGAAGACATTTGTTGCAAATCGTGTGGTGGAAATCAAAGATAATACAAACAATGTACAATGGCATCATGTCTTATCTGAAGAAAATCCTGCTGACATTGCATCCAGAGGAATGCTCCTAACAGACCTGAAAAATGAGAAGATGTGGTGGAAGGGGCCAGACTGGTTATCAGAAAAGACGGTTCATTTAAGAAAATCAGAAGAAACAGAGACAGATTTAGAGTCAAAATTTATATGCTTAATTACAACAAGTGAAACCAAGGAAAATGAAGAAAAACCAATTTGGGAAAGGTTCTCAAAACTGACTAGAATGAAGAGAGTACTTGCTTATTGCAGAAGATTTTTAAACAATAAAAACCAAGAAAAGTATTTAACGACAAATGAAATGGAAATAATTTTACAAAGGTGCATACTGCACTATCAACAATTAGTTTATGAAAGAGATATAGAATCTATAAAAAAAAATGGTACGATCAGAAAATCAAGTTCACTAATTAGCTTGACACCATTTTTAGATAAACATAATTTACTGAGAGTAGGTGGTCGTTTACAAAACGCTCATTTGCCAGACGCAACCAAACATCCAATAATAATACCAAGTAATCAACATATCACTACGTTGTTGATCGACGAAGCACACAAACAAACCTTACATGGTGGTATACAAGTCATGATGGCATACATAAGAAGTAATTATTGGATAATTCACTTAAAATCAGCAGTAAGAAAATGCTTAAGAAGTTGCAAGGTTTGCATTGTCAATAAAGGCAAGGTAAACAACCAGCGAATGGGTGAATTGCCAGCTGTTAGGGTGAGTCCACAGCGGGCCTTTCTAAGCAGTGGAGTTGACTATGCAGGTCCAGTATTGATCAGAACATCAAAGGGGCGAGGCCATCACGCTACAAAAGGGTACATATGTTTATTTGTGTGTATGGTTACACGTGCCATACACTTGGAAGCTGCAACAGACTTAACTTCTCAAGCATTCTTGGCTGCATTTCGGAGATTCGTTGCACGTCGAGGTCGTTGTCTTCATCTGTTTAGTGACAACGGTACCAACTTCGTTGGTGCTGCAAAGGAGCTCAAAGACCTTTTCAAGGCAGGTGAAAACAGCATTTCTAAAGAAATTGCCGAACACTTAGCAACTGATGGAACTACGTGGCACTTTATCCCACCGCGAATGCCAAACTGTGGGGGCCTCTGGGAAGCTGGAGTGCAAGCTGCAAAAAGACATCTAGCAAGGGTTAGCAAAGACACAAAACTTACCTACGAAGAGATGACGACATTGCTAACACAAATAGAAGCTTGTCTCAACTCCCGCCCACTGTGCCAGCTGGACAACACTGTTGAGACGATGTCACCACTCACACCTGGGCATTTTTTAATAGGCGAGTCCTTAATCAGTGTTCCTGATTACAATTATGAAAACTCGAAGATTAGCCTATTAACTAGATGGCAGTTAGTACAGCGTATGACACAAGACTTTTGGCGACGATGGCATTCAGATTACTTGAACACTCTGCAACAGCGGACCAAGTGGCAATCAGCTGTTCAGTCACCTACCGTGGGAGACATTGTGGTCATCAAGGAAGACGGGCTGCCTCCTACAAAATGGCTCCTAGGAAAAATTAAAACGCTGCATCCTGGAAAAGACAATTTAGTTAGAGTAGTTACGGTGCAGTGTAAAGGTCAAAGTGAATTGAAAAGACCTTTATCTAAGTTAATATTCCTACCTAAAGACGCTTAATTAATCAAAACAAGTTCTGTTTATATACTTACTTATCTTTTAAATGTTACATTGTATACTACTTACCTCAATTAAACTATGTCTGCATGATATTACATATCTACAATGTTAATAACCTACCTTAAAACTAAATACTTAGGTTTATTTAAAACTACATACTTAAACTACTTAATTACTAAGATTACTATGTACACAAACTTACCATTCGATGATTCACGTCGCTAAACTAGATGATAATAATTAGGTATAAGATGTACTTACCTTCCCGCCTGCATGCTATTACTTAAAACTATGTATACCTACTTATAACTAATACTAACTACCTAATACTATTGAGAAACAAATTCGTTCCTACTTACCTTAATGAGTCACATGTAATCATTGATGATTTACTATTGGAATGTGTAGTAAACAGATGTTCAATCCTGTAGGTACTTATTTAATGTTTGTTATTAATTTTACATACAGTCCACTTATCGAATAAGAAGTTGTTATGTTTACTTTGTTAAATTGTTACCTATGTTTTGAAACGATATGTTATTTGTTAGGCCCAATTAGTTGTATTTGTAAAAGGACATAAGGTCCTTTTGATGGGCGGTATGTTTGATCGTATTACGTTTATACGCTTAATATGTTGTATAGTTAGTTGCCTCAATACAGAGCTACCAAACAGTCGTGTCCATTTATTTAAAAATTACCACAAAACACCTACAACGCACAATCAACCTTACGCAGTCACCACTCTGAGTTTCTTTGGGTGTTTCTTCTCAGAGTAGTCAGATAGTGAAATACCGACCTCATCTTCTAATTTAAAAAATGACATGTAAGAGTGTTCGTATGAACCTATTTACAGAAATAAATAATATTTTAAATGTTTCAACTGTTCCTTCGAAAGAATTCAACATATTGAAATGTTTATTTGCGATATTTTAGAATATCGCAAATAAACATTTCAATATGTTGAATTCTTTCGAAGGAACAGTTGAAACATTTTTAACGTTTCGTACTCTGTGCTCGAAAAATAAATGGTATATTGACATTTTATAGTATATAAGACACATTTTCGTCTTTTCATAAACGTGTATTAGTACTTAGATTTGGTTTAAAATTGTAATTATGTCCTGTTTGCCTTCGTAACTTGTGTTACGGATACGGCTTCTTTTCAGACACTTTATTAGGTGGTCCCGGCGGAGCCTCCTAATAAAGTGTCCTAAAGCTCCAATCAAAAATTTTGTTAGTACTTACTTGTAGCGACAAATGACCGATATCCTACATTGCGGTATCAGAGTTATCTGCGCAATTTGAACGTAAACAAGTTCCCGGAACAACCGTCGAGTAGTAGTTAGCCCACCAGACACAACACCCTTCTGGTCGGAGGATCCTCGTTTTTCAATGGTGGATGAGGAACTTTTTACCTTGTTCCTCATACCTCCAAATACTTATTCTTGCTTTACCACTATTTTTTAAATGAATTTATTCCTTTTCCCCAGGAGTCGACGTACGGCACCCACATCCACGAGAAGCGCGAGGAGCGCGAGAGCCGCTTCACGGGGCTCGTGAGCGAGATCGTGCAGCGCGGCGGCCGCTGTCTCATACCCGTGTTCGCTCTGGGCCGCGCGCAGGAGTTGCTGCTCATCCTTGGTAATGTTGCGACATCGTGCAGCGCGGCGGCCGCTGTCTCATACCCGTGTTCGCTCTGGGCCGCGCGCAGGAGTTGCTGCTCATCCTTGGTAATGTTGCGACATCGTGCAGCGCGGCGGCCGCTGTCTCATACCCGTGTTCGCTCTGGGCCGCGCGCAGGAGTTGCTGCTCATCCTTGGTAATGTTGCGACATCGTGCAGCGCGGCGGCCGCTGTCTCATACCCGTGTTCGCTCTGGGCCGCGCGCAGGAGTTGCTGCTCATCCTTGGTAATGTTGCGACATCGTGCAGCGCGGCGGCCGCTGTCTCATACCCGTGTTCGCTCTGGGCCGCGCGCAGGAGTTGCTGCTCATCCTTGGTAATGTTGCGACATCGTGCAGCGCGGCGGCCGCTGTCTCATACCCGTGTTCGCTCTGGGCCGCGCGCAGGAGTTGCTGCTCATCCTTGGTAATGTTGCGACATCGTGCAGCGCGGCGGCCGCTGTCTCATACCCGTGTTCGCTCTGGGCCGCGCGCAGGAGTTGCTGCTCATCCTTGGTAATGTTGCGACATCGTGCAGCGCGGCGGCCGCTGTCTCATACCCGTGTTCGCTCTGGGCCGCGCGCAGGAGTTGCTGCTCATCCTTGGTAATGTTGCGACATCGTGCAGCGCGGCGGCCGCTGTCTCATACCCGTGTTCGCTCTGGGCCGCGCGCAGGAGTTGCTGCTCATCCTTGGTAATGTTGCGACATCGTGCAGCGCGGCGGCCGCTGTGTCATACCCGTGTTCGCTCTGGGCCGCGCGCAGGAGTTGCTGCTCATCCTTGGTAATGTTGCGACATCGTGCAGCGCGGCGGCCGCTGTCTCATACCCGTGTTCGCTCTGGGCCGCGCGCAGGAGTTGCTGCTCATCCTTGGTAATGTTGCGACATCGTGCAGCGCGGCGGCCGCTGTCTCATACCCGTGTTCGCTCTGGGCCGCGCGCAGGAGTTGCTGCTCATCCTTGGTAATGTTGCGACATCGTGCAGCGCGGCGGCCGCTGTCTCATACCCGTGTTCGCTCTGGGCCGCGCGCAGGAGTTGCTGCTCATCCTTGGTAATGTTGCGACATCGTGCAGCGCGGCGGCCGCTGTCTCATACCCGTGTTCGCTCTGGGCCGCGCGCAGGAGTTGCTGCTCATCCTTGGTAATGTTGCGACATCGTGCAGCGCGGCGGCCGCTGTCTCATACCCGTGTTCGCTCTGGGCCGCGCGCAGGAGTTGCTGCTCATCCTTGGTAATGTTGCGACATCGTGCAGCGCGGCGGCCGCTGTCTCATACCCGTGTTCGCTCTGGGCCGCGCGCAGGAGTTGCTGCTCATCCTTGGTAATGTTGCGACATCGTGCAGCGCGGCGGCCGCTGTCTCATACCCGTGTTCGCTCTGGGCCGCGCGCAGGAGTTGCTGCTCATCCTTGGTAATGTTGCGACATCGTGCAGCGCGGCGGCCGCTGTCTCATACCCGTGTTCGCTCTGGGCCGCGCGCAGGAGTTGCTGCTCATCCTTGGTAATGTTGCGACATCGTGCAGCGCGGCGGCCGCTGTCTCATACCCGTGTTCGCTCTGGGCCGCGCGCAGGAGTTGCTGCTCATCCTTGGTAATGTTGCGACATCGTGCAGCGCGGCGGCCGCTGTCTCATACCCGTGTTCGCTCTGGGCCGCGCGCAGGAGTTGCTGCTCATCCTTGGTAATGTTGCGACATCGTGCAGCGCGGCGGCCGCTGTCTCATACCCGTGTTCGCTCTGGGCCGCGCGCAGGAGTTGCTGCTCATCCTTGGTAATGTTGCGACATCGTGCAGCGCGGCGGCCGCTGTCTCATACCCGTGTTCGCTCTGGGCCGCGCGCAGGAGTTGCTGCTCATCCTTGGTAATGTTGCGACATCGTGCAGCGCGGCGGCCGCTGTCTCATACCCGTGTTCGCTCTGGGCCGCGCGCAGGAGTTGCTGCTCATCCTTGGTAATGTTGCGACATCGTGCAGCGCGGCGGCCGCTGTCTCATACCCGTGTTCGCTCTGGGCCGCGCGCAGGAGTTGCTGCTCATCCTTGGTAATGTTGCGACATCGTGCAGCGCGGCGGCCGCTGTCTCATACCCGTGTTCGCTCTGGGCCGCGCGCAGGAGTTGCTGCTCATCCTTGGTAATGTTGCGACATCGTGCAGCGCGGCGGCCGCTGTCTCATACCCGTGTTCGCTCTGGGCCGCGCGCAGGAGTTGCTGCTCATCCTTGGTAATGTTGCGACATCGTGCAGCGCGGCGGCCGCTGTCTCATACCCGTGTTCGCTCTGGGCCGCGCGCAGGAGTTGCTGCTCATCCTTGGTAATGTTGCGACATCGTGCAGCGCGGCGGCCGCTGTCTCATACCCGTGTTCGCTCTGGGCCGCGCGCAGGAGTTGCTGCTCATCCTTGGTAATGTTGCGACATCGTGCAGCGCGGCGGCCGCTGTCTCATACCCGTGTTCGCTCTGGGCCGCGCGCAGGAGTTGCTGCTCATCCTTGGTAATGTTGCGACATCGTGCAGCGCGGCGGCCGCTGTCTCATACCCGTGTTCGCTCTGGGCCGCGCGCAGGAGTTGCTGCTCATCCTTGGTAATGTTGCGACATCGTGCAGCGCGGCGGCCGCTGTCTCATACCCGTGTTCGCTCTGGGCCGCGCGCAGGAGTTGCTGCTCATCCTTGGTAATGTTGCGACATCGTGCAGCGCGGCGGCCGCTGTCTCATACCCGTGTTCGCTCTGGGCCGCGCGCAGGAGTTGCTGCTCATCCTTGGTAATGTTGCATCCTCAATTTCATTCATTCAAATTATACTAAATAAACAGTAGCATAGTGTGAATAAGTCATAAAATCTAAAATTTAACATTTTAAATAATTATCCTACAAACTGCATTCTCCACAGATTACGATTAAAGATTTAAAAAATAAACTAGCTAGAAACAATACGAATACCTACCTACATAACAGTATGTATCTATGCAACACTCTGAACTACCATAATTGGTTTATTAAACATTGTATAAGTTTACAGAATAGAATAGAATATTTATTTGCCAGAAACATGGTATAAATACATAGGTAGTCACAATGAT
This sequence comes from Euplexia lucipara, assembly GCA_921972225.1. Taxonomy (NCBI): domain Eukaryota; kingdom Metazoa; phylum Arthropoda; class Insecta; order Lepidoptera; family Noctuidae; genus Euplexia; species Euplexia lucipara. The sequence goes on from OV179159.1 coordinate 21,218,785, forward strand.
GAATAGTGCTAAAGACAAGTCTCACCGTTTAAATGGCATGCAAAATTAAATTAAGTACTAACATAATCATAATCATTTTATTTATTTATTTATTTATTTATTTTACAATTTATGTACACACAGAAAAATAGATTGATATACATGATACTTATAATTAGGAGTACAAAGGTTTTAAAAACATTAACTATTCTTTATATTAATTTTAGACATTAGTTTAGTTATTTCTTCACACATTATTACATAAACAACCTTTATAATGATATAAATAAAATTTTAAGCAATATTTCCAAAAAAAAAGACCGCCCAGTCTTTTCACACACTAACTTTCTTATTTTTCTAAGTGCATACACGAACCTATTTATGCGAGCGCAAACGCTTTTAATTTGGACGTTACACGAAATAACAAAAAGAAAAAAAAACGACAAAAAGGACATAACACAGTCTTCGCGCCCTTCACCACTTCCTAATGTTTTTGATGGTAAGAAGTGGCGCAACAAACTCCCTAGCACCGCATCTGTCTGTTAAGTGAAACTCTTGAATGTAAAAAAATAACAAGGTGGCGTAACGTGGTTTTCCCGCGTAGTTTCCATTCCCGCGGAAATATAGGATTAAAAAATAGCCTATATCTCCCGGAGATAGTGTAGCTTGCCAACGGTAAAAGATTTTTTTCGAATCGGTCCAGAAGTGTTAAAGTTTATTCGTTATATACAAAAATACAATTCTTTCCTCATTATAATATCTAGTATCGATTCAAATGACTCAAATTCAAGGCCAAAGTCAAATTCAATTAGATTTCAATTAGACCCATAAAAGAACCCATTAAATAAATTGAGATAATGAATTTAATTGCACATTCCTATAAGTTATTTACAGCTGAAATTTGTCTACTGTTGGACATAGGTGTGTAAATCTGGGGTTCCAGCACCACAAATGCTTGAATAGTTTGTTTAGTTCCTTGAAGTTCTTTTTTGCTTAGATGTCCATAGACGATAAATGACCACTAACCGTATCAGAGAACTTAGAAAACTATATCTAAGTTGTAGGTTTGATATCTCATTTTGTTTCTCCAGACGAATTCTGGTCGTTCCACCCAGAGCTGCAAGACATCCCCATCTACTACGCGTCGTCTCTGGCCAAGAAGTGCATGGCGGTGTACCAAACCTACGTCAACGCTATGAACGACCGCATCCGCCGGCAGATCGCTGTCAACAACCCCTTCGTGTTCCGACACATCTCCAACTTGAAGGTATTTAAATATAATATTGTATGTTTATTTATTGAAGTTATACTTCTTTTGCCGCGTTAGGAAATAATGATGAGGGTAAAATTTTACGATGCGTGCGCACACCGTCACGAAAACCTACACCCTGAAGTTTGCCATAGTCAACATATTGATCGACCTTCTGGACATAATGTGACAGCTAAATGCACGTGAGTTGACATTGACACTAAAATGCAAAGCAAAGTTGTAATTTTCTATAATACATACAAAGGTTTAGTAAAAATAGTTTTAACGCGAAATATAAAATATTATTTAAAAAGATTCTTATCTTGTAACGCCAAAGAAGTATAACTTCTAACGCGTGTACATAAATACACACATACTTTTTTATTGAATACAAATGTACAGACGCCAGCACATCAACCTTCTGCAAACTGTCAAATTTTCCCAATGGAACATGAGGGACAGACATAGGCGGACTTAATGCCTTAGGCAGTTTCTACCAGTCAACCTTTAGGTCATGCAGAGACAAACAGTGGTAGGTGCAATTCCGTAAGAAATTTGAAATAAATGGAAACAATTTTTTTCTTTTGTGAGAAAATTTAATTCCGTTTTTCATTACATTGTTGTTTTTTTGTATTATTTTTAATATTGTAATGTTCTCGTCAGGAAAGGGACGAAACTCAGTACTAATAACAGCCTTATTTTTAGTGAAGTATTCTTGGTTTGAGTTGCTGGTTGTTTAGTTGGAAAATGAAGATCATTTATTGATAGCAAGCTAACTTCATACATTATTATCTCAAAAGAATTAATCAATAGCATTGTTCTCGCCGATCTCAAACACATCAATTTCAGGCTTAATCTTATCGTACAGATGTGGGAAGGCACCATTAGCACTATATTTCTTCCTCACTTCTTCATACAAAGACAAATCAAACATCACTTCGAATTCCTCCCGAGTCATAAAGATGTCTGCGTATAAGAACGAGTATCCGCCGACTTCTCTAGTAAATTCCTCCATTTTTCTCATAGCAGTCACTGGATTATAAGGTTTCTTTTCCTTTACCTTGCCCGGTACGCCATAAACACCCAAATCATTATACATTGCGTAGTTAGTTCCCGGGACCAGGTACTTCGCGTCAGGTCTCTTCAACTGACCCGACGATGGACCGCGGTCAATAATCTTGCATGGGTAGACTAAAAGAGGGAATTTCTCGAATAGGACACTCGCTATCTCTATCTGTCTTTCTAATTCTTTGATGGGCAGCACGATGTCTTGGAAGACTTGTTTGGTGAAGGTATAGGCTCTTACTCCAGGTGTTGTGGTGAACTTTAGGAAGGCAGGCTTAGGAGGCAGGAGCCATCCGAACAGGTAACGGAACAGCGTGTCATTTCCGAACGATAACATGTCTTCCACCACCCAGAATATAGCCCTGTTGTGTCTCAGCAAGTAGTCTCTTAGAGGTATCAACTCCTCAGATTCTCCCTTTTGCAAAAAGGTTTCGACATGTTTGTAGAACCAGGGCTTGTACCATTTTGAACAGCTATTAACAGGTATTTTCGGATCATAATCAGCATAATCTCCAACCATGATGACAGCCTCATCTTTACTGTAAATAGTTCCTTCAATATAATCAGGAAACTCCTTCGGAACAGCTTCGTAAGTCCCCGACAGTTCCCGAATCATATCGCAGTATTTCTTCTGTCCTTTGACGGGAATGTATTTGATTTTGATGTAGGGTTTTATTTTGACGATTCTGAGGGTCAATGCGACGAGGAAACCGAGGCTGCCGTGGCACCAGGGTAGGGCCTTGTACAGGTCTGAATGCTCGTTGTCAGCTGTGGCTGTTACTAGCGATCCGTCGCCTAGGACAACTTCGTAGCTCGTTATGGTCTCGTGGTACAGACCAGCCTTATGGGAGTGTGTGGACATGCCAGTGCCGAATGCTAGACCTGGAATGGAATTTATGTTATAAGTATTTTGCTTGGCGTCGTGTGTCTGGGACACTTATGTGATTCGAACCACCTGTCTTGCCTAACTGCCTTGTTGATTTTCTAGTCGCAAGCTCTACTACTGATCTTCCGGTCCAAGGTTTGATATCTAAGTCTTGCAAAGTGTTATTGAGGTCTATCCATTAGCTCAAAATAGCTCCCTGAATTTGTGCCCGGCTGATAGCGATGCGGTCACGTCCCCTTATGACATGAGACTTAAACATACCTGGAGAACAGTGGTTGTAACACAGGTACATCGTTCCTTTGGGGAAAACACCTGGCTCCTTATTAATAAACGCAGAGTAAAGTTACTACAAGTATTATATCCGGATTTACCACATACTTTTCTAAGGATTAAGTTTTGCATAACTTTAGCTCCTTCACGTTTATTAATAAAAGGGCAAGACTCTAAATTACACTAGTTTAGTATCATAGTACCTACTTAACAGTAAACACGTCTATAGCTAATGAAATTATTTCATTGCATTAACAAACTTACACGTGTGCAGTAGAGTTCAAATTAACATGTCGCTTGACGATTATTAGCGAGGGTACTCTTACAAGGTTAACCTAACAGAATGCCTAGAAACTCACCTCCCAATGTAGCATCAGTCAGCTCAATGGTCACGGCTAACGAATACCTCTTCGGAATCAGGAACTCTGTGATATCCCCTATAGTCGCCATAGGCTCCACCCTTACGGTCATAGCCTGTTCATCGAGCTCCAGGATGTCGTACAGGGGAATAGCAACCTGGTGGTGCAAGTGCTTCTGGAAGAACGTCGTGGATAGGGACAGCCAGTTAGGCCGGGAGGTGCAGAGAAGGCGTCGGTCTTTAGAGGGTAGTTTGTTCCATTGTTGCACCTGAAACGAAGGTTGTGGGTTTAGTGACGAGGACAGTTGACATGCCGTCACGGTCTTGTTAGTTGTAGGCTTCAAATAAGATCACTTTTCATTCAGTCTGTTGCAGTTAGCAACACCAAATCTGTGATAACTAAAAAACTGTCACTAACTGCTCAAAAATCTAAATTTTGTTGAAAACTTTTTACTCGTTTCTTGCAGTAGATTCCTCTAGATCTGTTTATTCTAGAGTAAAGTTTTTGAAGATGTTTAGATGTTTGTTACACAATCGCGCGTAAACCGTTGAACAGATTTTAATAAAAATTGGCATATAGACAGACCATTTCCTAATTAACACATATGATCCTTTTTTTTATCTCTTTTTTGGGAAAGTTACTTTTTACGCGAGCGAATCTGCCGCTCTTCGATTTCTTCCTTTCTCAAAATCTAACGCAGACAGATTCTATTACGGTTTAAAATCGCTTTCTTTTGTTTTTTGTTTGTCTATGCATAATCTGATTGCATAATGGTTTGTTGTTGCAACGAATATTAAGCCAGAGCGATTAAAACGCCAATCCTTCAAATTAAAACCTTATTAGTACCTGGCTCTGTATCAGTCTAACGGCACTGTCATGTCGCTGCGGGTCACTGGTGAGCCAGCGCACGTACGCGCGCACGCGCAGCAGCACGGTGAACAGGAAGCTGGCGGGCAGGCAGAACACGCCCACCACGAACTCTCTGTGGTCTTCCAGCCATTGGATTAGGCGGTGCTTGAATGAGTCTGGTAGCATCGCTGGGAAAATTGTATTGGATTGTGATTTTTAGTAGAAAAAGGCATCAAGGTTCAAAATAATTGAATGGCTAGTGATGATTGTAAACCTCTCTATTCATACCAGGCATTGTATCAAAGCTGCTGTCTATGAATATGTTTAAAACCTGAAGATATGTTCCTACGTATATCTTCATAAAATATGTATGATATTAATACGGGTACGAAAACTAGTTCTACTTCAGTTGTCATAAAGGTTCTAGAATTAGGCAATATCCATAATTACTGAATTAAAAAAAAAAAAACGTAAAAATCAGTGATTTCTTGGTGTAATGAACACTTAAATGTATTTACCATCTAAATGCAACAAGTAACATCTTAAAAAAATAACTACATTAATGGAATTTTAGCAGTTTAAAGAATGCTGTGTGATTCGGAGAATATTTGAATTTGCCGCCAAACTTTAACAAGGACAACACCCAAATCAAATTATAAACATAACCTCTTTGCTAAATATAGTTATTGTAAATGCTTCTACGCCTAAATAGTTTCATTTAAATACACTACATTCTAAATACGTCGTACGTTTTAGGATCTGAGTATTAATTCTTACTTACTATTTATGTAATTGTAAAGGAATACAGATTTGACTTCCCAAATTCAAGATTTATCTCACTTCACACTTCTTACAGTTGTCATGCATTAACCATGAGCTACTTTTTGTATACCACATTACTCTTAAAAATACATGTTAACTATATGTAAAAATATACTTAGTTGTATTTACTTACTGTTTTTTTTCCTAAATTCCACTTAATAAATAAATGCGACCCTACAATGCCGGCCGCTCCGATCGCCGGGCGTCACAACACTACAGATAAAAAATAAATTCGTTTCAATACACTGATATAATTTAATGTCAATCTTATCACTCATTAATGCCGTAATCTTAGGGATATTTTAATTATTACCAAATCTCTTGTAGGTATTTGTTATTCAAGTGTAACCAAGCATAGTATAAAAAATATTTGCTTCAAACTTAAGAATTAGATATTCTTAGTGTTTCTCATACATAAGCATGCTGAATATTTGTCTAACCAAAATTCAATAGGTACTAAGAAGTTTGGCTCCTAGCGGTGGCAATCATTAATCGACCTTGTACTCTAATATCAATCAGTAGCTGTGTATTTCTTTGTAAAGATTTTAAAACCAACTACTATATGCCAAGGGATCTTGAACTTAAACTTTATTGCAATAAGTGTAATTTCGTGCTGTACGATATTTGTAAAGATAGTAAATAATGTAGTGATATGTAACGTCTAACACAGGTGTCTTGATTAGAGTATTAATCTGATATAAGCTTAGTCTTACATATGTCATATCACTTGCGAATTACAATCTATTCAAAGACAAAAAATATCTAATTATATTAAAGGTTGACTGGTAGAAAATGCCTATGGCATTAAGTCCACCTCTGTACATTAGTGTGCTTGAAGTATTAAATAAATAAATATATCATGACGCATGCACTACCACAATATTACCTAGCTAAATGTTAGTACTAATACAAGTAAAAGATGCGCAAGCGCATAAAGACCAAACTCATTTATTCAAATTAGGCTGAGAATCAGGACGTTCTGAACGTCAAAATTACATAAGACAGTCTCTCAAAATGCCAGCCCTTCACCACTTCCTAGTGTTTTTGCTGGGGAGAAGAAGTCGTAGAACAAAGGCCCTAGCAACACGTCTGTCTGATAAGCTTAAATAACTTGAATCTTTACAATAAATGCTTAGTATACACTGGTCTTGGTTAGTGGCCCTGACTGCTATGCTGGAAATCGTGGGTTCGATTCCCACCTAAGACAATGTTTGTCTTGAGGTCATTTGTTCTGTGTCTGGGTGTAATTTATCTATAATATGTATGTATTTAGAAATATTTAAGTATGAGTATCAGTTCTCAAGTACTCACAACACAAGTTCTACTTAGTTTGGGACTAGATGGTGTTGTTGTGGAATATTTATTTAAATACTCAATACTCAATATCTTTATTGCAAAAAAAAAAAAACAAAACAACAAACGGGTAACAAAAAAAAATAAAGGTAAAGGTAGTTGGTGTGGTTGGTGGTTTAAATAACATAAAGGTCCGCAAAGTGGGCATTTATCAACTCGCCAATATTCCCTTACAAATGTCTTGTTCTTCCAGGGTATAGACCACTTCGACGACATCGGGCCGTGCGTGATCATGGCATCTCCCGGTATGATGCAGTCCGGCCTGTCGCGCGAACTGTTCGAGTCTTGGTGCACTGATCCTAACAACGGAGTTATTATTGCTGGTAAGTATTTTATAATAGGAAGTAAAGATCGTCTGTACAGCCTTTCACCAACTATGTTGAGATCGTTTTCCAGTCTAACGAGATGCATTTACTGATGTGCCGAGTGAACGGCGCTATTTTGTATCTATCTCTTCAATCATACAAGTTCTCGCAATGCATTCCTCTCGCCTTCCATTCTCTCCTTCCTCATTCATTCTAGTGGGTGGGACTCCCACTTATATATTACTAGCTATTTTTCTAATCTACTTTTACTGTTTCTTTATTTATTTCTTAGGACTATGGGGTAAATAATCGTGGTACGCAGTGTTTATATACTGTTACATTTTTGCTGGTTTTTGCTTGTTTACAATCTTATACTGATGTCAGCTTTGTTAAAATTTTATCTACACTTACTTAAATATAATACTGTCGAGATGTGGGTGTAATACCAGGTATGCCTCTGCCTAGCCCTTCGGGGACTACAGGCTGAACGCTATGTGAGCGAATATGTGTTTTTGCAAAAACAACTTTCAACACTTAAACTAAACATAAAGCTCGTCAAGCACAGTCGACAACTTTAATCAGTTTTGTGATATTTTCAATAGCTGTAATTATACTAAAATCAACTCAGTTTACTGGAACATAAAGTTGATATTCGTTTAAGTGGAAATCACAATACTAGTTCCCGTAACTAATAACGTTGAAATCTAGGGGATATCTTATCTCAGCGACAAGGTAATTTTAAAAATGTAGGGGTATTAGACATATTTTTGTCAGATTAAGACTGAGCTCTTAAAGGAACAGGAATTGCCCCTTACATCAAGGACTTCATCAAGGATGAATGAAAGGCGACTAACGATATTGTGGACAAGAACACTTTCCTCAAAAATGAACTGGCAGAGTTACACATTCAGCACATGGACTTAGCCGACCAACACAGTCTACTCTTATCTCAAGTGTCTTCATTTAAACAGTGCAGTGACATACATGAACTGGCTTTGAATCGCATATCAGAACTTGAACAGGAGTTATGTGATGCCCATAAGGCCCTTTCTATTGCAGAATCTGTCAAACTTAGGGAACAGGTTGTTAACACAAATAATCTATTTGATGAGTTGGTAGGTAGTAGTTCAAAAGCAGTGTGTAAGTCAACAGTGACAATAGATTTGACCGGTGATGATACCCTACCATTATGTCCTATTGGTATGAGCCACAATAAATTAAAAAAATATATTAAAATCAAGAAAGTTATTAAGCGGTCACAGAGATCAATAAAAAAACAAAATCTCTTAAAATTAAATCTTTCCCTTAGAAGAGACCGCATTTCACTTTCTAATAGCTTAAATACTTGTACTGTTCAGCTAAATGCATATAGGGAAAAGTATGATCTTGATACTCAGCGCCTCCAAAACGATTTACTTTACAAGGAGTACTTGCTGAAGGATATTTATGAAAAGTATGAAACTTCACAACAACAACTGAGTGAGCGGCTGTTTGAGGCTGGGGAATTGCTTGACTTGGTGAAGTGCAATGCTGAGATGTATGAGTCGTTGACCAAAAACCTCTCATGCAGCTGTATGAACAGTCCACCACCTCCTCAGCCTAAACTTGACGCTCCTCCACCAGTTTTAGCTCTTTCAGCAAATTCATGTGATGATACACAGATGAATAAATCCATTTTCTTCTGTGATGAACTAGGTTCAGGCTTTGGAAAAATACTACATAATTACCTTAGCCATAGCTTTACTAATCATAGTTATCACAATATAAGTTTTAGGCAAATAATTAATAATATTAAAAAAACTAATTTAAGTAGTTATTCTGCATTAGTCTTGTTGTTAGGCAATTGTAATGGTATTACCAAAAAGGACATAGTGGATGGTGTGGACACCTTATTAAAGTTAAAAATAGGAAAGCTAATGTTGTGTGCTTTTCCTTATGCTGATACTTTATCAGATTATGAAAATTATCACATTTCTAATTTAAATAGTACTATTCATAGGTTGACATGTTGTCATAGTGACAAATTATTATTTTTTGACACTAATAAGTTTGTTAATGGTTTCAAGTTGACTCAGAGAACTTTATCTCTGTCCCGTGACTGTAGACATATGATTGCTATGTTGATAGCATACAATATTAATACTGTTATAGCTAATATAACAAATGTTAGAATAAGTGACGAAACTGTATTGCCTATTTACACTACCAATATAGTGATTGAGTGTTGTAAACCCCCATGTTGTACGAAGGAGGCTCCACCTTTAATTCCAGCAATCGTGGAGGCCACAACCAGTCAGAAAGAGTATTCTCTTCCTGCTGGAACACATACTGGCACTTTAAATTCTTCTATTCTCTCTGTGGAAGTAGCTCCTGTTCAAAATTTAAACTAGACTATCAGACAACAGAAATTATCCCTGTTCATAGAGAATTATCATTAGTAGATAGTAAACAGGTATCTTCTGGCAATGTAGTTAATTTAAAAAAACCGAGAGGAAAGCAGCAGACCTTAAAATTATTTAATCAAAACATTCAAGGTTGCTCTTCCAAATTACTGGAAATAGAAATGTTTTTAGAAAGAACCAAGTTTGATATTATTTGTTTAACAGAGCACTGGTTAAAGAATCATCAGGTAATGTCTATAAATTATGATAATTATCGTGTAGCTAGTCATTTCAGCCGGAAAAATATGATTCACGGTGGATCATTAATTCTAATTAAAAATTCTATTAAATCTAAAGAGCGAAAAGACATTACTAGACTTTCGGTTGAACATACCATTGAATTGTCCTGTGTCGAGCTAGATAGGCATGTTGTAGTGTGTGTTTACAGACCTCCAGGTAATCAAAATCTACCTGTGTTTGACTCTGTAATCGAAGAAGTGTTAAAAAAAGTCTGTACTAAGAATAAATCAATTATTATCTGTGGTGATTTCAATATTAATTTATTAGAATGTAATTCAAATAGTATAAGATTATTAAGTCTTTTTAAATCATTTGATCTCTCTAATGTGTTTATGGAGCCAACTCGAGTGACAGCTTCTTCTGCCACTTGTATAGATAACATTTTTTGTAATTGCGATTATGTCCATAAAGAAATAGTAAATAAATTGCCATCCGACCACAGTGGTCAAACAATAACGTTTTGCGCCTCCATACCTTTACAAAAAACTCAAATAAGGTTTAGGCCAATTACATGTAAAAATTTAGAGAAATTAAATAACTCTTTAGCTGGTACATTAGGTCAGAGCTTAAGTAATATTTATGACCCAAATGAGTTTTACGCTGAGTTCTTTTCTCTATTAAAAACGAAATTTAATGACGCTCTTCCACTTAAGACTAAAAGTATATACCCTAAGTTCTTATTTAGTGATTGGGCAACTCCAGGTATTCGTAAAAGCAGGGAAAAACTTTTTGAACTTTATGGCCTAAGGCAGCATGTGAATAATACGAACTTTCATCAGCATGTTGCTAAATATTCAAAAATATTCAAACGTGTTTGCAAAGTTTCTAAAGCTCTTTATATTAGCAATAAAATAAAATCAGCGGATGATAAAATAAAAACTACCTGGCAAATAATAAATAATGAAACAGGTAGGAAAAAACAGCACGACAATGATTATAATTTAAAAACTGCACATGGCCCAGTAAACTCAAATATACAGCTTGGCAAAAAAGTGTAGAAACGGAACTAAATTTTTGTCTGTTGGCAACATTTCCAAAATAATGACATCTCATAATAAACAAAGTTCACGATTTTGTAAAATTTTAATTTCGACCACCAAACGTTGATTAATAAACGTAAAAAGTGAATAAAAATGAATAAAACGATTCGGAGTGCTGGCAGGGAGGTTATTTATAAGGTTTACAGGCGATGTCTGGCGGAACATGAGGCCCAAACTATTTTTTCTGAACTTCACAATGTTTACCAAAGAACCGCTGATAAGACAGGTATGTAAGAGTTTGTTTTGTTGATTTTAGTTGAATCAAGTGTTAATTGATGATTACAAAGCTATATTAATTGGCTTGTATAAGGAATAACTAGAAATTTGAAACAATAAATGTCGAGCACATAGGTTATGTTTACATTTTTTTCTGCATTACTCGGGTATAGCGCGCTGAGATAAATTGATACTTTGGTGACTTGACTTTTAACTGAATGAAAATTCAATTTCTACGTAAATTATACTTTAAGTGCGATATCAAGGAAGAGAATTATTTGTTCTAGCGTTTGCATTAGAAATGTAAAAGAAATGGTCGTGCCTTAGTCTAAATCTATTATTTAATTCAGGGAATTCTGTTATCGTTCTAAGCAAAATCGTGCTGGGAGGAGATAAACAAAATGGTATTTTCTACATCCGGCTTATTAACAGTATGTGATAAAAATGTTTTACTTTTAATAATACGGATAAATGAAATATTTCGTCTTTACAGGAAGCAGCTGAACGTGCATTCCAAGCTATTACTAATTAAGGAGGATTGGAAGAACTCGTGCTAACGTGTAATAAAAATAGAAAAGGATTACTGGAAACAAAATAACTATGAACGAGGAAATAGACCGATTAGTAATAAATCTAGAAGATGATAGCAGCATCACCTCTGAACCCGAACATGACTCAGATGAGTTTACGGCGTACGTGTTCGGGGTAGAATATTGAGAGGAAGATTTACTAGAATAAAATATAGAAATTATGTTATAATATAATGTGATGTTTTCTTTTTTTATAATTCCTAAACAATGTTGTGAACTCAGGAGTATTTACCCAATTTGTTATTTTTAGGTAAGTAATCAGTTGCGTGTCGAGAACACTTCCTTGTTCAATTAATTACTGATTTAAAAATATAATACATAATTAGATTAATTTGTCTAAAAAAACAGCTAAGTATCAAGACTAGGTTGGTACGCTATGCGGTTGCCACGGGTTGCCATACGAAGAGCACAGTGGCGCCTCCATTATTTTCTACTCTTTTTTGCCAAGCTGTAGAAGTCGCTCAAGAATTTGATAACTTTTTTGCTTCAATTCCCTTAAAAACTACGGAATCATTACACTCCTCATCCGCTCTTTCTTTTGCTTTAATTAAGGAGAATGTAAAGGCATGCCCCCTGGAGTTTCGTTTCCAATATACAAACCCTCAGGCTGTAATAAAAGCTTTTAAAGATCTTAAAATTAAGTCAACAGAAGATCTTTGGGGAATGTCTGTAAAAGTCTGTAGATCTATAATCGAAACAATTGCACCCTATTTAGCGTTCTTGTTTAATATCAGTGTAGACGAAGGAGTTTTCCCGGATCTCATGAAACATAGTAAAGTTGTTCCGTTGTTTAAATCCGGGGATAGTAAAGACCCCAATAACTATAGGCCTGTGTCAATTTTGCCAGTTCTCAGTAAGGTGTTTGAAAAGTTAATGCTAAATCAAATGTTACGTCACTTTAATAAAAATTCCATCTTTCATGAACATCAGTATGGTTTCACTAAGGGGCGCTGTACAACTGACGCCGGTGTTACCCTAATCAAAAACATTTTCAACGCCTGGGAGGAAGCACAAGATGCCATTGGAATCTTTTGTGACCTGTCGAAGGCGTTTGACTGCGTTAACCACGAAACACTACTGTTAAAACTAGATCACTATGGTATTAAGGATAAAGCTCTTAACTTAATAAGATCTTATCTGAAAGACAGACAGGTCAAAGTCCAGATTAACGGCGTAAACTCATCGGGGTCTGAATTGACAATGGGCGTGCCTCAAGGTTCAATTCTGGGTCCGTTCCTCTTTTTAGTATATATTAATGATTTGCCTCATTTAATTCAGAATCAACCGAAGATGGTGTTATTCGCAGATGACACATCTCTCATTTTTAAAGTAGACCGACGTTCTCAAAATCTTGACGACGTAAATAAATCTATTCTTCAGGTACAAAATTGGTTTACGGCAAACAATTTGGTACTTAATAACACAAAAACCAAATGTATTAGATTTACGTTACCAAACGTTAGAAGTAGCGAATGCGACATCATGTTGAATGGAGGAAAGCTCGAATATATTAATGAAACCGTTTTCCTAGGCATAACGCTAGACGAGAAGTTACAATGGGGACCGCATATAACATCTCTTGCGGGGCGGCTAAGCTCGGCTGCTTATGCGGTTAGAAAGATCAGGCAGTTGACAGACGTAGAAACCGCGCGTTTGGTCTATTTCAGCTACTTTCACAGCGTAATGTCGTATGGCATTTTACTGTGGGGTCGGGCTGCTGACATTGATTCCATTTTTATTCTACAAAAGAGAGCTGTCAGAGCTATTTATAATCTACCGCGTCGAGAATCTTTAAGGGAATTATTTAAGAAAATTAATATTATGACAGTGCCTTGTCAATTCATTTTCGAAAATATTATGCATGTAAGAAAAAACCCACATCTTTTTAGTAAAATAAGTGATAGACATAATTTTAATACTAGAAATAAAGATAAAATAGCTCAACCATTTTTCAGATTAGCTAAAGTACAGACATCTTTCATGGGGTACTGTGTTAAATGTTACAATAAAATACCTCTTGATATATTAAAACTAAATGAAAGGAAATTTAAAACTTATATTAAAAGTACACTTTGTAAACAGGCATATTACAAATTAGACGATTATATTCAAGATAATAATGCTTGGCAACATGCTGGTCCAGCTCCATAGGGCAATCAAGGAACTTGACAAAATCTTAACTTGCTTTATTTTTGCAACACTCACGCTATTCTGCTGTGTATTTTTTTTTTATTATTATTTATTTAATATTTTGCTTGATTTGTTATAATCCGTGATTTTAATATTTGTAAATGTGAGAGTACCATGTATCTATCCACATAATTATGTACTTATCTACTAAAATGCTTAATCTATCTTAGCATAGTATGTTATTTTTTTATTTTATTTTACTTTGTTTATCTAGTTACATCGTATTCACATATAATGTATTTTTTATTGTATACAAATATTGTAAAAACTATTTTAAAAGAGTAAGTATGGAGTTTCTTGCCCATTCTTCTCCATACATAACTACCTTTTGGAAGGGGCAACTAGAATCATTAAATTTTACTTAACTTGTAAGTTTAACGTTCAAAAGTGCATTTTAAATGGCCTAATTGAAATAAATGATTTGACATAGACCTTATTGGTGAGGTTCTTCAGAAAGGTCAGGTGCGTAGTACTCGCAACCGGCGTGTGTGTTTGACAACATGTATGAATGTAAATGAAGCAAAAGAAGTATGTAAGAATCGTAGCGGCGCTCTGTAGTTTCTGCCTACCCCCATGGGAAAAAGACGTGAGTTTATATGTGTATGTATGTATCAAGGACTTCATCATCTGCTTAGCCTTTTCCCAACTATGTAGGGGTCGGCTTCCAGGAACCCCCACCCCCCTTCCCTTACACCAAGGGCTTGTCAGACTTAAAAGCTTACTACTTTCTTCATAGGTTACTGCGTGGAAGGCACGCTGGCCAAGACGATCCTGTCCGAGCCCGAGGAGATCACGTCCATGTCGGGACAGAAGCTGCCGCTCAAGATGTCCGTGGACTACATCTCGTTCTCCGCGCACACAGACTACCAGCAGACCTCGGAGTTCATCAACATCCTGAAGCCGCCGCATGTGGTATGTACTGTTAGAGGTGGATGAGTGACTTCTTTTGATTGAGATCGTTGAGCTGCTGCTGTTCAGAGTTGAGCTACACGATAAACTTGGCACGTGCTTGCTCTCACATATTATAATATGTCTGATTAATATACACAAATCCTCATAATATTAAAAACGCGAAAGTTTGTGAGTATGGATAGATTTCCATTTATAACGTCATAATCCGTCCTATGGCATTAAGTCCGCCACGGCGCTACTGTACATTGATGTGCCTAGAGTATTAGATAAATAATGTCTACTTGCAGGTGCTAGTCCATGGCGAACAGAATGAGATGTCCCGTCTGAAGGCCGCTCTACAGCGCGAACACCGCGGCCGGATACAGATTCACACGCCCAGGAACACACAGCAACTGTGTCTCACCTTCCGAGGAGATAAGACTGCTAAGGTAAGCTACAGTCTCCCATTTAAGAGTATGTCAGAAAGGAAGGAAGAATCACACCATCGGACAACGAGTACGGCGAGTGTCCACCCTTACATCGTTGGCACTTCAACGATCCGGACAAAGCGTTTTGCCTCGTGGTTTATACCGCGTACATCGAAGGACTGGAACAACTTGCCTGCTGCGCTCTTCCCGTCCGATTATAATTTAGGTGTCTTCAAGGCTAGAGTGAATAGGCTCTTAATAAACTAGTGCGCTTAACCATCATTGTTTGCAACACTGCTTACCATCAGGTGGGATTGCAGTCAGGCACTAGGTTATAATAAAAAAAAAACCATCTTCATAAGTACCGCTTACATCCAAACATCTTTCAGATTCTCTCATTAGTTTGAAGTTTAAAGATGACAGACATATTTTTTTAAATATGTTTAAAGCAAGTAATATATTTTTATTTATTTATTATTATGAGGAACACCAACCACATATTTACAATTAAATAATACATGTTACATATTTAATAAAGTCAAAGTCAAAGTCAAACCATTTATTTCAATTAGGCCCGTATAAGGCACTTTTGAACGTCGAAAAAAAATTAACTTTAAAAAATGATTCTAGTTGCCCCTTCCAAAAAGTAGATTTGTATGGAGAAGAATGGGCAAGAAACTCCATACTTACTCTTTTAAAATAGATTTACAAAACTTTGTATACATTAATAAGATTATATGTGAGGACGACGCACCTAGTACCCAATATATTAAGTGATTGGCGAAAGCAAGCCTAATGTCACCCTAGCAACCCTAGCGTACAAGAAAATGATTTAAATTGAATGTTTTTGAGTTAAGGCCGGTAAAAGTTTCGTTTGTGACTTCTTTCACAAAAACGCCCTTTTCAGGGCCACATAATATGAATATGTTTATTTAATAGTTCTTTATATCAGACGTCATACAAAACGTTACCCTATCTCGTCCGCCAATCCTGCATCCCCACACTCAGATTTAAGTCGACACAGTCATACCAAAAGTATGCCAAAGTAAGTAAGTAGTAGGTACTCTTTATGTAAGGATGATACACAATCGGGTTAAATTATTACCTCCTACTACTACTATTTCAAGTAATACTACCTACTTTAATATTGTAAGCACCATAGAGACACGCAGCACAGTAGTTCACTTTAAAATTATGTAAAAGTATCTTTCAAAATCAACGCATTTCAGTAAGGTAGTTAGGTTAGGTAGTTAGGTTCGCTATATGATAGGTATGATGAGTTAGGTTAGGTTATATGTATACAGGATGAATTTTTAGTCACCGTCCAAATTTTGATATATTAATCTTTGGCAAAAATCATTGAATACGTGTTTTTTCTTTTAGTATCACTCAATACAAAAATATTGAGATATCACTTCACAAAGTTATCTGTAAAAAGTTTATGTTTCTGGACACTGCCGCGCCGTGCATACGCGCTAGGTGAAGCTACGCGAGCCGGGCCGCCCCGCGCGCCGCGCGCCGCCGCAATTCATTGATAACACAATACAAACAAAGTTGCAAATTTTCCCTTCATACTTTCACGGGCTTAGGACCGTCAATAAGCAAAAGGTTTGTACTATGTTCACTATGATTAGAATCTAACCCATAATTAATCAATTAAGTACGTATAAATAAAGTAAAAATCAATTATTTAGATAAGAACTTGAGACCTTAATAAAAGCTGAGCCAAAACGTTTTGCTATTAGGCGTATTTAAAAAAATTGAATCAACTTATGTACAAATAATTAAAAATTTAATCAAAATCATCAACAATCAAATTAACAGTACTTTAATAAATGTTCAAAATGCATACCGTTTCTCTCTAGACAGAGTCTTGCACGTTTTTGCACATTGTTTTTAATTTGATTGAGCACTACAGTGTCACTTTTAACTTCGTCGAATGCACGTACAATTTGCTGTTTTAATTGGTCTAGGTTTTGGGCTTCCTCCACATACACTCGTCGTTTTATTTCACCCCACAAAAAAAAGTCACATGGAGTAAGATCTGGTGACCGGGGTGGCCAGACGACGGGCCCCCCGCGACCGATCCAACGATCACCGTGTTCGATGTTTAAATAATTACGAACGGCGGCGGAGTAATGAGGCGGTGCACCGTCCTGTTGAAAATAAAAATCTCGATAGGAGATTACCGGCACGTCATCCATGAAGTCAGCAATTACTGTGCGTAACATATCTAGGTACGTACCCCCGGTCAACCGTCCCTCAATGAAATATGGCCCCAGTATTTTGTTGCCGACAATTCCAGCCCACACATTTGCACTGAACCGCACTTGGTGATACGTTTCTCGTATCATGTGTGGGTTTCGAAATGACCACCAATGTTCATTATGATGATTATACAGCCCCACTCGAGTAAACAAGGCCTCGTCAGTCAACAAAATGTTAGCATCGGGGTGTGCAATCAGCCACTCACAGAAGGCTCGACGGGGAACTGCATCTGCGTCGTTCAAGGCCTGTGCCTTTTGAAAATGGTACGCGTGCAACCCGGCAGAATGGAGAAGTTTCCACACGGCATATTGGCTTACGCCGAAGCGCCGCGCTGCATCTCGCGAAGAAATCGAAGATATCTTCTTCGATCTCCACTGCGAGTCTCGGCCTGCCCCGTCCTTGAGCGTGTGTAGGTACTATAAATTGGCCATGGTCTAATAGCCTCTGATTTGCGGCCAAAATCGTTTGGCGATTTGGTAATGAAGGATTTATTCCTTGATTGCGAAGGCGAGGAATACTTTCGGTTTCGTACAGTCTCCGGGCACCGTTCAAGCTTTCACCACTCAGTATGTAGGATCGCACCATTTCGTAATACTCGCGGTAGGAATACAACGACATTGTAAATAAATTCACGATACGCACGGGGCGCCGCCGCGCCGGCGCCGGCGGGTTGCGCGGTAACGCCGGGAACACGGAAGTAAGCGCTTGCGTCGCGAAAGGGTGCGCGCGCGAGGCCGACTAACGATAGATGATAGATGTCATAAATGTGTCGCGCAGGTGTAGCGGGGTGGGGGTGAGCGGGGTGAGCGCTGCCTTTTTCATTGAATATTTGCGCGGCAAGTGTAGTATTATTAACGTTTAACTTGTGACCACGCAGAGCGGATAATTTTTTCGAGAAAATGATTTAATATGAAAATTTTATGTATCGATTTTTTTTCAAAAATGGACTTAGTGAATGATACCTAATGCCTAGCAAAAATTTGGACGGTGACTAAAAATTCATCCTGTATATATTGTCATTCTAATTTTATCTAACAATAGCAGACGTCACGCGGTTTCCCCCGCGTAGTTCCCGTTCCTGTGGGAATAGGGGATAAAAAGTAGCCTATGTTACTCAGGGTCAATGTAGCTTTGCAATGGTGAATTTTTAAAATCGGCGCAGTGGTTTTTGAGTTTATTCATTACAAACACACACACACACAAATGTGTCCACTTTATAATATTATTATAGTATAGACTTAGAAAGGAGCACATTGGAGACTATTAATAAAAAAGTAGTAGTAGTCTTACTGTATCTTCCGAAATAATAGGTAACCCAAAAAAAATTACGCTACTTACAAAGGTTATGAGTTCCCCGATGACTGCCTCGTTGGTATTGTAGTCACAATACTCAATACTTTATTGCATTCCATATTATGTACATAGATGCTATAAAATATTGTCAAGATCAATATGGGCCCTGTTGGGCACAGCAAAGTTAGGAGACAGGATGAAGGCTAAGTAACACAAATACTACTGCTGAGCACGAGGTCTCGGTTTCGATACTTAGGTCGGGCAAAGCGTTATTTAGTTTTTATCTAGAATTTCTCAGTAGCAGCCCGGAGTCTTGGCAGTATTGCTAAACGTCTAAAATGTACGTAATCAATTAATATTACTGGCATAAACGTTTAAAAACGTTTCAGGTTTCAGGTTTCTGCACTTCTCATCCATGTGGATGATACCTGATATGAAACCTGATATTTTTATATATATATATAAAAATATATAGATAAAGACAAAGTCTTCCTTAATAATAAATTAGCTCGCTCGCGATTACATCCGCGTGAATTTCGACACTGGTACAATGTGTGTCGTGTATAGGCATGCTGTGTCCACAGCATACACACAAACATACACACTTACAAACAAATACACTAACAAATAATGTGGCTCTCTATTGGTAAAATAATTTTCAAAATCGGTTCAGTACATCCAGAGATCACCCCCTACAACGTCACGTATATGTATCTAAGTCACGAACCTTATGGCACTCTCCTTCCTTGTCACACAATATCACACTTTTGTGACCCTCTCCCTCCCCCTTAATGTGTGACGTCACGTTAAGTAGAATAAGAATTCGAGTTATTTATCTTGTATTTATTGAAACAGGTGATGGGATCATTAGCAGTGGAGCAGCCGGAGCCCGGCACACCGTTGCAGGGGATTCTAGTGAAGAGGAACTTCAACTACCACATACTGGCACCTTCCGATCTTAATAGTGAGTTTTAATCTGTATTACACTGTCTCGCAGATCTATTGATATAATCCAACACTGCACATGTAAGCGGGCCCTTTATACCGGAAGGCTGCTTTTTAGTCAGTTAACATTTGCTTGAGTTTAGTTAGTGTTAGTGTGTCGGTAGCTATATATTACTAGTATGCTGTATTTTGGAGTGTGCTAGTTAACATGTAGCGAATTATTCAATTTGATTGATTTATAATAATAACTAATTGTACTGTATAAATTCAAGTTCTTCTAACTTACGTGGCTGGGAAGTTTGTTACGCCACTTCTTCTCCGCAGCAAAAACACTAGGAAGTGGCGAAGGGCGGATTTTTTGGAAGACTGGCTTATGTAATTTTTGACGTTCAAAAGGTGCTGATTCTCAGCCTAACTTGAATAAATGACTTTTCATGTTGAATGGGCTATTTGACAAAAATTTAATTTTTAGTCCCTCATCTAGATTACAAAAAAATATTCGACTCATATTTTTTTCTTTTTCAAATTGATGGAAAACTGCTTAAATTAAGCGTGTTAAAGTTGGGAAGGGGCTTGTAACGTAATTATCTAGTATAAACTGTACTGGCTAATGACGTCATGCGACATTTTGACTCGATGTATCGCTGTTATTTTTTGATTACGTGAAAAAAGAAAAAATATGTGTTAAATATTTTCTTGTAATCTAGATGAGGGACTAAAAACTAAAATTTGGTCAATTTGCCCATTGTTTTATGCCAAGATCCTTAAATCAAACTTAAGTAGGAATAGTTCACACACTAGGCAATTTTTAAACGTCAAAACATTACACCTGCTATCCCCTAGGGATTATGCAGAGGTGTACCTGTAGTGTATCTACATTTCACCAGTTACGGTAGTTAGTCCCATGAGATAGGGGGCGAGCCTATTGCTTATCACTTCTTTTCTATCTTTTATGGCCTGAAACACAGGTTTTTTCATAAACCTAGTTCAAGCAGATCTACGTAACGGTTAGATTTAAATTTTCATCCAATGGAATTAATGTAAATCATAATCTTTATGTACACTTGAAGTATGTGACTTTTAGTAGTGTAACTCGGAGCTTCTGTTTGCAGAATACACAGAACTAAGTCAGTCGGAGGTGACGCAGCGGCAGTCGATCCACTACAGCGGCTCGCTGGGCTTGTTGCGCCACGTCGTCATGCAGCTGGCGGGCGCCATCGACTTCCTCAGCGAGACCAGGTGGAAGCTGTACTCCTGCGTCGAGCTCACCGTGGAGAACAACATGATCACCTTAGAGGTAACTAGAAACAAGGGAAGAAGAAACAAAATATGTTTAAATGGGACTCGCACAGGAATTTAAAACTAAAACTAACACCTAGTATCCTACTAATATTATCAACATGAAAGTTTGTGAGGATGGATGGATGAATGTTTGTTACTCTTTCACGTAAAAACAACTGAATGGATCTTAATAAAATTTGGTATGGAGTTAGCTGGAACCCTGGATTAACAAATAGGCTACTTTTTATCCCTGTATTCCCACTATCCCCACGGGAACGGGACCTATGCGGGTGAAACCGCGGGACATCTGCTTTTATATTATAAATGTCAAAGTTTGTTTGGAAGGATGGATGTTTGTTACTCTTTCACGCAAAAACTACTGAACAGATTTGGATAAAATTTAGTACACAGATAGATTATAACCTAGATTAACACATAGGATACTAAGCTTTTCTACATCTTAATTTTAAATTTAATTGGGTAGGTCAAGCAATGTCTAAATGTCTTGATGGAATGCACGCTACAGAACATTTCCTTCAAGTGTTGTTTTTGTGTCTCATAAAAAAAAAGGGACTTTAACTGGTGAAATCTGCATGCAATTAGATACTAATCGCTGGCTTGGTACTTGGTTTTGTAATAGATTAGTAATTAATTACTAAATGTATGGTGTGTTTCGTGTGTTAGTGGGCTGCCCAGCCAGTGTCGGACATGTACGCGGACGCGCTGGTGGCGGCCATCCTGTCGGCCTCGGCCCTCACCGCGCCGCGCCACTTGCCGCTCGCGCCGAAGCTCGACCGCATGCACTTCAAGGTGAGTCTACTGTCCTAAAGGGCATGCAATATCGGAAGGTTCCCAATTCCGGGACTGAGATCCGATTCTAAAAATAAATGTTTCAATCAAACAAACTTTATAATAAATCAGTCTTAATCATTTTGAGTTACTTACAAATTAAACATACTGGGTCATCATCAACAATAGGAAAATAAACAAGTTTTATATAAAACAAAATAATGTAATTAAACAGTCGCAATTTCATATTAAAGAACATTCCCAATAGTCTTTTTCCTGTCTAAAAATATTGTTTATCAGTCTTTTAATAATTTTGATCACAAATTAAACATATCTGATCATCATTTTCCTTTAAATGGAAGTGAAAGGCTTGCAAATGAGTATGTACCAATGAGCCTGTTGTGGCACCACCAACAGATTTAAAAATTTTGCTGCATATCTTGCACTCTGCGGACTGACCATCATTTGCACGTAAAAAATGATTCCATACACTAGAATTTGTTCTAGTATTGGAGAACGTTAATTAACTTTTCAGAGTCGATCTAAAACAAAAACAATAATAATCTAAGAATTAGAATTATCTTATTTCAAATATTTCTCAGAAGTTAGATTGCGTGCATAAGGAGGAAATACTAATAAAAAAACAAAAAAATAAGAATATCGGAATTCCAAAATTACACCTGTCAATTCCGGAACTGTAAAATCATCAAAATGATCCGGAGTTCCGGAGTTACACAATTCCGGAATTGCACGCCATACTGCCCTACCTATATTATTTAGATTAGACTTGGAGAATTTTGTGTTAATTCACGCATCTGTTTTAAGGGCTTTTTTTTAAGGCGGACGCGTCAGGTAGCCCACGAAATTCAAATTTTCTTGTGTTTTTTGCAATTTTCCGTTCAGTGATATTTCTAAATACATACTTGTTATAGATATTTCGCAATCTCAAATATCACTGTTAATCAACACCTTGCCATTTCCAGGAGTGTGTGATAGAGATGCTTCAGGAAATGTTCGGTGAGGACGCGGTGCCCAAGATGTTCAAGGGAGAGAAGCTGTATGTGACCGTGGACGACAAGCGAGCTGACATCGACCTGCTCAACATGGTCAGTAATCACTATACTCGTGAGATTTCTGAATACTGGTTCGTTTCCTAGTTGTAAACGTCCCTTTGTGCCTATTGGCCTAAATCTGTTATATCTCCTGCTTGAGAATTATGGAGGAAAATTAATTATTTTCATATTATTTTATCATTAAGTTAATGATAAAATAATATGAAAATAGTTAATTTTGCGGTGCGGGATTTCAAAAAGTTAATCTTTTCTCTGAAACTCGTTGGGCTTCAATGTCTAAACAGCTTTTCTGGTGATCGCCACTGTTCATTATGGCTTTTAGAAATTGCTGTGGTTTGGAGATAGTGTGGTGTTGTAATTATCATGGGATTTGTTACCTTTGTGTTATAAGTGTGTTAAGGAAAGAATAGAAATAAAATTTGGTTAAATAATATAGCAAAAACTTAATACAAATATACTAAGGGGCTACTGGTTATAGGTTACTACCACTAGCCCCTTAGTATATTTTGTCCGCACGGGTTAATTGATAGTTATGCTACACTTGTCGGGGCCGGTTCGTAGATGGGTGACCAAAACATACCACACATACGAGACCTTTCTGTGTCTTTAAAGGCGTTAAACCGTTGTTAAGGGCTGTCCCGAGGCTCGAAAATTTCTATAATGTTGTTACCCTGTTACTGGATCCTGAAAGTTAAATAGGCAGTTCGCTTCATGTCAAACAATGGTGTTCAACTGCATTTAATTTGGAAGCCAGGCAGGCTGATGATGACGAGTTCCAAACACAAACACATGTATAGTGACCTAATGTGCGTGCCGCGCCGCAACTGCCGCGTCACTGCCACAATAATTAAGGCTGTATAATTGACAGATGAGTTGAACTATCTGTACATGTGCGATTTGTTTTCTTCAGAGTCCCTTTTAGATCGAAAACAGAATGATAAAATGGCAACCCTTCTCGATTTGCAGGAAGTACAATGCCCGGAAGATGAGAGCCTGGAGCGCGTGGTACAGTCTGCCGTCACCAAGCTGTACTCGGCTCTGGCGCCGGTGAAGCCTCCCGCGCCGCTGTCCTCCTGACCAGCAGAACTTGGCATGCCACAGGAGACCAGTCACCCTGTGGTACACACATAAATAACATCGTGTTTTAAGCCTTAAAATACAACAGTTATAGATCCGTGTACTTGTTGTGTTTTAGACCTTATTGTACGTAGCATAAGGTTTAGAATGAAGACTGTGTTAAATATAAGCGGAAATAAAGTACATTCTGGACTATTTCGACAAGTTTTTTTTTACTGGTATATAAATAAGTGTATGTTGTAATACTGATAGATAATTGTGTGTAATGCGATCTACAAGGTGGTTGTGATATTCAAAATAATCTAATAATTACACTAGATCCTTCATATTACACACACTATTTCTTTAGTTTTAGTGGTATGAAATGAGAAAAAAGTATTATGCTGTGAATGGATTTATAGAATAAACTCTTATACTAAGTACACATGCATTTCATTACTCGTCCAACTTCGAGGTAAAACATAAAAACAAGTGGATAATATAAAAAAAAATATTTATTTACAAGAGCGCATAGCGCTTATAACAACACATTTTGCGCATACATCGTCGATGAAATACTAAAAACTCATCACAGTATTTTCTTTCGCGTTTCGAGGAATTTATTTCAACCTTACAGCATTATATTATTATACGGCGGATAGTAATATAACATCTGACTTCTGCTACCAATCCGAATCTGCTACCGAACTCGAAGTGCACATCATAAATCATTCGTTGTAGGTATTTGGCGGATGTCAATCGAGATTTGGTGCAAAGCTCGGATAACGGTACTTTTCATATAACGGTTTCGCGTAAAATGCCTAAGGAACGATTTAGTGGTTATGTTCTAACGGAACGTTGTGAACGGAAGAGCTTGTGGCTAAATTATAACAGCCGCATGGGTCGATCGAAGGTTAAGCTACGCTTGACGAGGTCGGTCCGTGGATGGGTGACCATTTATTACATACCAAGACTCCTCCGTGCCTCGGAAAGCACGTTAAGCCGTTGGTCCCGGCTGTCATTTGTAGATCTTTGACAGTCGTTACTTGTAGTCAGAAGCCCGAAAGTCTGACAACCAGTTTAACCAAGGGGTATCATGTTACCCAGTTACTGGGTTGTGGAGGTCAGACAGGCAGTCGCTCCATGTAAAACACTGGTATTCAGCTGCATCCGGTTAAACTGGAAGCCGACCCCAACATAGTTGGGAAAAGGCTAGGCAGATGATGTTCTAACGGAACGTTATAATAACGTTTTTCAAAAAGAACGTAATTCCTTTCATTCTTGGCTAATAAAACTTTTTTTTCTGGTTTGATCTTTGATCCGAAATTACAAACTTCATTCGGTTCCAACGAAATCAAACGGTAGCTAACTACAAATTTATGCTTGCCGCTGCACGCTGTGAGCGGCTGTGCGATCGATGAAAAAAACAGTTTCAAAACGTTCTCATTTCGTTTTCGTTCCGAACATAATATAGTCCAAAGAACTGCTCGAAACATTTTTTTAAATAACGTTTCCGGGCCCTGATTCGTTGAGTATTTGTCTACCATCAGTGTATCTCTGGTGCAGGAGTTCCCTCAGCACTAGGAGCTCTTGGAGTAGCGCTTCCAGAACTTCTTGACGTCGTCGTGTCCGTGCCGCGTGACGACCATGGTGCGCGAGCGCTCGTTCTGCCACGTCAGCACGGCTTGCTGCTTCGCGTAGTCGCGCAGGACCACGAAGTCAGCCTGCGGACGGACGGAGAGGGTTAGGTGGGAAATTATATTTATTTCTGTAAATACGTTCTTAAAAACACTTTTACACTCATTTTTGAACTAGTATGTGAGGTCGGTGTTTCACTATCTGATTACTCTGAGAAGTAACCGAAAAAAACAGAGGTCGTGTACGTCTGTTATGTGAAAAATACAATACTTAGGCTAACCTAGCACACATATGTAGCACATAGTAGGGGAGTACACAGGTGAGATTTACATTATTTATTTTTTCGATTTTGCGTAAGGTTTGAAGTCCTCTTTCCATTCTTATTCAGATTTACACATTTTCATAGTTTAACCAAAAGTATTATCATATTTAGCATATTTTAATAAGTAAGTTTTTACATAAATACCTCAAAAGCTCTAATAACTAAATGGTTAGATTCATACCTGTGACAAGAACTGGTTGTACACAACTCCCTCTGTGTATGTGAACCGATTCCTCTCCGTCTCCCACAGTCTGATCTGATCCACCACGGTGGGAGGTAGCATTGATGAGGTCTTGATACCACTTGTTTCAGTCTTTAACATCTGGAACATAACATCCTGGCATTTGAAAAGCTTGTTCTTTTCTAGAGAATTGCTGGAAATGATCAACACTGAAAATTTGGAGAAAAGTTTAGTAATTTTATCCAAAACACAGGCACAAAATTTTACTGCGGTTAACAGATTAACCACATAACAATTAAATTCAACTGTATTGACATTCTATTCAGTATTAACTGACTGCCTTGTTGGTCTAGTGGTCGCATGCCCTACTGCTGACCATGAGGTCCTGGGTTTGATCCCGGGTCAGGCAGTGTTATTGAGTTTTCCATCTGTAATTTCTCAGTAGCAGCCCGGACTTGTGCCCGATTGGTAACAATATGCTTGCCCCTTATTACATGGGACTTTTAAGTAACTGGCGAAATGTGGGTGTACTACAGGTACACCTCTGCCTAACCCTTCGGGGATTATAGGCGTGATGATAATATTATGTTATGTATTGACATTGACTTGAACATTAGACCGAATTTTTCTTTAAGCATCTGCTCTTGTTCCTAATGTTTTGTAGGTTGACGCAAAATGCTATTTTCCGTTCTCTCATGTTCATCACCATTTTTTAATTAATTTTGAATTCGTCAGACTTAAAGTAATAAGCACCTGAGGATGCGAGTGTTGTTCCAGATAGTGTATGATCTGTTCCGCAGTGATCCCGCCGCGCAGCGCCTGGCGCACTGACTCGCGCGTCAACACGCCCACCACTAGGTTTGGGAACCTGGAACAAACGCGTTACACTCATATTACATCCAACCAAAACTTACATTAATGGTAGAATGTGGATGTATCACTGTAAGTTGTTATAATATAAATGATTCAAACATAGGACGATTGACTGAAGCTTTGTTTTTAGCTAAAAATACATTTTTGGTTGGTTACTAATATAACTGGGTTGTGGAGTATAGATAGGCAGTAGCTTCTTATAAACACTGGTATTTAAGACGCCGTCTACGAAATCCAAACGGACTGAATTAGGTATTTGACTCGCTCACGCACACACGCGGGAGCGCTCGGTCGCATGTATGCGTGAAGCCCGAGTCGTTGATCGCCAGTACGGCAATTAAACGTTTTTGATCCTTTGATATTTTTTCATGTCTTTTACTCGGTATCGGGTCGGGACACTTGCGCGAAAGACATTTGCACTAAAGACACTTGCGCGAATCCACTTGCGCGAAAAGACAGATGCGCGCATGGACTTTTGCGCGAATGGACAGATGCGGGAATAGACACTTGCGCGCCAAGAAACTTGGGCGTATGGACTTTTACGCGACTTAATGGCCACTGAGGTTTACTCAGAGTAAACCTAACATCACGCTTGCTATTTGAAGGTGGAAATATTTTTGGTTTTATCGTCATCGGTGTCGTTTTCATGGTTTTTGGGGTCGCTGATTATGAAAATAAGGTCAAAATGAAAATCCAAGATGGCACCGAGGTAATTTTTTGGTTTTTCTAACATGGGTGTCGTTTTCTTGGTTTTCGGGGTCGCTGATTAGGTCAAAATAAAAGTTCAAGATGGCGACGAAGAAAGTTTGGTTTTTCCGTCATGGATGTCGTTTTCTTGGTTTTCGGGGTCGCTGATTACAAAACTTAGGTCAAAATAAAAATTCAAGATGGCGACGAAGAAAATTTTTGGCTTTTCCGTCATGGGTGTCATTTTCATGGTTTTCGGGGTCGCTAATTACGAAAATTAGGTCAAAATGAAAATCCAAGATGGCGCCGACGATTTTATTTGTTTTCCTTCATGAGTGTCGTTTTCATGGTTTTCTGGGTCGCTAATTACGAAAATTAGGTCAAAATGAAAATCCAAGATGGCGCCGACGATTTTATTGGTTTTTCCTTCATGGGTGTCGTTTTCATGGTTTTCGGGGTCGCTAATTACGAAAATTAGGTCAAAATGAAAATCCAAGATGGCGCCGACGATTTTATTTGTTTTTCCTTCATGGGTGTCGTTTTCATGGTTCTCGGGATCGTTGATTACGAAAATTAGGTCAAAATAAAAATACAAGATGGCGACGAATAAAATTTTCGGTTTTTCCGTCATGGGTGTCATTTTTCGTAATCAACGACTAATGACATGACGGAAAAACCAAAAATTTCCCTCGCGCCGTCTTGGATTTTCATTTTGGGCTCATTTTCGTAATGAGCGATACTGAAAACTACGAAAATGACACCCATGACGTAAATACCTAAAATTTCCTTCGTCGCCATCTTGGATTTTTATTTTGACCTAATTTTCGTAATCAACGACCCCGAGAACCATGAAAACGACACCCATGACGGAAAGAACAAAAATTTCCTTTGGCGCCATCTTGGATTTTTATTTTGAGCTCTATTTCGTAATTAGCGATACCGATAACTTCGAAAACGACACCCATGACGGAAAAATCAAAAACTTTCTTCGTCGCCATCTTGGATTTTTATTTTCACCTAATTTTCGTAATCAGCGACCCCGAAAACCATGAAAACGACACCCATGACGGAAAAACCAAAAATTTCCCTCGCGCCATCTTGGATTTTCATTTTGGGCTCATTTTCGTAATGAGCGATACTGAAAACTACGAAAATGACACCCATGACGTAAATACCTAAAATTTCCTTCGTCGCCATCTTGGATTTTTATTTTGACCTAATTTTCGTAATCAACGACCCCGAGAACCATGAAAACGACACCCATGATGAAAAAACCAAAAAATTTCCTCGCGCGCCATCTTGGATTTTCATTTTGACCTCAATTTCATAATCAGCGACCCCGAAAACCATGAAAACGACACCCATGACGAAAAACCCAAAAAAAATCTTCCTATAAGTAATAGCAAGCGTGATGTTATGTTTACTCTAGGGAGTAGATCCCTTTGTAATTGTTTACATAACTTCGAAACGGGGTGGCACCTAAAAAAAGGTATTGTATTTTAAACGCATGTATAAATCATGACAAAATATTTAATAATAATGAATTACCAAAGTATCGAAAATCACGTCGCGCTATATTCGTCTGTAGACAGCAGCGCCGGCGCGTCGTGTTTCGTGTTGACTCGGTGCGATTTTTGGAGCGCAGAGCGATACGTCCACTCCCTGGAAGCGCTCGGCGCGGACTGCTGACTCCAGACTTGCGTCGAGTATTATATCGCGAGATTTGGGTTGTTTTAAAAGATTTTTTATTGCCAAATTTATTTATTTTTTTGCGTTTTTTTTTCGGGAGTAGATTGCTTTTTTTCTAAAGTTTATTTATGTATTTTTTTATTTTATGAACGAGAGTTATAAGTACCCGAAATCATAAGCAATTCGTTACCCATTTTCTCAAAAATTTCACTTAGTTCAATATTTTTTTACTCAACATTTTTATACAAAAGTGGTTAAAAGTGATCCATACATTTTATAGATGACTTTCACAACAATACATTGTATTTTTTCCATACCGTTTCATCGTCAAAACAATCCGTTAATATGTCATATTCTAAACCACTTACAGCAAAATTTCACATCACATTAGCCGGTTTGAGGTCGATAAATCAAAATTACATTATAAAAGTAAAAAAGTAGCTCACACATTAGGTCATAATTGAAATGATCTTTCATACTGTGCATTAAAAATTATAGAAATACAGTATTTTATTTGTAAAATCACGTCCGTAAAATCACGTAAATCAGCAAAATCGGTAAAATTTCGCGTACGGCGTCTTAACTGCATCCGGTTTAACTGGAAGCCAACCCCCACATTGTTGGATAAAGGCTAGGCAGATCATGATGAGTATAGTCTAATGGTCTAATCCATTCAGGTACTGGCTATGCTAAATGTAATCCATTTTTTTTAAATTCAGTACTATTAGGCACGTATTTCACCAACCTGTACATGAGCTCAGTGAAGAGCCCCAGCAGTGCGACCTGCAGGTTGGTCTGCGTGTAGGCGTACACGCGGTAGTTGGTCTCCACCACGATGTAGCCGCGCTGCGCCGCGCCCGCCGCGCCGCCCGCGCCCACCGACGAGATGTTCAGCGCCAGCCGCGTCGGGAAGAAACGACCGGCTTTGCGCTGAGGGGGGACAAATATAGATATGATATTAAGAAAACTAACCAAGGAAATATTGAAAACATGATATGTCAAACAAGAAGATTGATATTAATATTAAGTAGTAAGTATATTTTACCTTTCTCTGATATACAAGTCCGAACTCTCTCAAATGTTGTAGAAACACCAACATGTTATTGCTCATGCCTTCTGTACTGTAGTCCTGCAAAAAATATCACGGATCAGTTAAATAAAACTAGAACATTCTATAATAAAAACCTCTCTCCTAACACATCTTAATTTAACAGTTAGTTACTCTTTAAATGCTTATTATTATTATTATAAGTATTTATGTATTGTATTTATTTTATTGTGTTTTTTTTTTACTTTCCGTTTTTCTTATTTATGCTTATTTTATACATCTATTGAGATAGTCATGTAAGTTATTATTGTTGTGTAGTTATTTATGTAAATATTACACCTCAAACTGCCTACTCATCTTTTCTCCTCCACTATCAAGTCCATCCAAAGGTTGTCTGTAAGAGATCGCTTTTAGCGATAAGGCCGCACATTGTAACACCCTATGTACCCCTTAAAGTTATAATTTGTAAGTTTTTATGGTGTACAATAAAGAGTATTCTATTCTATTCTATAGTGACAATTCTTGTGTCAGTTGCTAAAACAGTTATACATACATACATAAACTTACGCCTTTTTCCCACGGAGGTAGGTAGAAAGTACAGAGCACTATCTGCTATGATTCTTACAAACTTATTTGCTTCGTTTACATTCATACATGTTGTCATACACACCTGACCTTTCTGAAGAACCTCACCAAGGTGAGGAACCAATAAAAATCCAGACTTTACACCTATGGAAAAGTCTCGATTTTTATCAGAGAAACACACGCCGGGTACTGTAGACATGATTGAGCAGTGGTTACCTTGCCAAGGGAACTGAAACTGAGCTGGTACAGGAAGGCGAGGCACTCGGCCGCGCTTAGACTTCGCTTCTCTGCCGTGTGCAAGTAGTGTTGAAGGAATAGCCATACCTGTAAAAAAACAATGACATCATTCTAAAATGTTATTTTAACGAAATATGTGCTACTCTTGTCCAAAAAGGTTCACGCTTTTTTATTTATTGTACTGATATTGGAAAATTGGAAAAAGATCATGGCTTTAGCTATAACAGAGGCTTAAAAAAAATTAGGAACTTAAATACAATCCCTGCCAGATTTATTTTGAGATAAAACACAGCATAATTATATCTTCCCCCATGATATAATCCATCTCCATGCCAGATTGCAGATGATTAGTTGTGAAAAGACAACATACAAACAAACAAGTAAACAGAGTTATTTCTGAAATTTATAATATTAGTATGGAACTGTTCAATTTATTACATGATTTCTATTAAATGAGAGAAACATGAACACAATAGCATAAATTTGATGGCTTATTGTTACTTACTTGTTTTGCTGTGCTAAGAAGCAGGAACTGAAAACCGGCGCGAGTTATCACCGCCGAACCGTCTTCTGCGTCTCTATAAACAGTAGAAAATACATTTTAATGATTAAAGAAATATGCAAATTATAATATTAATACTATTAGTTTGTAGCATATTTTAAGTGAAGTAAAATAGTGACTATCAATTCAATGTAATTTTTGGGATTATTTCAAGGATATTCATATGAGTTTGAAATGGTCATCCAGCGCCGGGCAAGCTTAGAGATTACTGCTTGTGTGGAGAGCAGCGGTGGCCCAGTGGTGGCGGACCCGACTTACAAACAGTCGGAGGTTCGAACCCAGGCCGGTGCATTACTTTGTGTAATTTATTTCATCACCACTGCTCTCAAAAACGGTGAAGGAAAACTTCGTGAGGAAACCTGCATGCCTACAACCAAAAATTCGAAGACATGTGACATCCACCAATTCGCACTGGGCCAGCGTAAAATACGCGCTATGACGTGGAGTTGCGAATACCCGCCCGGTACCTTAAAGAACCTTTATCTTTTACTGCTTGTGCCTTCTTTGTATGAGATAAAAAGAAAAAGGTGACTTTTGTTTTGATTTGTAAAACCTTTTTAAGTATTTTGGTCAGTGGCGGATTAAATGTCCAGACTGCCTTATATAGCCATCATAATACTATAAACATTGTATCATCAAAACGTTAGTAGGCCAGGACACTTGTACTTACTCTCCTAAGAGTGAGAGTTAGTTTATTTTAAAAAATTCTGAGCTTGTAACTACGCACCCCCTAGGCACATGCCTAGTTTGCCTTAAGGATAATCCGCCTCTAATTTTGGTGTATCCTTCATTGATTGTCCTAAAATAAGTAAGTAAATAAAGCCATTGCTATGTAGTGAGACAGTAACATGCTGAAATGATTATTATTTAAAGTTTAATAAAAGTGTTGCACACAAATCACAAGTTTAAACTTTCTGAACCTGGTCATCAATCCAGCATGTAGCAGGATCCTGACAGCATCAGCACTGATACCTTCAGTCTGAGCACTGCCCACCATGTAGTGAAGCACACACTCCCACCTCTCCAGTGCATATGCGTCAAGGAATGCCACATCTCGAGCCTTGCCATCCGGTTCCAATGATGATGACATGCTCCAAGGACGGCCACTGAAAGAATAATATTGTAGAATGTAGTTCCTAATCACTTATTTCATAGGGTCAATAGAAAAAATCTTCACACCCTTAATTTATTTATTTAATACTTGAAGCACACTAATGTACAGAGGCGGACTTTATACCATAGGCATTTTCTATCAGTCAACCTTGAAGTGATGCAGAGAAAACAGTGGTTGGTGATGGTAGATGGTGTAGTGTTGTGTGTGTGGTGTGATTTGTGCTTTTACTTGTTATGCATCAGATTTAATGTCTAGTAAGTGACATGGCAGATTTTATCTGAATAAAGTACAGCATTATTATATTATCATACTCTTACCCTCCAAGCAATGCAACTTTGAGATTCTTCTTGAAGGACAGTGCAAGCATCCACCCGGGCATTCCACCAGGAATAGGAGCCTCCTGCCAGACTGACAGCTCAGATAGTGCTTCACAGGCTTTGGCTTGCTCTCTGCAATAGAGTTTAGTCAGTGTCACTTAATTGTAACAATACAGTTTAGTTATATCTTTGGTGTTAACAATGTCCAATGCACTCACTTGGCAAAAGTCTGTGAGACCCAGGATGTGACCACAGCCTGTGGCACCGGCTGTTCTACGAACAGCAGTCTGATCACGAAGTGACGAGCTAATTCTGGCAACTCTCTGAAAATAACAATTTGACTCCACTTCACTGCTAAAACGTATGTTATGGATAAATAAATCGTTTCGGCACTTTATGGTTTTTAATAGAAGACACAAGTTTTACGCTGGATTACTTTTCTTGGTGTAAATAATAGGGCATTCTCTAATTGTTTACTTTATTCTCACTCAACCTAACCTCAAATACGTATCAACTGTTGAGTTTTCGGAACAAGTCTTAACTTGTTTCTTTAGCTTGACTTACCGGTAAATAGCTAAACATATAGTAGGATAATTATATAAAGTCTCCAAAAACTGGGCTGAACGACTTTTTAGGTATTCGTGAAGATCTTTGCATTGTAAAGTAGGCGACGGATTTAAAGTTAAAGAAGACTTTGATTTGGAGGATTCCGACATCTTGATCCAGATGTTTTAGAATACACTTAGTCAGAATACATTAATTTTAGGACCTTATATAAAACGGCATCAGTGTTTAGAATTCTAAAAAAAACTATTGCTTTGCTATCTGCATTGGCAATATTTATTCGCTCGCAGTTTGACAGTTTGACTATTTTGACAAATTTAATGTTTATTGTTGATGACAACTTCAACTTTTAAAATCTTTCGAATTGAGTTGGATTGGAACCGAGTTTTTTTAGCTTTACACTTTACATTCGTTTCATTCAGTCAAAATGACTTAAGGCAAGGCACAACTCTAGTTGCGTTCCATTATAGTTGCACTATGCACATTTATTATGCGTAATTTTGTTTTCCGCTGCGTATTATGCATTGAATTAGAAAAGCTAGTATTATGTTTTTCTCTTCGTAATTTTGTTTCTATCGGAATGAAAATAGGCAATAGCTACGATTTGAAAAAAAAAATACTATAGAACTTGAGGAAAAAGAAAGAAGTTTGGATAAGTTTTACTGTCGGGAGTACCTATAAATAAAGTGTATAAGTATCACCTTTTCCAAACTTGCTGCGAAGCTAACCAATTTTTATTTAATTCTTTTATTGTAATAAGATATACTCATTCGATTCGAATTAGAGTATAACATGTTTTTTTTATGATTATTCATTACTCAAATCTAGACTGCTCTCGGGTGTAGTGACTTATCTACACTCATAAAATACACAAATATGCTTTATCGAAAAAAACTAATAAGTTCTTTCACTTGCCATAGATAGAACAGTTTCGAATAAGACACTAATAAATATAAAAAAAAATCACCGAAAGAATCTAAGTGCAAGACTACGAGTGCCTAAATAAAATTACCTACAACGTAGTTTTGCACAGATCAGAAACCTGTAGGTTTTGATTAAACTTTAATGTTTGCTTGTTTGTTTGTTTGTTTTATATGTTTGTCTTTAATCTTTGTTTGTTTGTTTATTGAGTTAGTAAAGAAAGACTAATGTTTGATACATGCATTGTTTGATAGTTCTCGGAAACCTGTTTCACATAGGTACCGTACTTGAAAGGGAAGCTCATCTATCCTTACCAAAGGGCTAATTACACTATTCAATTTGTAGGAAACCTAACTAGGAAATCGGTAGATGTAATCGCAGTTAGAAGTCTAAAACAGATTGGATCTGTTTTAGGGTAAATCAGAGGTCCTGACCGCTTGGTCGTTTCCTTAATGTTCCTAGTTAGGTTTCCTACAAATTGAATAGTGTAATAAGCCCTGAAGTTTGCGTCGGTCGGCACCACAAAACATTTTAATAGGTACCCTACCTATTTCAAAACTTGTCACACGAAGCAAATCTCACAACTTTTGAATTTGGGTTTGCAGTTTTACTGTTAGATACTGTTAGCCTGCATCATCCCATCCCACAGCTGGGCAAAGGTTTCTAAGATCACGCATAACTTAGGTTTGCAGTTAAGGAAAGTAGGTACCTACCTATACCTATGTATAAAATAGAATGATTTTTAGAAAGATTTTGAGATTTATTTTACTCAACAAATGTAAGGGATTAAAACGTTAAACTAGTTTCAGTTTCAGACTTTCAACAAGTTGTGCGTCAATGCTAACCCGAGCCGGCGAGTCAATAATTTGACAGAAACAAAGGTTTAACGCGTCTTGATGTGAATATTTCAAAGTTGAGGCCTCTTTGCGGACCTCTGTCTGAGTCCATTTATTGTGTAACATAATAATAAGTTACCCTTTAAATAATATTTTAGTCCTATTAATAAAGAATTATTTCTACTTTAATCTTTAGAACTAGGTACCTTCGCAGCAACAACTTCAAACGATATTAGATTTATCGTAAAAGTACCAATTAGATATACCTACTTACTTAGAAATAGCTCATTAAATAACTTTATTCTATAACGGAGTTGCATGGATCTTATAGAGGACTGATATAAGATTCTGTGCCAGAATGTTAAACGTACTTACTTACTAAGCTAACTTTTTTAACATAAGTAGGTAGGTAATCCTTTGTAAGTAAAAGTTTAGATCAAAATCAAATAAAGTTGCGAGTGCAATCGTATTCTGTCGGGTCCGCGTCCGCCACGTTATGTTGTTCCTATACCTACCTAATTGATAACTCAAAACATGTTTACCTTGCATCTCACAGGTAACTATGTTCTATCATAGTTTTACTTATGTAGCTTCTGTATTTAGACTTGTAATTTATAGCAACTTTCTGAAGTTTTAAACTAAAAGTTTTTTAAGACTAAATAAATTCTTGACAAATATTTTAACTTGATAAAATAATGTTATGTT
This sequence comes from Euplexia lucipara, assembly GCA_921972225.1. NCBI lineage: Eukaryota > Metazoa > Arthropoda > Insecta > Lepidoptera > Noctuidae > Euplexia > Euplexia lucipara. Next base: position 21,254,942 of record OV179159.1, read on the forward strand.
CCTATTCAAGGTTCCACAAATAATGGTTCCTTGAGGATCGGATCGGATCGGAATCGCTGAGAAAAAGAAATACCTTGTTCATAATCCCATACAAAGAAAAAAAAAGGTTTACTCACTCACACAGGTAAGCGGGTGACGCATACGAGTGTAATTTCCCCGTGCACGCACACGGCCGCGCACACTAGCGCGCGCCTTCGAGTTCCCCGCATTTCATTCTCGTCGGCAGATGGCGGATGCAGTGGACGCCCTCCCGTTCCGTCAGTCGCGCATAGACAACTCACCGAGCGTAGTGTGCTTGCGATTCTCTCAGCACCATTTTGTGTATATCTTTTCGAACGGGACATTGTGTGTATGTGCTCCGTGAATAATCGTGAACCACGACTATCAGTTACGAACAGTGTTCAGTGTTTCACTTTCGACATGCCCATCGAGGGATCGATGCGATATCTCGGGCGCCCGTAGAAACCGCGCCTCCGTCATGAGCGAGTGATCGTCGACGTAAAAAAAAGTTAACACAGGAAACATGTCTGGGCGGACCGCCGACGCGGATGCGAGCGAAGGGTTCCAGTTCGAAATTCGAATGCGGTCATGTCATCGCTTCTCGAATTTCTCATAAGTCACCGTCCAATGTCAAAATCGTGCACGTACCGCGAGCGCCGACCCTCCGGATCGTGCGGAAAATGCAATCGTTGGTAGTTTGGTGGGCGGTGGTGTCGGCCGCCTGGGCGCTGGCGGGCGCCTGCTCGAGCTCCATCTCCAAGCGGCCGGCCCGGCCTGCGCGCCCGCAGCGCCCGCACCCGCAGCCGCAGCCGCAGCCGCGGATTAACGTCACCTTCCCCACCTTCAAGTGTGAGCCCGACTACTCTGAGTACTACTGCCTCAACGGCGGCGTGTGCTTCACCGTGGTGATATCGGACAGCCCGATCTACAACTGCGAGTGCCGGAGCGGGTTCGTGGGGCAGCGCTGCGAGTTCAAGGACCTGGACGACTCGTACGTGTTTACGAGTCGCCAGCTCATGATGGAGACAGCGTCGATCGCGGGCGGCGCGACCGTCGCCGTGTTCCTCGCCATTCTAGTCTGCTTCGGCGCGTGGGTGCGGCTGCACCGGCGCGGCAAGACGCCGCCGTTCTCGGAGGAGCGCGGCCAGGTGCAGCTGGTGGCCGTGGCGGCGCCGCGCGGCCGCGTCGCGCTGTGCAAGGCGCCGCCCGCGCCCGACCTGCCCCACCTGCCGCACTAGCTCCTCTCTTGTGGACAATCGCCGGACAATGCGTCCCTTGTTTATATTGTATGTCGTGTACATATTATAGATAGATTATGTGTTAAGTTATGTGGAGAGCACGGAAGATATAAGGAGAAATTTATGTGATAATTATTTTACGAAGTTTATAATTTATTCGGAAGTAATTTCTTTTGTATATACCTCTCGGATCCGTTCCGTGGTGGGTTCCATTACACAGAGTTGAAATTTCAGTCTCTTCCCCCTGGTGTTCGTTTTGTGGATTGTAATCTGTATTATTCTGTTCACGTTCAGTGTGTATTGGATGTGTGAGATCGAACAACGACCATGTACCTAATGCTACTCGCTTCAAGTAGAGCTGTTATATGTTATATTGTTGTTTGCACTGTATCTGCTGATACAAAAGGCTGAGCTGCTATCCTGGGCTAAAAAGATCAATTCCCTGTCTGACTCTTTTGATAATCAAAACAGTACATACGGGAATTGTTCTGTTTGGTGCGGGAGAGGTGTGTGCTGCTGCACACACCGCATGTTATTGTTTGTTGAGGTAGCGGAGTGTAACAGTGACGTGCGCAGGGCTCCCCTGGGGCCCTCGCACGCTGCGACGCTATACTTAGATAATTGTGAATCAATGTTAATTGTATTTATTAATATTCCATTCTATACAAATAGAATTTGTGATGAATTTAATGTAAGCTTGTGCGAGGCAGCGAGTAGCGCAGTTGGTTCCTATTGCCGTTCCGGGCCGAGTGCCCGCACATTCCATCTCGCGGATAGAGTATTTTACTGGTGTCAGTATTATTTTGTAATACAAGTCTTAAGCCGGCAGCTTTATTTTTTAATTTATACCTGTTATCCCGCTGGGATAGTGCTGTATTATATTTGTTTAAAGGCTGAGTATGTGCCGTCGATGAGGAAGGCTTTTTTTTTGTAAATATAGCCCGTGTAGGTATTTATTAGATATTTATGATCGTTTATTTATTGACTGCTTTATTTAGTTAATCTCGATGATCAGTGCATCCTAGGCGCCTAACTAAGCGGTTAACGGTTGTATTTTCATTTCACCCTGCTAAGCATGGCCTCGCGTAATGTATATTCAATTGTAATCTCATTATGAATCTCCATTATGTCTAGTATTTTGTAAAAATTGAAACATAACATTGGATGGTGTATAAAATACAGTACCTAGCAGTGCGAGCCGTCCACAACCCTGTCACCTTACTGCTGTATAATTGATTGATTGTTTATATTCAATAAGTAATTATTAATATCATTCATCCACTAGAATTAAAGTTTATTTTATTGTAAACATAGTTGCAATGTTTTAGATCATTGATGTATTCAAAAAACTTCACTAACTTAGTGACAATCAAAAGTACAGCAATTCTTGAGAGTCTGTACGTTGCTCTCTGTCTTGTTTACTATTTCTGGCAATGAGACGGTGGCACTGTGAGGGGTACACAAAAAAATAGCAAATTTCATAATAGGGCTGTGAAATCACAGAGTGCGGTAGGGCGCGGCGGCCGGGCGCTTGTTTTACCCTAGACCCGCGTACCATTTCTATGGCAGTTTCATGTGTTTGACGTATGTTGTGTTACGTCCCGCCGCCGAGCTCTGCTCCAGAAACTAATAAATTGTACGGTGGAGTGAAACGTGGAGTCCCATGTACATTGATTCATATGAGATGTTTATATGAACATTCCAAAGTATTTGTAAAATATTACCTACAACACTAATAATTTCGAAGTATCTGTTAAGACGCTACTTGTTAATTATACAATTTTCTATTGATCATTTGTTAAAGAAAATTATATGAAACTAAATCCTTATTGATATCTTTCATTTCACAACGTGCTGCCCGACCCACTGGCTCTACTAGAGCCAATGAGTACAACAATCTGGAGATGTTGTAGTGTTGAGAATAAACAGCCGCACCTTTTGCTAATTATTATAATCTTGAACTAGTTCCCAATAACGTGAAATAGCAACATTCATAACATTCGGCACAGTTTGGGGCCAATCTTTGTGAACAAAGCTCCAGAGCATGTACGATTATTGATTAGATAAGTACTCATTAGTTGTGCAATGATCTGGTAATTATATCGAGTAGTGAGGCCAGTTTGGCACGTCACACGCCGCCCACGCTAGTAATCGCTTTTCGTATACTTGTGCAATAAACACCTGTCTGCAATGAAACTAGTTCCGAAATAATAGATATCTATAGTTCTGTATACCTTCCTACTGTGAAATTGAATAATGAATAATAGTGATATCTGTATACTGTGAAATTGAATAATGGCCCATCGATTTGAGTTATGTATATTGTAGCACGCAAACGAAAGTCAATCACTCCGTAAGAATCGCAGAGTGAGCTCTGTTTCATCACGTCTCGAAATCCGTAAAGAATAACTTACGCGATCCGATCCGTATGCCATAAAAGACCTTTGTAAATGTTAAGGCGCAATGCGACGGCACTCCATTGAGCGTGTCTGGGAGCATAATTTTTATGAATACCCGAGCGGACCGGTCCGCCACCGGCGACGCATGCATCGAGTTCATTGAATGAGTGCCCGTTCGTTTGTTGACATTCCCCGAAAACCTGCCCCGCCCGGAATAGCTGTGTATCACAGGCTCCCGATGGATGGACAACGACCGAAATAGACGCCGCTCCCGACTAGATTAAATGCCGTTTTTGGTGTTCAATAGGTATAGAGAGCTTACGTATTTTTTATGCAGGAAGTGGACGGATTACGAATGTCTAATTGACTAAAAGTGTGTCACCTTAAGCCGTCTGTGAGGCATTTCTGGGTTTAGTCACAATTTTTGATTATTATGAATGATTTCACATGAATTTCCATGAACAATTATTGTGTCCGAAATGGAATCAATTTTATGAAGAATCACGTTCAATATTTCCGTGTCATTGGTTCTTTGAAGCCTAGAGCTGGACAACATTACCTGCCTATCAGCGCTTGACCTCCTTACCTCCCCTACTTAAAGATCATAGGTTTCCATAACTCTAAATAGCACTATGTTGAGTGAGGATGTTGGAAACGACTAAAAAATTAGGCCATCATTATAACGATTCTTTAGTCGAAGATTAGTGCTCGACCGGATAGCTCACTATCTAAACGATTAATTTCCCATAACTCTGGCCTGATTTTTACTTCCCCTCCTAATGCAGTCTTAGCGACGAGCCCGAAAAAGTACAAGTACCTACTAATCAATCTCTGCTAATTAGTCTTCATGACATTTTGTTAGCCGAAGCTACAATGGGAAGATTAGTAGAAATGTATGCAACATTTATGAACAATTTCTATCTGCTACTAGTTGGTTATTAACGTCGAAATTAAACGAAAGTAGATACAAAACAACAATTAGACAAAGCTAGACAGCGGACGTCAGCAAAACACTGTGAATGAAAACATCAAGTCAAGGCAAAGCGAGACAATCGACGAACACATGTAGGTACGTCGCCGGGCGCGCCGCGGCAGGGCAGGCTGAGCCGCCGCGCGCGCAGCTCTCCGCGCTGGTCGTGCTTATAGACGGTGCGTCGCTCGACCCACGCTCGGTTCGTTTATGGCCGTCGGCCGGTGGCCATTGCGTCCAATTATCGTGCCTACGTGTTACGGCCCACTTGTCATTACCTTGCCTCGCGAAAATCTTCCTGCGACATGTATGGAGCCTGTGTGCCGGTTCGTCGCAGTCGCACGAGTCGTCGTGATTTCGGAGGAAACAATGACATTCCTTTGGCCGTTGTGCTCTGGGAATAAAAGAATTAGTAGGTAAAGGTTGCATAAGTGTGCAACGGATGCTGGAAAAAACCATTCACACAAAGTTGTTTCTGATGAGAAAAGAGTACCTATCTTGAATGTTGCTGCTGTCGTCGCCTATTCCCATATTGACAAACTAAACTTAAATTAGAAAATTGACATCTCTTTAAGAAAGATAACAAGGGAAAAGGACAGAGACAGGAAAGGGCTTCGAGATGTCAAATTAGTTTATGCCTTGAAATTTACCGTGATAACTACCAAACACTCCTAAATGAGGCTTCAGTGCTAGCGTAGACGTGGGCAAGGATTACCAGTGAGGATTAAACATCTGCTAGCATGAGGTAAATATCGCAAGCGCAGATCCACCTTTGTGGGCATGCCCACAACCTTATCAGTCGGTCAGACACAACAAATGATTGTGCTCATTACACAAACATTGACTTGTCTTGGGTGATAAAAAAACGAACCTCCGGCATCAGGACGGGGTAGTCAGGACCACTAACAACTAGATCAACAGGCAAGTCAAAGTAGTACTTTAAGTATGAACGATAATACCAATGGAGTAACATTATTACCTACTACTACTGCTTTAAATATTACTACCTACTCTAGGCTTGTAGGTAACATAGAGACAAGCAGCGCAGTAGTTCAGTTCAAAATGATGTTTTTTGTATCTTTCAAAATCAATGCGATACAGTAAGGTAGTTAGGTTAGGTAGTTAGGTTAGCTATAGGAAAGGTATGGTAAGTTAGGTTAGGTTATATGTATATATATTATTGTCATTCTAATCCTATCTAACACAAAAGGATAAAGAGTACATTAGAGATAAAAAGAACAATCAAAAGTAGTACTAGTTATTATTGTTTATGCGCCTGAAATATCGATACTATTTAACATTTACAACTACCCCACCTGGGTAGGCATTGGGTTTCAAAGTTCCAACTATTACTACGTGCATCCCACAACATACGTAGGTACCTATATTCAATTCATTTATTAAATACCCAGTATTATGAATGGAAGTAACGGGAAAAAACAATATCAGCTGATATACCAAGTGAAACTCGACTGAAGGAAAATGGCAATAAGTATATTATATATTTTTTCATCGCCCATACTTTATGACGTCCGTCGTCCAGTGTCCATAACGTTTACTCATATAAATGTCCAATTTCAAAATTTTGCAAGGGACTTAATAGTCCCCCTTGTTAATAGGTATAACATAGTAATATTTCAGGCTAAAACTGTTGGACGGTGGAGGGACGGACATCGGACCCTGGACATTTAGTAGATCCTTCTTTTGTGCTACGAAGATGGTGTGACAAGTTTCTGGGGCTCTTTCACAAGACATTTAGGAACTCTTGAAATAGATGCGCTACTGCTGAGCATGAGGTCCCGGGTTCGGTACCCGGGTCAGGCAAAGTGTCATTGAATTTTTCCATCTGGGATTTCTCAGTAGCAACTCGGAGTCTGAATGTAGTGTCCGATTGAGGTAATAGGCTCGCCCCTATTACATGGGACTTTAACATAACTGGCGAAATGTGGGTGTACTACCAGGTACCTAACGTGCCTGCGTGATGTTATGGTATGTTTATGTATTCGTTTACAGGCGTGACTTTATGACGATAAGAAATAGACTTCATACTATGACTACATAATTATGGATTTACCTCAATCAAACTACTAAGTCACTAATTAATTATGTACGATAGGTATCTAAGTATATAATATATATTAAACCTATCTATAAAAACATATATTATAAACCTATCTAGGTTTGTAATGCTATACGTAGGTTCGCACGAAAAACTTGGAAAATCTCTGAAACTTCCCTAAACAGTGGTTTTGTTTTCCTCTAAAGTATTTTCCTGAAGATTCCAAGGGGCTATAAATTTCGTACTGCCGACGTGGTGTAGATAGTTACGTAGTTTCCATTCTGAAATAATATGTCCACTTTGATCTTTGCCCCAGCAATTGCGCCTGGTTCAAAGATCGATTGTTATTAATTGATTGGGTTGCGGGGGTTAAACGGTAGATGCTCTGTGTACAATACTGATTTCAGCTTACTTGTACGATATTATAAAGGGCCAAGGGGACATGCAAAGAATTGGCATGGAAAAACCGTGATCCCTGCATGTCTCAGTAACGCTATCTAGAATAATATAGCAATATTGGAGTGGCAGCGGAGCGTAGATACTAAACTAGACAAATGTCCACTAGGGCACACTTGTATTGGAATTTCGTCCGTGTTGTCCCTTATACAGTATACTTGACCATCAGGTAAGTGTTGAATGATTTTGCTTATAAAGCTACTAGCACAGTCTAAAAACATACAGTCGTCCGACGAAGCCGTCTAGACAGGGCAATCGTGCGGGGTGTGAGGGGCGAGACGCGGGAAAGCCGCTCCCGCACTGCGAACAAAACGATGTTCGTAGTGCGGGAGATATTATTCAGGGCTAACGCGTGTAGACGTTGTCGGAATATTTCCAGAGATCAAAGGCGTCGTCCTACTGTATTCATATTTATACTGTGCTACTAGGGACAACTGAAACGGACCGCCACGATTACCTAAGGAATTTTATTTTACGCGCACCAGCACAAAAATTGAAATGAAGTAGGTTGGCAGGTAGGTACATTAAAAACCCATTAAAATCAATCTCTAAAATGAAACAAAGTAGTAAAACAATGATTAATGTTCCTATTTGAACACCTATTAGTAAATAGTAAGTCAGTTAATGCCCAGTTCTAGCATTCATTATATTCAATAAACTTTATACCAATGGTTTTTAATAGCGATTTGTGTCTATGGATATGGCGAGTGTGCGTAATTAACACCTTATTTGATGAGTTTAGAAGATCATCGCAGTGTCGTAGGTAGGTAGTCTGTCGTTAAGTGGAGCTTATCTGTTAATATCTGGGATTATGATGTAGGTATGTACCTACCTACCTATCTAGCTTAGCGTTAGGAGAATGAGGGACTACTCACACTTATTCAGGTCCATTCAGCTTTTGTCTATAGAAAACGCCAGTTTTGTATGGAACGCGGACGCGTTCGTTTAGGTGAATGGACGCATGTACCTACGCGTCTCGTCTAAAACTATTATAGTGTTTTAGTCCCTAAAACTTGCGTATTTTGAAAGTAGTTTTAAACTTGTTTTTTGTTTAACAGTATTTATGTTTTAATAATAATGTAATGTATTGTTATATTGAGCATGTTTTTATTTCTCTGTAAAAATTGTTATTATTATTAATTATGTTTGTATGCCTGTAAAATAGGCTGATCATAGCGCACTTTTATCTTATTCATGACCAACCACTATACCTATGTTTCACAAATAAAATTCTGATTCTGATTCTGATTCAGTTAGTTATAAAAATGGTTGATGAGCCTCTTCAACGGAAAATAAACGTAAAGTTGTTACTTTTTCATTCCTATTCCTTTTCTGCGCTTTCTCTTATCCATAGATTTGTTGACTTTTCCTGTCTAAATATATACAGTACCAAGTCAGATCCTGACGATTTAAAGGGGAAAAACAGTTCCGAATTCATATAAGTATGGCCAAAAAGAACCCAGCCGGACACACGCGCTTACCTTTTTTCTTACCTATATTAACGCAAGACCATCAGGTATTTCGAAATTCAATATCGATTTTTCAACTTTCATCGATTAAAAATCATCACTCAAAAACTCAATGCACAGAGCAGACATAAAAAAAAAAGTTTTAACCACTTGTGCGCTAAAGCAACATGCTTACGAGCTAGCTACATTAAAAAAATATTCATACTTTTTTTTTAATTTTGACACTTTGGAGGAGCACAGATAATATCACCTGTGCTGTCAGTAGGTACGTCACGTCAGAAGCCCGGCTTCCACTTGAGCGCTCTTCCTGCGCCAGATGGAGGCACGTGCGACGCGGCTTGCGTAAAAAACGCACGCGTCGCGTCATAGATTAAGTTGATGTTAATTATAATGACGGTTAATTAGGGTGTAGGGAATAATCCTGTGTGTTAACGATATTGTTGTTCAGCTGTATAGAGTCAGTCTCTACTGAAACATGAATCAAAAGCTGTATTTGTTCTATACATAACTTCTAACTCACATAAAGAAATTCTTAGACGGGAAAATAACTAGCCTAATTGTGTATAAGTGAGTGCCTCTTCCTTGAGCTTTCTCGTTGATTACTTTTGACATGTCAGCAATCGAACTAGACAAGTAGGTACCTACCTAGGTAGGTACCTATCTGAGTAACCAAATCGGCCGACGATGTTCTATAGAAGAGCAACCTGACACTTACCCTGCTGTGCAGCCAGTAAGTAGTATATACTTTTACCTGAAATCGTCGTAGGGCACTATTTATGCCGAATCAATATATTTATAGGTTGAAGAGATTCCATTACTCTCTCTTTGCAAAGCTTTTTATTGTCACGATCGTGCGCAAAGATAAACAGTTGATGTAACCGTAAAATTACCTCAATTCAAATAGAAATGAATAGTTTACGTAAATATTAAAATCTTTATAACTTTCGTTTTCGAATTATTATAGAGAGCGCAACGATAACTTTTCGAAATATAAAGCGATTAAACATTGAGCTTCGAGTAAGCGACTGCGATTAGGACGGTCACTACTGATACATCAGAGTTCTTTCTTACTTGTAGTGGATCATCAGTTTCAGTGGCGGGGTTTACCACTGATCATGCTGTGGGATTTACCCCCGATTCTAGCGACCTACAACAGAGGAAGATTACTTGCGGGTGCTTACAGGGGTCGGTCTTAGGTCCTATCTTGTAAATGTCACATACGATGTGGTCCTGCTCGTTTTCTATTAAGGTGACACATTGGTGCTGGCGGTTGACGATGAGCCATCAACAAGACCAACAGGTCTATTGGCTATCTTCTAATCGCCAGTGACCAACTGGCGTCCAGTTGCACAAGGAACATTGATGTCATCTGAGAATTTACAAAAAAAACTGGTTTGCACCTTAAGTGGACTTCTAGTTGCGGTAACAAACGGAACTGTGAGCTTCGTCTCAAATCTTTGTGAGTGCGCATGACGTTATCCTAGAAACACATTGATGAAGGCAATACGAAACTAGCTGTTTGGCAGTTAATCGTTAACTACTTAGCCCAGTGATCATCACTGAAATGTAAACAGAGATGCCCTGCTGATGATAAGATGTCAAGTGAGAAGATTGAGATTTAGTTTTCACTCTTAACATTGATTTTACATCTAATATTACTTCAACTAAGAATTGGAAGAACTAAAACAATTAGAGTTCTGATGATTGCGATTTGTGTGGTAAGTAATCTATAGGTGTATTGTAGACCACCTAAATCTTATCGTATTTTACTTCCCACATTATGTCGCATCTCCGAAAATAACGAGCTATGTAGGTACATTGCGAATCAAGTTCCTAAAACCAGTTGTGCACTGGGGTGGGCTAAAAAACACAACGCACGTGTCACCTGCCCCTTATCACGCCATTGTCTCCGGGCCTTACAGCGACATCTTGATTGGCTGTTCATAACGACCTATCTGTACTTAAAAAATGTCACGCCTATGAAAATACTAACCTTAATTTGTTTACGGCTAGAGTTCAAAATGGCTGTCTTAGAGTAAGTTTTTTTTGTAATTTTAATGGTTTTTCATCCTTTGTGTCAGGAGCGTGAATTTATTGGTGTTAAGTACTCTTGTAGAGTACCTATCGATAGTTGAGGGAGGGTGGTCTTTGTTGGTTATCAAAGATTTATCGGCTTATAATTAAGCTAGCAGTGTCGCGCAGTTTTACCCGCTAAAAGGGCCGTTAAACGTCCTCAAGAATTGGGCTATCAAATCCTGTAGTAGTTTTAGAGATAGGATGCTCAAACAAACAATAAAGGAACCACTCAGGATTTTTTGTATTAAGCATAGATTGTTTTCCCAAAGATGTAATAGCTAAAACTCTAAGTATCTAGATCTTCCCTAAGAGTACAATCTGTTAACTAAAATAAACTAGGTACAAGAATAAACAAAAGTATTCTATGTCTCAACTCTCACCTCACTGAAAGACAGACTTGTAACTACATTGGTTTCTTTAAATCTACATCACATCAGCATTATCTTCTGATCGCTTACAAAACAGTTGTGCACAGGTCCCACAACACAACTGGGCCAAGAAGGTCCACTTCACGATGTCTATATTCATGCAACATAACACAATACATGCGTCTAAGTTTAAGTTGCTGCTGTACCTAAGTACAAGCCTAACATTTAAGCTTGACTTTATTTACGATCCTATTTCTGCGGTCCTATTTTTGATAGTGAAACTAAGTACCTACTTAGTACTTTATTTCACAATCAAGGTCAAAAAACAGAATCACTTCTTCAACGTCAAAATCAACTTATGACAGTCCCTGAAAAATCTTTAAGGTACCAGTTCCTAGTTTTATGGTATAGAACGAAGTGGCGCAATCAACTCACAAAAGAATACAGATCATACAAAAAACACTACATTATAACAAAACCAAAAAAACTTAACTTAACTTACTTTGCTTGTAAACAATTTTAAAGATTTTGTATGCCATTTTCAGGCAGAATGTACTTGGCTCACGTCTATCGATTCCACCTGTATTTTAATGTAACCTACATTGCTGATAAATTTGATTGATTGATTGATTAGGTAAATATCCTAGCTGACACGTAATTAAATGTTATAATTAAAAAAATGACAAAGCTTTGACAACTAAACTCCAGCATAGGTTTGCTGAAATAAACAAATAATTAAAAGTTTGCCGATATAAAGTGCGTACCTGCAAGCATCCATAGGACTCTTCTTACCACACATAATAATATGAAGAAACTTCAGCTTCTCCGAATCTGCTGAGTTTCCAGTTCAAAATGTCTGCGTACCCTAAATAGCCCTGCAATCACCAAACCCATTTTGCATCACAAATAGCTAGGCTGTTTAACTAATACAACGCTTAGTAATACTTTTATGTAAACACTCTTGATGAAGAAGACCCCAATGAGTTGTATACCTTCTGCATGTCACTATATGACCCAGGTAAGCAGGATCGTGGGAAGCATTGCGGTTGCGGAAGGAAGGCGCCTGGGTCGCCGCAATTTGTGCCTTGAGGACTGACTTATATGTCTGGATACTGTCACTGTATTCTGCAATTGATTGTTAAGAATCTATTGTTTGCTTTAAGTTTTTGAAGTTAATACTTCTTTTGGCGTGTTAGGTAAAAATGATGAGAGTAAATTTTTACGATGCACACCGTCATGAAAAACCGACACCCTGAAGTTAGCTATAGTCAATATTTTAGTTTTTTTCTATAATTACGCTTAAGAAGTATGACTTCTAACGCGTTAACATAAGTAGGTACACACGGACTTTTTGATTTGAGCTTCTGTACCTAATGAAAGCTGCCTTGTTATAAGTTTTGAAATTCCATAATTATTATTATAATCTTGAGTAAATTTGTAAACGCAAACAGACTATTGGTTTATCAAGGAGTCAATTTTTTTTCTATACCCATACTCTTCCAGTTGTCTTTCAAACAAACTTTCTAAAGAATTCATTCCGCCACATGATTGTAATTAGCCTTAACGTTATATGTTTCTCTAATCTTAACAATATCTACGTAATAATGAAACATTAATAAACCCGTCAAGGGTCATGCTTCAGTCTTGATATTAATTAACAAATTCCTAGATTATCGTGTAATAGGTAATACCGGGGTTGATCGTAACGCCGCGGGAATATATTAATCCGACATATTTACTTAATTCCCAGATAATCCAAGTGTTATCTGTTTAATTGAACATGCGGTGCTACACTCTACCACAATACAGAAAGTCAAAGAAGGTGAGAAGAGCAATATGTACCCTATGATACAGGTATAGATTAGCTAGGTTCATCACTGAATGAATTGTTAAAACATTAGTAAATACAATAATCCTTCAAACCGAATTTCGGCAAATCTCAATTGACACTGGGAATTCACATCAGTGTGTGTGCAAAAACAAGTGCACACTTTCTTCTCTCACTCCCATAGAGAGGAGGGCAAGCTACTACTACCGGAGAGAGATCAAGCAGTACAATATTATAAGCCATAGGTTTTCAAGACGAATACAATTCTGTTGAAGTTCTACCTACCTCAATAGAGAAGTTAACAATGATCATTGTATTTCTTCAGTGGTTCTTTTTGTGGTTTCTGCCAAAGAACAGGCCGAGTAAGCTCTTGTTCTCTTGTCTAGGTTTCCCCTTCCACTCTGTCTTCTGGGGATTCTGATCAAATTAAGTGTAGTTTGAACCTACTGTCTGTTGTTTGGTGCCACCTCGGACGATCGCGTGACCGCTGGTATCGCCGTATCTCTGCCGATACCCATCACGGTGTCAATTATAAGACCGGATGGCTCGCCGGCCGTGTTGCTTTCACCACCGCTCATACCTTGATCTATGGACCATCATTTCATACTGATGGGTTTTGCAAAACGTAGAGATTTAAAGAGATAGGTAGTGTAATTATGGAGGAACTCGGAAGGCATGTGAGTCGGTGTTGTCTAGCGTTCCTATATCTAACGAACCGATAATGGTGAATACTAAGACGGCTATTTATATATATAGCAAAGGAAGTTAAAGGTTAAATTGACAAACAAGGACGTCTTTGACGTACTAATTCCTATAAACTATCTGCCGATAATGGCCAGATAACAATCAATTTTGATTAAAGGATTTAAGCAAACATAGATGACTACAACTATTGTTACTGTAGTGGACAATAAGCGATTTAAGGCAATTTTCTCATTGACGAATTCCAATGAAGTTGTAGAAAACAATAGAACCATGACTGCAGCAATGTCCAGTACTGACCTAGTCATCCTAAAAACACTTCGATTATTTTCACCTTTGAATAATTGCATCCAAACGCGAGCATATTTTGACATATAAATGTCCGAACAATGCCTATTGACCCATGCGGCACAATCACAATACACCCGCGTCGCGAGCACGAGAACACTCGCGTTTGTTTTAATGTTTACAATCATTCACTATTGTCTAGCATAACGTAAACCTGATGAAATAGACGATCCTGGGGCTGTCTAGTGGAACGATCGCTCTTATTTTAGCTGCAACAAACTTTTGCGTTACCCTTGGTCTCTATGAATGTGTTATAAATTTGGGGTTTTCTGGCAGGACCCTTAGTTTTATTTGAATATTGTTGAATAATTAGCCTATATTAGGTTTGAGGTCAGGGCTTACAAGGTAAAAAACTTTTAAAGAATATTACTTACTTTGGCACTGATCTCTTTCTTACTCTCCTTTTCATGAGTAAGGTTCAATTATCTTATATCAATTTTTCATTTCAGTTCTAGTATGGATTTTCTAAATTCTTTCTACATTTACTATAAACTCCTAGTCCGTCCTTGCACGTCCATGTGGGATATAAACAGATTTTCGTGTTTTCTAGTCTATAACAGTTGATGAGGTGAGGTAAGGTGTTGTTTTATTGCTCATTACAACTCGGTTTTAAAAGAAACAGCTGAATTGTGGATGTCGTGAAAATTTAGGGAATGGAAAGTATACAAATAGACACAAATATATTTTTTTCGCCATCTCCCATTATACTACATGATAGTAACTTAAAAAGGCCGAAAATCTAGATAAGTTTCACAGACCTCAGTCATTATAGCGTTGTTGGAGCAATCATTATTCCTAATGTGCTTATTATGCTAACTGCTGCCATCGAGTTGGTCCTAATCTAGATACTAAAATGCCATCCAATTTTACCGTTGCTTGTGTAAGGGCCGTAAGTTTTGGAGACACAAATTTATTTGAATATTTGATAGCTTTTGGCTACTTAGAAAGTGAATTAGAAAAAGAAAACATCGATTCTATATTTTGGCAGACGCGAATAATTATTAATTTACACAGCGGGCCAACTTTAGAAGAGTGCGCTTTTTTTACTTATTTGTGGCTTACCAAAAATAGCTTATTGTCTAAACCATATATATAATTATACTTTAATATGGACAAAAGTGAAGACACTGAGAATAAAAAAATGTGTAAAATTTTGCAAGATGGATGGCCCGCTCTAAGCTTCACCTTATCGTGGTGTATTTTATATGCTTAATGTTTCCCATTAGTTGAAAACCATGACTTGTAAGCTAAGTATTGTTATCTCACTCACAATATTCGTTCAGGTTTGTTCATGTTTGGGACATGTGCTAGAAATGACCTGTTGATGTTCGAATGAATGGACAATGCCGTAGAATGTGTGGCGTGCATGACCAAAATAAAGAACTTCTTCGAAATTACTATGTGATACGAGAGCTGAAATGGGAATAATGAAAGATGAAATTGTAATTTTCATAACCGCCTCACATGTATATCTTGACTTGATACTAAAGAGATTAATGGAAATTAGTAGATGACATTGTATCAACTAGTGAAATGCTGACAGCAATGTGACGGTTTGCATCTAAGTATCCGCAAGTATCCAATTCTTAACATTGACCTCGAGTGGCACTTAGTCCCCACAATAATTAAAGAATTTTGGGGCACTCTGTCTCGAGGACATACCCACAGACACCGGTTTCTCAACTGATAAGGTCTGGGGTCAGGCAGTCTGCCGGCGCTCGCTCTTAATTAGTTGCTTAGCTCATAGACAGTCTATATATACATCACATCTACATGGTCCACCCGTTTTGGAGACCTTGTCTTGATTTGATTCTCTATTGTTTTAATTCTCGCCCACTAGACTTGGTATAATACCTAAAACGAATCATTTATAATTGGTATTCTGAAATCTTTGAATTCTTTTGATGATGACATCTTAGCTGACTTGATTCTATAATGTTCTAAGAATAAAACTATGCACCTTCAAATTTTTTTGGTCCTTGGGTACGAAATGGTAGAGGCGGCTCTATCTTTTTATATATGTAAAACCTGCAAATATATATTTTTTTCCTACTTCAACATAAGCGGAATTTCCTCTATGATCAATAAAATTGTTGTAATATCCTTCGGGCACAGATTCATAGAACCATATAGAAGGCATGTAAAAGTTAATTCTAAGTGTAAACCTGATGTAAGATGTAATAATCAAGTATGGAATATTGTGAAACCGTAAAAATTCCTAGTAGTCAACATTTCTGGAACATCTCCAGAAATTTTACAACTACTGACTGTACCGTACGTAACACGACATCTGTGAATGTCTCAATCGCATGAATGGATGGATCAGTATTAGCTCTGTATTAATAATATACCTACGAGCAGCGTGGAGCGTGGGCTCGACCCCAGAAGGTATGGTGACGTCACCACCAGCCCACTTGGCAATATTGGGCTTGGATGACGTCCGTGACGTGTGTACTTTGCTTTTATGGCCCAAAAATCAACTCCTCCCCGCGTCATTGAGTATTTTTTTACATTTTCACACACCTACTAATCTTATCGTCTATTTGCCGTAAACAGAATTGTGTCTTGTTTGGGTAAAACAGGTGTTCGATCCAGAACATTTTAACAAAGTGCGTCGGGATGAGAAAAGATCTAGTTGATGTCTTGACTACTTTTCTACAATCTTGTCTTTGAAGTAACTATAGAGATTCTAGATAGACCTTGTGATCTAGTATTATTTCTTGCATAATAAATAATGATAGATAAAACTAGGCCATCTGATGCTTTAGTGCCGAAAACTGCATTCAACAATACATTGTGAAAACTAACTCGCCATACATATTGCAAGAATCACAGGTTATATAACATCATTAACTTGGCATTTGATTTGTCAGGTCAGAGTGGTGTAAAAAATGGTCCTTTTAACTACGATTTTAAATCGTCCAATTACCGTTTCCCCAATTTTCTGGTGCCAAAAATTTAATCGTGATTCAGTGAGAAGTGGCAGTAGTAGGCAAATCAGTCGTTTCCTGCTTGAAGCAATTGGTAATGGCGGCATTTCCCGCGCAAAAGTGACGCGTGGTGAGTGATGGCCGCCGACGGCGCGCGGCTGGCCACTAACGTGATAGATTAATTAAAGCTGTCATGTGGTCACATTAAATATTTAGCTGTGGATTGATGGGGACATCGGTGAAAGAGTGTGTAATGTTAGCCGACTGACGTTTGATGTAATGTTATCGTGTTCCAACTTGGCATAATGTTGCTGTTTACGTTGATAATCGGCTTTCATTCATATTACATTTGAGGTGTAAAATCTATGCTTTTGTCGGGCGTCGAAAATAAAGATAGAAATTACACTTGGAGACAGAAATTGTTTTTTTTACCATTACTCCCCAAAAGGTAATAGAAAACTCTTTAACTCAACTACGCTAGAAGATGATTGGCCCTTAAACCAATGAATACTGCCATATAGGACAAAATCACGATACCTATCTATTTGCAGTGGATCAGTCAACTCTATTTTTCAGAATAATTATTGTTCATAAGCCTATTAATGTGTTCCTCGACATATATACCAAAATGACAATAATGAGTATTCGGCGTCAAGTTTCGCAAGTGGACGGATGACTTCACGCCAGCGGAAGGAGTGGGCGCTCCTGGCGCTAGGATGTCCAGCGGTTGTACATTCCGGATACTAGCAAATTAACTAGCATTTGTTGAGGGAGAATACTTCGTTAATGATACCTGGAGCGTCTTTTTTATTGTATTTCTTCTCAATATGTTTAAGAAAATAGTTTGTTTATAGATAGGAGAACCAACAGTTGTAAAATATGGTTAACAATCATATAAGCAACACAAAGCCAATTAAAGGTTCTTACGTGTAAAAACAGAATAAATTATAAAAATCTTAGATGATCACTAACAAGTACGATAAATACTTAATAGGAATTAGAAAAGATGACAATAAGCACTTATGTAACTAAAAGACACTCAGACACCAGAAATTCAGAATAGGTTAGGTAGCAGGTAGGTACCAGATAGGTACTTATGACATGGGGTAAAGACAAAGGCAAAAAATATTAAATAAACAGGAGCACTGCACACCTTTAAAAAAGTGGGCATTCAGCCGAGTGCGTGCAGAATTGGGTTTGGTGACAAATGGGTCCAACGAGAAGATATCTATTAAATTGCAAGTTTTTCTACGGACAAGGAGTTTGCTCCCCGAGTGTAAAGGCTGGGTGGGAGGAGGAGATCCACGTCACATAAACCACAAATGATATGTTTGCTATTAAGGTGTTCAAGGATATTCTGGAGCTGTACGAAGGAGACGTGATAAAACCAGTACCGCTCCAGTGTTTGAGAGAGATGGAGCTATACATGACGAATAGCACTATCCCTATTTACCAACGGCTTTAATTCGGCCCCAGTAATGTGTTATGATGGTCCTCTAAGCAGTCTTCAAGTAGTTTCTTCCTATATTCCTAGAACAGTTTACAACGTGAAGGAAATGTCTTATCATTTAGTTAAAGATGACGTGTTACTATTATCACTGAACCACTTTGTCAATGTATGACCACTTATATTATATGCGCAATGATTCATATAATTATGGCAGAGATACAAGGGGATTTTCCTTTCCGAACGAAACAAGGAAAGCTTATGTCCTTTTCGCGCTAAGACGATCTTGACAAATTTTAATGTCACCATAGGGTCAGTTATTAGAAAAAGGAGGATTTAGAAGAAGAGGTTTCTCTCCCACGCTATTGTTTCCTTACAGGGTTGCGGAAATGTCCTAAACTTACTTGTATGAACTGTCCAAACTTTTTGTAATCATGTTGCAATCAGTAGAAAGAATAGTGTTTAAGAGAACGCGGTGACACATTAGTCCTTAGAGCGGGAGTACACGTTGCGTTGCGGCGCCGCACCGCAAGGATTTCAACGTGTCAGTGGGCACACTAGCGGTGCGGCGCCGACGTCGCAACACATTCACCACTCCCCGCCTCGTCTTGGTGCGCTCCGGCGCCGCACCGGACTTGCAACCAGCTAGTCCGGTGCGGCGCCGGAGCGCATCGTGTGAGATGTCACATGCTGCAGATATTTCTACGTAAGACGACGCAGCGACACCGCTCCGGCGCCGCACCGCCACGCATAATGTGCCCCCGCTCTTACTGTTCCTTTGAACCGACTGACAATTATAACCAGTACGCATCTAGCATGATCACCGTTGTAGAAAGGTGTATGTAGACAGAAGAATCGACAAAATTACAGATGGTAGAAACATTTCTTCCGATAATAGAAGAAATAATGCTCGATATTGTAGACTATTGTCGACTGAAGAATCTACACATCTCTTCTCTTCTTTCTTAACATTGTCGTGCTCAAAACAAAAGGAGTGTTTCTACAATCTGTCCTTTTGTCGATTCTTCTGTAGACAATAGTTTTTTTTCAACGGTGGTCAAGCTACGCGTGCTGATGGTGACACCAGCTAACTCAGCAGGCCTAGCCATATTACAAATTCTATTTCTAATAAAGAAAGAAAATGGCGTATATGGAACCAGCTGTTCGTCAACTGTCAAGTGTATTTTTAATTTTCAGCCATATTACCGTTGACACTTGACAGTTGAGAAACAGCTGATTCCATGTATACGCCATTTTCTTTCTATTGTCGCCTTATCGATTACGATAATAGAAATAGAATTTGTAATATGGCTAGGCTTGCTGTACTTTTTTTTTTGGCACTTGCTGTACTTAATTACAGCAAAAGTAAATCGAACCAGAGACATAAATGTCATCGTTTTTTTTCAGTTGTTCAAGCAGTCTATATGCTAAGGCTCACGTCCACACCATGTAGGTACTTAGTTAGGTTATGAAAAGTAATGAGTCTACATACCTTGATTTGGGTAAGTCCCATACACTTAGGTACTTTAGTTTGTGGTGTAGCGGCATGTATGGTGGTACCAAGTAGCACTTTACCTTACCTACCTATATCATCATCATCTGCTTAACCTTTTCCAACTAGGTATGTTGGGGTCGGTTTTCAGTCTATCTGGATGCAGCTGAGTGTAATGTACTATAAAGGTTGTATAGTCATGCTTTTGTACGCAGGCGCGCGCCTGTGACTTACGGATGTCAACGGACCGAACAGTCCAGAATAAACTATGAAATAACCGTGTGCTACATGTAGTTTTATTCACTACTTTTCACTGGCGACGAGATTGGATTCTTACCTAGGATTGAACTAAACTATTTATTTGCATAATGTCTATCGGGAAATTAACAGAGTTTAACGTGAGGTCGGGGAACTGGATTTTGTACGTGGAACGGCTAGAAATGTTCTACAAAGTGAATAACGTGAAGGAAGATCTTTGGTTACCCACGTTAATAGCAACGATGGGTGACGAAGCATATGAACTTTTGAGTAATTTAACAAGTCCAGATAGACCTAGTACTAAAACCTACGCGGCAGTGGTGAAAATGATGACGGATCACTTGCAACCCAAGCCGTCTTTCATGGCAGAAAGGTATCGTTTCCGACAGAGAAGACAGAATGCGGGTGAATCAATTTTGCTATTTATTTCGGAATTAAAAAAAATGTCAAAGTTTTGCGAGTTTAAGTCCGTGTTGGAGGAAAATTTACGTGACCAATTAGTTTGCGGTTTGAGAAGTGAGCCTATAAGACAACGACTGTTTACGGAGGAGAACCTGCAGTATAGTAACGCCGTCAAAATTTCATGTGCTATGGAAGCGGCGGAACGGGATGCAGCAGCCGTGGAGCAGACAGTCGGTAATTATAGCGAAGCTGGCGGTGGCAGCGAGGGTGCAGCAGGCGCGCTGCATGCGGTCGCTTGGGACGGCCGCGAGCGCCGCAGCTGGGGCGGTCGGCGCGGACAGGCTCGCGCCTCAGGACATGCACTCAAAAATACCGCTGACAATGCAATTAAAAATCATTGTTTGGCGTGTGGGGCTGCGGATCACCAGAGCGAAGAATGTAGATATAGTCGGTTTGTTTGCGGTAGATGCAAACGGAAGGGACACCTCCGCAGGGTTTGTCCGATGCGTCCAGGAAGTGAGCAGCCAAGAGATCAACGTGTCACCAACAACATGGTGGCGCACGTGCAAGCAGCTGACGAGTCGGCTAGGCAGCCACACTCTGGAGACCAGTCAGGGGAGGATGAGCCTCCTTTGTCAGAAGAGGAAGACTGGGAGGCGGTAGAAGAATTGCATCAACTCAGTTTGAACAGCTTTAAACCGGTGAGCTTAACTGTATTGGTGGATGAAACCCAATTATCCATGGAAATTGATACCGGATCTTTAGTATCATGTATTAGTATGGAAATGTATAAGAAATTGTTTAGTCACAAACCATTACAAAAGTCTAATTTAGTTTTTAGATTTTATGACGGTACTGTCATCAAACCAATAGGGGTAATTAAGCCACTAGTCAAGTATGGCTGTAAGTCCAAATATTTGGAATTATTCATAATACAAGGAGGCACTACTTCGTTACTAGGTCGACAATGGCTTACTGAATTAAAAATTAGAATACCATTGTACCAAAATAATATGAATACAATAAAAACAGATGATTGTAAAAATCAATTAACACATTTACTTTGCAGATATAAGGATTTGTTCTCTGAAGAACTGGGCCGGTTCACGGGAGGCAAGGCTCATTTACGATTACGCGAGGGGGCGACACCAGTGTTCTGCCGAGCACGGCCAGTTCCGTACGCACTACGCGACCGTGTAGAGGCAGAATTAGATGGAATGCTACGCGCCGGTGTCATCGAGCCCGTGGACAGCGCGGACTGGGCTACCCCACTGGTACCGGTACGTAAGGCTGATGGGGGACTCCGTATCTGTGCTGACTACAAAATTACGATAAATCCAGTTCTATTAGTAGATAAATATCCCTTACCACGCATAAACGACTTGCTAGTTAATTTAAACGGTGCAAAGATATTTACAAAAATTGATTTGACACAGGCTTATAATCAAATAGAATTAGAAGACCCCGATAATTGTACTGTTATAAATACCCACAAGGGCCTTTTTAAATACAAAAGACTAGTTTTTGGTCTGTCCTCAAGCCCTGGAATATTCCAAAGAATCATGGCAAACCTTTTTAACGGTATTCCAAACGTAGAAGTATTTCTCGATGATATTATCATTGGATCACCAAATATCAAGGAACATTTAGGTACGTTAGAAAAAGTATTTGAAAGGTTACACAAGAACGGAATGAAACTTAAGAAAAGTAAATGTTCGTTCATGACAGGAGAAGTTAAATATTTAGGATATATCATTACAGCCGAAGGAATTAAAGTGGACCCAGAAAAGGTGGAAGGTATACTTAATATACCAAGACCGGCCAATATCACGGACTTGAGAGCGTTTTTAGGTACAATTAATTATTATGGAAAATTTGTTAAGAATTTAAGCATGATACTAGCACCACTTTATAGATTACTTAAGAAAGAAGTGATATGGAAGTGGGATCGAGAGTGTGAGAACGCTTTTAAAAAAGTGAAATTTACTTTAATTAGTCCCGATGTCTTAACTCATTACGAACCAAATAAATCGTTGTTTTTGACATGCGATGCGAGTGCTAGGGGAATAGGTGGCGTGCTTAGTCAGATGTGCGAGCAGGATGGCGCTGCCACCGGCTCGACAGCAAGGGCAGCGCAGGAACGGCCGGTAATGTATGTGTCGCGCGCTCTTAGCGATGCTGAGAAGCATTATTCACAAATCGAGCGTGAAGCCTTAGCTATTGTGTTTTGTTTCGAAAAACTACATCAGTATTTATACGGGCGACGTTTTACACTACGCACTGACCACAAGCCTTTAGTCACTATTTTTGGGCCCAAACAAGGTATACCAGCGATGGCTGCCAGTCGGCTTCAAAGATGGGCAATCAAGTTATCCGCCTACACATATAATATCGAATATGTTACATCTAAGCAGAACGGGGCAGATGGGCTATCGCGTCTACCCGCCCTTACAGAAAGTAAACAAGCTATTAGTAATATTCCGGAACAAACACACTTACATTTCGCTCAAAGTTCTATGTTATTAGATCATAATGAGATTAAAAAACAAACCAGTAGAGATCAACTGTTAAGCCGAGTTTTAACTTATTTGCGAGATGATTGGCCCACTGATAATGAAATAACATCACTTAAACCGTATTTTAATCGTAAAACAGAACTGTACGAAGAGCTAGGTTGTGTAATGTGGGGTTATAGGGTTGTCGTACCAGGAGCATGCAGGCATAAGGTTTTAACTGATTTACATGAGGCCCATATGGGGATAGTAAAAACTAAAGCTTTCGCTAGAAGCTACGTTTGGTGGCCGGGTATGGACGAAGATATTGAGAATATGTGTCAGAGTTGTCGCGTTTGTGCTATTGAAAGTGAGGCACCACCTAGACACATGTCTTGTCCTTGGCCGTGGCCAGACAAGCCTTGGGCCCGCGTTCATGTTGATTTCTTAGGTCCCATTACAGGAAAAATATTTTTAGTAATGGTGGATGCCAGGACTAAGTGGCTAGAAGTTAGTCAAGTACCCAATACGGCAGCTAGTAACACAATCGGCGTTTTAAGTGATGTATTTGCACGTTTTGGTCTGCCAAGACAAATCGTCTCAGATAACGGCCCACCCTTTACAAGTCAGGAATTCTCACAATTTCTTAATTCCAATGGCATCAAACATGTATTTTCAGCACCCTATCACCCTGCCTCAAACGGGGCTGCGGAAAATGCAGTGCATACGGTGAAAAGAGCAATCAAAAAAGCTATTAGGGAAAATTTAAACATTCAATTATATTTAAATAACTTTTTACTTCAATATAGAAACACAGAACATTGCACAACAGGTGAGACACCAGCATCACTTATGTTTGGTCGTAGGATGCGTACTAAATTCGACGCCTTACGACCTGACCGGGAAAGTAAAGTTATAGAGACTCAGGAACGGCAACACAAATACGGCGCTAGTGGGTCGCGTCAATTACGTCCGGGGGATGATGTCTGGTTGCGTCAGTACAGAGGACAGGATAAATGGTTACCTGGAAAAGTGACACAAAAAATGGGAACCACAGATTATAGGGTGGTAGATACTTTAGGTAGGGAATTCCATAAACATGTAGATCAGCTTAAACAGCGGATACGGAGTTCATTAATCTGTCCTTCAAGCCCAGCAAGTGAGATGTGGGGGATGGTAGAGGTAGCTCAGGATCAGCGGGCACCCGGTCCGGGTAGCCCACGGGCCGACGTTTCAGCCGCAACCGATATGGATCCAGAACATTTTGTAGATTGCTTAGAACAGCCGGTTCAGAACAGAACACCACCTGCCTTGCCTTCTCCTGAGCCGACCCAGTCTCGACCTATTCGGCAATGCCGACTTAATAAGCCCGTTAATTATAAAATTTAATTAATATTATATAATATGTAGTTATTGTGATATGTAATGTGTTTTGTATTAGTGGTTCTAGATTAAGGGTGGAGGTGTAATGTACTATAAAGGTTGTATAGTCATGCTTTTGTACGCAGGCGCGCGCCTGTGACTTACGGATGTCAACGGACCGAACAGTCCAGAATAAACTATGAAATAACCGTGTGCTACATGTAGTTTTATTCACTACTTTTCACTGAGTACCAGTGTTTTACATGGACCAGCAATCTATCTGACCTTCACAATCAAAAACTTAATTATATTTATAAGAAAAAAAAACCGCAAGATGACACTAAACATAGCTACGTGAATTTCAACAAAAGATAAATAGAAATCATTTATTTGCCAATAATGTAGGTTTACAGCTATTATGATGTTATTTTGATGAGCGTCCTTAAACATTTTGCCTTATGGCATGCAAAATTATTTAGCATAATACCTACATCAATCAAATTAAAAAAAAATGCCATAAGATTCAATTACAAATGTCAGTTAATTCAACTTCTAATGTCAGTAAAATGAATACAGACACAAATGAAATAGATCGATAGTCCTTTAAGATCCCCGATATCAATTTTACCATAAAACTCCAGCCAGGGAAATAAGGTGCATGACCTAAACAAACTAATGATATTAAATGTGTACCTAATCCCTTTTGTGGCCTGTATTTAGCGCGTGCTTAGTCTAGACTATAGGCGAGCTGGCTCATTATACCTAGTGCGTGATGTGGGTCAAATGGGCCTCGAACTAACCGAGTACAATGTACAAACATACATATTATACTACGTAAATAGCGCACTGATGAATAGGCAAGCACAAATTGTAGGTAGACTTGACAGTTTGTAAATAAATTACTTAAGTCTTTCAATTTAATTCAATTCAATTCGATTTAATCTTAATCAATATGGTACTTACATTGTGTTCGAAATATTACTAATTATAAAAATACACATATAACATTCTTAATACAATTAACACAATTATTAAAAATAAACAAGGAACTTATTGTTATCTCACATCAAATTCAAAAATAGGCACCTACTAATCGAAAAAATAAAATGAAAACTACTATAAAATTATTCAATGTCGACTGAAATTATTTCAAAACTTAACAGCCCAATGTCAGCTTATTATAATATTTGGTAATACTTTTTTCTGCTCTCGTGAACTCTTTGTGAACTTTCGTAGACAAGGACCATGTTTTTTGCTACTTTCAAGTATTTTAATGACGCATTAATGAAGGATAATTAAACTAAAAATATTTGTGATTTTTCTTTAATCTAAATGGTCTTTGTAAGCTATATATGGTCTAAGAATATTTAAAAATACTAAGTTGAATGAACGTTCTGAAATAAAAAAGACCGGCAAAGAGCGAGGTGGACTTGTATACTGAGGGTGCTACACTTTAGTATGAAAAAATATTATTCTATTTTTTTATTGTTTAACTTAATTTTTATACCCCATTTCGGTTGCTATTACAATGAAAACAACATTAAAACTTTTCCTCCTTTCACCTGAAATGCATTCTTTAAAACTATTCTATTTCAATTCGGTAACATTACTTAGTATGTACCGTAAAACGGGGTGGATAGAAACTCAAGGGTGAATAGAAACAAAACTTTGAGGAGGATTTTTACGCTAGTTTAATATTGTTTGATACTAATAAAGTGTCGAAACTATTTATCTCAATTATTTAAAAGCATTACAGTCCTCGTATGTAACAAACAACTTTAAACTTACGTGCATATCCTCCTCAAAGTTTTGTTTCTATTCACCCTTGAGTTTCTATCCACCCCGTTTTACCCGGTACCTAGTGTTGTTCCTAAAATAAGTAGCTGACGAAATCGTACCATTAGGGTTACCATTTCATCATTTTATCAAGGAACTCTAAAACGAAGATAACAAACAAAAATTATATTTTCTCACGGGAATGACAACATTTTTTTTGCAAAACTATTTCACAATTAAAAAAATCTTCACAGATTCCGTAATGAACAATGCATATTACCCAACTAGGCTGTAAACCTCTACAGGTGTCAATACCTTTGTCATAAAATAAAAATCCTTTTCACAAAGACAAAAAAAGTTAGTCTAGTTCGTTCGCACGGTGCACGTTCATAGCTTCATTCATAATTTTATAAAGGTTCATTCATAAATAAGACAATCAATGTTTGCAAGAAACGACTTTGTACTCTTTTGAATATCCACCTACTACCAGATAGAATTCATTCAAGTTAATGCCCTACCTTTTACGGTGGTGGTATTTGAAATACAATGTCATGCTGACCGGATATAATGAAAAGACATACGCGTAGTGCAGTTTGTGTTTTTTTGTTTTAAGAATACACGTCATGGCGAATACTTAAAATGTCAAGTGTAAGGAATTTTTGTAATTTCCGAACGTGTGAAATGACATGACTTGACCCAGTTCTATAATAAAAATTAAATTCATCGAAGTTGCATCAAATGCTTGCAATCTTTTTACAGCTGACGTTACATGCGTAGCTACCCATATTTAAATAGCGATTCATCGGTTTCTTATTCATTTCGTGAAAAATTTGAAACAATAGATTTAGGCATCATGCAGATTATAACAACAAGACTTAATACGATTAGAGGCTGAGAGAATATGATACTTTCGCTTAGAGATTGATCCGTTTAGTTACTCACTCGCTAAAATACTTCGTCAGTGGTGAGGTATCGCAAATATTGACTTAGACTCGTCATGAACGGATTACAATACTGCTGAAAATAGAGGATAACAGTGTATTAGGTAATATGTATTCAGTGAACGGTTACACATGGCAGTTGTTTGTTTGGTGATTATTCATGTTAGATGGGCTGTTAGCACTTACATACTCATCAATAAATCTAATTTATGGCTTCAATTAGACTCCAGCTAGAGTGGGTACCTACATAAGTTGTTTATCTAGTCAGCTGTAAGATTCTTAGGGGTTGTGTTCAGATAGTTTTGGTGAATCTATAAGTCTAAAAGTCTCTTTGCACAATGCGTTTCCAGTCCATACATTAGTTAGTTATATATTAATAGGCCTGTGGTTTTCTTCTGGCTTTGACGTAATAATTGAAGCTATATCATCCAGGCCGTTTACGCAACGGAAGATTCATAGAAATTATGAAAGTAGGAAGGAGAAGTAGGAATCCACATTCCTGGTCAGTTTTTCCGAGGCGTCACGAGTTTCCCACGGTCGGCACGCGTTATCTTGGGCCAGTCCCACCACACAAACAAAAGGATTGTCTCACATTAGCAGCTAATCTAGAGAACGTCACACCTAAATAGTTTTACGTTTACGTATCTAAGTACCTGTTCTAGAATTATTATCACGGTAAGTTATCACTTAGGTATTTTCTGGCTAAATGACCGAATTGAAAAAGCTGCCATTCAACTTTTAACTATCTTTATATTTAAAAATGAATCCCTATTTTCCATGGTCATGGAATCACGCGTGAACGGCTGGACCAACATCGCTAATTCTTTTTTTTGTAGTGTTTGTTATTGTCAGGAGAAGGTTCTTTTGAAAGAAAAAAATAGAAAAGTTTAGCGGAACATTAGAAAGTTTAAGAAAACTTAACGTCAATTAAACATTTTTCAAATGCAGCGCCATCTTTCACGACATGACAGATGACAAATGTCTTTCCAGTCCATTTTCAGGTGAGAATTCGACATTTGAAAAGTCTTAAGCTAAAACTAAGAATGTAACACTATATAAATAAATTGATTGTAAGGTTAAACGAAGTTTGCCGGGGTAGCTAGTTTTATAAAAATTGGCCCCGGCAGCAAAAAATACATAAAACCGAGCATAAATTAGTAGCATAGTAGGAATATTAGGAGGTTAAAAAAAAGTTTTCCAAAACAAAAACAAACATCTGTGCCTGTGCGTAATACAAAGAGAATAGACGATTATTTTTTAAACAATTGTGCCGCCCTTTCTTATTGTTATCTGCACCTATTTAGTGTTATGGTACCTGTAGCTTACCGTAATCTTTATTTAACCGGTCGCTAACCTTCGCACGTGGCTGCGTTTTAGTTTAAACTAATTGTTTTATTTATCTATACAAGGTGTTATAAATCCTTTCTAGCAATCTGTTTGGGTTATCTATTCGCTGAATGAGATTTTGCTTGTGCAGTGTGCTACAATTATGAAAATTCAAAGAAGTCGTTTAATCCACCTATGGACAAAGTAGAAAAACATCTGTGTTCAGTGATTTGAATAACGTTGAAAACCTTATTTACGATCTTCAGATCATCTGACACTCTGGAGCCGAAATGGTCCCGTACAGTGCGGTTTCAGACGAATTTCCTTCCGCGTACACTTGGATTGTGGAATTAACTCCCTGCCGAGGTTTTCTCAGAGGGCTACAGTATGGGGTTCTGCAAAAGGGGAGTAAATAGGTTGTTAAATGGTCGACAACGCGCGTGTGGCGCCCCTGGTGTTGCAAGTGTCCATAGGCTACGGTAACCGGCATCAGGCGGGCCGTAAGCTTGTTTGTCACCGTCGTCGTGGTATAAAAAAAAATATCGTAAAGTGTACATTGTATACAAGCACTATTTAATATTGCCAGCCGACAGTGTAGTATCCAATGATATTTTAAGTTAAAATGTGTAGATAGGTTATAAGCGCTCAGCAAGCGACACGTTAAGATGTGGCTAACTAGCCACACTTTAGCTCAGTGTCACGTCGCGCCGTCAACGGACGCGTGCGTGCGTTAGTTCGCCGTTTTTGAATGTTGTTTAGGTAACCTATCTACACCTTTTTACTTATAATATCGTTGGTAGTAAATTTTCTGAAATAAAATGCTGTGACAGCTGAATGAAAAATCAGTACCTAACGTAATTATGTTGTTTTCCTTACTGTTCTGCAGGCCTACCATCAACTTTTAGTTAGCCATTCAATTCCGACGCAAACCAGTTTAGGTTCCTAAACTGATTCGCTAATATTCACACCATGAAGTGCCTATAACTGAGTGGTGTTTGATTCGCTCATGGAGGAATGAAAGAACGAAATTTGTCGGTGGTCCGCGGTGTGAGAAAGAGATGACGCTAGACAATTGTTGCATAAGTTTGTCTCTTTTACTCCAACCTATGCATTGCGTTCCGAAACCTAGTATTTATGATTTTAGCGGTTTTATTTGTGTATAAAATTTCAACAAATATATTTTAAAATTGCGCTTATGAGTCAAATTATATACCATTAAGCCCAATTTTACTACTCATTAATGTAATAGTAATTTAAATAATTCTTTAAAATAAAAACTAAAGGTTTTCTTAGTGTCGTCGTAAAAGTAAAATGATTATGACGAGTTTAGAACGCAACACACGCGTTTTGAAATCTATACAAACTTTTTTGATAGAACCCAAGGAGTTCTTATTAGGTAGGTAGTATTCAAAAGAGTTTTTAGTTTTTAACGTTTAACTTGGATAAAGTAATTAGTAATACGAATAATGGCGTACATTTTACATTGTTACGTAAGAGACACATATTTAACTGAAATACCTTGAATTTGGTACGTATATTTCCACATTTTTTCAAAGTTTATAACAAAACGATTCAGTTTACGCCACGAAACTAGAAACTTTTTTTGGATCGCTATTTTTGACACTATGCGAACCAATTTAGGTTCAAATGTCACCTCATGGTACGAAAAATGAACGAACTAAAACAGCTTGCGATTCAAGTGCCGACTTGATTTGGCGTCAACCTAAACCGGATCGTTCTAATGACGTCGTGGTATGAAATTGCAAAGCAGTTCATTTTAGGTCGTCAATTGAATCGTAATAATAGTTTATAGTAAGCCTCCTGTTGTTTGTTATGAATGGGTCAGTTTCCCCATATTATGGTTACTTCAGATTAACTGTGCTAATAATAGGTAGTTTTGTTACGTGTGCATGGGATTTATTGTGTAAGTACCTAAAACGATTAAATTATATTTTATTGTTTGTGGTTTTTCATATTATAATGTGAATCATTACATAATATTATTCTGTGGCTCAGAGTACTATTTAATTCCCCATAGTACTTATTATATTTAATATTGTTATATTTATTATTTATCCCTACAGTTAGTTCTAAGTAACGTTAGATTGATAATTTTATGAAATTCCCCAGTTTGAATTGACTGAATGTTTATCACATGTTCCGGTTTCTAAAACTGTTTTTCTAGTTCATTTAACGTCATCATTCCAAGTTTAAATTGAACTGTCATTTGAGTTCAACTGTATCAACTGAAGATTTTCCTTTTTATTTTGCGCACTTGCTGTCCAATTCACTTTAGACATTGGCAGAATAGTCGACATCGGTTCTGTTTGCCATTAAAAAAAATAGAATAGAATAGAACTGTCATTCAGTAGCTCTTTAGTAAAATGGCCACCTTTTTTCCACTCTGAAATATAGTTACTTACTATACTTACTTTGATACTTATACTTAAAGAACGTATTCAAAAATGTATTTCGAATCGACAACATATTATATAAGTACAATATTGGGATTATTGTATATTTAAAATTAAAAAGTACGAAAAGTAAAATAGTGTCACAGGGACGTTTTGAATTATTTTGTTACTAAACTTAGAATTTTTAACTGCATAAAACGTCATAGGTTATAGAAAATAAATTACGTAAATGTTGAAAAAGCCTTCGACACTGTATGGCATGAGGGACTACTTCATAAGCTTGTTATTAACAGCATACCTCTAGCACTTGTCAAAATTGTTCAAAATTACTTAGCTGACTGACGACATTTTAAAGTATTTATAGGGGAACAGTGTTCTATGGCAAAATCCGTAGTATCTGGTGTGCCTCAAGGTACAAATTTAGGACCTTTTCTTTTTATCTATCTATATATATCTTAATGACATACCTAAGCAACCCAGAACTCATCCTCAATATATACTGATGATACTGCCTCATATACCTACTTCTTCAGAGGAAAGACATTAACTTATTTATTGGGCGGCTTCAGCTGACACTAAGTCTTCTTGACATGTTCTCCACTAGATGTAAACTAAAGTGAAACTCCAGTAAAACAGAAGTGATTTTTTTGAAACGTAAAAGCTCGTATCAAATTAAATTCCCATTTATTAAAAAACATATTTAAAAATAAAAAGCATATAAATTCTATTTGTTTGAAAACCCATAACATTATAATCCGTTAGTCTCATCCATAGGTAAAAGTAGATCAAATAATTTAATATTTTCAGCATCTCGTAGTCGATAATCGTTTACCACATCACTATTTCTTGAATGAATACAATGGTTACCCACCACCGGACCGGCCGTGCTGCCCTCACCCGGCCATAACAGGAACTTACATAATGAAAATCTCGATTTATATAATTATCCTTCTACCCTCTGAATCGATAGTTTTAATTTTACTGTTGTCACTAAATTAGTTGTTTAGATTTTAAGTTGTGTTTTAATGTTTGTTACGTTATTTAAAACTGTGCTTTAAGATTGTTATGCTCATTACCTTTAGTAGTAAACAATTAGTAGTAGTATGCGAATAAAGTCAGTGCTAAGACCGTTGTGCTCCGAATTGTTTCTTTGTTCTTATAAACTTCTATAGTTTTGTTAAGTACCTAAGTGAATTGTAATCTCAGTGCATAATGTTCGTAAAGGTAAGTTAACCTAAGAACCAGTTATCTTTATACACCATTTTGAATAAGATATCATTGTTTATATTTTGTTCGTAGGTATTATGCTGTTTTTATAGACCTTTGAAAATCAATTGCAAATCGGTATATAATGGCTAGACTTTAATAGAATGGCAAAACTAAGTAAATTGTATGTAACAAAGAGACACGCAGCGCAGTACTACCTACAGTTTAAAATTATGTATTTTGTATCTTTCATTATCAATGCATTTCAGTAAGGTAGTTAGGTTAAGTAGTTAGGTTCGCTATAGGGTAGGTATGGTAAGTTAGGTTGGGTTATATGTTTATACATATGTTGTCTTTCTAATTCTATGTAACACAAAATGTTTAAATAAGAGAACATCAGAGACTCGCAAATAAAAAAGTAGTTGTGGTCATTATTGTTATTAAAAGTATGTGTCGTGTCACAGTGTTTGTAACAAAACTCCTCCGAAACGGCTCCGCTCCGACTGATTCTAATGAAACTTCGTGTGTATGTTCAGTAGGTCTGAGACTAGGATGTAAACTAATAAAAACTAAATAAAATCGTGTCATCGTACTCGGTACTAGGCGTAATACATGTTATCATATAAATACCTATGGTAGTTAATCGTAATTTTCTAAGATTTAATTCATTACGTTGCACAAGTCCATCTATGGCGAAATTGTGGTAAATGTCACTGGCCATAGATAAGGTGCGTACTCGTGATGCGTCAGCGCACAGACCGACGTAACTCTTTTTATAATGATGTACTTACCTACTTAGGTATTGGAAAATGACCTACTTAGTTTGTAACTAATCATTGTGCACTAGTGAGTGTACTTTGTTTATAAGACGTAATACAGTAACCGGTCATAATAACATTAAGTATAAGCAATTACTTTAGTATTCCCTGAAGGGATAGTCAGTCTCAATAGTAGGTACACACGGCTACACATCAAGCTACACATTTCCAGTATATAGCTGATCTCGCATCGTATAGGATTTCCGTACAATGCGAGGTCAGCGTAAACTGGAAATGTAAAGCTTGATTGTGTATCCGTGTGTACTTACAGCTACATTTCACCAGTTATACCTATTCAAGTCCCATGCAATAAGGGGCTAGCATATTGCTACTTACCAGGTATCAATCCAATCTACGGGCTGTTCCTAAGAAATTCCAGATAGAAACGCTTAATAACACTTTGAACGACCCGGC
Source organism: Euplexia lucipara (assembly GCA_921972225.1). NCBI lineage: Eukaryota > Metazoa > Arthropoda > Insecta > Lepidoptera > Noctuidae > Euplexia > Euplexia lucipara. The sequence goes on from OV179159.1 coordinate 21,288,133, forward strand.
AATCAGACCGACAACCATATCCTTTACTACAGCTTTTGCGACCACTAGACTAAAGAGGTGGTCAAAAATGCTACGTAGGCTCTAATAAGGTTTACCGTACAAAGTCTACGTTTCTTTAGGCGGGAAGCAATCTGGTAAAGGTTTGGTTTCTGTATTTTTTTCTATTCTCAATTCTTTATTGCATTCCACAATGTAGGTTTAGGTGGTACCTAAATATTTGCTACAAGAAACAATCATAGACCCTGTCAGGTACCTACAGCAAAAGAGACATAACTTCTGGAGAAAAGGACTTAGCATATAAGTATATGTATTATACTTTAAATTATTATAAACTCAATTTTACAAAATCTAATTTATGCTAATATCACTTTCAAAAAACAGCAAATATACATACGAGTAGATACTGCAGCCATTCCTCCAACCTCTATCACAATATGCTTATGTTAGGAAAATATACCATTATTAACAGTTGCTGCTTTGGTCTAGTGGTCGCAGGAGCTACTGTTGAGCTTGTATAATTTATTGCTATGTTAAATTCCCGTGTCGGGCAAAGTTAACGGAATTATCCATTTTGAATTTTTCAGTAGCACGGAGTCAGGATTCATGCGTGGTCGATGTCAATTAAGGTTCGTTCCCTATCTATCTATCAGGATTTGGTTTCCGCACTTTATTCATGTTTGGACCATTGTGCGTGAGCCTAGGTTCAATCCTTATTAGATGGGTTAAAACATAACTGGCAAAATGTGGGTATACCAAAGGTCTATTTTCCCATCAATAGGCCAGAAAAAATCCTAAATTTTCCAGTCAATTTGCACGTATCTCTTGGAATCTACATAGTACCATGTTAGGGAATATTTCGCAAAGAGAAAACTCATTAGTTGACGTAAGAACCATTTGTGTCACGTCAAGAGGAAGTGGCTGACGACATGGTTTACGTCATAGGTTTTCTGTAATGGCCGATAACTTTTATTGGTGCTAGCAAATAATTCTAAGGTGGAGGAAATAGGAGATAGGATATTTAGGAAAAGGTGTTTTTTTATCCGACTACCTAGGAATAGGAATAGTTATATTTTATTTATTTATTTATTGGCCTTTCTACAATTGTGACACTGTTACACTTCATAGCACAAGCAATTTACACAAGCGTAGTGTACAATATGATGCGATAGACACAGCATACAAAAACAAAATAAGATGCAGAGCAGACTTTTGGATCTGCCAACCAATGTTTCGGAGACTAACAGGGTAGCTACGCACATTCTTCACCGAAAGCTGCAAGTCTTTCTGTAAAAAGTTGGCTGAAATGAACTGTCGATCCCTATGGCATGATTAGTCTTACCTGTAAATAGTAGGTGAAGTGAACGCGAAGTTTCACTTCACTTACAATTTACAGGTAAGCACTGCTACACTGATGGAAACACAACTTTACTCAAAGTTATTCAATAGCAAAGTTAATGGTGTAGGTAATTCTCAGTACATGTAGTGTACATATTTATGTATTTATACTGAACATATATTAGTATTGCTTGCTTTATTTAATTTTTTTCTTCATTTTAAATTGCACCTACCACTACTTTTCTCTGCATCACCTAAAGGTTGACTGGTAGAAAATGCCTTTGGCAGTAAGTCGATTAGTGTGCTTGTGTATTAAATAAATTCAAGAGATTAATGTTTAAGTTCAAAATTCTTCGTTGCATTCAAGTTAGTCAGAGAGTTGTTTTAAGTTATTGGTTAGTCAAGGTTCAGATGCCAGCTTATTAAGCTATCACAAACGAAAAAAAATCACAAATTCAAATACCTAAATAAAAATATTGTATCTATTGACACACACAAGACAAGTGTAACATGCAAATATATGTAGAAAAAACAAAAAATCATTAATAATAGACTAAAGTAGAAGTAGCCGTGGGCCCCAAACTAGGAACAAACCGATGATTTTTATTCTACTGTAATTGAAATTTAGCAGACTGGGGTAGTTTGATTTGCTGGCTAGTCTCTGTACTTAAAGAAGTCGGGTTGTAAGGCACTTTGTGGAGATTTGAAACTATGAGAATCTAGAGATAACAGGTGGTACCGTAGACTGGGTGAACGATTGTCCATGTATAAGTCGTGTTACAATTCGTCAGTGCTTACTGATTGGGTGAACTGCAGCTTTCCATAACTGTGTCAAGACCTGATCAGTGTCCGATAACTATTTGTAACAGATCAATGTCTCTTGAAGTCTTGGAGTGTGTCTAACAAGACGTCACTAAGTAATCAGGTTCAGGGTATTTCCCAAACACTAACTTTTCGGAAACTCTAGATAAATTAATTGAAAGTAGAATTTATGCTGATTATTGTGCTGTCTAGTATTTGACTTGTGCTTATGAACCGTTAATTTTCGATGACGTTTTAGTAAGTAATCTGTCACTTAAATTTGATGTTTCACCATGATGTTTCACCATTTAACATACCTCCATCTGGAAACATTTCCACTTAAATATTGCAACCCTGCTAGGGCACTGCAACACTGTTTGAACGGAGGACTGTAAGTGTGATAGATAGCAAAGATGATATGGCTCGAAAGAAGGTGACTATTAGAATGATAGCTATTAGAAATGTATGGCAGAACAAAAGAGACACGCAATCAATTAGGTTATGGGTATATGGTTGATACGACAAGAAAAGTAAGCAATTAGCCATAAGTAAAGCAGTAAATTAACAACATTTTACTAACAGTAATCAATCGAATAAGGTGAGCAGAATAATATGACATTTTAAGTAAGTAGTAAACCAACGATTGATAATGGATACTAGTAGTAACCAATAAGTATTCAAGTATCATTCAGGGACCAGGATCCATAATTCCTACAATGTAGGTGTATCTGCCCATTTGACATTCAGACTTCATGATTATAGTATATTAGGTACCTGTCGCGTCTTATGACTTGCAAAACGAGCTATATCCTGAACAAAAAAGCGAATTAGCGACAATTGGCGCCACGCACCGGGCGGCGGCGGCGGCGGCGTCGCACGCGCACGTACCTGTTATTGGATGATTGCGCATGATTGCATGATTGGCCCGTGCCCTGACATCCTTATCAGACGTGTGACTCACCGGGAATTTTCCATTTTCCGCGTAGAAACGGATTAATGGTGGGAGGAAGACCGGAAGTGAGAGTGTAGGGGGGAGAGAAAATCACTTATTACTTACATATTCAGATAAAGTTTTTTGTGATGTAATTGGCATGTTGGAATTATTACACAACCTTTTTTTTATAGCTATCTCATTAGGATTCATTTACAGAAAAAATACGGTGATCTCATGTTTTTATTTCTCGCAATTTCATAATCCTAGTACATTGCTACTATGAAGTTACCATTTTCTAAGTTTTTAACCGACTTTCAAAAAAGGAGGAGGTTATATGTTCGTGTGTATGTATTTTTTTTTTTTTTTTATTCGTTTGCTTAGAACATACTTTCTGATATACAATCATACATAAACTTACGCCAATTTGCCATGGCAGTACACAGAAACCAAGTATAGAACGCCAATATGCTATAATACTTAGATACATAGGTAGGTACTCCTATGTGTCTATGTATAGTTGTACACGCAAGCATTACGAGTAGAACGCCACAGACATTACTGAAACAAATCCCCAATTATGTCTCAGCATTTCCACTCCTTCGCTAGGGACTTGCGAAATAGCTAAATTTTATCTAGAGTATCGGTACCTATATTATCATACTACTGATTTTTTACCCTTTTTTATGTCTTGTTTATTGTAGAAATCTTAACCCTTAATCGGGCGGAGGAAACTGTTTTCCCCACCCCGTCAATCAAGGTAGGTATAGTTAACTTCGTGACCTTGTAGGGTCGTGTTGCTTGTTTAAGTCAAAACATGTACCTACTGACTTAGTTTCTCAAAATTTAACTAGTCATCACGCTACCATGATTTACGTAGGTGTATACAAACCCACAATAAGGGAATTACGCACCCATAGGTAGGTGTTTACCTCAGCTTAAGATGCATCACGATCAAAGGTAATGTGGAAGGAAAACCTTCTTAATGCTATGCAGGAATGGCGGACTTGCGGTACTTTTGTGTGGTTTTACGTATAACGTCTCACGATGATCTTCTAAATTAGTCATCAATTCATCATTCATCGCAATCCATAGGACATAGACCTCGCCTATGAGACATTTACTCCACTTAGCTCTCATTTTCCATCGTGGAAAATGAAGGTTCAAACATAGGAATAGAGTAAAACTCTTTTAGAAAGAAAGATCAAATTACAAACACTAACAACACAAACACTTTGCTGACAATAATAGCAAATAAATGCCAGCAAATGCATGCATTATTAATATATAGGTATAGGTTGGAATATTTGATTTTGGCCCGCTACAATTTGCCATAAATATGCAAAATATTAAATTTGAATGGAAATGGAATTGAAATTGGATTTTTTTTTTTAATTTAATTTTGAATTTGATGGTGTCCTCTTTCGTCATTCTTTCTCGGCCATCTTCATTCCCGACGTTTCCTACGCAGAATTACTGTATAGACCTCCCACTATAATAATTCAACATTTAGTAAAATACAACTTCGTTAACAGCTAACAACAAGATCAATTTGCATTACTAATTACATTGTAAACATTTTTATTCCCATATTCCTCTGTTTTAGCGTACCATCTTGACAAAGACATGGATCAGTCATCAGTTCATTGCTTCATTCCGTTCACTCCTAGTGTTGTACCCAACAATTAGCCTGTCTGCAGATGTTTGACGCGTGCGGTGTCCATCGAACCTGTCATTATATTTGCCATTTCAATAATTAGGTATCTGTGGAAATAAGCACTTTCCATTTAACTGTATCTACATTAATATTGCGAAGTTTGTTACTTACTTATTGTATTAACTTGTGTAGATCCAAATTCATTTGCATGCATTGCACACTCTTTTAACTCCTCCTACGTTCCTCTGAATACCTAAATATTTCTCATATTTAGAAGTTCTCTTGAATTTTCAACTGAAGAAATAAAGAAATTATTAGTTTTGTTACAAATTGTAACATTACGAGGAGTAAAGGTACACTATAAACTATTCACACAAAATGCTGAATTGTTCTTGAAAAAATTAATAAATCAATCAACCAAATCGATCAAACATGTTAGATCCAACTATTATTCCTTACTAGCTTTTGCCCGCGGCTTCGCCCGCGTGGATGTCGAACTTCCGCCCCCTATGTTTTCCCATTAAAGGGTTGAATTTCCAAAAATCGTGTTTCAGTGGATATTTATTCTTAACTAAGAAGTCCCCTTCAAGTTTCATGTCTCTAATACCAGCGGTTTGGGCTGTGCGTTGATATATAAACGTAATAATTTTAGCATAATACTTCCAGATAGACTACTTTCAAAGTTGATCCTTCCAGTATGTATGCATAAAGATTTATGGAACTACTGACCCGGGAAAGAGCGCCGTACAACTGCCCATGTGTAAAACAACTGAGACTAAGATCAACCTACCCAGGCGTATTGATTACAACCGTACCAAGTCAATCCCAATCCCTATAATAGTTATTGAACTATGCGTGCACATACAGACAGACAGACAGACAAAACATTTACTGATTGCATTTTTGGCATCAGTATCGATCACCAATCATCCTCCAATATTCATTTTGAATATATATTCAATGTACATAATTATCTTCGTAGTGTGTGATAGTCCATTGAACTGTATGGCGAGCGATATTGTATCTTAAGATAAAATATTATAATATCTTAGCCGTGTGCAGCGCCCCTTGGTGAACTCCACTGCGGGTGACGTAACCTACGACAAACTTATTATTTGCGGTTGGTACAGTAGTCGGGTCTAGGGGTCGAACCGCAAAATTAAGTTTGTTTTTTATTGTATATACTTTTCCGGGATAAAAAGTACCCAGTGTTGTGCCCAGGATATTAAAGAATTAGTATACCAAGTTTCATCGTAATCGAACCGGTAGTTTTTGCGTGATACCTGAACATACAGACAGACAGACAGACAGACAGACAGACAAAAATTTTTTTAATCATATTTTTGGGTTTGCTGTCGGTCTAGTAACACCCCCTGCTATTTATTTTTTTGATATTTTCAATGTACAGAAATTTTACTTCTACAGATTTATTATAAGTATAGATTATAAGTTGACCAAATAATGTTTATTAAATGCGGATCTACTGTTGCTGACTGATACTGATTAATTCAAGTTAGGTACGATCCTTTACGGTGCGGTTAAGTCTAGTTTTTCGGTTTTTGTTATACCTACCTCTACCAAGTATCTTAGATATTTATAACGGATCTAAACTAAAATAGAGAAGATGTACTTAAGTTAAAGGCGTCAAGCTACATATTTATTTCTCATTCAATTGTGTCGCTTAAAGCATCTTAAATTAGGTATACCTACGTAGGTTTTCTTTTTTGATGAGTGTGGTATAAAAAATTTAATACAAAGGTAGCATAAGTATCTATAGGTACATTCTATACCTATATTCTGCTTGCTAGTGCTAGTGAAGAAGATTGACATTTCGTGACTCCCACGTAGGTATTTCCTGGGTCCCAAGAAAATCGAAAACGGGCCCCCGTCTTTTTCGAATAGTCAGCGTTAATTTTAGCTGACTATTCGATTACTGTTTCATATTCATTTATTTGCATACCATAATGTCAGATAAACAGTGTTACAAAGGCTTATAGCTATAGTCCAGTTATGGACCCTGTAAGGGCACAGCAACATTAAGTAGGTACCTAACAAGCAAGATTACCTACAGTTGAATTCAAATTAACATAAAAAAAAACATCCTTATACATAAACAATTCTTGCCTGTATTAAATATTTTTAGGTTATAAATTACAAATTACAAAATTGTACAATATTTATTACTGAGATCGCAAATTCACAATAAACCAATTTATTATTATTGATCAATAATACAATAAGGTACGTCACGACAAATGCAGCAGTCGGTTGATTGAATAATAAAAAAATATGATAATTAGTAGTCACAGTTTATCATTCGTATATTAACTAACAATAGCTTTAATTTATTGTGAAACATAGTATGTCTATTTATATATTTAATTTGTTCTGGTCGTTTATTGTATATTTTTATTGACATTACTTATGTACTAGGTGAATGCATTTTAAGTCATGATGTTGGAATATTTAGTCTGTTTTTGTGTCTTAGAGTTTGTGTTTTGTTGTCAGTCGCATGTTTAGATAGATACTTAAATACCAATATATCTGAGCTAACATGGGTTTTTTTAAAATAAAAATAGTCAGACAGTGAATCACAGAGAACACTTTCATTCCATATAAGAAAAAAAAAACTATTAACGCACTGATCAAAAACGCATTCCGCATACCAACTTTGGTTTGGTTCGTTCCTCTCCTTGAATGAAATGATTCATGACATTCAATGTCGCAGTTTTCGCGGTAACCTGCGGCCTTTCCCGCGAACTGACGCCTCATAGACAATGTGTGGGCCTGTTAGTTTTAGTCATTTAAAGGTCAAAGGTCTTTTTTGATGAATGAATGAATGCTGCGCGATTTATTTGTGTTGGTAGTTGTTATTTAAATGAGCTAGAAACTATACCCGTCTTATTATAAAACTTCCGTAAGTACCAGGTTTAAACCAGGACTAAAAGGTCTAGGTTTGTTACTGTACTAACGTTAATTAAGAATTTGACGTTTAACAATTTAGTACCATAGTTAAACTAGGGGTCACGATCGTCTTACTTTGGTACCATAGATATTTCTAGGACTAGCGATAAACCTAGTTTTGTAATCATTCAAGATCATGGTTTATAATAATAATAATAATAATAATCTGTGGCCCGACTGTCAAGCGTACTGTCATAAAAATATTTTCTCCGATTTTTCCATTATTTTAAAATTAAATTTATACTATTTAGAATGTCTGTGAATATAAAACAACTAAGAAACAATAAACCAATCGTCATGTGTGATGATCCAGCAACAGCAATGAAAATAGTAATTCAAAAATGTTGACCACTAAAATAATATCTATGCAACAAACAGTACCTATAAAATGTTAACACGAAGCCGGGCACGAAGACCAATTGCACCAACTCCATCTTCGGGTTCGTCGCTCAGTTCCGCCTCGCAGTTGCCAGAACCTGCCCCAGACGTCCATATAGGGACACCGGCCGCTGCAGTTGCGTCGAGCTCGAGCGACGAATATTTCTCACCGCCGTCGACACCACCACCAGAAACAACGCGTCGTCGCGGAAGAGGCCGACCACCGGCCAGCTTAGGACTCCGAGGCCCTCCGGTCTCTGATAGGGTCCCCGCTCCCGGTGGAAGTGTGCAGCGCATGCGATGGACTCAATCCATCAATGAAAACGTCATGCGCTCATACTTTGGGGCTACAGAGGGGGGAAGTAACTTGACTGCGTACCGTGGTCGGATGCTCTCTCTGTTTCAGGTGCTTGAGCCAGCTGTCAACGTGTCGGCACAACGACTGTCGGATCAGGTGCGGGTTATCCAACGTAACCGTATGTTGGATGACGCCGTACTTGATAGACTACGCCTCGAATCACGGGGTAGCCGTGTTACGTCTGCTTCGCCACCGGTCGTGGTACGACCACAGGGTTTACCCAATGTTTTACCGCGACCCGACTGCGTCAGTGAAGAGGACGATAGCGCGGCTATTTCCGTGAGTACCCAGTGTAACGTACGTTTGAGGAGCGCTTTGGAGGATGCTTTCCGAGCGTATCGCTCCACACCGCCCGAACTTAGGCCACGTTTACCTCGTTTGCCAATGCACATGAAAAATAAGGCGCTGATGTGTGCTCTGGACTCAGAGCTGTCAAGTAGTTTTGACAGCAGCAAAGACTTAGCCGATACCCACTCAATCTTGTACTGTGCGGCTGCAGCGGCATGTCGTGTAGCTAACGTAAAATTTTCCATCACGGAGAGAGCTTCACGACCAGCTATACCAGCCTGGCAGTGCAGGATTGAGCGTCGTATCGATGGGGCTAGAGCACTCATCGGCAAGCTTATCTGCTTCAGGGAGGGTAATACTCGCCCTAGAGTGATGCGCTTTGTGAGACGAGCATTCTCGGGTACTGATGTCAGTCCCCAAGACTATATGTTCCGTGTCACAGAGCGCATTGACTTCCTGAAGCAGAAGGTGTGTGCATGGGCAAACCGTATTCGTCGGTATAAGCGACGAGTGGAGCGATACACTCAGAATCGCACATTCCGAAGCGATGAAAGGTGGGTGTATAGAAACTGGGAGCGACCGAATCTGGGTGTGACTGATACGCCTCTGCCGGATGATGACGCCATGTATTCCTTTTGGCGCAACATCTGGTCGGAGCCTGTCAGTCACACCGAGGGCGACTGGACTCGGGAGATCGAACGGGCGTGCGAATCATTACCAGAAATGGGGGCAATCAACATCAGCCCCCAAGATGTAGCGCGTGCAGTTCGTCCGTTACCCAACTGGAAATCTCCAGGACCGGACGGACTGCACAACTTCTGGATTAAATGGCTGCAAAATTCGCACGCGCGTTTGGCTTCCCAATTCCAGTCAGCTTTAGAATCGGGATCGCTACCCCAGTTTCTCACAACAGGAATAACCCACCTGCTCCATAAAACAGGTAGTACTGCGGAACCCAAGAATTATAGACCAATCACTTGCTTACCGACGGTCTATAAAGTTCTTACATCCATTTTGAGATCAAAAATTAATAACCATGTTGACAGCAACTCGATCATGTCTGTCTCTCAAAATGGATGTAGGAACGGGTCCCGCGGTACTAAGGAGCTACTCCTCATAGATATTGCCATTAGCCAACAGGTTCGTCGTTCCCGAAGGGATCTGTCGACATGTTGGATAGACTATAAGAAGGCCTATGATTCAGTGCCGCATACATGGCTCATGAGGGTGCTGGAGTTGTACAAAATAGATGCAACTCTACGCACCTTCCTGATGTCGTGTATGGGGCAATGGAGGACGGTCCTTCACTATCCAGGATGTCGACAGATCCAGTCAAACAGCGAACCTATAAAGATCGAGCGTGGCATTTTCCAGGGTGACAGTCTCAGTCCGTTGTGGTTTTGTTTAGCCCTGAACCCTCTAAGCACACTGCTGGAGGGTTCGGGTCTAGGCTATAGGTTGAGAAGAGGTGGTCATGTCATATCCCACCTTCTTTACATGGATGATCTGAAACTCTTTGCCCCCAGCAACTTGCAACTGATGAAGCTACTAAAGTTAACAGAAACCTTTAGTAGTGGCATCAGGATGGATTTTGGTGTGGACAAATGTGCGGTCATGCATGTAAAGCGAGGGGAGATTGTGGAATCCGTAGGAACCCATCTTTCGGATTCCACATGCCTTCGATCCCTCTCCTCAACTGAAACCTACAAATATTTGGGTATGTCGGAAGCGTTGGGTATCAATGCCGCCGACATGAAACAATCATTGAAGGAGCGCTTCTTCGGCCGCCTGAATAAAGTATTAACTAGTCTTTTATCAGGCGGCAACAAGGTGCGCGCCTTTAATGGTTGGGTCATGCCGGTCTTGATGTACTCTTTCGGCATACTCAAATGGACTCAGACTGAGATTGACGCCCTGGATAGGAGGGTCCGCACACTGTTGACTGCAAATCGGATGCATCACCCACGATCATCGGTGATGAGACTGTATATCCCGCGGAAGTGTGGAGGTCGAGGTTTCCTTAATGCCAAGACCCTACACAACCGCGAGGTATGCAGTCTCAGGGAATACTTCCTAAAAGCCGACGTGGGGATGCATCGGGATGTAGTCGCGGTGGACAAGGGCCTCACACCGCTCTCCTTGGCTAACGAGAACTGGCGCAAACCTGTAGTATTAGATACTGCTGACCGCATGGATGTATGGAAGAGCAAAGAGCTTCATGGACGCTTTTATCGGGCCCTTCATCGACCTGATGTAGACCTATTAGCGTCCATATCCTGGCTGCGCTTCGGTGACCTCTTCGGGGAAACCGAAGGTTTTGTCTGTGCGATAATGGACGAAGTTATCATGACGAATAACTACCGGAAGTATATTGTGAAAGACGGTACGGTTGACATCTGTCGGGCATGCCACCGTCCCGGGGAATCAATCCGCCACATTATTTCTGGTTGTTCTCGTCTTGCTAACGGAGACTATTTGCACAGACACAACCTAGTAGCCAGGATTATCCACCAGCAACTTGCTCTTAAATACAACCTTGTGGAATCCGAGGTACCGTACTACAGGTATGTGCCCGACCCAGTTCTCGAAAATGGCAATATCACGTTATACTGGGATCGATCTATCATCACTGACAGGACTATTATCGCGAATAAACCTGATATAGTGGTGATAGATCGATTGGAACGTCACACGATGATTGTTGATATAACCGTCCCGCATGACGAGAATCTCGTGAAGGCAGAGAAAGATAAACAACTTAAGTATCTTGATCTGGCTCGCGAGGTTGTCGACATGTGGGATGTGGATACAGCAATCATCGTGCCGATAGTCGTGACGGCCAATGGCATAATAGCCAAGAGTCTCGACCAACACCTTAAGAGGCTCTCGTTAGGCGGCTGGATCAAGGGCTTGATCCAGAAGGCAGTACTCCTGGACACGGCGCGCATTGTTAGGCGTTTCTTCTCTCAGTGGCCCTGACCACCGGTAGCTTGGACCCTGGTCCCGATACCGGTGGGCTACTATTTTTTATATTTTTAAATGTTTTTTTTTAGTTTTGTATTTAAATATTTAAAAATATAATTTATATGTCATCATCTGCCTAGCCTTTTCCCAACTATGTTGGGGTCGGCTTCCAGTTTAACCGGATGCAGCTGAATACCAGTGTTTTACATGGAGCGACTGCCTGTCTGACCTCCACAACCCAGTAACTGGGTAACATGATACCCCTTGGTTAAACTGGTTGTCAGACTTTCGGGCTTCTGACTACAAGTAACGACTGTCAAAGATCTACAAATGACAGCCGGGACCAACGGCTTAACGTGCTTTCCGAGGCACGGAGGAGTCTTGGTATGTAATAAATGGTCACCCATCCACGGACCGACCTCGTCAAGCGTAGCTTAACCTTCGATCGACCCATGCGGCTGTTATAATTTAGCCACAAGCTCCTCAAGCGCTCAAGCGCTCTATAATTTATATGTATACTAGTGAAATAAAGGAAATAATAATAATAATAATATAACTTTATTTCAAGCACAATACTCATATTATTTAAATCTAGTACTAAACCCGGTACTCTTTTAAGACCACGTTTTATAATAAGAGGATACAAGTTTATTATACGTATAGTTCCGCGTGGTAAAAAGCTGTTGTAGGATGTAGGATCTTTAACGTGCTTTTGATAAAAGGTACAATTTTGAAAAACTTCCTATTTCATACCTACTTTGCCGTAGGTTTAACTTTTGAAATAAGTGAAAAAGAAAACAATCCTACAGGTGAACCTCTTATAACTCTCAGAAATCAGTCTGGGAAGTGCCAAAGTAGTTACCATTTTTAATCCTCTAAGGCACAAGTTTCTTTGAGATAAAATATCAAGCGTTAAATTTACATAATGTGTTTAGTTATAAGAAAAATGTAACGTGCCATAGACTTGTTGAAAGGGAACGGTTATAGTCCAGGTTTTCTTGCGTACTAAATATGACATTTCTTGGATATATTTTACGACAGATGAGAGTAAGACCTAAGGTTTCTTGGAGAATTTTTTATCTTTTACATTACCTACCGACCGACCAACTTTTCCCTTTAACATTTTCTTCTGTACTGAGTACCTAGTTCAAATAAATTAGTTGATGTTTATTTTTTGAATTTTTAGCTAATTCCTTTTCCAGTTTAGGTTAGCTTGTTGAGAAATCTGTGAATGCAGTTTAGATTCTTTAAAAAAATAAAGCAATAATATATATCTTAGGCATTGAACCTTTCAATCGTGTCATTTAGAGACACAATAGAAAGACAATGACAGCGCGAACGCCCGGCGTTCGTTTGAGGTGCGATTTCCCTTAGGAGCCCATAAATTTTTTCCACTCCGCATACAGCAATAAGTGACCTATTGTATTTAGGGGATAAGGGGTCTATCTCATTGACCTGTCGTCAGTCCGCGTCTAAACCGACTACCACCGCAAAAAAACAGTATAAAGTAAAATTGTACAAGTTTATTGAATGTTTTCTCAGTTGAGTCACCAGCACGCGTCCTTGCGTACTGTGTCAGGGCTCCACACTGTTTACAATCTCACGCAGCAGGAACTTTGTAATAATTATCTATCATGATTCACTACGGAGGCATTCGCGATACTTGCATAACTTGCAGTTTGTTTTGGAATCAACGTGAAGTTCCCTTGTGACGTCATATCTATGCACAATAACATCAACATCAGATAACTGCACGGATAGCTAAATAAATATACAGTTGTAAGAAAAGTTCACAGAGTTGTTTAATTGTGAAGTCAAATTTTGACTTAATGGCAATTAATGTTATTGTAATCTAGAGGAATTTTACAATAGGTCTCTTCTTGTATAAGTAGGTACAGTACTGTTGCACTTATCAAGGGCAACGCGGTTTGATTTACCGAATCTGCTTATGTCAGTTGAAAAATGGCCAATTTCCCAACATTATCTTGTTCACTAACGCTCACTCGCCTACACACTCACTCACTCACTCAATTACTCTTACTCATTCTTTCTTAATAACTGCTTCATTGGACTAGTGGACTATTAAGTAAGCGCCACGATTGAGTGTAAGATCCTTGATTCGATCCTCGAAGTCAGGCAAGGTGTTTAAGGTGAGTGCTAAAAAATATAAAAACCTCATTACCAACCGCCGAAATTTGCCGCTTCCAAGTGTTATTGCTGGAAAAAATAAGTCTTTTCGGTCACATAAATTATAATAATATTATTTCACTTCAACACACAATCAGTGTAGTTACCTAATAATATCAATCTATTGTTTAATTGTAGTTATTGTTTTTGATAGTGTTTGTTTGTTTTGTTTGTTAGTATTTGTAAGTTTGTATTTAGGACCAGTAGGCCTACCATCAACTTTTAGTTAGCCATTCAATTCCGATGCAAACCAGTTTAGGTTCCTAAACTGATTCGCTAATATTCATACCATGCAGTGCCTATAACTGAGTGGCGTTTGATTCGCTCATGGAGGAATGAAAGAACGAAATTTGTCGGTGGTCCGCGGTGTGAGAAAGAGATGACGCTAGACAATTGTTGCATAAGTTTGTCTCTTTTACTCCAACCTATGCGTTGCGTTCCGAAACCTAGTAGTTATGATTTTAGCGGTTTTATTTGTGTATAAAATTTCAACAAATATATTTTTAAATTGCGCTTATGAGTCAAATTATATAGGTACCATTAAGCCCAATTTTACTACTCATTAATGTAATAGTAATTTAAATAATTCTTTAAAATAAAAACTAAAGGTTTTCTTAGTGTCGTCGTAAAAGTAAAATGATTATGACGAGTTTAGAACGCAACACACGTGTTTTGAAATATATACAAACTTTTTTGATAGAACCCAAGGAGTTCTAATTAGGTAGGTAGTACTCCAAAGAGTTTTTAGTTTTTAACGTTTAACTTGGATAAAGTAATTAGTAGGTAATACGAATAATGGCGTACATTTTACATTGTTACGTAAGAAACACATATTTAACTGAAATACCTTGAATTTGGTACGTATATTTCCACATTTGTTCAAAGTTTATAACAAAACGATTCAGTTTACGCCACGAAACTAGAAACTTTTTTTGGATCGCTATTTTTGACACTATGCGAACCAATTTAGGTTCAAATGTCACCTCATGGCTTAGATAATATACCTCTAGATCGAGCTACCGCGTGGCCGCACATGCGACAGCAATATAAAAGTTAAGTGTTGCTATTCCTTAAAAAAGTCCCAAAATACGAGCAAAATTATACTTAACTGAGGGTTCCAATTTTAGCACTATTATAAATTATAATTTACGTATTCAACGTGGTAGTAGGTATGAAAGTAGAAGTATCCATGTGTGGGATGTGTGGGGTAAATATGTTATAAAACACCGAATGACATACGTGCGCTTTGATAATTACAGCCTCTGATTTCTTGCAGCAATATTGTCTCGGCTGTAATTATCAACTTACCGCACTTATATCATAATGTATCTACTACTACTGTACTACTACTACTGTATTTGTTATTACGAATTTATTCTATTGTTATTTTTTGTAATGACTGTAAGCTATGTTCTGCAATTCTAAAAGTAACTACAGTAACCAACTTACATGAACATTTTTTACTTGTATTGCTTCAGGCTTTATTCTTTTGATTTTGTTCACAATCCTGATTGCATCATCATCAAAATGCATGGAACAAAGTTTGGATGTACTGTTAGGCTGCCAATTCTGTCGGCCAGTAGCTTTAATCCAAACTTTTTTTATATTGTTTTCTTTAGGAAACCTTAAATCATTTTTTGTTTGTTTAAACCAAAGGCATTCTTATATAATAGTCTTGTTATACTTGCCAATTAAGTAATAATTATTATTCTGGTTTGTATTAGCACTCATCACTCACAATACATAAATAAAATAGTTCGACATCAATTATTATTTAGTGAGAGCACACAAATCGGCATCGAGATACTTAGGTAGGTATACTGTATTCTGATACCATGTTTCATAAGATTTTGATACCACATTAAGGTAATTGTGTGTGTTTAGCGACCATCGATTTATTTGACCTACCTTTTGAACATTACGCCTGTTTTTGGGAAAATATGTGAAACGTGTAGCAACACTGTAAGTAAGTATTCCTAGGTTATGTGGTTTATGAAATTAAGTTTACTTTAAGAAATCTTCCATATTTTGGTCTGAAACCTATGACAATAAAAGCGCACAAATGTATAAATTCAATAATCATACAATAACACAAACAGTAATGAATACTTACGAATGAAAAGAGATTTTGTTATTGGCCTTTTCTGAGCGGCTTTTACAGCCTATTATACTGCATCCTCCCATCGTAGCGCATTCACCATACACTAAACACTTATCTAATGGAGTCTATTTCTCATTAAATGACTTAAACTATTACAAAAATTGCAAAAACCATCCGAAAACTTAAATTAAATCGAGCATAATAATATACGTGACAGTGACAGCACTTTGTTTGGCTAACTTTCAAAAGTTAGCCATGCAAAAATCCGGCACGCCGTAAGGGACAGAAGATACGATGCTTTATCTCAATTTTCCTACGAACTTTGTATTATTGCGTCTCACTTCCACACTTGACACTGTAAATAGGGCTACGTCTAGAGGTATATAGTCTAAGCCTCATGGTACGAAAAATGAACGAACTAAAACAGCTTGCGATTCAAGTGCCGACTTGATTTGGCGTCAACCTAAACCGGATCGTTTTAATGACGTCTTAGTATGAAATTGCAAAGCAGTTCATTTTAGGTCGTCAATTGAATCGTAATAATAGTTCATAGTAAGCCTGCAGATCTTTGATAGTTTTTCAACTTCATTACAAGTTAGTAGAATAAGGTTAATGTTCAATTTGGAAAAAAATACAGTTTGGGATATCTTGATGTACTGGCATCTGTAGAATTGTACAGAGTATAATATCCGTAACTAATCATTCGATTTCAAAAATTCTTTGTCTAACCACCGCACACCCTAACACACCGCACACTACCTAATTTTTAAGATCTTGTCTGTAATTATCAACTACGTTTACGAATAAATGATTCTGATTCTGATTCTTCTGGTTAAAATAAATTCTTCTGGTTAAAAGTAATAATAAAAAACTACTTTATTGACGTGTTAGGGTTGTATGATCACAGTCGTATGTCATTGTTGACTTCCACGCGGACGAAGTCGCGTGAAAAGCTCGTAATTAAATATGATAGCAGTAGGCAGGTCTTGTAATCGGTTCCCCGTCACACGCTCTTGGAAATGGTTCCTAAAACCCGTTACACACATGGTTGTGACCACAGGGTGTTGGGTTACGCAAGGGTAACGCCTTCGTATCGATTGTAAACAAAACAAACTGGACACGAGTGTTATTTTACGATTATACGGTCATTATCGCGGCTAGAGCGTGCATTTAATTTAATTGTACCTACTCATTGCTAAAGTATTAAGGAATTTAGGAAGTTAGGTTAAGAAATGTATCGAGTAAAGTCAAAAACTGATGGTTTATTCCTTCCTAATAATGAAATAGATAGATATGTTTACCACCGTCTTATGTCAGCTATTGTTGGATATATTTAAATAAAATGTGACTCCGCTTGAATATAGATTGTATTTGGTACAGAAATCGGTTACAATATGAATTTAAATTGCACGGTAGATAGGTACTAGGCGTGCGTTGCTGTCCGAAGCTGTCGGCGAGAGTGCGCGGCGCGGCCGCCGACCCGATCAGCTGAGACCTCTCCTCCCGCGTCCCCCGTCGCTGCTCGTTCACGCGTATGATGCGTGAACATCCTCCGGCGCGTTGAAAGCCATAGCTTTCAAGAAGTAGACGAGGAAGGGGACCTGGATGCGGCCCGCTCCGCTTCGTTGTCATCTTTGGATTGTGAAGTTGGCAAAGGACATAGTCTGTTGATCGCCCTTCGTATAATGCCCTTTGAAGTAGTGACGTCAGCTACCCTGCTGACGCCGTCGGCCCCTGGATAGAGGCGAGACACGCGCCCCAGCCGCCATTGTAGTGGCGGTAAGTTGTCTTCCTTCAGTAGCACCACGTCACCGCAGGTGAGCCCTTGCTGTCCAGTGCGCCACTTGGTGCGCTGCTGCAGCTCAGAGATGTACTCCTGGCGCCATCTCTCCCAGAAGTGCTGCCTTATTTTCTCTAGGAGCTCGTATCTGTTGGGTCTAGTAGCAGTGATGGGCTTCGTTGGGACAGACATCAGTGGTCTCCCAATCAGAAAGTGGCCTGGAGTCAGAGGAGAAGGATCAGTACAATTGGACGAGAGAGGAGTCAGCGGGCGTGAATTTAGGATTGCTTCAATCTGTGTAAACAGCGTTGCAGCGTTGCGTTGCGTAGCAGGAAGTGCTGCTTTGACGTTTGAGGAGCTAGCTCCTCAAACGTCAAAGCAGCACTTCCTGCTACACGTTTCAGATGAAACTTAGCTGATTTAATTCCAGCCTCAAATATTCCACCGAAGTGGGGAGAATAAGCGGGGCTGAATACAAATTTGATACCTTCAGAAGAGGCATAATCACTGATAGACTGACGGCTGGATCGAAGCAGCTTACCTAATTCATTGTTAGCTCCTACGAAATTCCTACCGTTGTCGCAAAAGATCTCATGACATTTTCCCCTGCGTGATATGAATCGTCTTAGGCATAAAATAAAAGCTTGAGTACTCAGGTCACTTACAAGTTCCAAGTGAATTGCCTTGGTACTAAGGCATACAAATAAACATAGATAACATTTACTAATTCGGTTACCACGACCTTTACGGTTACTTATCATAAAAGGTCCAGCAAAGTCAACTCCGCACGAGTAGAACGGGAAACAAGCGTTAGTACGCGCTTCAGGCAAATGACCCATTATTGGTTGTAAGGTATTTGCTCGCAATCGAACGCAAACAATACACTGTCTAACTACTTGCCGCGCTAGGCATCTCCCTCCAATGGGCCAGTACTTATCACGCACTGACGCTAACAGTAGCTGTTGACCTGCGTGAAACAAACGTATATGTTCACTTATCATTAGTATCTTAGTTAAATGATGTTTTGAATTCAATAGTATAGGGTGTTTCTTGTCGAAATTATAATTGGAGTTTTCTAAACGACCACCCACTCGAACAATGTCATTCGAATCTATAAATGGAGTTAATTGTAATAATTTATTTTTTCGTGGTAGTGTTTTTCCTTGTTTAAGTAACTCAATTTCGAAAGAAAATGATTGTAATTGACTAATTTTAATTAAAAACATATTTGAATTATTTATTTCGTCTGAGTTTATAGGGCCTGAGTACTTTTGTTTATTTTTATTACAGTTATTGACAAAACGTAGAACATATGCAAATATTCTACTTAACTTAATGAAATTGGAATGCTTATTAAAATCTATAAATAACGTTTTGTCGGTAGGATTATTTGCTGCAGATAATAATGAATGTACCTTCAACTCTGGTAATATTTTAGCTACAATTGAGTTTTGTGGCCATTCTAAACGTTCTTTCTTTAGGAAAGAAGGACCTTCCCACCACAAGGAAGAAGATGATAGATCTTGGGGTTCAACTCCCCTTGAGGCCAAGTCAGCTGGGTTCATATTTGTAGGTACATGTCGGTGTTCAAAACCATTAGTTAACTCATTAATTTCATTTACCCTGTTGCAGACAAACATTTTTAGATTTCTCACATCTGTTTTTAACCATCCTAAAACCACTGTTGAATCAGTCCAAATGGTTTTACAATTTATATTAAATCGAAATGACTGAAGAATTTTATTAGATAATTTAGCCCCCAGCAAACAACCCAGTAATTCTAATTTTGGTATAGTCATAGGCTTTAAGGGCGCAACCCTTGCCTTTGCGCACAAAAGTCTTACAGTAACCTCGTTTTTATCGTTTATTGATCGTAAGTATACACATGCGGCATACGCTTTCTGTGACGCATCGACAAAGCAATGTAGTTCTATACATATAGGGAAATCGCAAAGAACATTTCTACTAATTTTAATATTAGAAAGGAAGTGCAAATTAGCAATGAATTTTAACCATATTTCTAATTGAGTTTGTGGTAAAGACTCCTCCCAGTTTAGCTTGATAACCCATAACTGTTGCAAAAAGATTTTAGCCTTAATAATGCATGCACAAATTAATCCTAAAGGATCAAATATTTTACAAATAGTAGCTATAACGACCTTTTTCGTAATAATTTCCGGTGGCGATTCGATCTTTGAGGGAAACCCAATAATATCTAATTTTGGAGAATAATTCAAACCTAGCACACTGGATTCTTTTGTTAAATCTACCGGGTCGAGCATAGTTTCATCAACAGCAAATGCTTGTAAACAGTTAGTACGAATCTTTCTTAAAGGGAAGCATGCTGAATCTAGAATTTCCTTAATATTTTTATAAATGTGCTGCAATTCACTTTCACTTTCCGCTCCCGTATTCAAATCATCTATATAAAAGTCACTTTTAATAATGTTCGCGATAGTGTCGTCATTACATTCTTTAGCCAGTTGTAATAAACATCTGGTACTCAGAAATGGAGCGCTGGCCAATCCATATGTTACTGTATTTAATTGTAAAACTTTTAAATCGTTATTATCATCGGGTTCCGTATGAGATGAATCCCTCCACAGAATTAACTGAAGGTGACGTTGAGAAGTATGCAAGGCCGTTTGTCGGTACATTTTCTCAATGTCTCCTAAGAGAACAAACCTATGCCCGCGGAAACGTATCAAAATTGAAATTAAGTCGGACTGTACAACTGGACCTACAGCCTGTATGTCATTTAATGACTTACCAGAAGAAGTCTTGGCCGAGGCGTCGAATACCACCCTCAACTTTGTCGTTTCACTCTTCTCGCGAATTACGCAGTGATGTGGAAGATAGTTGCCAAACTCTAGACCATTTACTTCACTTAAATGACCTAATTCTTTATATTCATCTATAAATTGAGTGTATGACTCCTTAAGTTTTGGATTTCTATTTAATTTTAATTCTAAATTCAAAAAACGTTTCTTAGCCAGATAATACGAATCTCCGAGATTAGTTTCGGGTTCTTTTAGTGGCATACGTACACAAAACCGACCGTCAGGTAAGCGGCTCGTGTTTTCTATAAAGTCATTTTCGCAAAACTGTTCCTCTAATGAATATGTTTTTGTCTCTGCAGGTAGTTCTTCAATCTCCCAAAATTTCTTAAGGGAATTATCAAGATTCGAAAAATGATTGAAATAACAATAGACCTTAGACTTGGATTGACTGATACCGACTGGACCGGCTATCAACCACCCTAATTGTGATTCTTGTAAAGTTGGCTTATTAGACCCTAGCTTAATTTGATTTGTTCCAATAATATTCCAAAATATGTCAGCCCCCAACAGTATATCTATATTGGAAGGCTGGTAAAACTTTGGATCCGCGAGTTGTATACCGCATGGGATATCTAATTCTCGGACGTCTATTTCGACGCTAGGTAAAATACCTGTTATCGTTGGCACCAATAAACAGGAGACCCGAGTACTATAGGTACTTGAATGAGAATTTATTTTTACGATACACTTTCCTAAAATGTTAGTTTTAATATCATTAAGTCCACAAACCTTAAAGGTTTCACTAGAGGTTTTATTGAACCCTAATTTCTCTCTCAGAACATCTGTTAAAAATGACGATTGACTTCCAGTATCTAACAGTGCACGAGCCATAACCTTTCTATTGTTTGACTCGTTAACGATCTCCACCTGCGCCGTACATAACAACGTATGAGTCATCGTTGTGGCCGATAATGTAACCGGTGGACTATGTGCGCTTGCGCTTTGCTCTTCGCTCGTATTAGTGTCATTTCTATGTATCAAAGTGTTGTGTTTCCCTTTACATACCTGGCATGAACTTTTCAAACGACACTGATGACTATTATGCCCACTACGTAAGCATTTAGTGCATAGTTTTAACTTGGTTACTTCGCGAATCCTATCATCGTTGTTCATTTCCTTGAACTTCGAACATTTATAAACAAAATGATTTTGATTACAAATTACGCATTGATATTTATGATCCTTCCTTTCCGTGTCCGAATCCGAAGCTGCTAAGAAAGATCTCACCGATTTATTATTTTGAGAGTTCGATTTATTATGTTCATGTTTATCATATCTGTTATAGTGGGTAGTTTCCAAGATGTCCGCTCGGTTGCGTAAAAATGAGAATAAAATATTGAGTGTCGGTAAATCCGATAAACTATTTTTATATTCCTCCCATTTCATACTAGTGACGGGATCCAACCTTGCTGAGACTATAAATATTAATAAATCATCCCACTGTTCAGTAGGACGCCCCAAAGTGTGCAAAGAACTCAAGTTTTTAGATATGTGATCAATTAAATAGCGCAATGCTTTAAATGATTCTTTCACAATAGGATCGATACTTAATAACGACTTAAGGTGGTTATTTATCAAAATATTTTTGCTGTTATAACGGTCACATAAAATTTGCCAGGCATTTCTATAATTATCAGCGGTAAACTCAATTGATCTTATAACGACAGCGGCACTATTTTCCAAGCTTGATCTGAGATAGTGATATTTATTAATTAATGGAATCGAATCATTTTTATTAATAAGGGAATCAAAAGTATCCCTGTACTCCAACCACTTTAAATAGTTCCCATCAAACTTCGGTAAATTTATTGTGGGTAATTTTATAGAATTCATGGAATGTGAACATTGGCTCGATATGCTTTCACCATTCACTGATTTTTTCTCTAAATTAGCAAATTCAATTAACTCTTTAGCTGTGGAAAGAAGAGAAAAAAATTGTGACTCAACAAATTCCCGCTCTGTCAACTGCTCATCCTCACTTGGTGACAGTAATTCTAACTCCGATTGAATTTCATTGAACTCTGATAACAATTCTTGAAATTTGTCAACCCGTAACGATAATTCTCTCACTTGAATACTAGTCAATTTATTCGCGCCTACCTGCGTTAAAACATTTACATAGTCTTTACATTTTGTTAGTCTCCCCTTTATAATGCTACGCTTTTTAACAAGATCCTTCATAGTTCCTTCCATAACTTACTAAAAGAAACAATAAAACTGAACAATGAATTAGGCAAGAAAATGGAATGTTCAAACCAGTTACAACGGTTTCGTCGATCTTCGAACCAGCCGCCCTCCCGCAGTCGGCACTCAAGCGCTTTATGGGCTCGTCAGCCACAAACCAAGCTCTGGGCCTGGCGAAAACAGCTAGCTGCGACGTAAGGCAGTAACCTTAGCGTTTATCTGGAATTTGCATAAATGAGTAACAGTTAACAATAAATCTTATGATAAGCTTATGTGGGGGTATATGGGAAAAAGTTGCTAACGGAAAAATGACTAGGCAATTTATGATAAATGGATTTATGCTTTGAAATGCAATGGATAGCTAAATGACTATAGGCAATGCCACCAACTGCAGTAAGATATAGAAATACTTTATAAAATAATATAGTAGGTAGGAAATAGGCAAGCTCTCGCAATAGCCGAAACGTATAATAGGAAATATAGATAGTACGTGTACACGAAATGCTATCTTATAACGCTATCGGAGCGGCAAGCTGCACACAAGTTTGAAGAGGAAAAATAGTGGATAGGAATACAGGCCTACTTCCCTTGAGTACCCAGCCAGATGTCCAGCACGGTCTTCAGCAAAGTTCTTCACTCCACCAGGGCAGAAGGCAGCATAAGCAGCAATCCCTTCCAATCTCCTCAGCTTATATTGAAGCTATGGTCGCCAAATGACCAGAATATTTCGATTTTGTTCACGGTCGCCAAATGTTGGATATATTTAAATAAAATGTGACTCCGCTTGAATATAGATTGTATTTGGTACAGAAATCGGTTACAATATGAATTTAAATTGCACGGTAGATAGGTACTAGGCGTGCGTTGCTGTCCGAAGCTGTCGGCGAGAGTGCGCGGCGCGGCCGCCGACCCGATCAGCTGAGACCTCTCCTCCCGCGTCCCCCGTCGCTGCTCGTTCACGCGTATGATGCGTGAACAGCTATACTATATCATTAAGTAATTTAAACAAAATTTATAAAAAAAAATGTTTTTTGAATGGAACCAATATTTTATTATATTTAAGCTCTAAAAAAAAAAAAAAACTTTGTTGTATTGCATATTATGTCCTCAAATTTTGGAGTCACATTTGTTTCAGAGGTATTTAGTGACCATGCAGTTTTCTTAGGTACTGTACGTCTGTGCGTATCTATTATATTATGAAACGTAGTTCCGTCGCTGTTCCTTACTTGATTATTTACGTAGCAATATTTATGACAGGCAAATTATTCATCTGGGGCTCTTCGGGCTTCATTGTCTCTTTAATGGTTGGGAATTGGATGGTGGGCTGGTGCCTACTACAAAAAAATACCATCTCAATTCAGTAGTTTCAATTTCTTAGTCCGTATCTACCTGTCTCTTCGGATGTACAATAATTTTAGCATTTTACTGAACAATCACGCAACATCCCCTAAATCTCCAATAATCCTACATCATAATAAAGCACAAACATATTCCCTGTCGTGACCAAAGCGAACAGCCATAAAATAAAAAGTCCACAGCCGAAACTTGGTGACGTGTGTCCTTATCGTATAACTGTATCGCGGTCGTAAAGCAGTTGCTTTATAGCGATCGTCGTTACATCTTTATTGCCAATGACGACTAGCGGCCGGGTCTCGTGGATGTCCAAAGTTTTGATGGGTATAAGTGGAGCACGGTTTGGAACTGTGTATGGAGGGTTAGATTAGGTTAGGCACAAATGTTTGCTTTCGTAAAATGCCTGTGGTTTACTTCGTTGTGCCTTAATTGCAAGCGCTTCTGCTAAGGGTGAGATTCTAGGTTCGGTTTTCAGGTTGAGCAAAGTGTTTTCGGTTGTTTCTATCTATTTTTTTTTTGCAGCCCGGAGCCTGGAATTGTCCTTGGTTTGGTTTTATTAGGCCCGATACAATGAAAAGGGACTGAAACATCACTGGTAAACCGTAGGTATACTATCGGTACAACTCCACATAACCCTTCAGAGAATACAAGCATGTTGATACGTTTTTTGATAGCTAGAGGTTTTTGTTAAAATATTAAAGGTAGCTCCAACGTGAGCTCCAACTATTAGAAGCACAGTGCGCAGTTATCTGCACCAAAGTAAAAAAACTAGGGCGTTATTGCGTAAAGCGTATCACATTCAGCGGTTGTGCGATAATTGAGCAATTATCGGTCGTTTCGATAGATGCTGATTGTTTTTGACGTCTCTTTTAACAGCTGGAACTTATCTATTGAATACTGTTGGTGAACATTGAGAAATGCATTTCTTATCGCAATAGTCAAGACTGATTGGCGTTTTAAGGTTAAGCTACTCTAGCCAAGTTTGGTCCGTGGATGGGTCATTATGAAAACCCCTCTGTGTGTCCTGAATGTAATTTGTAGAACTTTGACAGTAGAAACGAGTAGTGAGTATCCTGAAAGTCACACAACCAGATTAACCAAGGCATATAGTGCTACCCAGTAACTAGGTTCTGCAACCCACTGAACCCTACGATTCAGGTAGGCAGTCACTCCAAAGCTGCCAAAGACAGAGCAATAACTTCGTGCAGCTTGTACATAATTTCAGTAGCAGTGCAATACAAACATACTTTCTTTTTCTTACACACATTACCTTGTTAAAACAAACATGACTAAACGGGAATAACAGTAGGTACCTAATATAAGTTAATGTGAACTATATCAATTACTTAGTTCACGATCATTAAAATGTCGGGCAAATATTAATTTCATGCTTGTAATTAATTACAGGTAAACTGATCAACTCGTTATTAAAATATTTATTTGCGGCGTGGTTCCGTACCGCATTCTGATTATTTTAATTAACTATCTATGAAACAGTTTTATAGCAGTTGTTCACCAAGGTATATTTTGAAAATCTAATTAATGGTTCATAATAATAAAACCAAAATAAAAGCCAAGTTAGTTAGTTATCAAATATGAGGGTACCTTGGTATCAAATTGGCCAGCTGTACTAAATTGTTTTTTAAGCAACCTACTTTTTTTAACCCCCGACGCAAAAAGAGGGGTGTTATAAGTTTCACCGCTATGTGTGTGTGTCTGTCTGTCTGTCTGTGGCACCGTAGCGCCCAAATGGGTGAACCGATTTAGATGCGATTTTTTTTATTTGAAAGCAGGGTTTCTTGGGATGGTTCTTAGACATAATTCATCAAAATCGGTTCAGCCGTTTCAAGGTTATCAGCTCTTTTGTGATAGCTACCGTTGCTATTTTAGACGTCTATGGGTATTAACTTTACTGTAAAACATATGTGTGTCTTAAAATTTCAAACAGCCATGTGTGTAATATTAATAAGCAACATTATGGTGTATTTGGTCTGATGCAGCCAGGATATCTAGCAGACTAATACACTCTTGGGAAAATAACAGCAGATATGTCGTGTTTGGATTAATTTTAACCTGCATTTGATTCTGCACACAATGCACTGATGGCAACTGGGTGAGCTGATGCTGCAGCCAGGCTATCCAGTACACCAGCAGGTAGACTCTTGACAAAATAATAGCAGATATGTCATGTTTGGATTCATTTCAACCAGCATTTGATTCTGCACACAATGCCCTGATGGCAACAGGATGAGCTGATGCTGCAGCCAGGCTATCCAGCACACCAGTAGGTAGACTCTTGACAAAATTATAGCAGATATGTCGTGTTTGGATTCGTTTTAACCAGCATTTGACTCTTCATACAATGCACCGAAAAATTCTCATAACTGTAAACTCTATAAAACAAAATTAATGCGTTTAAAAATTATAAAATAAAAATTAAATTAAAAATTTAAAAAACCCCCTCCGCAAAAAAGTAAAACATTTAAAAAGTTAAAAATAACACTTTAGCCATGAAATTTTACGTAACGTCGGGGTACCGTTAAAATAAGTACTTTAAGCAACCTACTTTTTTTACTTTGTTATTCTCGAACGTTGTTGTTATAGTTTAATATTATATTTTAAGTATACCTGCATGCTTCGTCATTAGACGACGGTTAATTTAAGTTAAAAGTTAAGTCTCATCTAAGTGTACTGTATAATGTTCTTATGAGAAATAAAGATTCTTTGAACCTAAATGAAAAAGTATGAAAAAAAAATACTATTAGTGTAAGATACTTACCAAACATTTGTATACTTACCTTGCATGGTGAAACATAGTGTTGCACATATAATTTTATATTTCCACCCATTAACATACTTTCTGTCTATGTAATACAAATCAATGACTTTGACTTTGACCAATTTTACATTCATACATACATAAACTTACGCGTTTATCCCATGAGGATAGGCAGAAACTATAGCACGCCATTTGCTACGATCTTACTTAACATACTTCTTTTGCTTCGCTTATATAATAAAAGCATGAAATTATATTTATTTCTGTAAATAAATCTCTCCAGACTCTTTTACACGTCAATATTTTAAAAACTAAATGGCGCCGGCAGTTTTAAAGTGACTGATTTCTGAGATCCGAAGGAATGCCGAAAGAAACTCGGGGGTCATAAGTCACTTGGGCAAGTGTTCTTACTCTATAATAAACAGTTAATGGTAAAACTTTTGAAACGACCGCTAGGTATTGGGCAAAACTCCAACTGGCAAAGTCTAGAATAATTTCGTTTTAGTATTCTTTACTGAAAGTGCCAAAAAACGGAACACAATTGCCATTACTGCTCTGTCGTACGTCTCTATCTTCAACTATTTCTAAACCTAAAGCCATAAAGTTAAAAGGTTTTTCTGCCACTGTTATTGTTACGAACCCCTAAACCACGGCTAGAATCATTACGTTGCAATTTGCCGACCAGTCTGCCTGTCCCCCGCGCGCCGAGCGTGAAGCACAGGTGTCGTCACGCGGCGCGCGCGCACCTGAACTGTTTATTGATTTCCACCGCCATCGTGCCATTAGACGATGAACTGATTGAGGGGGAGGTTGGGCAGTCTGTTACTGAGACAGTATGCAGTATCGGTATGCTTGTAAATTGTAGCTCAATGTCTGCTTTTGGCTATCTTTATGTTGCTAGTGGCTAACTGCACAACGGCACACCGACTTTGAAGACAACCGAGATATAACAAATAATTGGTATTACACTTAAGACAAAATTAAACTTAACTTCAAGTTACAGTGACTATCAGACGGGTTACGGTGCGCTTCGTCACATCTTTGCGAGTACGCACGGCGTCATCTATACTAATATTATAAAGAGGTAACATTTGTTTGTTTGCTTGTAAGTTTGTAAGTTTATATATAGGGGGTAACCTTCGGAACTGATGATCCAATTTTAAAAACTGTCAACGGAGATGCGCAATCTCACTGCTGGTCCTTTAGTTTACAAATTTCACCACAAAAAACAAATCATCAGAAAAAACTGTATCATAATTATTTTGAGTCGGTTTTTCTGAAAGCTAGCGGTTCTGAATCATGTGTTTACTTTCGCATTGCATTTTGAAGCGCCTTTTATTTTTCACCCTTAAATAATGTATTATTTTCACCTTTAACTAGTCAATTACCGCAATCCAGACACAATTAAATTACTATTGTTTGCGGACACCGGTGTCCACGCGGATCCTGATTAGCTAAGAAATAATTTAAATTTTTACGTAATCGTCAATATAAACTTTAATTTTGATATCGTTTATTTATTTATTTATTTATTTATAAAGGCTTACCAACTAAGACACATACAGACAATCTTAGAAATAATACAAGTAACAGTTAATGTATGCTCTTAAATTACAGGTAGGCTCAACATTATTTTTAGACACTGCTCAAGCAAATATTTGAAATTAACTACAACTAGCAAGGTTATTCACAAAGATGAATAAAGGTAAACATACCAGGCAACGAAAAACACAGAAACTACAAACATAAAAAACGTACTCTAAAAACTTGATATGCTATAAATGGCTCTTTTAAATACATTAAATTTACCTGAAAGTATATCTATGTCATGTTTATTATATATGTCATTACATTTTCTGAGAATATAGGTGAGAGGTGCATTACTGCCATACTTATTTCGAGTGTATTTAGTAGCGAAAGGACCAATCGACCAATTAAGCTGACGCATAATGATTAATTCGTAAAACATAACGACACTTATCAAGATAAATAAAATTAACCTTTCTGACTTGAATAGAATAATTGTTATAAACACTGAGCACTGGCGACTGAATAATTACTAAGGGGTAGTTACTACCCTTGTGTTTATGACAAAGACTAAGGTAGTAGATGCGACAGTTTGCATACGGATACTGTTTTGGAATAAACGAAATAAATACAAGTCCGTTTGAAATGAATATCAAGTTTGTTTGCTTTACTCATGGGTATTATCTACGTGTATAATAGGGAAAGTGAACATTTCATAGGGCATTGAAAAATTCGTACAAAAGACTGGCGACTAATGCTGATTCTGGCCTAAGAAAAGGCCAGCCTTATGGTCGCTTCGTATTTGTTTATTTAGATTAGGCTGAAAAGCTCTTTTTGTACGTCCAAAATTACATTAGGCAGTCCTCCTAAACGCCCACCACCACATTTTTACTGTTGTTGTTGGGAAGAAATACCTTAAACAGATAGGTACTACGGTATGGTGTAGGTAAAGTTATATTTTGGCTTAAGTAAAAATATCTTTATCATCATCAGCCCACAGTAGTCCACTGCTGAACATAGGCCTCCTCTAATGAGCGCCAAAGCGCCCAGTCTTCAGTTTCCTATCCAGCATCTGCCAGCAATCTTTCGCAGGTCGTGGTCCACCTAGCCGGAGGACGTCTTAAAGTACTAATATCTATATCTTGGTGGGATATTAAAAACATTCTTCTGTCATCTTCTGACAACTTCATATATTCCATTAGGATATTTACCTTTACACCTTAGAGCCAATTGCTGTAAAAAAGTGTGTGTCTTTACAAGCGTTAGAAGTTATACTTCTTTTTCGTAACACGATAAAAATCTTTCTAAATTTTTTATTTTCGCGTCATCTTACGTTTGTAGAAAAAACGACACTAATAATAGAAAAAAACTAAAATTTGTGGACGATAGCTAACTTCAAGGTGTCGATTTTTGGTAACGGTGTGCGCGCGTATCGTAAAAATTTACTCTCAGAATTTTTCACTAATGCGCCAAAAGAAGTAAACTTCAATAAGGCAAGATTTGGTCCTAAACATTAGTTTTGCGCATAGATTTAATCTTCCCTTTATCAATTTACTTAGCAAGCAATTAGATTTGATACTCAGCAGCTTGTTCCTATTCGTCACGTGTCCTATTTAATTATTCAGTAATATTCACGACTACCTGTGAACAGTAGGTTAACTTCAAAGGCAATTAGCGCCATCTTAATTGTAAATGTATGTCGCGTATAGAATAGTGAACAGTTCACCTGGCAGGCTGCGGGCATGTGATCTACATAGTTAATTTGTGTTATCAGAATTAACGACCATTGCAGAAGTGTAGTTGTGCAATTTTTATTACTAGTAGTCTAACTTCTACCATTTTGGCTCTCTACACTAACTCGTCATATAAACTTTTATTATCTTCAATTTCACACTCCTCGGTTCGCGAAATATGCTTAAATAATGGTACAAAGTTTTCTTTTTAAATACTAATATTGGCACGCTCGTTTTTTTGGAAGGGATAAGCAGAGCAATTTTATTATAGTATGTAGAGCCATAGTTTCGCTAGTTCTGTTCAAGTCCCTTGTAATAACATCCTAATAAAACTTGCCCTATCTGGGATTTGGACCTAGGAACTCACTTTGAGCAGCAGTGGTTCCAACCAACGAGGCTGTCCATTATTAAGAGCATTGATGAATAAATGATGAATTCATGAATTTGTGTATCCAATTAAGCAAAAACATGATTTGTGTTTCTTTGGATTTTCTAAAACCTTTAGCGCAGACATTTTATAGAAATTGGAAGTTCTATAGATCGTTGGGAATTAGTACATGTTTACATGGGAATTAGGACTTTCACCAATTTTTCGACAATAAATTCTCACTTTACATAATTAGTAGCAGGTTCATTTTAATCTTTTATCGCCTGACAGCCGAGCAATCCTTTAACCCACTAACATTAAACACGTCAACCCCAACATACTTTAGAAAATTACTCGGAAAGGGTTAGAAATTCCCGGATAACAGAAAGCAATTTGTCATCACATTTACTTGCCAACCGCCCCTTGACAACAAAATGACTAATACCAGGAAAAAATGAACAAGTTTTTACTCTTTGCCAACCCTTCCCTCACCGCCGCCGTGGAGCTCATTAATCAAGCTGTTGATACACCCCTAATGGTCGTAATGACCGAGACACAACTTATGGGTAACGAGCGCGCACAGGGTTAAGTATGTTTAATTGATATTTTCGTTTCAGCTTGGGGTCACAATTTTAAGGTTGTCAATGAAGGGTTAGGGTGCAATGCGTTGCTAAATTGAGACAGGTTATTGGAAATAATTAACAAGTTTTGAAGCGATCGCCTAATGAGCCCTTGCTCAGTTAAGTTTGTTTTAAAGTAAACTTAATATCATCACGGCTGTATTCCCCGCAGAGTTAGTCTGAGGTGTAGCATATTCAAATGCTAATCGTCAGTATCAACGACGTAATCATTCTGCCCCTGGCATTAAAAATAAAATCACGTTGGAGGTATTTATGCACGCATTACTCTAAATAATGTAAAGAAGAGCCGATACATTTAAATAGCTGTTTGAAGTAGCATTTCAGACAAAAATACCAACATAGGGTCAATCCATTTTATTTACATGAATTAAAGATTCCACTTGACTTCCTTTTTCAAGATTGGCTTCGACATTTTTTTTAAATAATTACTTAGGTACTCTTTACTTAGTGTGGTAGGTACGTCGTATAAGTCGTGATAGCTCAGAGGTTAAGGCGCATACCTCTCATGCACGAGGTGGTTGATCAGATCTGGGCAAGCACCAAAGTGACTTAAACAATGATATGTATTTTGTAAGTTTATATCATACATCATTGACAATGATAAAAGATAACTTTGTGAGGAATAAAGGTGGATTGGCGATTAAAATGGTTTAACTATAAGACCAGGTCCGTAATCTATTTTTCTAATATAAAGAGGAAAGACTTGATTGTTTGTTTGTTTGCGTTGAATGGACTCCGAACTACCGGATTACCGATACCGATTTGAAAAAATCTCTCATCGTTCAGTACTACACTGTCCCTGGTGACATAGGTTAATAATTTTGATCCCTGTATTCCCACGGGAACGGGATCCACACTGGTGAAACCGAGTGACGTCTGCGAGTACATTATAATCGCCAATCCACCTGGAGCAAGTGTGGTGATCAATGCTCATGCCTTCTCTATATGAGAAAAGGACGCCATGAACTGCGACAAAAACAGGCTGGTATTATTTCTATAACATGGTAAAATCGTCCCAACCTTAAAATGGTTTATTTCACTACGCGATGCGTGTATTTGCTCAGTTAAAACAAAACTTCCTACCAAAATTTTCTAGCATAAAGTGCTCATAATAGTGTGTGTATACGAACTAGAATGATGCCTCGTTTAATCCGTCTAGCCGTCTTAATAGTTTCATAGCCTTGGCAAGGGTATCCTGTCTGCTTGCACTCGCGAGGCGTTTACATTGGGTCTGTGCCTACGTATACTGAAAATTCTGGACGTAATTGGCTGAAATAAAGGATGGGTCGCATAGTCTTAATTTTGTTATTCGTTTAATACTTAAAATAGTATGCTATGTTACACTGACTCTTCCATAGCTTTCAAATAACTATATAATAACCATAGGTTAGACAAACAGGGCTGCGATTTTAAGACAGTAAACTGGCTGCATTACTGAGCCACTTAAGCATTACTTGCTAACTGCTAATTACTGATGCTTGCAAGGTTTGCTTGTGTCTTGTCGTATTTATTACTGTTTGTCGTCAATAGGACAAATCATGAAACTAGCAAATTGAAAAAAAAATGCCATAAAAAATACAATTTCAAATTATTTATTTTAGCATTAATAATTACATTTAAATAACGATCAATCTATTTGAGGTAAGATTATGTGCGCTAAGTTTAATTTTAAGAAACGACGACGATGAAAACTTGTTTTACCAATTTTTTAATACAGTTAGGTTTTGGATTCAGCTTTAAGGTATAGAATTCTTGGTGATTCATTTCATCATTCATAACAGTAACTAGCAAGACTTGTAAACCAATAAAGCCCTGTTGTCTTCAAGCGCTTCGTGTCGACAACTGTCGGCCAAAGTTTCGGCGAAGTTCGGTACAGTGGCAGTTAGCGAAGTTGTAGTAAGTTTGATTCCTGTTTGAGGTTTATGTCGCCGGCGGCGTCGTCGTGTTTAGTTGAAAACTTTCTATAGTTCTCTCGAGAGTTCTTTATCTGTTTCGAGTAGTTCGGTGGAAATAATTAAGTTTGTTATGGTTGTACGATTGTTTGAGGACTTTAGGACTTTTTATACTTAGTCTGGAAAATACAAAAGTTCCATAAAAAACAGAATAAAGTAGTGTTGAGACGGCCCGGCTCCCTGGACAGCCCTCTTAAAAAAAATTGTTATGATTATTATAAACATTTGAAATTTCGCGGGTTTATGCCACTAGTACCACAGACAATAGTGCAAGTGTGTTTCATTACCGATGACATTACAGATGACAGTTTGCTTGGTCATGTCAAGACGATTCACGTTTTATAATACCCTACTTTACCTAATCTTTTTGAAAATTATCATACTTAAATCAAATTGTTTGCTCTAAACTGTAGAAATTCATATTTAATCTGTTCATCAGCGAAATACAGGTGAGTGTTATTTTTTTTGTATTTAACGTGATTATAGTCAAGCCGGGTGTAATTTCCTATCATAGCCCATAATATTATATAATTCCCAAACATAGATGTTTTTGGCACTTTGCCTCATACAACTTTGGGTATGGTGCCTTTACAAATTTGGCGGTCTAAGTGACGGTCCCGGTTGCCCAGAATTCCTCAAGTTAGCACTTATCTTTAATCAGGCCTCCACAGTAATTAATAAATAAATAACAATATATAGATATATATTACATTTTATTTATGGATGTACACCGGTTACTCGGAGATTCATGATCCAATTTATGTGATTCTTATTTAGTTTGATGCGGAATAGTTGTCATTTGGACCCATAAAAATATAACATAGCTTGGCCTTTATTTTTTATTTTATGAACATTTTTTTGAACGTTAATTTTTTTTGAACATTTATTTTCGAACATTTGTTTTAATCCAATTTACGTTACTATTTTTTTTAGTTTGGTGCGGAATAGGTTGGTTTAGTATTTTTTTATTTAGTCTCATAAAAAATAAGATACTTTGCCCTGGTAGTTGTCATATTATGAAGATTTTTGTTTTTCATATTTTCTTTTTGTTTCCAAAGAAATCTGTTTGTATGATTGTAATATTAAAACAAATGGAAAAAATGAATCATCAACATAAGAACAAAAAACTAAAAATTACAAAAACTTAATAAACTTTTTTACAAAAAAAAAAAACAACCGACTTAATAAAACACTAACCGGTGTAAAAATAACTCTAGATTCGGATGTCGGTGGCCAATAATAAATGAGACAAAACGACCAAAGCCACAGACTTCCAAATCTTACAGTTATTTTACACCGGTTAATGTTTTTATGAAGTCGGTTGTATTTTTTGTAAAAAAGTGTTTTTTTTAGATATCTTGTTTCTCAAATAAAAATATTACCAATTCCATTATGTTTTTTCTTTACTTTAATTATCTGTAAGATACGAGATTTGTAATTAAGCGGGCCTTCATTGGCGCTTGTACCTTAGCTCTTATGCACGACAGAATTATTGATTTTGTCGCAAGAACTTACCGCTCATGATCTAATAATTACTCTTCCGACAGTTACAATTAATGGCTTGAAAGAAATATACAAACACTAACTAGCTAAACTGGAATTTTAGAACCCATTCATTCATTCACTACATGCTTTGATTACAGTACTTAATAATTCCATGCTCATAATTATTATATTTCCACCTGTGTATATATCACACACTTGACAAGTTACTATCTTTCAATCTATAAGCACCATAGAAACTCATTTCGATCTGATATCAGTACATTTCTTTCTCTCATTGCTGGGAAAGTTCAGGAAATTACGACATGAATTAAACACATGCCATCTTCATCTGTCTAATCATTCTTGGGGATGGCTTTCAGTCCAACTGGTTGCAGCTAAATACCTGTACATTACATAGACGAACTGCCAATCTAGCTTCCGCTACCAAGATATTTGGTAACATCGTATCTTCGGTAAGACTGGTTAAATTAATGTACCTAATGTAAATTAAAACATTCACCCAGATCATGGGTTCTTTTTCTTATTTTCTTGATGGCAAAATATTTTATAGAATACATACAGACATACATAAGCTGACGCCTTTTTCCCATGGGGGTAGGCAGAAACTACAGAGTGCCATATGCTACGATTCTTACATACTTCTTTTGCTTCGTTTACATTCATACATGTTTGTCATACACGCACGCCGGTTGCGAGTACTACGCACCTGACCTTTCTGAAGAAACTCACCAATAAGGTCTATGAATGTCCTTCTAGGGCGTCCCCTCCCGGCGTTCCCACTTACATCTGCCTTGCAAATACCTTTCGTTAGTCGCCTTTCATCCATCCTTTCAACGTGACCATATCATCTAAGCATACTCTTTTTAAATTTTTGTTACTACATCTTCTTTTAAACCACAACGTTGCACATCATTCCGCATTCATTTAATTATTTAGTACGTCAACCCGAGGAATAGATCTCACATGTCTTGAAGGAGAATATCTGCAAAGAAATGTTCTAAGCAACGGTCCGCTCGGCCGAAAACCGTCCGGCATGGAGAGTGATAGTGGACAAAGCAATTTACCTTTTGTGGTCACGACCCTCAGTCATGGGGAATACGAGGAAGAAGAAGAGACTTTTTACCATTTAGACTACTTACTACTTAGGTATGTAAAAGAAACCATTGTGAGGAAGCTGAAATCGCACACAAAATGCAGTTCACAAGCGAAGTAGTATGCTCCCTTCTTGTATAAAGATTTTGCTCTTGAGCACACAGCGAGACAGTTGCAAGTCGGTATTATATACCAATACGAACATGACATACTTAGCAACGGTGATAAGAGCTACTGCCCTGAAGGTTGTGGTAGATCTTCTTTTTGTGTGCTTAATAACTAACCTAATGTCTGAGTTTTTATACCACTCTTGTGACGCTAAGTCAGAGGATGGTAGAGGCCCAAGCTCTGACTTAGCATCAAGCAAGCTGTCTAGAAATATCTCTCAGGGATGCCGGTGCCAGATAATGATGACACATACTTCCTCTATAGTTTTAAATCCACCCAAATATGTAAGATATTTCTATATTTTCATAGAAATTAAACAGAAAGACAGATACTCAATCAAACATCAAATCTAAATATTTCTATCGTCGGATCGGCGCGCGATAACTTTTTCTAAGACAATGCGTTTCCCGTCGGCGGCGTCACGTGTATTGTGTCGTGGGTTGCGTTTTCCCACATCGCTTACTGTGTCGATATTGTTAGTGCACACTTTCACTGATCGCTACAGGATGTGCACTGTGTTTGAGACAGGGATGATAGGATGATAGACTTCCTAGGGACCTTAATGTCGACTTATTTTGCACCCGCGTTTCGACCTTATGACGGCTTTTGGCACAGTCTTTTTTTCTTGATACCTAGTCGACTTATTGATTCTTAGCAAATTATAATGTTTACCTGTTTGCACTGTCTTTTTTATCGACTTTTTGTTTTTTGTTTAACTATATGTGGAGGCTTATTATTAGCTATTTTTTATAATATTATATTCTTAATTCACTGGATTGTTGTCTGTAAAATAAATAAAATAGTGGTGATAGGAATCGAAAACTTGGGGTTGTTACTCTATCACTCTTGATATTGGTTCCTTGTCTAACTCTCCTTGGGCTACCTACTTATCTTTACAAAATTGCATTCTGACTTTAACCCAATACTGAAATTTGTGTATTTATCGCTAGTAACCATGTGTGTAGCTAATCTATCTAATATGTAAAATTGTCGTGTAACAGTGTTTTTAACAAAACTCCTCAAACACGACTTGACCGATCCCTATAAAATTGTCCAGCTCTTCATTTTGTCGACTTAAGTATCCATAAATGTACAGAACAGTTGATATTTATTCCGCAATTTCAGGGTCTCTTAGTAGAAGTGGTTCATAGGGACGACTACAACAACTCCTTTACGGGTTTACATAACATACATACATAACGTCACGCCTATAATCCCCAAAGGTCTAGGCAGAGGTGTACCTGGTAGTGTACCCACATTTCGCCAGTTATGTTTCAGTGAGTAATAGGGGGCGAGCCTATTGCCATCAATCGGGCACAAATCCAGACTCCGGGCTGCTACTAAGAAATTCCAGATAGAAAAACTCAATAACACTTTGCCCGACCTGGGGATCGAACCCGGGACCTCATGCTCAGCAGTAGCGCTTGCGACCACTAGACCAACGAGGCAGTCCAGTCAGTTACGGGTTTAGTATTAATTATTTTATGTGGGTATTATTGAAATAAAGTATGAATGTAATGTGTGTGTGTATACAATGTGTGTTGTGTGTGTATAAAAAATGTATATTAATACGCTAAGCGCAAACTTAGGCACCCTTTTTCAAGAATGTTGTTGCACAGAATGATCACTTTGATATTTTCCATGGATAAAGTACATGACCAGGGGCGCAAAAAGCTAGTATTTAGTATTAAAATATTTCAACCTCCACTAGAACTTATTCATTTCACAATTGAATGGACAAGTAACTTGCTCAGCATTACGGTTAAATAATTATATCATATCACAAAATGGTCTAAGACTTCCACTAAGACATTCCGTAACTTATTCCTGGCCGCTTGCCAATGTCCAGTTCAAAGAAGCCTCTACATGTGTGACGTCATCGTAAACGTTACGGAATAGATTGCGAAAGTAAAAAACCAAGTTATTATTCCAAATCATTTTATTCGCCTTTCTCTTAATACAAACAACTTATAAAATTACGTACCTATGTTATTAATTTATTGTTACATTTCGATATATTTGTACAATATTTGTGGTTCTCGTATAAAACTATCGTCTATTTTATTAATTATATTAAATACACATTTTTGGAACAAATGCAAGTTTATGAGCATTCTCTTTGAATCTGAGTATTATGTCATTAGGAAAAAATATTGAATTAAGAAGTACGTACATACAAAAGTTAACATAACTGAGTAATTTACAGGATTACTTTTTACTTTATTGGTAAACTAACAGAGGGTGAATCAAAATCTAAACAACGCCTGTAATTCCCTGTCGGAATTGAATTGTTTCCTGACAGCTATAATAATATAGGGGTTTAAGTCAAGAGTGAATAGGTTACTTCTAGGCAAGCGTGATTTATCGTCGACCACTTCATCACTTACCATCAGATGAGATAGTGATCAAACGCAACCCTATCAAAAATGATTAAAAAAAAGAAATTTTGAAAAACATGTGAAGTGATGGTAAAACTTGTTCACATAATATATTATGTTAGTGCCCCCTAAAACTTTGCCAATAAATTAAAGGTCACCCTGTGTATGTACAGACGTCAGCACGTCAAGTTACCCCAATGTGTCAAATTTTTCCAATTGAATATGAACCTTATTTAGTTTGACATAAAGTTAAAAAACGATCAAAGAAATTTGACACTTTGGGGTAACTTGATGTGCTGGCGTCTGTACCTGCAATATATATTTTTAGTGACATTCATAGAAGTCAGTCATGGATAATTTAAGCTAAATGCGAATTTAATATATTTTTTTCTGTTGCGTTTTTCTGTTTACATGAAAAGTGGGAATTTTAACAACTATTACAAAATACTTATGTTCTAAAATTACCAGGA
The DNA here is from genome assembly GCA_921972225.1 of Euplexia lucipara. Taxonomy (NCBI): domain Eukaryota; kingdom Metazoa; phylum Arthropoda; class Insecta; order Lepidoptera; family Noctuidae; genus Euplexia; species Euplexia lucipara. The sequence continues at coordinate 21,326,867 of OV179159.1, forward strand.
ATGCTGTCTTAGATTCTGTATTTATTACCGAGAGTGAAGCATACGAAAAATATGCAAGTATTCCTAGTAGCCCCTGGTAGTAGATTACATTGACTTTGTCAAGAATATCGGCATAACACAAGATTCTCACAACTCTTATATCTCTTACATTGCTTCTTATTTACACTTTGAACACATTCCAAAAGTATAAAACTGTAATACAAAATAACATGTATATTTGTACTTGTATTTTACAATAATCTCTTATTTCTAACTTAGGTTACTTACAGCGAGCTATTGGCTAAGTGGCAAAGTGGGATATGTCTTAAATTAATCATTTCATGAACAAGAATAAACTACGGAAAGCATTCGATATGTCTACGCATATATTTATATATTAAATCAGAAATAATTTAAAGCTGACGTCGTTATATCGACTTAACTTTAGGCCCCTTTATAAAACTACAATGTTTGCACATATTTTTCATTTACAACCAACATTTGGTTTCGTGCGCGGTGAATGGCAAGGCAAAAAGATCCATTACAAATAAAACCAGCAAAGGAAACACATGAATGAAACCGTCACATTTTAAACCGATTAATTCCAAATTACTCTCGAATGAACTAAAATTTGTCCAAACCCTTTACAATTTAAGCCTTTTATATAGATAACGATTATAACATTGTGTACGTCACAACATGATCAGACGCACACGCGGTGTGCACCTGGTTTCTATTATTCGCGACTTATACGCGTTTCGCAGCAGGCCCGTGGTGGCAAGATATCAAAGCAGCTAAGGAAGACTTTTTGTAATCTATCTAACAATACTATGGCGTGAGGGCTACAACAATATATCAAAAAGTCAGTCTTTTACATCGGAGGTCGGTTCACTAGGAGGGGGGAGGCACTACGAAGAGCCAGGATCACGAGATGATGCAGTTCTTGTCGTGTTGAGCATTTTTTCTTTGTCGTTCTCGCTTGGCGCAGGCGACGGCGTCATTGGGCACGTATGAGATCCGCACGCCACCGTACGCGCGTCTCGTGGGCAGCGTGTAGGACTCCGCTGACGACGATGACGATGAACATGTGCTGCAGTAACTGCTAGCGTCTTCGTCCCGCACCTTCTCCCTTCGCGGCGGCTCGTCAGGTTCAAACGCTTCGTTGTCATCTCCACAGAACCTCACCGTCCGTCCACCTCGCGGTTTCCTCGGCGACTTCTTGCCGTCCACTAACGTCAATTCAGGCATCGATGACGAGTGTCCTGGAGTGACGACTGCCTGAGCTTCGACAGGGTGCGGTGGCTTCCAGTCGTTGGGTGACTCGTCTTTATGTTCGTCAGACGTCGGTGTGGGCTGTATCTGATGCTCTGTCATGGATTGTTCTAGTCGTAGGTCTGCTAGCGCTCTGTCGAGGCTGAGGCAGGCGTGCGGTGGTGGTGGTGGGTGAGGGGGAGGAGACTCAGGTTTCAGCGACTCGCTCGGTTCTGAATCAGCGTCAATATTATTAGGGGAATGATTAGGCGAGGGTTCTCTATGTGGAGATCTTGGTGGGGATTTAGGCGATGGCATTCTTTTCGGCTTTGGCACTCGTGGCGGTCTGGGTCCTGGGCCTGAGGAGTCAGACGGCGTCGGTGGCTCGCCTTTGGAACACGCTATAGAGCAGTATATCGCTCCTTTCCTTGGTAAGAAGGGTCTACCTAATAAGCTTGCTCTGCAGGTGTGGCAGGCGAAGCATCGTTCTGTGGCGTGCCAGTGCTGTCCTTCATGGGACATTTGTCCCTGGTCTACACCGATAGGTTCACCGCAGGCGTCGCAGTACTCCGCGAAGCAGTTGTCGAAGCAGGGCAGGCAGTAGGGGCGTGCTTCGCGCATGATGTAGCGCTGACCGCCGAGCTGGCGCGCGCACTCGGCGCACGCGAAGTGCTTCATGTGCCACGCGCGTCCCTCCGCCTCCGTGCACTCGTCAGCTAGGATTATCTGAGGACAAAGCAAAATATGGTTAAATGGGGAATAGCTTTTCGTCAAAATTCGTCTCTAATCCTTGAGTGCATTATAACATATTTATGTTTGGCCCAGTTAATACACTTTTACAAAATGCGACTTGAGCATTCACTCACTAGGGTGTAACAATGTCAGCGTCACAGACAAATATTCAATTACACTATAATATGTTAGTAAACCGGTTCAATTTAAATAATTATTATCTGGATAAACACGGGTTAATTAGGCATTATTATTCATAGTGCTAGCCGGTGCTGACGACCCCAAGAAAGTTGGTTCGCGACAATGGCATGGGAGCGGGTCCCACGGTCGCCGAGTTATATTTTGTTCATGATCATTAGTGGACTATTCACTCATTATTAATATTTCAGAAACGGTATTCTGTGTTGTGGATGCACGCCGCGCCGCCATGCTGGACTCGCAATTGTTCCAATGTTCGGATCTGTTCCGTGTTTCTGTTTCTTTAACTTGGTGCAATTGTAGGTGAATTGGGTTATTGTTGTATCTCTGATGTAAGACGGAATGCATTGTTTGGTAGGCTTACGCGGTCATCACCACGTAAGCCTCTACTAAAAAGGCTCTTTAGGTAGTGTAGGTTTATCTTTAATAAAATTTGCATTATTTTATTAAACTACACTATTTGTTCATTTGCTTAAGTAAATCTGATGATAGACGATTTTGGTCAAAATAAATGTTATATTCAATATTAAGTTTATTTCCTTGGGTGCTTCATTTTAAATATTGTTTCTAGACCTGAATGTTTTCATTTTTTAATCTTCGTGTGCTTTAGTTATGATGAATTCAATGCTGATGTTTTATTGTAGATTGTTATCGTAACAGAGAACTGTGCTTCCAGAATACACACGTTCTGTAAGACGTGTGTGTTGACTTAACTTACAGTTATTTTATACGTAATCGGATTTTATTAAGCTAAATAAATCAAAATAATGTGATGATTTACATGTTATTTGAAAATTTGATTTAACTAACTGTTAATGTTGTACAGACGCCTGCACATCAACCTACCCCAATGTGTCAAATTTCTTTGATAGGTTTTTAACTTTATCCTAAACACAATAAGGTTTATGTTCAGTTGGGAAAATTTTACAGTTTGGGGTAGGTTGATGTGCTGGCGTCTGTACGTACTGTACGTAGCCAGTCTGAACCTCTTACTTTTTAAAAGTAGGAGGTCCAGAATAGCTACGTACAGCAAAGAATAGACAGAAGTAGAAAACCTTGGAGGAAGCCTTTGTCGAAAGACAAGCTGTTAAGACCTAAGTCTTAACAGCTTGTCTTTTGTCTTTCGGTTCTCGCCTCTAAAGGCGAGAACCGAATGCCGAGAATTTAATTTCGTTTTTTTTATAATATGTATGTATTTAGAAATATATAAGTATGTTTATCAGCTACTTAGTATCCATATCACAAGCTATCAAGCTTAACTTGGGACTACATGGCGTTGTGTGAAAAGTTGTGGAATATTTATTTATTTATTTATTAAGTTAATTAAATAGAAAGAAACAAAGAAGAAGGAAAATATATATTTGACTGTTTATGAAAGTGACTTACTAACTTTTTAGGGAAACTTTTCATTGATTTGATCGATTGGAAATGGTGATTTGTCCTGGACTATTTACAGTTTAAAGTCCCAAGTTCCTGATGACATCAGGGAAAAACGTAAAACTATTGGGGGAAAGAAAAGGGACTCCAGAATTACGTGCAGAACTCATGTTATATGTAGCCCCTTTCACCCTGTCTATTGATGTTATTGTCTGTTCACTAAACAATTTAAACGCATTGGTAACATTAAACCTTTAATTCTCAATGCGACCTAAACGACAAACACATTGGCACTCGCCGTTGATTACCACGGAGTTGCTCATTTGCATGTGAAAAGCTCAAAGTTAGATTGAATGATATTTTTATCTTTTTGTCTTCCAAATCTTCATAGCAACACGTACATATACATACGGCAAGTAGTCATTCCCCGTGGGACAATTATCGCAGATAGGCACTGGTAGGGAGCCAGGTCACGTGGCTCCCAGCACCAGGGAGCCTGGGAGCCGAGGTATCAGTGATATTATCTCGAGCAACTGTTTTATTGTTAGTCTTACTACGGTGCTACTATTCGGGGCTCGGAGCAGTTCTGTACGGTTTGTGAGCTTCAATTGATAAATAACCTTTATGATGTTTAGCGAAGGCTTTTTTTGCTTTTAAGCACGTTACTTATAGTCTGGATTTGTGGCAAATGCAAGCTGGATCAAAAGAAGTGTAATATTTTGACAGCAACGACATATGCCTGTTGATTTTTTGATATGGTCTCAATCATACCCTCGATATACGAGTATTTGTCCCATAGTAAAAGATGTTTATAATTATGAGTACAATGACCCCTTAAGAGGATGGCAGATATTTAGAAAGCACCTTATATACATAATTGCAGATTACGGGCAGGTAATAAAAAAAGAAAATCCTTATTACCCGACCCGTGAATCGGACCCAAGGCTTCATGATTAGCTAGCAAGCCTATTAGGATTTCCTGATAAAGATATTCTAAGTTCAATGCGTTCAGGGTGCTTTAAATAGACGTGAAATTTCTATTTCATAATTAGGTTTTCAGGACCAATCTAGTCAGCACATGTCATCCAGTGTTATGGGAACCATTGTCATGTTATAACTAGTGATGTGCTTTGTTTATCGATATAACCATGTGACTAAGGATGTTCGACATCTGGTGGTGAATCATCGACATAACTTACACAAATATATTGCCTACTTAGACAGTGTATGTTAATTAAATGTTGATCATGTCGTCGTCTTTAAACAACCTGTGACAAGAATTTGTTTGATAACTATATTTTGTAGTTTGTAAATTCATGTTATGTAATAGAACTGCCATATAGACACGTGTTTTAGGTAATACAATTTTTCTCGGCTTTAAACTTTGACATTTATTCGACCCTCTCAAAGTTTTGAAAAAAAATAATAATAAAAAAAAGGCTAAAATCCAATATAGGAATGCCTATAGCGTAAAATATAGCCTATGTTCATCGGTGATAATATAGTTATCTAATGGTGGATTTTTTTTAAATCGTTTCAATACTTTTCGAGTTAAATCCCTACAAACAAACAAACAAACAAATCTTTCCTCTTTATTATGTTATAAGTATAGAAGTACTAGCTTTTATCAGCGAATTCGCCTGCATGAACGTCAAAAATTATCCCACAGGAATGTACTACCGGATTACAGAGTATCCTTTGTCGTATCTAGGTCATTGTTGTGTTGTTTCATCTAAATCCTTTCAGTCGTTATGTGTCTTTGTTTAACAAACAAGCATAAAATGGCTGTGTAAAAGTAACCAAATTCAGGAAAGAAGTTTTAGCGTAACCATATCGCGAGTGAACCGAACATAAATACTATTTGATCTGCATTGCTGTACTCTTGACATTGCAACTTAATTTATTAACTTGTAACATTTCAGGGCCTTTCAGGCTTGCCTTACTGCAGCGGTGCATGATATAACTTAACTGTGGCGCAGTCGGCAGTAAATATAGAGTTGCTACGAGAAATATGGTTCTAAGAAGACAGAAGTGAGTTAGTACAGTTTTTCAGGTTGAAATGTTTAAGAATAGTTGAATATTTTCGATGAAGCTAATGGGGACAAACTTTTTGGTAACTTAACATGTTTACTGTTTAGGTAATAGTAGCGGGTTTCGTTAGAAGGAACTTTTGATCTCAAATATAACAGGCCTAAATACACTAATAGTGACCTTTTAATAAACCTTTACCTTTCTATGGGTCTATGCCACCCGAAATAAAGTTATTATTATTATTATTAATAAATAATCTTTGGATACAACTGCAAATTGGTCACTCATCAAAACCAAGAACTGGGCACAGGCCTATTTATGTTGAGTGTGTTAAAGCATTTTTTTTGTGTTCTATGTCTTCGAACAGTAGGTACATACAACAACAACAAAATATATTTTAATATTCATCTCTGTCAAGTTAGAGACTAACACAATCTCGGTGCTCTAATATTGGCAACACACCACATTGTATTGGATTCAAATATAAATAATTTTATCAGTAAAACTGTGAATACGAACAAGCATGACCGACCATTCACCCTAGACATAAAACAGTGATCACAGCTAATCTTTTGAGTACCCACTAAAGCAGAGCTCACACTGACACCTCAATCAGTCCCAGCACTTATCAGTGATGGTCGCATGGCCCTCGCGTGCTGCCGGCACATAAACCGGCGGCCACGGCCATGGTATGCCATGCCACCATGCTCGGGTAGCAACACGTCGTTACGAAGTGCACCGCACTGTGATATCGAGATTTGCATGGTACCTGGTTTAATTCCATACACACTGCTTGACATGTACGGTAGGGTTGTAAGTAGGCAATAGGGTATATGCATGTATTTTTTTTATATTTTTAATTCACTGTTTACAACGTTTTGACATAGTAAAAAAATATAAACATGTTTGAAAATGCAGTAATGAAGCTTAAAAAAATATTCAAAATACAGAATAAATTTGAGCTGTTTAAACGCCGCCATTTTCGCGCGCCATTTCAATTACGTCATTTACTATGATCCTATTACTATTACTTTGGGTGTTTTCGTTCTTCTAACCATTTCACCATGAAAAACGCTCAAAAACCTGTTTACAAGTATTCCTTGTACCCGAATGCAATAAACATTATCAGATTGCACTTTTACAAAACCATTTTATATCATTTTTCTTAAATGTTTTATAACCTCACTATGAAGCTAAAATTACACTTGAACGTTAAATTAGTTCACAACACACACGGCAATAATTATGTTTTTCAATAAAAAGTCCATTCCTATACTTAATGTCATACTTACACATTGTATGTTTTGTAGGCGTTGAGTTGTTGTCGTAGTATTTGACGTCAAGTTTCGTTATAACCAATGGTGATGCGTTTCACAAATTTCAATTTCCCGCGCTTAATTCGCACTTTTATTTTTAATTTTAAATAATTATGACGCTATTAAAAAGTGAAATAATGATTTAGTTCATATTTTCTGCCATTAAAGATTCGGAAAAAAAATATTTGAACCATATTTAAATTACATGCATATTCCCTATTATGGGTTCATGCCGTAATTATTGGCTTCTATATAGTGCTGATGTGCCACACATAGCTAGTAACGCGTTTACGTTACAATTGTGTGTTTTCAGTGTTTTGTTTAAAGGCGTATTATTGTCTGGATGCGGAGGGCAGAGGCTAGGGTGTTGTGGTATAGCCTGGGAGAGGCCTATGTCTAGTGGACTGCAATAGGCTGAGTTATTTGATTGATTAATGTTATTGAAAATGGGCTCTATCCACACACAACAACAACAAACAACATATAGATCCACGGAGTTTTCACTCATCAGTTGTGTGTTGCTGGGGAGTTTATTGTGCAACGTTGTATTTTCAATTAAACACTGGGAATTGGTGAAGAGCCGGCGCTATAGGCTGATTATCAGTCTGATTTTTCACCTGTACATACCTCAATCTCTCACCTCCACACCAACACTCACCCACTACTCACATACACACTCATCCACACACGTCATAACACTCATTCCAGCGCGTTATTTGCTTTTAAAAACTGTCAATCCATTCAGTTCTTTAATATTTTAATTTTCATTTATAAAACCTAATAATAATGAAATAAACTGAGGAAGGGCGGAATACAAGCATACTATTTTCTTAAAAGGATTCTCCTAATTGTAACTAGAATATATTTAAGATTAAGCAATAAATAATTTTGTTTTTATTTTTTATATTTTTTTTAGTCTGATGCGAATCTTATTTTATTTTGATTTAATAGTTTAAATAAGACTAACCCGAAATTAAAATATTGTATAAACATACCTACCTTCTTGTTTTAAAGTTAATAAGCGTTAAATATTTATATTAAGCAGCTATGCTGGGAATTTTCGTGATAAGGCATTATAAACATTACAAGAATAAAATATTTGCAATGGCCGGCCATTTATTAAGTACTGATAAAAAGTTTTGGTAGGTAACTGTAACATGAGCTTAGACCATTTAGAAATAAAATTTATGTAAATTAAAAAAGAAACCTACTACGACATTAAAAAAATGTATTTACAAAAGTAAAGAATAAAATGTTAGGTACCAGTTTGCTCAACAATTCGTGACGACCAATTATTCTAATACTTGTAAAAGAAATAAAAGAAATAAATTTACCATTTTAATGATTGGGGGCGATAAAACTACGCTTGTAACCCTAAAAATGTTACCATATGAAAAAAGTCACGGATTTTTTTACACAATATCGTCACGAATTTTTCAGTGTGCATTTATCAGTAAAATAAATAAAGTTACTAACTGATTGAGATAGGCAACACGCAGACATTTTTAATAAATAAATTATAGCCATCAGCGAAGTAACATGAGAAATATTAATTGCTATAAAAACATCTAGATTATTAGTTATCTCAGTGTTTGATCTGTAATTGTAAGGTTTTCTCCGTACGGGTGATGTCGTGGTGTATTAATCAATAGTGTTTTAATGGCTTATTAGTGTTGTTATGGTATTTTGGGCTCATTAGCGAGCTCGCACACCATCGCGACGAGTTTCTTCACCCGTGAAATGTCACGTTCTTAGCCCGATGGGATATTTTCAGTACAAATGGTAGGTAAGTATAACAAATTATGAAAAACCTTTATGTGTTTGCTTTCGGTTACTCAACTTTATTTTAGCCTTTTCTATACTACCGTGTAGAAGGCAACGTAACGTGCTTTCCGAGGCCCCAACTACAAAAATCGTTTTAATTTAAATATAGTGTATTTAAGCTCCCGCAGTCCCGCAGACCGACTACGGATCCCTACTGATTTCATTTCCGTAGATATTTTTATTGACCAGCATTGTCGCTTAACGTCTGACTGCTAATATTTAAAAAAATCGTAATAATAATTCAAAAGCTATCATTTGTTTTTATAAAATCTTTATGAAAATCTTTACTACCGCAGATTGGGTGCAGTACGTACAAATTAATTTACTTGTAGCCATGTAATTTGAACTAATTGCCGCCAGATAGCGATATTATCAAAACTAATGAAGACATCGAGCTAGTCTCCCATGGCCTTCCACAATTATCAAACATGCAACTTGCACCGTTCACTCATCTTCTGCTTTTGCAATTTATATGTAGATGAATAGCCACATGTCTGACTTCTAGCCTTATCTAGGGGTATCGTGTTAACCAGTAACTGGGTGTGCGTGGACTTTAGATGTGCTTTAGATATTTATATTTACGAATAGCTGTACCCGATCTGAAGCCGACCTCAAAAGTAGAATCATTCATTTCAATAAATATAAAATTAATAAATAAATATGCCCACAACTTTTTCACACAACGCCATTTAGTCCCAAATTAAGCTTCAGAGCTTGTGTTATGGGTACTAAACAGCTGATAAACATACTTATATATTTCTAAATACATACATATTATAGATAAATTACACCCAGACACAGAACAAATGATCGTGCTCAACACTCAAACATTTGTCTTGGATGGGAATCGAACCCACGACCTCCGGCATAGCAGTCAGGGTCACAAACTACTAGACCAACAGGCCAGTCAAGCTCAAGTTCAATAAGACCATCACAAGACACTTTGAACGTCAAACGTAAGTTGAATAAAATATAAACATGATTCTAGTTGCCCCTTCCAAAAGGTAGTTTCTTTTAGTCAGAAAAATAGTCAGTAGTGTGGGCGAATTAAGCTGTCATTCCATACTAATGTAAGGCATTGACATTTCATTTCACTCAAGTTATCACGGCGTGACTTTTACTGAATTGACCGGAGGAAAAGGCAAGCAGATAATGATGATGTTGTTGATGTTTATTTTTAAAGATTTATAATACGAAGTAGAAGTCGTCGCACGGTTTCACCCGTGATGTTCCCGTTCCCGTGGGAATACAGGGATACAAGGTAGCCTATATCACCCGCGGATAGTCTAGCTTCTTAACGGTGTTCTTAATTTTCCAAAAGGGTCTAAGTAGTAGTTTCCGAGCCTATTTAATGGAAACAAACAAACAATCTAATCTTTTCTCTTTATTATATTAGTAGAGATATGTAGGTATACATATTTGAGTTGCATTCTTTTCTCGACTTCCTTGGTAGCAATGAACTTCTGTCTTCTAAAACCAAGAAACTACGATCACAAATTCAAGATAAGCTCATTACGTAAATAATATCTTTATTTAACACATACACATAACATAACGTCACGTCTGTAATCCCCGAAGGGCTAGGCAGAGGTATACCTGGTAGTACACCCACATTTCGCCAGTTATGTTTAAGTCCCACGTAACACTACTTATTAGGTTACGAATTTGAAAAGCCCTCACAATTATTCGATCTAAGTATATTTACATTTCATAAGTAAAAGCCGCTTGACCCCAATCACGGCGGACTCAAAGTAATGGTTATCGGCGCAAGATCACGAGATTTCCACTGTTTACCCCAATGTTCCCCCAACGTTTACCCTTAATGTTTCCCCTCGACCTAGATGTGGTATCGTGTGGAGGCCCGTCTGGACGCTTCCGGCGTAGACGCCGGCAGCGGGACGGTCTCGTGCCGGACGGGTGGTAGTGGTCTGCAGCGGTTAAAGCGCCGTTCATTAAGGGTAATAAATAATAAATAAATAATAAATTTTATTTCCCAAAAAACTTAGTTCTATGTTACAAAAACAGTTTAGCAGTAATTATATACAAGTAAATGGATTTAGCTTCTGTAACCGAACTAGGCAATGCCTGTATTTCGGCTAACAGTGCCATTCCCCCGAATATTTTTAAAATGATGCTAACAAATACAAAGGACTGGTGGTACTATTTTTATGTGATAATAATACGTGTAGAACTATTTTTATGCTAAATTATTATACAATGCTAAATGAGAAATTTGTAAATGAGCAAGTGTGAGTGTGTGTATGAGTTTGTGTGTGTGTACGTGTGCGTGAGTGTTCATTAAGGGTGTCTTTACTATAACTTCTGCTGAAAGTCTCCCCTTATTTAGAGAGAAATGACAATGTATAAAAAAATATCTTAATTATTATTCCTTACAAGATAAAGATACCTATTAAAGACTATCTAGAAGACAAGTCAATAGATTCTGTTATTTGTAATCTCGATTAATTCGCATCGCTAATTGTGGATACATTTGCACGCCATGTTATGTATGATATGATAGGATATGCCGAAACAAAACTACTGTAACACATTTTATGTAATATTCTGGCCACTAAATATTTTTAATTTGTTTTGATATCTAGTTTTAAGGTACGGACAATGTATGGCCGCTGCGAGCGTTCATTTTGTGAATAATGATCAAAATAAGAGTTCTTGAGTTTTATTAAACGTCAAGCTGGGAAAAATCAATGGGTCCTGAAGATAAACCACTTTCAAGTCCACTTTAAAAAAGACAGACTGAGAAAAATTCCTTAATTTTAAAAATAAATAAAACTAAATTCACAGGTTTTTCGACACGCATAATAAAACCGCGAGTGTTTATATTTTGTATTTTGAGTTAATTCGATTCACGGTTTAGGTAAGCCCGTAGTAAACGCAGTTTCTTTTAAAAAATAAAGCAATGTGCCCTAAAAGCAAAATAATCTTAAGGATTTAAATTTGTTTCTATGGGTTCCATTGATTTCCCCCAACTGTTTAATACATATTTAGAAATATATTAAAGATTAGCCGGTTAGTAAAGTACCTATATACCAATAGTACCCATTTCTACTAACTTAAATAAATAGTCAAAAAGTCGAAGCTGGTCACTAACCGGACTATATTAATTGTTTTATTAATCGTCTGACCGGAGGGTCGTTGCACCCTTCACTTTATGGTGGTTTTTAGTACGTCGAACGAATACAAAGTCTTTCCGGAGTTAGGGGTGACCCTAAGTGTAGCCTGTTACTTTGTTTGTTGGTTTAATCTGCCTGCTTGATCTAGATTGCCTGCGGTGGTATGCGGAACTTTTGAGGTGTGGGGTAGCATTTTTTTGAATTTAATTAAGAATATTATAAGTCTGAATGGAAAGGCAATTCAGTCAAATTTCGATATTGTTATTATCACTAAGTGTTGTTGTGGTATTGCCTCTCAGCAATATCTTTATAGACCCGACCGATTCCTAGTGTTAATAAGCAGGAACTAATGGTCATAATAATATGGCTGACGATCCAGATCATTTTAAAAGAGACAGTGCCCTGAGTATTTTTCGATTTTTTTCGTTTTTTCATCACGTAATCAGACAGTGACACACCGACCTCACTATAACATACATACATACATAAACTCACGCCTTTTTCCCATGGGGGTAGGCAGAAACTACAGAGCGCCATATGCTACGATTCTTACATACTTCTTTTGCTTCGTTTACATTCATACATGTTGTCATACACATCTCACTATAACCTGTTAAAAAAATGTTTCATGTCTTGTAAAAAGTGTTTGTAAAAACCAAAAAACACAGAAATAAACATCATTTGATATTTTTAGAGGCCCATTGCCCGTCCAATTAGTTGATCATATGCCGGGTATACAATGCCTAGCTGAGGTGATACAATGACTTACATGGCCACAACCGCCATGCACAATTTGACGCCACCATATGGCTGATCACCATAAATTCCGCACTGGATGCGTCCACCGTGAAATGTCTGAATAATACAGGGGATGTGCATCCCCCCACCCCGATGCTATCTACTTCCGGTCCGTTGGCCGGATATTGCCAACTGCACGCGCAATTGCGTCAGCGCAGCTCAGCGCACGCGCCGCGTCGCGATTTTATGATAATGTAGCAGGTTGAAGGGAATAAAGTAATGGCCGTTTTGTGGTAAATTAAAGATAAGATAAACCAATTTGTTTGGAATATTAATGGTGGTTGTAATTGTCCTGATTTGTTAGTTAAATGAGTGTTTTTTTTTTGTAATTTGTCCTTGTTATGTTAAGTTGTGCAAGTTACCAATCCAGGTTTTCTTTAAAGGATTTTTTTTAAGATTTCGACATTCTATTTCTAACAAAGACTCGCTGGACGTACGCGGTAAAGATTAAAAAAACAAGTTTATCTTTTCCTTACCTCATCACAGGCTGAACACCTCGGCTTCAGGGTTTCCGCATGATGCCGTCCACAGAAGAGGCGTCCGTCCTTCCAGAAGTACACAAGATCCACCAGCAGTTCCTGGCAGGAGGAGCAGACGAAACAGCCAGGATGCCACCGCGCGGAGGGACCGGCACGAGCTGCAGAGACGCACATGTCGCCAGCCGACATGGACTCCTCACACTGTGGAAGAAAAGCGATGGTGAGATAACATAGAATTTGAAGAAATTGTATAATAGAGCACTTAATTCTAGTAATAGGCAAATGACAGGGGACCAGTAACGAATGCTTGCAACGTAAGGGATTCATGGCATGTATGAATTGTAACAAAAAATTATAGCAAGACAGTGATTGTTACCTGAAATACAAAAAATATATATTTCAATTTTACAAGCCGAAATTACCTAGGATAAATGCTGATTCAATACGGTATTGATCTTAAAGAATATTAAATTAGACCTACATTTTAAAAAACAATGAGTATCGACTAAATATTCATAACAGTTATCTAGGCGCACAAAACAAATATGGCAGACACAGAGATCATAAACTATGATTTCTATGGGGCTGCCGAAAAATATTCCACAGAAACAGCTTAAGAGTTACGATCATCTATTTAGGCAGCTATGACTAACGAAATATCTACTGTTACAATATTGGCACGCGCGGACCTATTGCCTTTGCATACTAACTCGTGAAGATTAGAAAACGGCCTAACTTCCGACCAGTTAATGTATTCCACTTATAATGATTGTCTATAACTGGCGACCTTGTAGCTACCTCACCCAGAAGGACGACCATTGTTCTCCGTATGGAAAGACCAACGGCTAAGCGTATAAGGACCAAAATATTCCTAAATTGATCCCAAATAGTGTCATAAATTATCCATGTTTGATGCAACTGTAGCAGAATATTAGAGCGGTGGGACTTGTAAGGTCCTACGGTACAGTTCGGAAGTGGTGCAACATTGAAGTGACCTTTAGCCTGGAGTATCGTAGACTGAAGGTTATGCGAAAACATGGCATTGGGATTTTCAAACATTCTTAGACCATAAACGTCTTTCTTATCAATATATTATCCCTTACCAATAAACTAATATGACTACTATTACTAAACTATTTTTTTTCCAATTGTTAGTTTTCAAGTGTGGTACTTAGTTTTGGAGGCCCGTGTACATTAAGTTGTGAAGATCCAGATCATTAGGTAAGCAAGTAAGTAGACCTTTGTTTATCACGTTTAATGCCGACTGATCATAATGAGCGCTGGCAACAATAGTAGCCAGTTAAGCATCGACGCAGCATCCCTATGATCGCGATCGTTTTAGATGCGCGGGCGCACTGATTCACGCATACCGCGCGCAAGAGGCAAAGGTGATTTTATTTTGTTCCCCTCTTTGGGAATGGGAATGTACTGAGTTTTTATACGTCCATTACAAGTCTCAAACTGTTGATACCATATAAAAATGTTATTTGAAAATGTTTAACAAGAAAGATGGAAAAAAGCTAGCCTTTGTGCAAATGATAATAATATTACACTTTATCAAATTGAATATTATGTACGAGTTCACGCACTTTAAATTCAAAAAGATGGCTATTGATTCTTTTCAGTAGCTATCTAATATTAATTATCCAATAGTTACGAGTATTTCCATAAATTTCCGTTAAATTAAAAACGCACGCTTTTCCTAATCATTATTTCGCGTTTTGGTGTGCGTTCACTTATTTTCTTTTAATTTCCTTCTGGTTAGACTTTAATTTAAAAGTGCAACTGTTAAATCTCTCAATAAAATAAAAGAAAATAGGTAAAATATAATGTCGTTTGAAATTGCAATTAATCTTCATAAACCATCTTGTTAACGGTTCTTTAACCGACTTCATTAGGTCCACTTCAAGGCTTTAAGCGTGTGCGGTCAGAATTATTCATTGATTGTCACTACCAGTTTTAAATAAATGTCCGCACAAAACACAACTTCATTTCTAGCACAGTAAATTCTCCCTTTAACAAAGACGCCTTTGCCACATTCCACGCACATTGTCCTGAAGGGCACAGATTCGCACGTGTGAGGTAAGCAGAGATCAGGGTCTACGCACGTACGGGTACGACTTCTGAGAACGAGCATATAATATCATTGTGTTGAGACTGTCGGCCTTTCTGATCGTAGCCTTTTAAAGCTTTAGGTGTTAGACATATTTAGTTGTAAAGGAAGAGTTGTCGTAGGTTCCTGCGGATCGAGAGTATGTGAGAAGTGTAATAGTTGGTGCTAGTTATGAGTCGTAAAAACCTGTTTTCTGCTGTAGTACGATACATTACCTAGTTTTTTAATAAATATGCATAATATATTTGACCGGATTAATACATCTTTAGCGTCTGTCTTTCTGCCAATAATATTAAAACGGGAATTCGGAATCTTTGATCTATTATAGGTAATTTAGCTTCCAACCTCCCTTATGGTGGTGGTGACTGCCCTTATGGTCTAGTAGTTATTGGCCCAAATTAAAAAAAAAAATGCGTTGTTTTTCTGGTCTGTAATTCTGTACAATAGTTCTTGTGCACACGATAAAAATCAGGAAAAGTCTAATTAAGGATTATCGCTATCGCCGGTAGTAAAATATGCGTAGACGCAAAGTTCAACGCTTCTACCCACAGCGCTATCCATAGCGTCCATTGAGCAGTGATGGCTACATTTCGTAAGGAATGTGTTGCGCGGCGCGGATTCAAGGCACGATTACTACAGAGTGCTGAGTACTGGCGTGCTATGCGCGCTGCGATGCGTCTGCGCTGCCAGACGCTCTCGCGCATGACTCACTGTTCCGCCACGCTATGACTGAGCAAGCAATAGGCGGTAGCGGATGGTAACAGTTTCAGGATCACATAGCGTGTGTAGCTTTAACGATTACGTGTTTTTTTTTACTTAACTGTAGCCCACTTCCATTGAGTGCCCTATTTATAGGAGAAATGAATTACCACCAACCTTAACGTTAACCATCTCAAGCCTTAAGGATGTTTAGATTTTTTTTCTAAACACGCTGATTTTTCGCAGTCGCGTTTTAGAACATAATTATCTTAAGTTCAGCGCAAGTTGCAAGTCGTAGCAAGCGAGTATCAGTGCAAGTTGCAAGCAAAAGCGTGAAGTTGCAACAACATTCCCAACACTGGAAGACAGTTTTAAGTGTAGGTATGTGTCACTTGCTTTCTACCGTATATGGAAACCAGAGCTTGAAACGGTGCCAGAACGTATTATGGTGGACTTTGAAGCCCCTTAGTACAGTATTGCGGTATTTGGATAAGATCTTCAATATCTCACAAACATGTTTCCCTTGGAACCACATCTAAGCCCAGAGAGGTGATAATTTTTCCTTTTTGGGAGAGCCCTGAAGTTAGCTACTTTAGGAAGATATGCCAACATCTGTCTATAGGTATGTACCTACTAGCGGTTTGCGAACTTTACTTAATTGTAAGTCCATGTACGAGAATATTGTAGTCCCACGTAAGTTGCCCTAATTCTCGTCTGCTAAACCTACCTAAGTATATGAATGTTGTGCTAATTTGCCGGAGAAAGTTTTGATGTGTCCTCATCTTTGAGTTAGGTTTTGGACCAACATGAAATATTTATGGAAGAATGTACAACAGATGTATGTTATTTACACAACCAGACGTGGACCAAAAACAGAAGTAAACAAATACGGTCCTACGAATCTAACTTTACAAGAATCCTAAATCTATTGTATACTCTTCTGGGCGACCTTAATGTTTTGTTTTCATGAGCAAATAATTTGAAACCTGTTTTGAATCTATGACGGTAAATGATTATGACTGCAGCACTCTTCCTTCTAATAGTAAACAGCCTTGACTTTTAATGCATTGCAGTAGTAAAATGAAGTTAATTTTACCTAGTTGACCTTTACCGACAGCACCGGTCGAGTCCGCCTCTAAACGCCGCAATGTGGCGAAATTCCGCGGAACAACCTTGCACTCTACGATTGATTCGTTCAATTTCGCAGTTAATCATGTTCTCTGAATTGCGGTAACATATGGCTTGGCTCTTGTCAATACAATTATGGGTTGTTTCATTTTTATGTCAAGGTTCTGGAGTAATTTTTTCCCATGATAAAGCTACGCAAATCCATCAGGAGTCGAATATCGATATATTCGACTCCTGATGGATTTGCGTAGCTTTGTACTCAGATTTACTGATATGTACAAAAAACAAATTGGAACAATAGGGTATGTCTTGCTAAAGGAAACCTAATAAGCGAAGGTCAGACTGTTGTATGGTCATGTAATTTTGACGTTGAAAAAGTGCTGATCCTCAGCCTAATTTAAATAAATGACTTTTGATTTTAAACAATATTTATTTAACACATTAGTTTCTTAATTTTTAGACCAAATTTTTGCCGTTGGCAATAAATACTTGTAATGAAAATGAAGTTTTGTTTCTCGATATCTCTGCGGCGCTGGCATACAAGTCTTACAGATACTCAATGTAATCAATTGCACGTAACTACCAAACGACATTGCATATTAAGCAGCATCGTCCCAAGCACCGGCCGAACTGTGCCACCCATTCATAGAACCCGAACACCGATCTAACGCATGTATCAGCGTGTGCGCACCATGAGTAATACTTTGACTTTCACTGCTACGTGACAGACGGACGGACGGTCAGCTGAGCGGAAACGGAGGTGACGTCAGAGTCAGGACGACCATTGTTCACCTACGATTCTTGGAGCTCCCAACCGGTGGTGATGAGGCCGGTAGTGATTTAGATGTCGGCCTGAGGAAATTGCGACTTCCCTGGCTAGTCATCTTAATGCTGTGAATGCTAAGCGAGAAACATACTCGTCAGGTTGTTTGTCTCATGATGCAGTCGATGCGCGTGCTTGCTGCGGCGTGCGGTGTGCATATTAGACCGCAATGCGGGTTGGGATGTCATTAATATGTGAGGTATAACTTAATTTTTGCCTCTATTTTCGTTGGTGTGTATATCTAGAGTCATTACGAATGAGAACGATTGTATTTAAAAAAGATATCCTGTTTTTACTTAAGTAAATGGCACTACATTCTTATTTGTTACTGTTAGACTACTCTGTCTAAAATAGATTGGATTATCCGACATCAAAAACAAACAAATACGGGAGGACCACACAAATGACATGAAAAACGGCCAATCATCATCAAAAAAGTCATCACGAGCGAAATAGACCCCCGTTGGGAACAAATCGGCGCTAATTTGTTAAAAAACACAAGCGGCATGGACCAAATCAAACAGAGGACCATAGGACCCGCCCCGTGGACCATTAAAAACGATTTGGACTTGAAAAGACGCCGACGTGGATCATTCCTAATTATGAATACGAATGTTAACTCCTTATAATCATCTATCTACTCAAATACGAACCTTATTTTCTTACACATAAAGAGGTTCAAATATTTCTGGGATAGTTTAACTAATGTTGGTCAAATTCTATCAAAAACTTGGCCTAAGTTTCGGCGAGCTAATTACAAGGTGCGATGTACTGATGATTTGTAAAATATATCGCAAATATTGGTGTAGAACTGGCGGACCACCTACATGGAGGTTAATTGGCGAGGAAAAAAGCGATGTGATGGTTCAAGATACTTTGTTTTTAGATAGGATGGAAGACATTTGTTAAAATGGCGTGTTTGTATAATGCTTTTATAATTCTCAAGGTGTAGAAAGATTAAGTGGCAAATGATTTGAGTAGGATTTTTTTTTAAAAAGATTTTGAAATCTTTTGAAGCACCTATTTTCAATCATTAGTTGAACCTAAGTAACTAAAGGCTGACGTAGACAGCCCAGTGACACACAAACGGATTGTGACAAACCAACACAAGCTACAATTTGTAAATACCGACAAAATAGGTATATAAAAATAAAATATAAAAGATAGGTAGGTTATAGTAGAGCGGATCTGTTAATAGAGCATCACTAATTGTCGTAATTCTATTAGCAATAATATTGGAGATCTAGCTGTATATTGTGACAAAGTTTTAACAGTTGCATCCACCGAGTAATTTAAAGCATGAGACAAATAACAGCCTCACGAAGGTTAAGCTAGGCTTGCCGAAATTGGTTTAAATAATAGAATAGAATAGAATATTTATTTGCGTAAAACATGGTATACAAGGGTGTTAAATACAAATTGCCTAGCTGAACATGCTTATGCCTCAATTTGACACATTGACACATTGATGACACATTGTTTTCTGTTGCTTAAATAGGACGACAGCCACTCCTCCAATACCAACAGCTTCCAATTTTAGTAGCAAAATGTCATGTGACACCAGATCGAAAGCTTTCGATAGATAAAAAAATCCGGCCCAATGCATGAGGGAAAAAATCCGGCCCATAACCTAATGTCAGATAAGCAGTCATTCCGTGTAAAATTATTTGGCATTGGCTTAAACTGAAAGCCGACTCTAACATAGTTAGGAAAACGGTTAAAAATGATTGTAAAGTATTAATTGTAATTGACAAAGTTACTTGTAAACCTGAAATGCTTTTGAAAACCAAATCTTTAACAGTGTTACTGTGTCACTAGAATACGGTAACACAGCAACATTCTCTACATTATGGTAAAACTGACATCAAAAATATATCATCACTTTGTAATGTACTACTCGTATTCATTTTTACGACCCTTGGTTAATTTTGCTCTTGAAACTAGCAAGTTATTATCGCCATTTAGTTTTTATCCCATTTTATTGAGTACTGGTGCATCATGTCTTCATGGAACTAGCTCACTCTTAGGTTCAGCTACATACATAATTCTCTCCCACGGAGTTCCATCCTCTTGAGTCCTTCTTTACCAAAATTCCCACAGCACTGGAGTGCGTCACGCGAAGGCCCTACACTTGTCTTATTTTTTAATTTTCTTTTTTTAACCGAAGATACCTGCAGCGTGCCCCCAGACACTTTTAACGCTTTGACGGCGTTACAAACGAATGCCATTTCATCGCTTGCTTTAAAACCATTGCTGCTTTTGTGTAGAGCATTACTTACATGTTTCTTATTGGAGCCGCAATGGATGCCGTGTTAAGGTGTTGGTAAGTTAGGTTTTTTAAGGAAACGCGTGATGGTCGCGTAATATCGGGCGGATCGAACCGAGATCACGTATAGCCTGCGTTCCGGGAAAGCGCTAGCGAAACGACGGTATTGTTCGACAAACAAATTGACAAACAATGTGCTGCCATGTTGTTTAGATTCATGTACGGACGCGACATTTGGAGCCCTTGTAAGGTAAGTAAGGTTTTATTTGAGTGTTTATGATGCAATAAGTTGAAGTAAGTTTTACGAATTGAAATGGTACTTTTGGTTACAGCCTTGTTACTTTTTAAAAGTGCAAATTTTAAGATCTTGCTGTTTCATATGAAAATGCAACTAATAAGCTGAAAGCCATGATAAGCTGTACACATACGAAATGTGTAAATATCTCTTTAATTCCTAAGTAAACAGTACCGTAAGTTAGTAGCTATACTTAAGTTTTTTTCTTTTTGTTTTTTTTTTCGAGGCCAACTTAAATACAAGTAAGTGATTTAGTCATCAAGCACTGTTTACTTATGTTTTAAATAAATAAATCTAAAAATTCTGTTCTGCAGAAGTAATAACTATCGATTCATCCACTCCTAGAAGGAAACACTCGATTGTCCAAGAAAGCACTAGGCAACTAGTATCGGAGTAGCGATTCGACACCGCTGCCAGTTATGCGGTATTATAAACTATTATAGAGTAACTAAATGTATTTTCACGCCATAAGCCATGGGGTCAGTAGAACACCAAGTTATCGTCAAATTGAGCAATTTTTAGCCTCGTGCAGGCATAACGTTGTTAAAATGTAAGTGTTGCGCCGGTTGCGCGAACCAAAAGTCCAAAAAACAATATGGCATAAGAGACCTAAAAGATTTTCTTTTCTAATTTTGAACTTTATTTCAAACGGTGTTTCTTGAAAAATAATAAATGAAATCCGCAAAAATTTGCCAACTGCACTGCCGCTGGTGTTTAATTTATTTTAATTCGTTTTGCGCTATGTATATTTTACTATGGTTTAGTAAAGGAATTTAAAAGCGTGTCTTCATTGATTGTTTTCCTAACATCGGCCACAGTTGAGGTGAGTATTTGTGTTTGTACTTCAGACAGTGTGGGACACTCGAGAGGTTTGCTTGTTTGTGGCATCGCTCATAGTTCGTCCATAGAGCCGTGTCTGCCAGGCTCTGTGACGCCATACTGTTTATTCGGATTACTGTTTTAGTTTATGTGAGAATACTTCTCAGCAGTTTGATGTGAAATTCCTTTGATATCTAAGGTAATAGTACCTTCTTAGTAGTTTCTGTTTCTAACTAGGAGTTAGAAACAGAAACTTGACTATGGATTAGAGTGGATAAATCAATGTGTCACTCATCACAGAAGTTATTATATTACCAGAATGCGATTCTGAAATATTCATGTTTTGTATAGATTCATAGGAATAGATTTTGGGACAGTAACGTCTGAAGGTGAATTGAAGGCCTAATAAATCGGACTCTAAAACCGTCACTTCATCTACAACTCCTCACTAGCCATCTATCAGTAGAAAGACGATCAGCCTAAGAGCTTTATCAGAGCTGCGAGTTCTATCATCGTAAAACAGACATCACAATCCATCGTAGTAGTAAAAAAACGGGTCGTTCGGCGCGGGCGGTCCGCAGGCGCGTGTGAGAAACGGCTCGGCCGTGAAATCGCCGCCACTACGCGATGGCCCCACTAAAAAACTGTCGAAATCACGGGTTTAGAGGACGCGGGACGGACACGGCACGAGATGGTGGAGGTACGGCTCTAAAACCGCCATAAATTAAGTTAAAGATAAAAATACCAGTGATGATGGCTTTGGCTATAAGTAAAGTGTGTTAGCAAACGGATTAAACTATCTAGAAAAGGCTATTAAAACTGCGCGAAAAGCTACTAAGCAGTAGCAATTTATTTTAGAATGTTGTACAATATTTTCGTAAGCTAATTTTACAAGTGACGTGGACGGTGCCATTCCCCTGGCGCCAGTTGTGGCGCTTAATAGTGGCTACCTCATTACGGTAAAAAGCGATCTTGTTACGGTTTATCTCCGTCAAGCTAACAGCAGTTAGGTTTCTTAATAATTTTCCAATATATTTCTTCGAATTTCCCTTCAGAACCTATTAGACAAGCTATTTCTATTTAGAAGACACGGCTACGATACGATTTATACGGATAACCAACAGCATCAAACTTAAAAATCATTTTACTATTTTATCAATGTGAATCTTGGTATATTCGTAATAAAAATTTCAATAAAACACAATTAGTAGATAATTTTAAATGATCAAAAAACGGAGATGGACAATAATTATCTTTATCTCCGGCAGTCAGTGTAACAGATACGTTGGAGTAGATTTACGTCTCCAGACACCAAATGGATCACTTCTATCGTCGACAACTTCATATTCTTTTAACCTTTTTTCTTTCTTAATCTTTTTTTCACGCTAAACAATGCGTCGGTAAACGATAATTAAAAGTGGAGGCTATAGCGCCTTTCCTAACGTTTTTTTGTTTTTTTTTTTACTCTCTCGTGGCTGTGGAATCTAATCCAATTGGCTTTACGGACTGACTAATTGATTGGTTTGGTGTTTATTTTTGTTATCTGTGGAAAAGATAGTGTTGATTTATTTTGAATATTTTGGTTCAGGGATATTGAGCGGTGGTCCTTTTGACCACATCCTTAGGTATTTTGGGAATATAGGTAGTAGACTTTACTTTTGTAAGCCGTGTTTTGTCCAGTTTCTAACGTCAATAGAAAATAAGAGTTTGTCAAGAAAATAATAGGGGAAAATAATAAATACCCTTACTTGAAGACTGGAATAAAACATTCATATGTTAACATGTATATTTCCAATACACATACCTACATACTTATTATTAATATACTATTTTACGAGCCAACGGACCAATATAAACAAATAATTGGAATAATAAAGGTGCTGACCGACTCTCAATTAAAATTCTTGAAATTTTTGCACTCCGCTTAAGGGCAAGCTCGTTTGAACAATATGTTTTTGGAAATTATGTGAACCATAAGAGTTAACTGTGTATTAAATGTTTAATAACTTTATTTAGTACATGCTTAATGCCTTATTATTATTATATACTACACTACACACTACTATTGGTACTATTTTTTACCTTTTTTGTAGGTACTTACTCTAAATTATCGTCATGGTCAATGTGTTTTTAAAGTTTACTTCATAAACATAGAGAATAGTTAATTATGTATTTATAACGTGATTCCGATCATTTTCAATGTTTCTCATATCGAAATGTGTCTGGTCCTTATACACATGAGCCCCTTTTTTAAATCCAAGATATTTTAATTTATCTTAGCAACTTTAAGCTTGGTCTTAAACAGCGGTATTCTAATCTCGGTGGGCGTGGTAACAGAACCCTATTTAAATTATATTGAAATAAATACTTGAGCCGACAGCCATATTGGAGGAGGTCCATTTGAATCAGGACTTGTTCCTAAGGGTATGCCAGGCATGTGACCTTGCTGAGCACTCAAAGGAATTTTATTTGTTTTTTATTTTGTGAATTTGGGAGTAAAGAATTTTAAATTAATTGGTGTAGTGAAGTTTCAAAATTAATGAAGATGGCTGCGTTAAATTAAAAATAATGACTTTGAAGCCCACAAAAAGAACGTTAATAGTTATGTGAAAAATTTAATACATGTCTATTAGAAAATATGTTTGCACTACAACAAGTCAACAACTCGGAACAACAATCGATTAGTGTAGTTACTGCTCAACATCGGTAACTGATAATGTTATGAATTTGGCTCAAACAGAAATAATATGATATGATGGTGCCATCAACGGCATCAACCAACATGATATAAATCGAATAATGATATCGATAACCCGTCGCAACCTAGAGATTTGAAGCAAATCCAGACCAAATAAGCACAATGAACAACCTCTTTAGCATTATAAACTACTAGCCATAAAATTTTACGTAACGTCGGGGTACCGTTAAAATAAGTACCTACATACCTTCAAGTACTAGGAACATTTCTTACTTAAGCGGTACCCCGACGTGAAGTAAAATTTTATGGCTAGTGTTATTTTTAACTTTTTAAATGTTTTACTTTTTTGCGACGGGGGTTTTTTAAATTTTCAATTTTTTATTATTAGTATAGATTTCTCGAGAGGCCCTGCTCATTTTCAGGGGCAGATTCTTCCGTACGGCGTACTCGCTCGAGCGGCTCTTGTCTGTGATGTCTGCCGGGACAGTTGAGATTTCCTTATAAGCATGCTCACAACAAACTACGCACAGACTTGAAAACAATTATCACGTACAACGAAATTACAATATTTTCGATTCTGAGGTATCTATCAACAACAACAACCATACGAACGAAACAACCGAACCAATAAGCAACTGACATGTAATATTAGAATTCTAACTCTTACGACAACGGAGTCTTAACACCGCGATTCAGAAAAATGACGTAATTACAGAACGCCATCTATGGGCAAATAGGTTAAACGTCTGCACAATGAAACTTATGCTAGGGGCATTTTGCGTTTTAGTAATTTTATATCATCTCCGAAACTGTATGACCAATTGATATACTGTAAATGGCAAATCTTATCTGTATGATGTTCTTGTGATACTGAAATAATTTATTGTCTAATGAATTAATATTTTGTTGCTCAAATAATCAACCAAACGTAAGTATGCCGAAAAAATATTTTTTTAATGCAATAAATGAAGTATAAAAGATAAAATATAAAAGATAGAGATATGGTATCGCGGACTTTTTTGTAGAAATAATTAAGACGGTCCAGGTAGCCATACATTGTTTTTAATTTTAAGCAACTGTTTAGGCAGCGCACGCAAATGATTCTGTTTTATGGGGTATTTTTTTCCGACTTGCTAGACAAAAGTTGTGATAGCTCGGTTAATATACATGTTATAGAAACAATTTATAGCCTATAGCACTCAGGAATAATGTAGCTTTCAGCAAGTTAAAAAATTTTTAGAATTGGATTATGAGTTCCAGAGATTACCCCCTACATACAAACTTACAAACTTACAAATTTTACCTCTTTATAATATTAGTATAGATATAGATAAAGCTAATTCAGATGAATGAGACAGAAAATAAAAAGAGTACCTTTATAACATCGGCGCCAGAGCAGGACAACAATATGTCATTGTATTTATATAATGGTTTGTCTACAAGCGTGTACGATTGTGCTTCAGTCCCAAGTGTTTTTTTTTATTATTTTATTTGATCTTATTATTCATAGGTAAGCATTATTGTGTCGCGACCGAGTTTCTGGCACCAGCTGGCTGGAATTAGGGTTCTTTGGGCGAAGGTTAATTTAAACTTTTGAAGGTTATGCTTTTAAGCCTAATGAAATGGAAGATTTATAAAGTTATTTTGGTCATTAAAGACGTTTAACAACTTAAGCTCACGAGTTGTTAGCGCTTGTTAGACGTAGTAGTTTGGTTGTTATAAGGACCTATTTATATTATGTATAAACATAATTTAGTACTTGTCCCCCCTAAGTAATAAAACGAGGAGTAAATAATAAAATGTGGAGTACAGCGGTGCGATTCTGGTCAAATCACCGCGTGAAAACGTAGGCGTAGTGAGGGTGAATTGAGCTGTTATTCCATACTAATGCCAGTTCACTTCACTCAAGTTTTCATGGCGTGACTTTTACTGAATCGACCGGCTGTTGTGCCAAACTCAATCCTCAAAAAAATTAAGGTTAATCGGAAGTTCATAGGTACTGGTAGTAATTTGGCTCCGCATTTTAAATAAGGGGTTGTTATAAAGAAGAAGAATAAAAGAATTTTGCGCGTGGCGTATTAAAGATAGTTTGCTAAAATCTATAATTACGAGCTATGTCCGTTCAAAAGTGCCTGTTAAATACCAAGCGATAAATAAAAAGGCGTACAGACCCCTTCTCAGTATAATCGAAATCACAAAGATTTTTTGTTCGCACCACGATTTTATGTGAGGAATGTGAAGTTTAGGAGATTATGCTCGTCGGCGGTACAAAGTGGACGCACAGAGGCGCACCATTGTTGGCGCGTCACCATCAATGCATGGTAAATTCCGCTAAAGTTTGGGAACTAAATCAATATTTAGACGATACATCGATACAGAGAAAACTAACAAATGTAAGGATGTTGTTATTTACAAATGAAAAAGATATATGTATAACGTAAGTGTAAGGTTTTTGTGACGCAGAACCACTAGTAGAAGACTTTTAACTAAAACCGCAAAATACTAGTGAAGGAAACGGTAGATGAAGAACCGTGTCCACAGCTATTTCCCTTGCAGAAGATGTTTAGAGAATTTCAACTACCATTGCAATTGAAGAACTAAAACTAAAGAACGAACACCTTTCCACACATATCGCCATTTCTGACGCAAGTAAACACAACTCCTTTATTTTCCTCAAGTAATTCTTTATCTATCCAACACACATTGTCTGTCGCCGTGGGAACTGCGGCCCGTTACTGCTATCTTATCGTCGATAGCTCCATTTGGCTCAGCTTTGTCAAGCGATACCAGTGCCCACTTGATGGCTTAATTGGTGAACTTGCATGTTTTGGCATTTTTATGGCTGATTCTTTTGATGTTTGTATGCAACTCGTTTAAATGTTTGACATGATAGTCTCGGTGTGTAATAAGGTATTTGGCGTATGTTGTATTTTTTATTTCATTTTTGTTAGTACTCTTATGAGTGAAGTTAAGTGGGAACAGAATAAAACCCTGGAAATCAGATAAGCAGGAGAAATACTCGTCAAATTATTGAAAAATCATAAAGTCCTTTCTAATAAGAACCACTTACTATATCAACTTCTAGGTCACATTTTGTAAGATCCCTACAGGACAAATTGTTTCTAATGAAAACAAAATTACCCGTTTCAATACGAGGGTTAATTTACAATCATCTTACTTTGTATTCATCCCCATAGTGACGGCACAGCAGGCTGTGACCTTCACCTTGCTTTTAATACTGTCGTCTAGACTGAGCGATTTCCTACCAAAAACATTGGATAAAATCATAAACCTATACACATCCAATACATCGCTGCTTTTGTTCAAGATCTGTCTTCTTCCGACGAA
This sequence comes from Euplexia lucipara, assembly GCA_921972225.1. Taxonomy (NCBI): domain Eukaryota; kingdom Metazoa; phylum Arthropoda; class Insecta; order Lepidoptera; family Noctuidae; genus Euplexia; species Euplexia lucipara. The sequence goes on from OV179159.1 coordinate 21,354,175, forward strand.
AGCTAAAGATCAATGAATAACGGACGAATAACCACGTTCTTGTAGTTAAGGAAGTTTTTTTAATGCTTTACCAGAGTGGAGTACCCCAGGGTGGGCTATTAGAACCGCTGCTCTAAGGTGACCCTTGCGAAGGACGCCCTTTATGTTATTAAGTTGTTTTCTCAGCGGTATTCGCATAAATTGGGCAATTGAATTACTATTGAAATTAAGTTTAGGGGAGTTGTTTAATTTCTTTTAGGAAGGTAGGTACTGTAGGTAACGCACTTTTTATACAGAGTGAAGGCCGTCAATTCTACTCTAGATTTTAGACGTACGATCAAATATAAAAGGCTGTTTATTTGCTTGTAAAGGCAATTAAACCGTGGAACATTTGACTGCTTATGCATAATTGGGATAATATACCTAGTTAAGGTACTATCGTATCCGAACTAAACGTGGCCCAATTTAAATATTCATTACACAACAACAATCGAAAGAAAAAAACGGAGTCACCGACAGATGACAGGCAGACACGAGACTCGGACACGTCAAATAGAACAGTAAAAATAACAATATAAGATAAAGTATGAGGGTGTGTTTTTTTCAATGAATATTCTATACGTTGATTAACATAATCGCGACAAGCTGCGAACCAGCGCGGGCGTGTCACGCGCGTAAAGAAACTCATAAAGATGCAAACATAAGTTTTGGAAATTGATAATAATTCGTCAAGAGTGATCTGGAAAGAGCATTGAATGTTCTGTACATTATTATATTAACAAACAATAAAAAACTAAATTATAAAAAAGAAATAGGTATTTCAAATTTTATTCAGATATGAAAAAAACACATTATTTCTTTCTTAAATGATAAATGATATTTATTTCTGTAAATAGGTTTAACAAACACTTTTACACTTCATTTTTTTAATTAGTAGATGAGATCGGAGTTTCACTATCTTACTTCTCTGAGAAGAAACACCGAAAGAAACTCAGAGGTCATTATCATGTAAGATCCATGCAGATTAGTGTCTGAGATGGTCTTTTGAGGAAAGAACCACACAGATATGAGGGGACCAGGGGCTCGAGTATGCTATTGCAATCGTGTCTCAATGACCGGTCATTGATCGAATATTTGACAACTTTGACAGTTTTTGTATGGGAAATGTTTCATAAGTTTGACGTTATACGTCAAAAATCGATCATTGACCGGTCATTGAGACACAATTGCAATAGCAGAATCGACCCCCAGAACAGTCGGTGCAAGCATTTGTCAGTAATCATGAGCTCAACTCGAAACTTGAGGAGCTCCACGTACTGACGAACAATACCAATGAAAGAACATTTGGGTTGGTCTCATAAAGAACTCAAACTGCCAGACATAATGTAAAATAAATAACAAAAGAACTTAAAAAAAAATAAAGAAAAGAAAATTTAAAAAGGAATCCACATAGTCCTTATATTCACAATAAAAAAAATATACTTTCAAAGTAAAAATACATGTCAATTTACATTAAATGTCAACAGTGTAAATAATAAAATGAAAACCATTATTTATTTATTTATTAAAACTTTATGCACAAGTAAAAAAAAACTGTGCAAAGGCGGACTTAGGCAGTTTCTACCAGTCTACCTTAAGGAAACAACAAAACACAACAACAACAACAACAATACAATAGTCAACAATTGACATAAAATCTTGGTCAAATCATGAAGATTCATGCAGATTACTGCCTGATGGTCTTTTGTAACCTACCTGTTTTACAATTATTACATTTTATTATTAAGGGTAAGAGTGCATACCGCTCTTGTCCTTGGTCATACAATTACGTAATGTAAGGGATACATTGTACGCTTTTTTCGAGATCTAATGCATGATCAGTAATAAAGAAAAATATTTCAATTTAAGTTTTTTTTAACCGCCTCTATTTATGCAATAATAATGTAGAAATAGCTTTACATAAACTTACGGAAAAATAAACGGTCCGCGAGTAGCCAAAAGCCAAAAGCTTGCCCCTAAAAATGCGGCAATAACTTTGTAAATTGATAAAAAGACGATACTGTAAAAAATTGTCTCGTGGCGATGTGTTATCTAAATGGATTTTATAATGCCTGTAGTGCTTTCGATAATCTTCGCTTTTGTTACCTTTTGCCCCTCGATGTGTTTGGATACTTCGTAATTGATTTTTTATTGCCTTTTGATCGTTTTTGATGCCTTTTTGTTGGTATATATCTTCTGATAATATTTGTTTTACAGCATTTTTAGATTAGCATTATAGATTTATGAACATTTTTCATGTAAGGTTGTACTAGATACTTAAAACATTTAATTTAATTTAACTGCAGTTTATGATAAGATCGCAATCATCACAAATACTCATCACTCTTCAACACTTATCAAAGCACCTAAACTAAATGAATTCATACATCGGCGCAAGGAATATTCCACTAAAATTTGGGTGGTCGTGATTATGGGTTGTCGGCCAGGCCACACACCTTAGCTTGTTACAGTGTTCTGTGTGCGTCGCGATATTAACTTGTACCTACTAAAACTTCGCTCTCTGCAATGTTTTGGCTTCAAATTCATAAGTTTATTGTTGATTTCTCAGTTATTAGTCACTTTTAAATGTGTTTCATTAGTTGTCTGAAGCTTAAGAGTCATCAACAGTAGGTACAACTACAAAAGCCTTTTTCCGATAATCTATCTATTGCAATTGTTAAAAATTATCATACTCACCAGAGAGAGAAAACACAGTCATAATCTGCAATTATAGTGACTAAGATAAAATAATTTCAACTGCACTTTTATTACGGAAATGTGACTCTCGAGTAAAGCTTAAAGCTTTGTACGTGTGGTTCAAAGAGGTTTGTTGTTTAATACTTTTTGGCAGCGAGCATAAACTTGACAGATCTGTTTACTTTTTCTATCTCTAAAATAAAAAAAATGCCTTGTCCATAATTTGCCGCAATTCGGCCATTATAAATTTTCTGTGACATAAATAATGGATTTGAAAGATTACGAGAAATCTGCAAAATGTTGTGAACATCGTCACAACAGTCGTTGTTATGAAAACGCCGGTCAACTTTTTGTTAAAAACATAAATCCTTTTGATAGAAACGTTGGCGATGTCAGGAAGAATTTGACAAACAAACGAAAGAATGAAGAATTTATCAACATTTTTGATAATAAGCCTTGTAAACAACATAATAAAATACCTTCCAAGGTGTATGTAAATGAAATGTTGAACAATTATACATTAAATAATAATAATAACGAACAAACGCACTTTAAAGAACGTGATGATGCTTACCACGATACTTTTGATGGTGGAAACCAAAGACCTCATGCAAAACCAATGGTGAGTATGTCTGCTAACAGGTTTAATACTCAACAATCGTTTTATTCAAGAGATGTGTTTAAAAGCCCACGTTATGAATATGAACTAAAGTTTGACGATTATAACCAACATAGTAACAGATATGGAGAATCCTCACGTAACGAGATAATGAGTGACGAGACTATAACAGGTAGAAATAAACAATATGAGAATAACACTTACCCTTTACCTAATATGTTTAATCAGGATTTTATTTTCAAAACTATGCAAAAAAATGCAAGGGTACAGAGGATAGTGAGGAAATTAGTGATTGAGCGTGAAAGAGAAAAACAAAGAGAAGCTTGGAACAATTACATCAACGATTTGAAAAATAAACACATGTATTATAGTACAGAACCAAGCAGGATAATACCACAGTTTGTACCAGGTGATCATAACACTCCGGAGATGATCGATAAATTCCACAAAATGAGACTAAACTGGCGCCAATCAAATCCATGTGAGCATTTGCTGGAAGATATTTATGGCGCTCATGAGTGCACACCTTTGACAACACACACAAGATATCCACACAATTATGATAACAGTATACCACCTAACGTCGGACCGTGTATTTACAATAACGATTGTTCTAACTATCCCACTGCTTCACTAGGTTATGCACGAAACTGGCGTAATAGATCATCAGGTAGAACAACAGTTCATAGCAACAGTGTAATGGTTGACAATAATCGTGCATATGGGATTAATAGTATACAAGGCATTGCTAGTCCGTATTTTCCTGTATCTCCGCGTACGAAAAAACCACGGGACCCACCTGAATCTATTCAGACAGCGAACTTACCTCTCGTAAATGAAGAAGACTACAAGGAAGTAAATGTACAAAATGTAAAAGACGGCAATAATATATATTTTCCATATTGCACAGAAGCAAAACCCAGTGCCTACGAAGGAACTACGGCACAAAACCAATATGTAATGATACCCCTTGCAAACAAATCATCAAAACGTCGTTTGCACGCTAGTGTTCCTTTGACACAGAAAACTACCAAACTTGATGCAGATGGAAGTGTACCCGAACATGAATACTTGACAAAAAATATGAATTTAAAGGTTTCTGATAAACTAAAAGATTGCAAAAACGAAGAAGTTGGAAAATCTTGTAATATGCAACAACCTGTAAAATATAAAGCTGGGAATTATGCTGATGTTCAAAACAATGAAAGTTTTGAAGAAAACTTTATGAAAGTTTCTGATAATATAATAAAATTAAAAGCGAAAATTCACCAATCTGAAGAAGACACAAAACTAAAATCTTTAGCCACTATAGAGGAGAAAGTTGACTGTTTAATGAAATCAATGAACTCCATCATGGAAGACATTCAAGCAAGAAAAAACACTCTAATAGCCAAAAGAAGTGCAGCAGTATCGACTTGTAAAATTGTAACTACCAGCCGAACTATGCTGACCAGACATAGCAGCGATCTTTACACTTACAAAAGTGAAAATTACTTGGTACAAAATAGCAGGAGTTTAACGATCTCTGAAATTGTCCCCAACGAACTGAAAAGATGCGGAGTCTTTAGTACCTCTAAAATGAAAAACCTGTTGATAGAAGAAATTAAAAACAGTGACAGCGCTAAAAGTGACATCGAAGACATACTGAATTTGCGCAATGACAGGAGTTGTTCACTGCAAATAACATTTGATATTCCGACGAAAGAAATATCAACTGAAGTAACGGATTCTTTGTCTAGGGCCAGATGCAAGTTTGTTAAGACGTCACTGGATGATCAGAGAGCAATGACTATAGCTGTTAACACTGACCCTTTGGGTTTGTTGGCTTGGCTGAGGGTATCTACGGAGACGATGAAGCAGATATTGTCGTACGTGCCGAACCTGAACTACCACGCTTATTTGGCGTTGTTGCCGCTGTTGCTACCGTCCAGGCGATGCGCGCCGCACTACACCTGCAACATCTGCGGCGCATCGTTCAGTCAGCCGTCACAGCTCAGTACTCACGTTAAACAACACAACTCGGGAAAGACAAGGTAATTGCTTTCTATTTACCTATTTTTTTTCCTTTTAGAAGCCTTAAAAAAGAAAAGAAAGAGAAGACTAAACATGTAATAGTCACAAAGATACATTTTATCTATAAGGCCAATTGTTATTGTCGTTTGTATGACGTGTATGTACCATTGATTAAGTTCATACTAACAGTAAAATGTATAAGTATGATTATCAGTTGTATTGTCTAGTAGGTACTCATAGCATGGCGTTGGGCAAAAGTTGTAAAATATGAAAGATAAAAAGTTATAGATCTAGAATTTATAGATCCCTTGGACAGAATTAAAGATTTTGAATTTGAATAAGTTTTCACAGATTGAAAACAAGGTTAAGCCACCCTAATTCTATGAAATAGCTAGTGCTAGCTATCAAGTGCTTGTTGTAAGAAAAATGGCTTTGCTAAGAGCTTTCTAACTGTGCTCGCCTTGGTACGGAATAGCTCTTTTTTATATTACTGCTAAGACACGGATCAAGCAACTGGGTATAATAACAAAAATGTTGTTTGTTTTCAGGGACTGCTGCGTGTGTCGCCATGCGCTAGACCTAAAGTCCGCCCGCGCCGATCTGTTCGCATGCCGGCACTGCGGCCAGAGGTTCACGCGCGCCTACTGCTGCGAGCTGCACCAGCAGTCCTGCGCGAGGCAGTTAGGCAGGCCATGTAACCGCACTACCAGCCATATCTTCCTGCAGTAGATGTACTTACAACTTCATTTGGTCATCACTCTCCTGCCCCCATCCCAATTTGTTTGGAGAAGGCAAGTCGTTTTGAAGCCGAAGTCAATTAGTAAAGTTGTCGTTAAGTTAATCGAAATGATCTTTCAAATTCAAAAAGTATTGTCAATATATGAGTGGTAGAACAGTGGTTTAATTATCAGGAAATACATGGTTCAAAATGAGGAGAGTGTTTCACTATCTCGAATAGTCTAATAATTATGGTAACAGCTTAAAGTTATCAGGAACTTTCCGAAATATCTATTATGCGTTTTCGTATTTAAAATTAATTATTTCCTCCGGTATATCTTATTAGAAAACATACCAGCCAGTTTCGTTAATATTTTTTAAGTGACACAGTGGGTCGATATCAGCGCGGGTGGACAAAATCTTTACTTTTTCGTTATAATTGGACGTAGGGTACGTGAATGCTGTCAATGGATCTTTTGTGAGTGCCGCAACGCATCCATCATGGTGTTTGTGCGGGGCTTAGGGACAGCCATTATAGTGAAATGGGCATAAAATTCCGTCGATGCATCACAATGGTCGAAAGCAACATTATATGTAATTATGTCAGGTTTGAGGTGAAGCGTTATAATGATATTAGAGTGGCGAACGATTCGCCCATTGTGAAGCTAAACGTTAAAGTAAAGATATTGTAAAATGACAATAAATGACTATTGTATTGGTCGCTTATAAAATTAAACATCAGACAAAAAAATACAACACAATGTAAGTAGAGCATTTCTTTTTAGACTGACAATTATTTTAACTTTTAGTAAAACTTATTTCTATTATACTGTAGTATTAAAAAGTTTGTAAGCAACACATAAGGTTTTTGAAAAAAATAACCAGACAACCGTGTCTCTGAGCTCTGTTAGCTTCACAAACCATTTCTAAACACTCGTGTACGACTTCCTAAACACCGGATGGTAACAATAAAACTCCTTATGACAGTTTTCGATTATCTCTTCAAAGGTTTTTTTCGCGATTTCGGACACGGCAGTTACAATCAGCACTGTTGTCCCACAGCCGAGGTGTAAATTCAATAATAAGGTAAAAATACAATAGGTTTTTGTGCTGGGTTGGTGCACGCTCGGCCCACCGGGGCGTCTGGGAGCCCAGCAAGCCTACTAATTCATATACCGTTAAATATTTGCCACGGCTTCGTAAGATCATGTCTGTCTGTTTGTTTAGGTGAAATTGTAAGTATTGTTGCGAATGGACGTGGGAAGGAAGTTGTCATAAAAAATATCTTACGTTTGAATTGATTTCTGAGAAATTGTGCAGTTTCTCTTTTACTGCGCTGCGGTTAATGTTTGATAGCATTGGCGGTGTTAATTAGCTGTCGTCGAGTTGTTGAAGCTGCAACACGACGCTAAGGTAGTATGTACCCAGCAGCAATTACTTTTGCACCTTTGGATGAACTGTAAAGCGTCGATGAGGATCTTTTTAGTCTTAAAAAAACATTCGATAGTGGCAGAATCTTTTCCTTGTGTCTATTTTTTAGCACCACAAAAGGCTAGTGTATAAAATATTGTCAATCCAAAAAAGTAACAAAAGATAAAGTTTTAAAAAACATAATGTGAAGCTGAAGCACCTGCCCTTATCAAACACAAAAAAAAACTTTTAGTTTATTATTGAGAACGAGAAGCTAATATTTGTTAATCTAATCACTATGAACACGGGGTGGCCGTGGCACGTGGTAGCAATCTTATCAATTATTTGTCAAATACGCTCTTGCATTATCAGCCGGTGTTTCTTAGAAGTAGGTTTAATAATAAGCTCATAAAAAGTTAGAGGATACATGTAATAGTTTATGTATGTATAGTTTTTTTGGATTTAAAACTAAAACAGATTTGTTACGAAGCAATAGCATTATCCACACTCGTAGATATTTAATCGCACGAATATCACTGTAAAATATTCTACAAGTATTTATTTTAAACAAAATGACTAAAAATACTAATAAGCTAACACCTCTGATCTCATTTATTTGTGAAGAAAATTGCTGAGGCCACTTTGTGAGCGCATTTCAATGATTGTTTATTTTATATCAATGCTATAACTATACTAATATCACCCTTATGCTGAAAAGGTAAAGCTCATTCTTCTCTGGAGGTATTTTAAAGATGGATCTTGATAAAGCGGATTATGACGCGCTGTCGGGCAAAGGGTTACTTTTGAATATCTTAATTTTATTTCTTGAGCGCCATTTAACTGGTTTTTTGTACGACTGTGTTGTAAGCACCTTATGGTATTGAAATATTTTTATTTTTAAGAATAGTCCTTTATTTTGTCCACGATTTTTGGTGTGATGGACCATTGTGCATATGATATGTCTCTAAGGATTGTTGAAGTATTAAATAGTGGAATAAATATTACTTTATTGTCAGAAAATTGTGTTGTGTGTGTCATCGTCTAAATTGATTTGTATTGTTATCTTAGAAGCATTGACCGTGGTTTGCCGTATACAGGGTGTAACGGAAAGGGTATATACATCCGAAGGGCACGGATTCTCTTGGTGATAAGAAACGACATGGCAACGTTTTTATACATATACATACATAATTGTAAAGTTGAGCCCGCCCGCGCGGTCGCGCCTTCGTCGGTTAGGCAGAGCCCGATAGGTCTGTACTAGGCGCGCAGAACCCGAGATAGATATACTGGAACCTTGCCGGACAGGATTATGACCCTCATAGTGCGGTGACACGATTGTTATGATTTTGCATTTAATAAACTGTCGATATTAAATAATATCGTGAAGTTTCAAAGTTATTAGTTGGGAGCTGAAATTTTGAGGAAAGACTCGTTATTAAATACTCTATTCACCCTGTTTGTATGTATATACCCTTTCCGTTACACCCTGTATATTTAAAAAAAATTAAGGTGGATTTCTGAAATACTGTAATTAAAAGTACAGAATGGAGGCATATTGTTTTTCCTGATCTTTGCACTTCGATCTTGATTCCGTCTACCAAGCAGTAACTTTTAGTCTGTGTTAGGAAAATGCCGATCTTGGTTGAAAAGTAGGTAAGTAGTAGGACACCAAATGAGAGTTGTCCCTTTGCTATCTTAACTAAGAGACTACATCTCTAATCAGTTTCACCTCAATAAAGAAACCCCACTTGCTTAGCCTTTTGCAGGACATACAATAATTTTCCATCAATACGGAAACGACAACTACTCGTAGCAATAATACCTTTTGTGTTCATTACAACATCCTATATCATACAGAATACAGGTTCGCCGGTAGTAAAATGGAACGGTTTCCGGTTCTCCATGATTCCAGCAGTGCCTATCAAGCGAGGATGATTCAGAGGAGATCGGATGTGATCAACTTGTATATTAACATATTCGTCCAAGTCTTCGGAGCTGCACTCAATAAGCGAGTTGACTAAATTTTAGTTTTTAGATTACAACAAAAATATTCGACACATATTTTTTCTTTTTCACGTAGTCAAAAGGTCGCTTGACGTCATTATCCTATACAGTTTATACCGAATAATGACGTTACAAGCCCCCTCTCGTCAACTTTAATGCGCTTAATCTAAGTAGCGTTTAATCAATTTGAAAAAAAAAAAAATGCTTGTGTATATTTTTTTATAATCTTACTGATGGATTAATTATATTTTGATAGGTATTTACATTCTGTCGACAATGTAAAATGTGTATGTGTGTTGTAAAACTTGTGTTATCTATCCCACTGAAATACCCTATCCTTTCAGAAACAGAAAAAAAAAATGTTAACGTAAAAAAAAATGCTAATAATGTTAATAATGTGTTGTTGTTTTGAATAAATAATGTTTACTTATCTTCAAATTTTCTTACGGAATTGCACCAACCACTGTTTGTCTCTCTGCATCACCTAAAGGCTGACTGGTAGAAAATGCCTAAGGCATTAAGTCCGCCTGTGTACATTTGTGTGCTTAAAGTATTCAATAAATAAATAAATAAACAGGATTATTCTAGTTTGAAAGACAGTCTTACTTATTCGTAATAGCTATTTAAGTATTTATACGATTAATGAAACAACACTGATACCACCTAGGCATGAAATGCTTCTCCTTGTCACTCTATTTTCGCTATACTTAGCACATAAAACGTTTGAAAACTGTACTATCATATTTCTGTTAATCATAGCAAATATTACCTATCCATTTACACTTCCTACTAAGGGATGAGTCATCCCGGTAATAGGGCAAAGTTCACAATTGTCTTCCAACTCCCATTCCCATAAGTTTAATAGCTCCATATCCTATATTGTTATAATCCGTGCGTGTGTCGGTGTGTTTGTTGGTGGCGGAAACCGATGCAAATGCCCATGCGCGGCCGCAGCCGTCACGTCAGCGCACGTCCACGAGCGCGCACGCCGCATGCCGAACAGCTGATGACGTAGGAGCCCTAAATTAGAGGAGGCACCTTGGCTCTGGGGAAATGGCTCTCAGCAGGGCTTTTGCGTATCTCAAAGCAAAGTGTTCAATCAATCAATTTTTATTTGCATAAAACATGGTCGTGTTCCTGCTGCAAAATCCTTTCGATTTGTGAAGCCAAATTTCATTTAAAGTTCACTTTTTTCTGAAACATCTTGGCTAGATCTAAACTTATCTATATATTATTCCGCATCACATGACCATACGTCCTAAGCCAACGGATAATGTAATAATATTACAGAGAGGGAAATCTGTTTGTTTGTAAGTTTTCAATCTCCGAAGGTAAGAAAGCTACATTATTAACGATTGCTAGCCTTAACCATAATTTTAATTAATTCGCGGGCAGAAACTATTGCAATATTTTGGTCGTCGCTTCTCATATAATATGTAACTCTGATTCTACAATAGGCATAAAACGCTGTAGATAATTATAGATTCAAACATGAGTATTATAATGAGTTGTAATTCTGATTTAAGGACGATAGAAATGCAGACAGACTCGCCACAGATTTGATTTGTCCTGCCCAAACAATGGACGATTATTGAACCTATTGTAATTCTGTATTGTAAATACATTGTTTAGACAAGTGTCACATCTTTCTCTTTTAATAATTTATAACATATTGTTTTACGATTGTTAATGGGATGTTCCTATGTATATAGGATAGTAACTGAATAAGAGTGTGGCGAAAGTAATATAAAGACTTTAAAGGTGACTAAAGATCCCATATTGTATATCTCGAGACTTGAATGTTTCGGAATAGATTGAATTGTGAAAAGGCAGTGAATTAGAATTAACACTGTCAACTAAGTAAAGTCCACAATTAAGAAAACCACTAGTTATTTATTTATTCACAAAACGTGTTTTCTTTGCCATTACAGATTAAATCTAATGCGACAAAGCGAATTAAAAAAAACTTATTTAACTTACTTGTGACACATAACACAGTAAGTGGCCTTTGTGAACTCACTAGTCTAGCCTAGTGGTAGCCTAGTCGTTATATCATCATCATCAGGTCTTTAGAAGACAAAAGGAATCTACAGCTGGATCATTATAATTCCTTATTCGTATTAAACACAGACAAAACCAAGGCAGGTCATTAGTACCAAGAATCAATACCCCACATCGTATTTCTAGACTCCAGCAAATTCGACAGCTCTTAGATAACGTATGTAAATTGGCATCTTAATGAAATCATTAATATGGCCGGGGTAAGGCGATATCTGACGATCACGATCGTTTAGCGATATCTGGCAGTTATATCTGAGAGGTATCTGGGTGACCACCGACCCAATCGTGTCACAGATAAGGGTACTGGCGCCCTATGGAATCTAACACGGATATAAAAACTGTGGAGTGGGCCTTAAGAGATGTTATTTAGCAAGATGAAACATTTGACAATTATTATAATAAAGTACAAGATGACTCTAAATTGAGACTTAGATCAGGGTCAAAGCCAAATCGCTTATTTAAATTTAGACCATTTAGAGGCACTTTTTAATGTCAAAAGATTGATTTTTTAGTTGCCGCTTCCAAAACTAGTTTAGATCTAAAGTTATTAAAAGGGAGGCTAACAACTAGAGGTTATGGAACTCGAAGATTCATTTTCAATTGAAATAATGATTTGTGCAATTTCTTTTTTGTTAATTTAGTGAGGTGCCAGCTAGCAATCATATTCTTTTATAAGTGTTTTTTTTCGCACGCAACACTAACAAATGATCTACAATCCGGCAAATCCTAACAACAAAAAGGTCATTGAGATCACATAATGTGACTCAAGTGAGGTCTGTCTACATTTTCTATATTATACATAAGTTGGTCACGAGAGTTTAGATTAGATTATTGATTTTCCAAAAAGAATACCTACAGGGTTTAAGTTTTCTCTGCACAAAGCTTCCTATTCCAGAGTTCAATCGATTGACACTTCTAGCACCCTATTTCCTGGGACATCGGCGCCTGCGCATATAGGTGCGATGGTTCACGACTATTCACGAGTGTTTTTATCGTTTTCGGCGGACAGTGCGCGGTGCGATGCGGTCCGGTGCGGTGCGGCGCGGCGCGGTGCTAAGCGAGAATCAATGTATTGTGTTCCTGGAACAGGCTTGCTAGGGAGCCACGAAGAGTGGATAAGGCAAGAAGGATGAGATTTATTGCAGATCTTCGAGATACCAAATGTTGTGTGGGCGACAGGTTGTTTTGTTAAAACAAATTCCTCAAAAATTGATTTTTAAGATGTTTTGGTTAACCCCGAATTGAATTACGGCTATGTCTGTAAAGCGACAGAGGTCCTAACGATTTTGGATTATGATTTCGTTCGCATTAATAACATGTCAGGGGTATCTAATCTTTGTCCTATCAGGAATATTTGCCGTATCCGTCACAAAATGTGCTTGCTCCCTTCACACATCCGATTAAGAGTGCTCGGAATGTGCCGTCCACGATACAAAATAAAAAAAAAGAAATAAATATATAACGATCCTTTATCAGATCAGGACACAGATAATGAATTGACCCATTTAGTATGTGAATCATTCAGTGCAACCCAACCAACTTATATTTTGCTCCCGGAAAACTTGATGCCATGAACTTTTTGATGGAGAATTTAGATTTGACGATTGCAAAGTTAAGTTTGTCATCAGATTTTCGTTTTTAACTCTGAGTTCGGAGTGTTTGTTTTGATAATAAGACGTAAATGATCGGCAATAATAATAAATTAACAATATTCTTGTATATTGGCAGTTTAAGATCCGTGATATATTTATATTGGATGAGTATTCAGTAAATTGTGATCAAGCGTCTCGGGTACAACGCTTTTCAATAACAAACATTTTCGGAATTGAGATGTTTTGTTGTAAAATAAGAACACATTTTTGCTTAAAAGCTGTCCTTACCAAAAAGGAAATGAATGAAAAATGTAACTAACCAGCAACCCTTTTTAAATGATTCAGATGTTGATTTAGGGAAATCCTAAGCGATGTAGGTATTGGAGACCAAATGGTTCCTTTTCGTTTTATTTATCAAAATTAAGATATTCTAGAAGGACTTATTTATATACTTTCTTCAATGTTTCTTCAAAAAAATCCTGGAGGCGCTTCAAAAAACTTCCTAAGTAAATCTTTATTAAACACTTACGATATAAATACTGACTGTAGTCTAACAGGAATAATTATAAGTTCTGGCTAGTTTCTTACACTCAAGTGATTTTAGAATCGTTTGTTTCAGAGACGTGCTAACTAAAGACGTACTACGTTTATTTAAGAATGTAATAGTCCAATAATAATTTAGATCTATATTATAATAATAATAATATTCCACAACTTATTTAGCCATCAATACACACAACGCCATTTAGTCCCAAACTAAGCTTGAGAGCTTGTGTTATGGGTACTAAACAGCTGATAAACATACTTATATATTTCTTAATACATACATATTATAGATAAATAACACCCAGACACAGAACAAATTATCGTGCACAACACAAACATTTGTCTTGGGTAGGAATCGAACCCACGACCTCCGGCATAGCAGTCAGGGTCACTAACTACTAGACCAACAGGCCAGTCAAAATAATAGTCCATAAAACATGGATCTACATGTTTCTGGAACTATTAGCGTTGAAATTATTATTTATTTATTTTAATACTTCAAGCACACTATTGTACAAAAGCGTACTTAATGCCATAAGGGCATTTTTTTACCAGTGAACCTTAGGTGATGCAGAGAAAAGCAGTGGTAGGTGCAATTTAGACTGTAGTAAAGTAGACTTAGAGGAGCTTGTGCAAGAGTCTCGTCTGCGATGGTATGGCCACATCATGCGCCGCCCTATCGAGTACGTTGGTCGGAGATGCATGTATATGGCTGTCCTTGGGGCTAGGCCCCGTGGTCGCTCTCGCAAACGCTGGCTGGACGTCGTCAAGTCCGACATGAGAGCCATTGCCTGACTGAAAAGGATGTTGAAGATCGGGCAAAGTGGAAGAAGCTAAGTCGGAAGGCGGACCCTGGCAATAGCCGGGATTAACGCCGGAAGAAGAGACTTAGAGGAGCTTGTGGCTAAATAATTACAGCCTCACGAGTCGATCTAAGGTTAAGCTAAGCTTGACGAGATCAGACCGTGTCTCAAGACTCCTCCGTGCCTCGGAAAACACGTTAAGCCGTTGGTCCCGGCTGTCATTTGTAGATCTATGACAGTCGTTACAGATAGAAGCCCGAAAGTCTGACAACCAGTTTAAGTTAGCTAATAACTGGGTTGTGGAGGTCTGACAGGCCGTCGCTCCATGTAAAACACTGGTATAAAGGTGCATCCAGTTAAACTGGAAGCACACCCCAACAGTTTCCCACTTGGGAAAAGGCTAGGCAGATGATGATAAAGGAGGCTTAAGATCTTATAACACTACTGAATGGATTTTAATAAAATTTGTAATGGAGATAGCTGACACCCTGGATTAACACATGGGCTACTTTTATCCCTGTAATCCCACGGGAACGGGACCTACGCGGGTGAAACCGCGGGATGTCTGCTAGTATTATAAACACGAAAGTTTGTAAGTATGGATAAATGGATGTTTGTTACTCTTTCACGTGAAAACCAGTGAAATGATTTAAAAAAAAATGATATGGAGTTTGCTGACACCCTAGATATAGGCTACTTTTATCCCTGTTATCCCACGGAAACGGGACCTACGCGGGTGAAACCGCGGAAAGTCTGCTAGTCTTAATTATGAAATTCTCATGTCACAATGTGTAGTTAACATACTCCTCCGAAACGGATTGACCGATTCCCATGAAATTTTGTGAGTATATTCAGAAGGTCTGAGAATAAAGGCATTAGCTATTTTTTTGTGTATAAAAAGGCGGAACGAAGTTCCCCCGCAAACTTCAGCTAGTTATTGTGTAAAAGTGGTCCTATCTCATTTTAAGGGGATGACAGTGAGGGTAGACTAACAGTCTTGTCCCACAGTCCACGCTAAGGCAAAGCTTTCCACGTAAAATCAGCATACTAAACCTGTAGACATTTTAATAAATTAAATAAACCTAAAAGCACCTCGCCATTACAGCCTAGGTTTTTCATATAACACAAAACAATTGAGGATCGTAAAAATGAACTGCGTGACATGTCTAAGGCACCGTACAGACTTACGACAAGTCGTGCGAATGCGCTCTTTAATCATTATTTACGTTGATTAGTTATTACTGTATTATAATAATAATCGTGCGTCTAGACACGACGACTTTTTCATTGGTAACTAATATCTGTATGTTAAAACATTGTTAATGCGAAATTATGCCATGATATGTTTGAAATAATGTGTTTTGTGTATGACAACTGTTAACTTAATTTATTTGCATGCCAGAAATAAATTGACATGGTGTCTTTATGTTGTATGTATATTCCTGTCCATTACAATACCTATTTATTATAGTTTTGAATCGATACATAACAATATAACATAGGTAAGTACACCTATATTTCGCTAGTTATGTTTAACCTGTTTGCTTGTCCTCTGTAGGTACTAGGGGGCTAGCCCATTGACACACACACAAGTTATTAAAAATAATATAAATACATATAAGTAACTTCACTTTATTACGCCTTCCCGCCGCCCAATATTCTTACATAACACAATATCGAACATCTCAAGTGTAAGCAAAGAGGTGATCAATCATTGTCCGTTCATTCATTCATTCCTGTTCACTCAATGAGATGTTTGTTCTCGGATCTGTTTGAAGAAGCGTGTACGACGGTCGTGTTAGCGCCAACGAGGGACATTCTCACCAGACTGTCACGTACGGGACACCGCGGACCTTAGGTCAACAATGGGAACATGGACTATGTTTAAATCATTTATAAAACTGGTCCTTTGAGCTTTTCTATACTTGCGTCAAAGGGAACAAATGGAGTTTTGTTTGTTGTTTTTGTGACAGCTTACAGAGTAAAATTCATTAATGTATACTTTCAATTGCTCGTTGAAATAGTAATTTTTCTGTCTGTAAGATTTAATTTTATTTTAATAGCTTGCTAGCTTTTTTGGCTTTGTCGCTTAGCGACCACATCGCCCAGTTCAGAAAAATACATTTTATTAAAACCTCTATCTTACCACTAACTTGTACAGTTGTTTAGCTATCTCTAACAATGGGAAAGCGAGGATAATGTTACATATAAAAATCATTTTCATATGTTTTACAACGACCAAAGAATTTCATCCTAATATTTTTATTTTCTGTAGTGTAGTTGATGAACTACACTACAGTCATCACAATTTGGAGACAATACTTTTTAATACATCAAAAGACTTGATCTTGTCGCGAAATCGCAAGCGTGCGCCTGTCTTTATAGTGTTCCATCTAATTTTCGCTAGGCGTGGCGCGATGCCGTGCCTAGCCTACAGCCCAGGCTACAAGTAATTACTGCCAGACCAGTCGACCTTCGCGTTTCACCAAATTCGCCCTAAATTATGTCCACTCACTCATATATATTTTGTTTTAGATAAATGTCGGCGGTTTTATTATTTCGTTATTACTTAGGTTAGTTTATGTGTGCTTGACCTTAGTCTGCCCTTTGGGATATATTAGTCGCTTAGTACAAAAAAACCAGCACCTACTTTTAAACGTTATTTATGGGAAATTATGGAGTTTCTAGATCTGATTTAAACGGTTAACCTTAGTCAGAGACTTTTTTTTTCATATAGTCTTGATTTAATTAACTAGGGTGTAACACTCTCATGGTGTCTCTTCCTAAAAATAGTGGTGAAATCTATGACTATCTGTAGTCACGCAAATTCTACATCGCGCATTCGCGCCGTAGAAGTAGCTTAACGACGAGTTATAACTATGTAATGGGTTATTTGACAAAATTTTAGATTTTAGTCCCTCATCTAGATTACAAGAAAATATTATTACGTATTTTTTTCTTTTTCAAATTGATGGAAAACTGCTTAGATTAAGCGCAGTTGAGGAGAGGGGGCTCATAACATCATTATCTAGCATAAAATGTACTGGCTAGTGACGTCATGCGTCATTTTGACTCAATGTATCGCCGTTGTTTATAGAATAGGTACCTACGTGAAAAATTACAAAAAATATGTGTCGAATATTTTTCTGTAATCTAGATGAGGGACTAAAAACTATTACCCGCGATTACATTGTGACATTATTTATACTTCCTCAGGCTGAATGGTACAGTAGACCAAAAACCGGGCTTTAAAGGTATCCTAATCATGAGCATGTAGCAATCGCGCATAACTGTCCCTCAGTGCACCTTGGCACTTGGCTTAACTGATAAACTAGTAGGTATGGGCCTTAAATTCTTCAAAAGTTGCAGCACAGGGCCTCATGGATTTAAAAGGCCTCTTTTTCCCATTTATTATATTATTTGTGTATGGCATTTAGTTGATAAATACGGTAGGCTACCGGGTACAGGTACGGTAGGGTACAAACAAACTCACGGACCGCACCTGTGTTGACGCCAAGTCTAATGCATAGAAGGTATGTGTGGGTACCTACAAAATTAAAAGCCATTAAATTACAAAAAGCAATTACTCAAGGAATAACAGCCGGATACATTACTACGATTAAACCCTTAAATAAAGCTGAACACAATTATTTATGTCAGTGTTCAAATTAACCAGAACAGATGCCACATTTCATAGAAAATACAAAATGCCTGACAAAATGGTTGTCTGAAAATGTGAGCAATGCGCACTATAACTCTTAAGTGAGCAAATTATTTATATTTCCATGAAAATGAAGGTTAATTTCATGGTGTTTCAACGCCTTTAGCGGCACGCAATCATAGACAGGCGGACGGGGAATGTCATTTGTTTTTATTGTTTAATTTAAGTATCAAGTGATCGACAGACTGTGAGATTTCTTAATTTTTGTGCTACAGTTACTAGTTACCTACTTTATGTCTGGTATTGGAAGAATACACTTAAGATTTTTTTAAATGGTTAGTTTCAACAAAGTAAATACTGTATTCAAGACATTGATGAGAGTGAAACGATAAAGTACAAAAAGTTAAAGTATAAACAACAGCCGGTCCATACCGAACAAATATCCCTGTGAAAAGTCAGGTGAAGTGAGTGTAAAGGGTACTGTCGAAATCTAGCATTGATATGGGATGACAGGTCATTACAATTTCACCATCACATCACCTACATTATCACGGGGAGCATTTATATAGAATGACACTGAAGTCAATCATTTTGTGAAGAGTCACAAAATTATTGACTTCAGTGTCATTCATTCTTGGTTAGACTGATGATTCTTACGACAATAATTATTTGAGAGCAAATAATTATTGTCGTAAGAATCATTAGTCTAACCAACTGACACGGAGTGACTGCCCATCTGACCTACACAACACAGATACTGAATAATAGGCTTTTGGCCTATAGACAGATTACCTATAACGGGTGTCGAAGATAAATAAATGACAACTGAAACTAACGACTGAACTTGCTTTCCGAGAAACAGATGTGTCTCGATATGTCAACCCATCTAAGTACCGAACTCGGTAAGCATGGGTTAAGTTTCGATCGACCTTAGTGACTGTTTAGCCAATTAAGGATGCCAACAAATAATTCGAGATAAAGGTAGAGATGGTAGACGAAAGATTAGATGTTATGTTCCTCATCAAATACGTAAACAGATAATTGGGTCACCCAATTTATTACTTATAATCTGTACGTAAACAAGTTAAATAAGGCAAATTATACATGAGGCAGTCATCAGTAATAAGGCAGTATATAAGGCTATTATATATACCGTTTCACTGTTTCGGTTTCACTTGCTAAGTTTTGGAAGCGGTATCGTTCAAAAATCTGGATATTTGGATTTATATCGAGAAGCAAAGAATAGCTACTTTGAGCAAACGATCCATCGTTTGCTCAAAGTAGCAGTATCGGTGGGCATAAGAAGAAGAAGCACGAATTTATTAACATCATTATCGCCCTCTTCTCCACAACTATCGATATCGGTATTAATCGGATGCAGGTACTTTAGTTCAATCAGATCAGTAGAATAAGTTCTTTGCCCTTGGTCCATCCCCTGTCATTTCACAGTTGAGTTCATCCCCGTGATTGCACCATCCACAGTACCCTCACACCTGTCCCCTCCGCGGTCTGGCAGGCACCGACGTGATGCCGGGTAATTGATTATATTCAACTGCTTTGAATTGAAATAATGTAAAGTGGTTCCATTAAATTGGTGCTGATGATGATGAAAGTCCAAGATGAGTTTCAAATTACAAACGAGATTCCAGTTGGAAAATTGAACTGAATTGTAAGCCACTTGAAGACCCTTGAAGTCGCAAGTGCAATAATATGGAAGTGTACTTAACTATGCCATACGGTGGATGAAGTAGATATAATTATAACAAGTACAATTATTTGATATTTTTAACCGACTTTCAAAAAAGGAGGAGGTTCTATGTTCGTGAGTATGTATTTTTTTTTTATTTTTTTTTTTTATGTATGTTACCTGATTTCTCCGCCATTTGTGGACCGATTCTCGAAATTCTTTTTTTGTTTGAAAGAGTAGACTCCTGAGGTGGTCTCATTTTAATTTGGTGAAGATCTGGTGCTGATCTTCGGAGATATACAACGGAACTCTTTAAAAATATACGGCAAATCTATCGTGATTGCTGGAATCGCTTGGATGTTTATTGTGTATACAACATCATGACGTATCATCAAGCCTGTATGCTCAGAGGGGTAGGCAGATGTGTTCAATATACCTAGATTTCGACAGTTAGGTATGTTAAGTTTCATTTATTAGGGTTAGGTGGAAAACCCTATTATAATGACATGTATTGTTAATAATTAACAATATAAAATGAATTCATGGCAAATGTTTGTATGGGAACAACTAAAAATGGAAAAATAAAAAACTTTTTTACAAAAAATAAAACCGACTTCAAAAATAACACTAAACGGTGTAAAATAACTCTAAATTCGGAAGTCGGTGGCCCATCAAGAATAAGACAAAAGTACCAAAGCCACAGACGTCCTAATTTAGAGTTATTTTACACCATTTAGTGTTATTTTTGAAGTCGGTTTTATTTTTTGTAAAAAAGTTTTCTTATAAATAAACTGGATAGTCGATATTATTATATTTAGATATAGTCTTAGGTATAAAGCAAGATTATTTTATAAGTCTTGCCAAATATTTTATAAATTCACCATGTTAATCCACAACAATACCGCACTACTCACGTGCTGCGCCAAATGCCACCATTTTTTGTCAAACTTGCAAACACTTACCTGAAAAGAAAAAAACACATTAGATATAAATTGTATGGGGTCTTTAGAAAAGGTCGCCCACCTCGCAACAGATGGTGGATCAATAAAATTGGTTTCCGATATAAATTGACGAAAGGTGCAAAAATCGGCAGAAAGGGAAACGGCAACTGTGTAATACGATTACAAATATAAACCAACAGATGATAAACGCAAATGATACAGCAGTTTGAATCCTGTTCGCGACGAAATACGTGTGAGTCAAGGTGTAGCTAAGTTGTCTAGTAAATATGAAGGTAAAGATTAAAAGATAAAGATTAAAGATACCGGGCTGGTATCCGCAACTCCACGTCAAAGCGCGTATTTTGCGTATGGGCTATAATCTACCACGCGGGCCCAGTGCGAATTGGTAGATGTCACATATCTTCGAATTTTTGGTTCTAGGACATGCCGGTTTCCTCACGATGTTTTCCTTCACCGTTTTTTGAGAGCAGTGGTGATGAAATAAATTACACAAAGTAATGCGCCTGCCTGGGTTAGAACCCACGACTTACTGTTCGTAAGTCGGGGCCACCACCACTGGGCCACCGCTGCTCTCAATATGAAGGTAACGGTAATAATAGCGATACAGAACTTTAAATGCTTAAAGGTTGTACACGTGTCGGTATTTAATACATATCTGGTGGTATCTGTATAACAGTCCGTGAAAGAAAAAAAAGGTAGAATACGGACAATGGCCTCCGAAAATACGAAGGTGCAAAGGTGATTCATGAAGTCAGGGTAGCTATAAATCCTAAGTCGTGTTTTCGCGTGCTAAGATCTCATCGAAAACTAACAACACTGTAATATCAATAAAAATATTGCCCCAAATAACACGGTTTGGGTCATAATTCAGAATAAATAGCTCCCACCAAATTGTATACTTTCACCGATAAAGAAAAATCAGTTTTGTGCCTAATATTTATCGTACGTAAATAAGAAGTTCATAATGAAAATATTATCAAAGCGGAGCGTGTCTCGCACACCTTGTGGACGTATCGTTTGTTCAATCATAACCGTAGGGAGCTTACGACTAAATATAATTCAATGTACACCCTCTTCCTGCCAAATATACGCTTGTCACTTACCAAATTACAAAACGGTTTAACTTAGACCTATCAGAGGGGAGTAAAGTTTATTTTTGCATGACTGAAATATTGGTAAGTTCGTATTTAAAGGCAGGTGTGCCACAAGGGTCTATACTAGGCCTGCTTTTAGAAGATATTCAGCATCTTTAGCCACGTGGCGAGGGGCGTAGCTCGCAGAAAAACCATCACATCTTTAACTTCCGTAACTACCAAACACAAATAATGTCTATGATGTTTTTCCGGTGTTAGTAAGTGTTTGCTGATTTCGTAGTTTTGAAGTGGTATTTGGGCGTCGAGTGGGTCAATGTGGGATGCTTGGGGTCAGTAAGAGGCTAATTTGAGTGAATAATGGCTGTTATTGAACGCTGTGGGTGGTGGATAGTATTTATGTGAAATGATTGTCACTACTCATGCATAGATATAAATAGTACTTTTAATATTGTGCTCCCTAAGCAGAAAAAGTGTCAAAGTTTTATTAATCAGCAGGATAGGCGATTACTGTAATTAAATATGTTTTGCACAAATCTGGCACTTTTCCGTTCTGTGTCATACATTCTCTCACTGAAACACCTTCACTCTCACAGCCATCTTTACACTCATATTCACTCACATAATAGCGATTGAGCTTGATATGTAGATATTTTCTTAAGTGAGTACGACTGCTGATTTCTGTCATTTTTGTGTTGTGCCTTTTCTAATTACCGAACTCTGTTTTGGTACTTAGTAAGTAGGGTACCAAAGAATCATCAAGTTTATTTAGTTTAGCCAGCGCCAAACTTTTGTCCGTCATTTTTTCTTATTCTTTATAAGTATTAAAAAGGTACTGAAATTCGAAACGTAGTGTTTTAGTGTCAATGAAGATTATTTCAATATAAAACATAATCGTTAAGGTTTTATCGAAAATGTGAAGATGCTGTTATCGGAATAGGATCAGTTACTTAGGAGACTTCATTAAGACACTTTGTTGATTGTTATTCCTGTTAGAGTAAGTAGGTTAGCGTGTCTAAGCAGCTGACTGGACACCGGTTCCAGGGTTTAATAGCTATAATGATTGACACAGGAATAAAAATAAAGTGCCTAAGGTCCTAAGTATCTGTTTACTGGAACCAGTCAATGTTTTGGAAAAAAGTGTTATGTTTATTTCATTTAATGAGGTTTTTGATAAAAATGAACAATAGCCGGCTCTTTGCTGTCCTACTGCAAGGCAAATGCCTGTTCACCCACATAGAAGGAATAATGAGCTATAATCACAACGCTTGCTCTTTGCAATTTTACACTTATGTTCACTTTAGTTCAAGTGTGCTCATGATGTCCCTTCACAAATGTCAGTTATGACTAAAGAGCACTTAGAAAGTACACCTATGAGTTAATAAAGTCATTTGGCACGTGCATGGATTTGAACCCGCTACCTCGTACATAAGAGCCAAGGTCCTAAGAGTAAATACAGGTTTTTAATACATCTGTATTTATGTTGGCGAGATAAATGCATCTTTAAGGGCAACGCGAAATTGTGTACTTATCTCAGACGTCTTACAAACGAAAACTCCTTCGAAACTATGAACATTTTAACCTTAAACAGTGTTTAAGAAAATTACCATAAAAACTGTAAATTAAACAAGTTATTTATTACACGCACATTACTTGGGGCGGCAATGTTTTCCACGGCGTACTAAAATCTGACTCGAGATTGTGATCTCCAAATTCCACCGTTTAATGGAACTCCTGGTCGCGTGAGGATATGATGAGGGGGCTATGGTTTATACAACTTATGGGAGTATACCTCATAGGGATTTATGATTCACCTAGTCTGATTTTTTGATGGCTATAATCTTTATAGTACGGTTGACGAGTGTTGGCGTCTGATAGACGGAAATATGGGCATATTTTAACTTTTTTAGCATTTTTAGCGTAATCAATGGTATTTTATTCTTCGAAATTGCTATAGGACTTTTAATTTGGCAAATATTTTTGTAGGGGAAGAATCGCGACATATTTTTGCACTGTTTTTGCGTAATTTACAACGGAAGTCCCACATTGTAGTTCGCGCGATTCGACGTATACAAGAGTTTAGAAATGTTTATTGAATTAAGTACTTTGCATTTGTTAATGTCTTTGAAGGAATTAAGCCGTTAGGACATAAAAAATTCTGTGTGAATATTGTGATTTCCGCGACATAAGTGCTTACAGCCATATTTTACTCTAACTGTTTTGTATCATGCAATGTTAATGCACCACTTACTGGCGTTTAGTTAACAAAAACATTATTAAACACATAGTGTTTGCAAAAATGTGTTAAAACTTTTGTAGTGTCGGTCACACGCTATTTTGTTCTTGGAAAATAATCATGAAATAGAACGCTCGCGGTGATGTAGCACTTTATTTTATTGTAACACGCCGCACTAGTTCAAAGTAGCAAATCAAGCCAAACTTGAAACCTAGTTGTTGTTGCGTGGCAGTTGCAACAGCCTCCTGAAAGTGATTGCTGAAATTTGTGCTCAGAGCTTCATAGTGAGGCTTATTATTAGATTAATATTATCTTTGGTAGTGTATAAGTACTAACATAGGTTACAAGCTAAAATCTTTAGTAACATTCTATATATAGTGGACTATGTTGTCTGTAAGTAATAAAATATGTTAAATTAAAAACATCTCTAAGACATATGGAAAAGAATACTTGTTAGACACAAGAAGAATCACTGTAAAGTCATTAAATTCACACATTTTCCATTGTTCATGCCAATGCACTCAGCCCTAACAATACGTCGGCCAAATCCGCTGTGAGATTAAATCGAGCGGGTTGACAAATGGCCGAAGTCACTCACGCCACATGCCGTGCCTACTGCCTACCCCCCAGTGGCAGGGGGACATCGTACCGCACTGTACGGGCGGGAAAACTCACTATTTTTCATACGAGAATACCGAATGTAAAGCTATTGGCAATCAGCAAAACAATCCGGGGAAGAAAATCGTTTTGCAGTTACAATTTGGACATTAGATACCTACGCTGCCCCGAAATAATATGTTTTAGTGGTTATTTGTAGTTGTTGAGAAAGGTTATACATCACTATTTAACAGACTATTTAAGACTATTTAACATCATGCTGCGACTGTTTAGGAGCACAGTCAGTGTATAATTCGCTTGAAATCACAAAGTCTGTGCCATAAGTAAATAAAAAAATAAAAAAAAAATCGTGCGCGTATCAGAAATGTATAGTGTTACTAGCTGTCTCAGCAAACTTCGTTCTGCCTTTTCTGTTCTGTAGGGCTGAAGATCGGCTCCTATCTAAAAGAAATAGATAGTAGCCGGTTCTCAAACCTACAGAATATACGAGTACCTACATATAAAATTTCATACAAATCGGTCAAGTCGTTTCGGAAGAGTTTTGTAACAGACACTGTGACACGAGAATTTTACATATTAGATATAAAGGATCATAGAACTCACCATTTCCACACAAAAATTAGGAAAATTGATATTAGTTTTGCTATTAGGTACCTACATGGTTTATCTTTTAACAAAAGTTGTGAACAATGTATTTCTCGAAATAAAACAACATAATATCATATTACTTGCTGAAAACTTCAAGACATTTTTTATACAGCCAATGGAAATAAGGTTCTAGGGTAAAGAGGTACGAAAGGTAATAAGGACAAAGCCAAAGGTATTTACTAAAGGTAAACAACGCAATGTCGAGGTAAAGACAATTCCATGGAATTATTGCCATCATTACAATAGAACACAATGATACAGACATCTGACATTGAATTTTCTTCGATAGAAAATGAAAGGAAAAGTTATTGAAGGTTACATGGCAATAGTGTAGGTAGTACCTACTAAAGGGTCTCAGTGTCAAAATTGGCTAGGGGTCCTTTTACTAAATTAAAACTAAGAGTAGGTACCTAACTTTTTATTTTTAAGCAACTAAGGCTCATAACAGTCATAACCAAATTACACAGTAAAATCTAAACTTAATGTTGACAAACAAAATTAAATTAAAACGCGTGAAGGACTGCGCGATTTAATTTAATTGAATTTGTTTTCATTTAACTTGATTTGATTCAGTTTGATTTTATTTTATTATTTTATTGTATAGGTGGCCTTATCTCGTGTTTTTTTATATCGATTGTAATTTTTTATTTGACAATGGGTTAACTGTAAACTGAAATAAATGAATTTATTATTATTATTTACGCGAGTTAAACTAAAAGGAGTTATTAAAAGGAGGTTTATGTGTTATTAGAATCAAAATGGTCGGTGGACTTAGTGTAAGTAATTTAACCATGCTTTTGAATAGTGGTGTAGGACAGAATGATATTGAAAATGAAAAATTTATTCAAATTAGGCTACCAATCATCACTTTTTGAATGTTAAAAATATATTAGACGACTTCCTAGTGCTTTTGCAAAAAGGTAATGAATTTTCCTACGTAGTGACTGGAGATTAGAGGTCTCTAGATCTGAAAAATTCGTGTCTATGAAAAACTTCAAAGTTGAGTAAATAAATATTGAACTCCTCTAAGTACCCTTTAAGTAACCTCTGGTTTTCATGTTCCCCGATGTACCCCATGTAAAGGGGTCATCAAGCGATACACATCACAATTTAATGCTAACTAAACGGTAATTTGATGATAGTAATTATCATTAATAATCTCCCTATAAAACACTTAAATACTTTTTGAATGAGTTGCTTTTATTTCAAACTCTATTTTCTTCGCAATAAAGAAATCATTCTTTCTACCCCTTAATTTGTTTTGTAAATTAATAATTCAAGCTTATGTTTTAGTATATAAAGTTCAAAGTCAATTGTAATATGTTTAAGAAACGTAAAATTAAGTTTGTATAGCAATTAAGGGGTGTATTTTGTAAAAAGTGGTTTTAAGACGTTGGGGTTCTTGCACACCAGACAGACGCGAACGTTTAGTATAATTTACCAGCAATGACTTTCTTCTGACTAGCTTTTATACGATGAAAGCAAGTATAAAGCCTCTTAACTTTTTCTAGTGACAGGAATTCATGAGACTAGCTTGATTAGAATTTACTTTGGGTTCGACATAGCGATCCATGTTTTTTATTGCATGCTATGCGGGCTATCTTTGTAAATGATTATAATATATCAACAGGTGAAGTAATCCGAGAGCAACCTGTCCAAATATCGTGCATCATAATAAAATTTAACACTGCTCAAGTGTTCAGTGTTACAGTCCAGTGCTTAGCAACCCTTATTCGGCGCGAGCGCACGCCAGATGGCGATGCGGGGGCATTGACTCCTTAAATATATTTTTTTCGTTCAGAAATCGCGACCCCTAAGTGCGGTTAGGAAATAATAAGAACTACCACGTTTAATTTGATCTAAGTAGCGGCGTTGTGGCTCTTATTATTTTCGTTTAGCGTTTTTAGAATGATTGGGCTTTGCAGAAATAAAAAAGTGGTGCATGCGAATGTTTGAAAAGTGGTTGCAATATTTGCACGTTCTTTAAATTACAGTGCGCCCGCACCCGCGCCACCTAGTTTTAAGGCTTTGGTGGTTTGTGGTGTGGTTCAGTGCTTAGATAGTCCGTAAATGTTTTATTTTTAAATATCTATACTAATATCGAGATAAAGTTTGTTAGTCTTAAAACTAAGAGGGGTTGAAGGAGATGTTAAAACCAACCACAAACCAAACCATCCAACCAAACTAAACCAAACCACCCCTGTACACCATGTTTTATGCAAATGAAATTGATTGATTGAGTAGGTACGAAATGTACGCGAAAAACGCGCGAGCGAAGTGCTCGTCTCAAATAAATTTGTACAATTACTTGACCAATTACTTGACAATTACTTGACTGCCTCGTTGGTCTAGTGGTCCCAAGCGCTACTGCTGATCATGAGGTCCCGGGTTCGATCCCCGGGTCGGGCAAAGTGTCATTGAGTTTTTCAATCTGGGATTTCTCAGTAACAGCCCGGAGTCTGGATTTGTGCCCGATGGATGGCAATAGGCTCGCCCCCTATTACATGGGACTTAAACATAATGGCGAAATGTGGGTGTACTACCAGGTACACCTCTGCCTAGCCCTTCGGGGATTACAGGCGTGGCGATATGTAAGTACTTGACCAATATAAACTTACAATAGCGTAAATTATGAACGCATTTCGTGTTTTTTTTTTATTATCATTTTATGTTTTTAATCGAGATGAACAAAAGAAGGATTATAGATACAGCCTGCGAATTTACGACATATTTTGGGGTTTCGTAGCAAAATCGTAAAACGAATCCCTTATTATTGTTTACTGTACTTACATTTGTCTGTCTGGACGTTTGAAGGCTATTTTACTACTTAGAAGATTATTATCTTTATCGATACAATTTAGATGAACATGGTGAGTAGGTGTGGCACACATGTAACATTGAAATGTAAAAAAATAGTGTAAGTACAGAGATCATTACGTCATTAAGTACTGTTGGTTCACGTCCTATAATTCTCAAGATAATTATGTTTCTAAGCTTCTTAATAACCTATTTTAACTAAGTTCTTTTGAAAAAAATCAATGAAAAGTAAAGTAATTTATTGCAGTCGTTACCTACTTATAATCATAAGTATAGCTACATTCATCCCAACTAAGGAACCCTTTAAAATGCAGGGTCTAACACGCACTTGGTCGGTAGTTATATTACAAGTCGATGCCGATGCCGCGAATACAGTCACAAAACAAAAAATAAAACAAAAATCAAGCAATGATTATGGAGCGAAAAGTTCAAATTTCAAAAATAGAATGCGCGCGTGCATTTGTATTCGGATACGCGTCTGAATGTAATTGCACAGTATAGTGGCGGCTCACCTGCAGTGGTTACTAACACGCGAAACATCATCTTTTTGCATGTTAACTTGTTAAATTAATAATTATCGATGAAGCTAAACGCGTCTGATGTACTTTCAAGGTTAGTTGCAAAGGACATGCCGTCTAAATAAATACTAACAATAAAAAAGGTAAGTATTTAGCAATTAGGGGAAAGGTGAAATCGTTGTCACTACTGCTAGTTTGGACAAGGCCAATATTTATTGAAGTATGTACTTATTAGTTTATGAAGAATGCGAATAATTACCGTTCGTAAACCATTAAAATGCTACTGACTTAAGAAAGTGCTGGGTCTATATCCGCATGTCAGTCTTGTAAAGATATTTCTGAAATATATTGAGAGTAAAACTTACGCCGTACTTATTAACTAAGTTTAGTTGTTAATTTGTTTGGTCTTTGGTACTTTTTAGTAAAGATAAAAGTTCGGACTTGTGTTATTGACGAATGCTTGACCAACCTTTTATTATTTCTCGACAAGACACGGATAGATATACACTGTCGAAATTCGTTTAGTTATTACTGTAAATGTTTTTTCGTACCACTTGCTCAAAAAAGTGACATTCTATGCCACAAAAAGCGAACATAACAATAGTCATTTTTAATCTGTTAAAAACAGGGAAAGAAAGTTGTACTGGATTTCATTCATCCCCTAGGGAGAGAATGTGATTTAAATTTGGAATACCTAACTTACCGAAATTTATACTGAACTACATCTGTGTCACGTACACCATTGAGTTTGTATTTATAGCATTATACATCTTTTTGAAAAAGGAATACGCGTTTATTATGCAGATATGATTATTAAGTAAATAAAATTACGAAAACCGACGAGGCCGTATGAGCTTAATGCCTTTGCTTTTCCGACAAAAAAATATAAATCTAGGAATTTGCCCCGTTTTTGTTTTCTTCAAATCATGGAGCAAACAACCGGGTTGTTTGCTTTATGCTTCAAATATTTAAACGTTAAGTTTATTTTAATTTATTTTTATAAATAAGTTAATGCTCTAAAAATACGTCTACTTTTAATTGTCATTATTTTTAATAAATGCTTATCTCATATTATTATTGTGTTATTTTTTTCGCAAATGGTACGAAAAGTAGAGTATTTTCCTCGGTGATAAAGCTGTCTTAGTCTTGGGTGAAATTAAATCCCTCGCTACACTCAGGACTCGTCTTAAATCCCTCGCTTCGCTCGTGATTTAAGTTTTTAACACCCTCGCTACGCTCGGGAGTAAACCTCGAGTCCTTTGTTACGCTCGCGATTTAAATCGTCACCCGCGACAGAAGACACTGCTTTATCCCCTTGGTTAATAATCTACTATTTTGGCAAAGGTAGCTTCTAAGCTCGCGAGTTTTGATGTAAATTTAAAGCCCAAAAATATGCCATACCTACCTATTTGGGAATCTACATAATAATCTGCATGCCCTAGGCACTATCTCAAGGTTTGTTTTGATACTTATTGAAAAATACAACGTTTCCACATTCCAATAGGAGCTATCGTGACGCAAATTCAAATAATCTAAACGATTATCACAAAACACAATGATTATCAAATTCTAAGCATCCAAAAGATCTCCCGAGGCTAAATGTTGCGAATTTCCATCAAACATATCCGAACATATCGTGTTCTGAGGCAATCATGTCGTTAATGCAGCCTCTTCGGGAAGATTCGGCATTTTCCGTGTTTATACTGAATTATTCATTATAAAGCTTTACGTAATAAGAAGAGATGGGGTTCGTGTCAGCACGCGAATGAGGAAGGAATCAAACCACGCTCGTAATAGGAAATTTAGAATTTAAAATGAGGCTCCTTAACTTGTTTTGATGGTTTCAAAACAGTGATTACTTCGTCACGCAATCAGACCCATTCCAATGTTAGATCCTTAAGACATTTCAGTCATCGCATCTCATTACCGTATAGGGTCACTTGAAAATAAACATAAACCACGTGCACTGACGTGACCACAGTCTAAGTATTTTTTTAAACTTTGTTACAGTTTACTAAGTAAAATTATTCTCCGTAAAATAGGCACAAGAGAAAAATTTAATTAGGTTTAGGATCAACACTTTTTAGGACGTAAAAATTAACTTGTAATAGACAGTGCTACAAAAAGCCCGCTCTTTGCCGCTCTTTCGTTATGTTTTTGTTAAGAAGAAGTATCGAAACAACAATGTTTATGAACCTATTTACGGAAATAAATATAATTTTATCTGCAAACCCCATCTCAAACATACTGTCACCCATGTTATCCATGTACACAAGCTACCTAGTCAAGCCTCCCGAAAACCTCCTTGATCCAGTTCTTCATCTCTGGCCTCCACATCTAGGATCTATTAATACACGTCACATGTTTGGTCCAGCTGGTGGCTGCGTACTGTTAGCGGCAGCTGCGCGCGCAGCTGAGGGGAGTTTTTGTGCAGATCGGCGCGCGCGCAGGTATAGCGCACGTGCGGACAAGTTCATGCGATTTGCATGTGTCGGGGAAAGTGCCGGCTAGCGGCAGATTGTGGGGTAAGTACAGTCCTGTTGGACTTTTTTTATAGTGGTCCTAGGGTACCTATAAGATTAAAGTAATCATCATATGGTTTGGCCAGAAGGCGATACCTTCTGGTACCGTTATTACGTCAGAGGGGTTACGGTGGTTCTAATCAGGGTGGAAGTATTTCACGTCTATTCATTAATTCATGCACTGACAGCCAAGAGAGATAGTAGTATTATTTCTTAAAATATGGCGAGATTTGGATTGACGTAAATAGGTAGGTACCTACGATGCGAGACAACCTGAATTGCGGACGTTAAGAAGAAGGACGAAGAAGAATATAACATTCCAAAGATAAAAAAATGTATTATAAGAAACATCTGGGCCTTATATTGTAAAGATTTACTTATATTATTTTAATTTATTAGCGGAAATAGCCCAATGGCTAAGGCGTTGGACTAGCCGATCGCCAGAGCTCGTGAGTTCGTTCCCTACCCATTGCAGTATTATTTTAGCTTAGTTAGAGGGAGTAACAAGACCAACATAATATCTTTTTATCGAGTCCATTGCTTATTTTTTATATACCTATCTCAGTATAGTTCTTATTACTCTAGGTGCATCGTCCTCACATAAAATCTGATTGTTGTATACGAAGTATTGTACCTAATCCTATTTTAAAAGAGTAAGTATGGAGTTTCTTGCACATTCTTCTCCATACGGAACTACCATTTGGAATGTGCAACTAGAATCATTCTCTTAATTTATTTTATTTTGTAAGTTAACGTTCAAAAGTGCCTGTTATGGGTCTAATTGAAATAAACGATTTGACTTTGACTTTGACTTAAGTAATTTGTAAACCAAATTGCTAAAAGCTTTCTTTTTTAAAACAATAAAATTGTTAAATCTCTTATAAATAACCGTTTAGCATCACTTTGAAAGTCAATGCGAACTTTCAGATGGTTGAAACAACATCGGAAGCTTCGGTTACAGTGGCTCTAAACAAACAATGCGAACAGAACCCACATTCTGGCCAAACAACAACTTATTAGCAGAAGTCAAGGGTTTCAACGAAAAAAGTCCCAACAACTGGAAAACTAAACGGAGCTTAAAATTGTGTCGTCACCACCCGAGAGACGCGTGCGCAGAAATTAAAACACGCGCGCATCTGCCGCGATACCCGATACGCTCCTTGCCATATGAATTATGCTAAATCCGAAAAAAATTCACTGAAAAAACTTTCAACACAATCAACACACCAAAACCAACTTTATTCCCGACAAGTAAAGCCCAATACTTAATTTTATAAATATGTTTTTATATCCAAAATTGACAATCTAATTTGGACTTTATTTTCGTCTGTGCAAGTTCAAGTATGCACCGTGTGCCGTATGCTAAGTCATCTGGACAAAAAGACATGTGTATATTTCGCGCGGCCCGCCAGATGTCGCGCCTAGTTCTCGAGATGTCGTCTAGAAGCTGCGGCGTTTTTTCCCCCAACATTACAATGTGTAGCGGTTTATCTGATCCTGTTACTTGAAGCAATGCGCTTTGTTATAATAATAATGTTCGTAAATTATGTGGGTCAAATTTTATAGGGAAAAACTTTCCATTCGTATCATGTTTGCGTCGTAAAAAAGTGTAAAAACAACTTTTTTTAATAAAAAAAGGTTGTAAATATTAATGTTATGTTGGCAATTTGTTAAAACAATTACCATTTGTTAGTTTATGTGTGAAAGCATGCGTGTCCTGAGGTGTCAGCTGTCTGCACTTTGAGCTACGTGTTACTTGTAAGTGTCAATGTTAATTAGTTAACTGAAAGCGATGGGCTTTATAAGTTACGGTATTTGGTTAACTGGATTAAAGGAATTTTGCATCTTGTCGGTTATTGTAACACCTTTATAAGCTAAAAGCACATACTGGGAAAACAGTTATTACAGTATACGGGGCTTGGCCTTATTTTATTTATGATTTATTCCTTGGAATATCTGACTTTGTCTCCCAAAGTATTGTATTATTCAAATGAAGCTTCTAATAAACATTCGTCTATTTCGGCCACTTTTGTCATTTATTCGTGTCCAAAGTCCTGTCTGTCTAGTCTTAAAAGTCCATATATCACAGCAGATTATTACTATCAAAATAAATAGTAGGTACTCATATTATCTTATTGATCTACTAAGATAATGCGCAGACAGAAGTTTCTGCCAACTGAGACGTCGAAACCAATGAATTATATTATCTAAATGCGATTTGATATTCAATGGCACACATTTGATATGACCAGTCGACATGGCGTGTAGGCGAACGTAACTGTACCAACAATTATTGATAATTTGTATTCCATAAACGATAGTGTAAGCTTTGTGTATGTCACCGCGACTCAGCGCCGATTTCCGTCCGTAGCTAAATTACACGAAAAAAATCCAATGTCTGGCAGCCTATAAAAAAATAAAAATGTCATTTGTTGTTGGTCGATTATTTTACAATAAGAACGACACGAAGCTTGCCTTGTATTCGAAAAAATAATAGTCTATGGTTCAGTAATCTAATTGTGTCTGAAATTCGAACAATGGAAGTTATTTTTAAAAGCTTTTTTTTAGTTACTATAAAGAATGACTAGACTTTACTACGATTAGCACAGTGTTAGAATAAGAAAGAACCGGCTAAGTGATTAGGACGCCCACGTTTATTTTGGTTTACTTGAAATTTCCTTAAAAAAACGCACCGTAACCTTCTTTTGTATGTCTGCTCCGAAATAACTTTTACCCTGTGGTCTAATGTTAAGCGAATTGTATAAAAAATGTAAACTCTGTAATCATCAAACTTGTTTAAGTACATAATTATATTTTGTTCAGTATTTTGAATAAAAATGTACGTTTCGAATTGAAAAATGCACGTACTTAAACTGTTTGCAAAATATAATTGGATTTGCAGAAATCAGCCCGTCGCCCGACACACAATAAATCATAAAAATTAACATTTAAATTAGGAACATAATGTTAACGATTTTAGTTCCATAACTTAAAAACTTGAATTAAAGATTTATAAGATTTATTAAAGAACTACCTACCCTATTTTGTTAATAGTTTGTAGTTTCTTTTTTACACTTGTACGAAAATAACATAAGAACTCTTCAACAGAATTTAATCAAGTTCTACACCCGCTTCAGCGCCTGCCTTGTGGCGTCCTCCGTCTGCGAGTTTACGTCGCGTAGGTGAAGTATCTTATACCTCAGCCTTTGTGTCAAAATAATATTTCGCACTATTGCTAATAAAAGATTTACATTTTAACTTATTAGCGACTTTAAAACTAGGCGCGTGCCCCGGTTTTGCACAATATTTGTTTCTAAACTTCCTTGAAAAAGTGTTCCGCAACTTTTCCATGGAGAGGTTTTAAGACTGAAGACGAAAAATGGAATAATGCAAGGATTCAGTCTTATGGCGTTGTAGACTGTTGTGGTCTCTGAGCTATAAAGGGGATCTGAGGTCATAGACCACAGCCATTATATCATAACGCGATCACTGTTCCACCTGCCGACCGTGAATTATATGATAAAATGTACCGAGGACTGTTGAATGTAGCTTGTAGCGTTGTACGGGAAAATCTATACCCCAAGGTCGAGTTCAATGAACGCTTACTGCCCAATATTGATATGCGAAAAAAACTTATTCAGGGAACACTTGTGAATAGTATAAGAAAAACGTAGCAAGCGTAACGAAAATATGAATCGGGTAAATAGGAATTCTCTTGTGCCTGTGCCAAAATTATTCGTTCATTCCGAATAGTCAGTCAGTCAAGTTGATTGATTATTGATTCAAGATAGACAAAAGATTCCTCAAATCATGTGAGTAGACACGATCAATGAGAAGTGATTATTTGGTTATAACCGACTATTCCAAAAAGTAGGCCAAATCAACAGAAATTAATGCGTAAAAGTTGAAATGGACCATTGACGATGGAGGTGATGCTGTAGACTTGACTACAGTCACACTTTGATTATTATTAGACATGACTAGAACCTTCTAAATATATCCTAAGAATGTAACGAAAATAACAAAACCCCTTTCTATCCAAATTATATGCAAATGTACAGGGGGCTGACTCATTCTTTGACGTTTAAAATTATCAGCGAGGTCTTTAAACTCTATTGTAACTGAAATAAACCTTTTCGGTATTTATTAAAAGTTAATTAGTGAGCGAATGATAAACAATTATTACGAAGAAAGTAATAGAGAAGCAGATACAGATATCATTTATAAGTTTAACTATGTAACTAACAGCCTCTCTGATCAACCGAAGGTTAACGCTTGAAGATGCTGGTCCATGGATAGGTGAGTGAGTATTCATTACAAATATCAAGACTGCTCAAAGCCGTTGGTCCCGGCTGTTATTAGTAGATCAATGACAGTCGATAAAGATAGCCAGAAGCCCAAAAATCTGCCAACTATTAAACTAGTTGGCAGATTTTGGCGCCAAGGAGTATGTTACCGGGTAACTGGGTTGTGGAGGTCGGACGGGCAGTCGCCCCATGTAAAACACTGGTATAAAGCTGCATCTAGTTAAACTGGAAGCACATCCCAACAGTTTCCCAGTTGGGAAAAGGCTAGGCAGATGTTGATGTTTGCAAGTATATTTAGCATCTTATTGTATCAAATATTAATACTCGTATGCTAGAAGTATTAGATAGCTCAAGATCAATTACTCTGATTAAAGGCGACCTTGACTATGGCAGGGTTAAAGAACGGAAAATGAAGGGAAACTGGGGAAAGCACAAAAAGCAATGAAGCAGAAGGGCTTGCTACAATCTTGTTTGGTTTCCTATTAGAATAAATGGAAGAGTATTATTACAAGTTATAGTGAAACATTACATTGTTGGCTGTTTTTGTAGCAAAAAGCCGTATGTTGTTTTTAGTATCTTAATCTACTGATTTATTTTCTACTGTTGCTAGCCGGGTGTCACACATTAATGAAATCTTATTTTCCAAGATACAAAGAGATGATTCCTTATACGCAGTAAATCAGTGTTAAATTATAATTCCTATCCTTCAGTTTTTGTTAAAATTTCTACGTTACAATGGAGGAAATGTTAAGGACTAAATATGCAATCGCTTCTATAATTAGTGTCGTATTCTTAGCTAGTCGCCAACCAAAGATGCGCTGGCAAAGGTCGTTCAAAGTCTATTCATTGTAGATCTGTGGTCTTCTGCGTTGATGAAGACGCGGAAAAAACAAAAACTGTCGAAGCGGAAGACGGATACTGGATGTCTCGCACCAGTCGAGTTTAATCACACCGGACATACGGAGACAACAAGGTATTTATAGCCTACATTAACATTCTCCTTTCCTTCGATTCCACACTAAAATATGCAAGCTTATACCACAATATGTTTGCAAAATATCTTTACAGATTACATACACACTCATTAAAAATGAATTTGCATCCAACATTAACCCATAAATTACTCATCGATACTCCCACATTACGAAGTCAATCATTGACAATGTTAATGCTATTCAATAGCTGTGCGGTGCATGCAAATATCCGCAGCAGGCGCCATGGCGACAGAGGGGGTGAGGGAGCCGTGCGGGCGGCGGGGGCGGGATGCGTCGAGACGTCGTCTGCGCATCCCGTCGCGTGGCCGCTTTGATCTGCGCCCGAGTAGCACATCGACGCCGTAGACAAAACACTCACGAATATTTTACACCGATTTTACTCGTAGAATTGGGTGTTGATGGGTCGTTAAAACATATTATGTTTGTGGTTGGATATTGTTATTGTCGACAAATGTTAGGAAAGATAGATCTCTACTTACATATACATACGAGTATAACTTACATTCTGTTATTATGTTTCTCCCTTTAGCAATATTAAACTAAACAAATCCCCAGAAATATTAAAATCCCAAGCAAATAAGAATTTTATTTTCAATTTAATAAACCTACCTATTTACAA
Source organism: Euplexia lucipara (assembly GCA_921972225.1). Classification (NCBI taxonomy): domain Eukaryota; kingdom Metazoa; phylum Arthropoda; class Insecta; order Lepidoptera; family Noctuidae; genus Euplexia; species Euplexia lucipara. The sequence goes on from OV179159.1 coordinate 21,391,336, forward strand.
GCGTCGTCTAGAATAAAATCACTGAAATTTTAACTTAATTATATTATCAAGTTCATAATTTCTGTCCACATTTTCAATTCATAACTCTATGCGCCGTCAGTCTGTAGGGGGCCGGTGCGCTTGCGCCGTTTATTTGCAACTCGGCTAAAAGCTACGTTCAGTTAAATGCTATCAAAACAGTCACAGACATACTGAATTAGAAATAATTTCTCGAAATCTTAGATGAGAAACATTGCCTATATGATCGTACAGTGAATGATCAAGTTAACTTTGATGATGCGTTTGAAAGTGAATTCCTGTGTGTTTCCTTGAATTTACAGTGGTTTGTAAATATTGACTGGTTTCAGAACATTGTTTGTAAGTTTCATTGTGTCTTCAGTGATCATCTAATGGCTTTACTTGCTAATGAGGAAATGCGCAGAACCAAACCACCGAAGGTTAGAAGACATTAAGATTATTTTTCTTTTATTGTACAGCAAAAGAAAAGTAAGAGATTCGTTATTATTCAGTCCTGACTGCATTCAAATTAGGTTCATGTTGCAAAAAGTGTGCAAAATCGCGTGCCAATCTCCTATTCATAAGTCTAAAAGGCCCACACAACATTGTCTTACCCACCACTCATCAAACGCGAAATGATAAAACGTTAGTCATTACTTTTCAATCAAGGAAAGATAATTAAAGTCAACTGCAAAGATATTATTATGATAATGAAGATATGGAACGAGCGACATTTCCCCGTCGTGTTATTGAAAGTCTGGTGTTTAAATAGCAATCATTTTAACTTTAATTGTGTGAACCGATCGCTATCGACGCACCTCGCTCATAAAATAAAAGGGTAATGAAAATGTCGCCATTTGCAAGTGAATAATTTTTTCCTTCAAACGTACCGAAGTGTAACACTGTGCGCTGCCATTTTAAGCTCTTTTGATGATTTTTGCGATAAATATAATTAAGTTTTAATGTTATTTTTTTAAAGCTTAATTGTAATTTAATTTGTGTAAAAATGTGGGCGCCTGATTATGTCTCCGACAGATAGTGCGCATCGCACAGTGCATTCTGCACGTCACGCGCGTGACGCATGCCCAATGTTCGTTACATCCTCTGCTTGACAAAAAGACCGCGAGCGCATGGCAACAATTAACTCTAGTGTCGAAACACTCATTAGAGAAGCGTAGAAATTACTTACTGGATTCGTCATTTCTAATTAGATAGACAGTTTTATTCCAGCAGTTTATTTAAAAGGGCGAGCAGTCTTTACGTTAAGCCTTTAAATGTAAATGAATCGGTATAATAGCTGTCTCACCAATAGTCAACCATAAAAGTAACAGCTTTCATTGCGTTCCTCACTGGCTAGCGGCGTGAAACGTTAATACATATTATGAATTACCTACATGAATGGGGTTTGTTAAGATAGCCGTCTTACAAAATGTCTGACGAGAAATTTAGATATCTGAACAGCCGTAATTATAGGAGTCTTAACACAGTCAGCTATATTAGATCCCCTAGATTAAGGCCTGCAAAATTATTAAAAAATAAGTGTAAGCACATCGAAAGGTATTTGCACAGCATCGCGTTGCGGTGAGACATGTCTGTAGCACTGATTAACATTGTAACCACCTATGGTTCTGGCAAATAAAATTATTTATTCTATTCTATTCCATTAATCAGCTGTTAGACTAGCACTTTTCTTTTGGCCAGTCAGCAACTTTTTCCACGAGTCGGGAAGTATCCCCGTCTCCCGTTTAATAGCCTAAACATTCATTACATATTTATTGTGACTGAGTTGTCTAGACGTTCGCTAAATATACTTGCCTAACACATGGCGCAAATATACGCAAATTCCTTATTTAGATGTGTGCTAAACTTAGATTAAGCGCGATTTAATTTTAGTGCGCTCAAGCTCTTGATACGACGTTAATGTGGATCGTGACGAATACTTCGGATGATTTAATTGGTTTTAATTGCGAGCCTCGTAGACGGCAGGGTAGGGTTACTTTGGCATTGTTACTAGTTACTAGTGGATAGGGTAGCCAGGTCACCGAACCGGACAAACCAGCCAGCTTGGCTGGACATTTGGATATGAAGGCCGGACACCCTACATTATTGAGGACTTAGGCGAAAGTTGGCAAAGATTTTCGTAGAGGATGTTCGCGTATGTAAAAATGTAGGATATTGTGCGTACGCAAACTTCCCCCACTACAAAATTCTTTGCCAGCCTTTGTGCCGTACCGTGTACGTTTTCTTAAAAAGCCGGACACGCAATCAAAAAGCCTAACTATGTCCGGCTTAATCCGGACGCCAGGCTACCCTAAGACTAGATACGTCTGTGGGGTCGAAATTTTTAAAGTTAACTGTACCTACAGCTGATTCAGTCTCACTTCAAAAAACTTGGGAAAAGTCAACTATCAATACTCAGCAATTGCATGGAATGACAGCTCCATTCCCCTTCGCTTCACCGATATTTTCATGAGGTGACTTTTACACTTTTCTACGACCGGCTGAAGTACGAAACTTAGTGAAGAGAGCGTGAAGTGAACTGCTAATCCCTATAATCTGAGGTATCACTTCGCCGACATTTTCACGGACAGATTTTTACAGAATAAGGTACCTATTCAGAGTTGATACTGCAAATGAAATGATTTTCAAAACAAACCTTTAAAACAAATATAAGAAATATACTCAGTAATATAAAAGACATTTATCGAAGAATATTTTACCAACAATGTAATATTTTTATCCAATAATCTCTACATTCGTGCCACAGTGTCGTAACACTGATTGGATCAATCGTATTCAGGCGATCCCCAATACTCTTCCATATGACAACATATTATGATCATTGTTATGTAAGATTAACATGGCTGTATCGAGGCTGGTGGACTGAAGATTTTTTGTGAACACAGATTATTTAATTTTTATTTTTTTAGTTTAATTTTACAAGGGAGCAGCATTAGCTCCACGCGCCTCAAATGATGTGGCATGTCCAGTTTTACGGTTATAGGATTTACTTGGCAGTCCGTTTTATTTTTAGAGAGGTGCATCTTTAGCCCCACGCAGCAAGACTCAAACTATTTGGACCCCACCTTGGGTATACTAGTAGGTTTTTGCATGTCCAGTAACATAGAAATAATACTTACTGGGTGAACAGCATATTAGAAAAAAAAAAACTAAAATAAACTATAAACAAAGATAATTCTACTTCGAGAAATTATTCTACTGACTTGGTAACAGGCGAGACCCAATTGCAAATAATATAAACCGAAAGAAAATTAATGGGTTCCACTTACTGCTTAACTTGATGCGGGTATTTAGCTTAGGTTCATACTTAGTCGGTTAAACCGAAGTACAGTTTACTTTGTTATTAGTTTTCTTAATTTTGCTTTCTATTGCCAAGCTTGTTTCGGTCTATGTTAGTGCAAAGTTAAAGGTTGGGGTTTTTGAGGGAATGTCTTGTAGGTACTTAATTGTAATTTTGACGATCAAAAAGTGCTGATACTCCACGAATCCTCTACTTTGGAAAGCTGATTTTTTATTTGATTTAATATAGTTCTTTTTTTGCTTTCGGGTTCTTTAAATTATTTATTCTATTAGTTAAAGCCAGTCCTGCTTGTTTTAATAAGTAAATTGATTGGGGATGGTACAAATAGAGCGGAGCAAATTTATCATCGAAATCAACTAAAGGATGAGTTAAAAAGAGTGACTTGGATAGCTTAATAAGTACCTAGGATTTGGTCAAGAATGAGGTGGATTGCTGTGAGAGATGTCATAAGAAATCGCAGTTAAATTTAAGGCTTATGTTAAATTAACTTAGCAATAATTATGATTATTTTGCCAATCAGCAATGTGAGAGAAGTCGATTACCAGTCGTGAATTTTATTCAAACCCTCCTTTACTACGCGAAGTAAGTGCGGAAATATGGAAGTGGAATACCTACATTATAATATTTTCAATCTCATTTTTTTATACAGAACTGTATCTACCAGCTGCAGGCGTCGTTTTATGGTTAATGTAATGGTGGTTCTATTTCACCGTTAAGACATAAAATATTTATTAACGACTGTTGCCAAAAATACGCAAAAATAATTGATAGTGCAGACATAAAATTAAATACAACAATACGCTATGTTGTGTAAGTAAGTACCGTAAAACGGGGTGGATAGAAACTCGAGGGTGAATAGAAACAAAACTTTTAAGAATTTTTTTACGCAAGTTTAATATTGTTTGACACTAACAAGGTGTCAAAACTATTTATCTCAATTATTGAAACGCATTACAGCCCTCGTATGTAACAAACAACTTTTAACTTACGTGAATATCCTCCTCAAAGTTTTGTTTCTATTCACCCTTGAGTATCTATCCACCCCGTTTTACCCGGTACATAAATCTGGCGAGTGCTAAGTTTTTCCATGGGGTTGTGGGTGTGACCGTGGTGTCTCTGCCAAATTGATGGCCAGCAGACCCTCACACTTGGCACGCCAAGGACACTGCAGCCTTACTGTATTGCCATAGGGTTGTGTGGTATATATATATAGTATCGACACGTCTATACTTAAAACGTTTTATGTAGTGTTTTATGTACTGCTGAACATAAGGTCCCGGGTTCGGTCGGTGTAATTTCTCAGTGGCCCGGAGGCTGGATTAGTGCCTGATTGATGGCAATAGGCTGGCCCCCTATTGCGTGGGCCTTAAACATAACTGGCGAAATGTGGGTGTACTACCAGGTACATCTCTGCCTAGCCCTTGGGGATTACAGGCGTGTTGTCATGTTCTATGTTATCTACTATATAAAAATAAGTCGGGTTTTCCTTCCTGACGATATAACTCCAGAACGCACGAACCGATTTGCACGGTTTTGCATTCGTTGGAAAGATCTCGGGCTCCGTGAGGTTTATAGCAAAGAAAATTCAGGAAAAATAACAATAAATTACATTATTAGAGCTAACATAATAATAAAAATAAATTAAACTACATAAATCAGATGCAACCTTCATAGTCACTATGAAAAACTAAGACACAGAATTAGAAAAAAGTAAATGACAGATTGACAACTGACATAATGTCAGGCAAAAAGTAAATATTGAAAAGTATTGTGTTCACTGTGAAATTGTGAAAAAAAAGTAAAAAAAATAAGTTATTCGTTTCCTAACATTTCAATTGGAAACCATCAAATCAATAACGTGTACCTATTGTGCAAATTTTATTTGAATTTCAACAGCAGGCATTTGTCTTTAAGGTGGTAAGTTGAACTATGTAAATTATGTGGATCGTGCATTTGAGGTTAAATTCACCACTCTGTCCATAGTCCAAAATGCCTAGAGGACGACGTGCGAACATCGGCCGCCGCACAAGACATGCAAGCCAGCAACAAGTGAATTCACAGAACATAAACGAAGAAAGACAAAATATAATAAGAGAAAATGCCTGTCTATAATATAAAAATGAATCGCAAAATGTGTTGGTAAGCGCATAACTCATCAACGCCTGGACAAATTTGGCCAATTCTTTTTTTTTAAATGTTCGTTGAAGTTCAAAGATGGTTTTTACGGCGAGAAAAATTCGAATAATTGCCGGAAAACCTCTTTTTCTTTTTCCCATACAAACGTTTTCTAACTAAAATGAGCTTTATTGCTATTACATAAAGTTCATATTGAATTACAAGTACTCACTGTTGTTTAAACAAAGTAGGTATGTTCCTAACGTCAAAGAGTCAATTTGCACATTAAAAGATATACGGAGCAATCATAACTAATTCGGTGGTGCAATGATTTTATTAGCAGGAGATTTTCGTCAAACATTGCCAGTGATTCCACGATCAAAACCAGCTGATGAACTCAATGCATGTCTAAAGTCCTCCAATTGTGGAAACATGTCAAAGTACTTAATTTAAGCAAGAATATGCATGTCAAATTGCAAAATGACCAATCTGGAAACATATTCTCTAAACAACTCATTGACATTGGTAGTGGCAAATTTCCTATAGACATGTTGACTGGCTGCATTAACATTTCTCAAAGTTTTTGTCAGTTAACTCTATCAAAAGATGAACTTATCCAGAAGGTGTTTCCAGATGTTTCTCAAAATTACAGGAACCACGATTGGTTGAGCGAACGAGCTATATTGGCTGCAAAAAACATACTTACTTAGATGTAAATGAATTAAACTTAAAAATGCAAGAACAAATTACAGGCGAATCGAGGATATATAAATCAGTTGATTCGGCTACTAACCACGATGATGTAGTGAACTATCCACCAGAATTTTTAAACTCGCTGGATTTGCCAGGATTGCCACCTCACAATCTTCAATTAAAGGTTGGATCGGTAGTTATAATGTTGCGAAATATCAACCAATCGCGTCTTTGCAACGGCACACGGTAAGCGATAAAAAAATTACTAAACAACGTAATAGAAGCAACTACGCTGAAAGGAAAGTATAAAGGAGAAGACGTTCTCATACCGCACATCTCAATTATTCCAAATGATGTGCCGTTTGACTTTAAACGACTACAGTTTCCAGTTCGGCTTGCTTTTGCTATGACCATAAACAAGTGCCAGGGGCAATCATTAAGTGTTTGTGGTATTAATCTGGAAAACCCGTTTCTCACATGGTCAAATTGTATGTGGCCTGTTCCCGTGTTGGAAAACCATCAGATTTGTTTGTCTATGCGCCAGATAATCAAACAAAAAACATCGTCTATCACGAAGCACACAATGAAAATAAAACTGATTTTTGTTAATAATTATGATTCACATGATTAACAATAAAGGGATTACTTATTTTTAAATGCTTATATATGTTTTATTTAATTGTATTTCTTATTCACAACGCCCTATCACCAGGGTGACAGTTCTGTTCAGGATATTTTTTTGCCCCGGCTGTAAAATATGTAGGAACAAAAAAATGTCACATTACAAATCATTTTGACAGGAATTTATTGCAATTTAATTAGGCAGTACGAAGTCTGCCGGGTCAGCTAGTGATGTTATGTAAATGATCAGATTGTTACTAATACAGCAAGACTGAACTCGGTCTAGATTGCTGTTGTTCTCATTAAATAGAATGCCTAATTCATTGTACAGACACCAACACATCAAGCTATCCCAAACTGTCAAATTTTACCTATTGAATATGAACCTTAAACAGTATGTAATAAAGTTGAAAAATATCAAAGAAATTTGACACATTGGGTTAGCTTGATGTGCTAGCCTCTGTAGGTACTACATAGACTGTGTTCGAAAGGTTACTTCTGATTTAATAAGTAAATCTATAGGAAAAACTACAAAAATAAACACTGTGTCTTACTTTATCTCTGAACGCTACGCCTTTTAAACTTTATCCACATTGTTTTCATCGATACCAAACTATCGAACCATCCCCCTCACTATCTTCGACCGCCTACCGACCAACATAATTCACAAGGGCTATGAGAGGGGCAACAGAATAGAGCTGTAACCAAGCACGGCGTTTGCCAAAACCCATATGTTACAGCATCACTAACAATGAGATATCGAAATAAAGGTCAGTGACCCGCCGCCCGCATTCATACTGTCGTCATTACGTCACTGTCTCGTTCAATGCTGTATCGGAAAAGTCGAATTTGACTACACGGGCACGTTTCCGAGAGTACGAATAATAAAACTATCACACATAAAAGTAATAGACATTATTAATGGCATCAAATTTATTCTTCTTGCTGTATGAAGAGTTTTCCAAATGAAGCACGTCTACATGCAGTCAGGCACAAAATTTAACTTGCATGGTCTAAGTTGGTCAGGTATATATACCTACCTATTCGAAGTACTTAAAACCACACATGATTGGTTTGAAACCTAGAAGAACCATCCAAAAATGCAGGAATCGTAAGTAGCAAGCAACAAAATCGATGGCCATCACTCAGAATAGGGCTCAACAATAATATTGTTGAGCCTATTCTGAGTGATGGCTATATATTGGCTTGTTCGAGAATACTCAACAAACAGAAGTTAGGTTTTTTTCCCCCAAGAAATATGGTATACTTTATTGCTATACTAGTAATCTAAAATACAGAAAACACAATAAAACTAATTAAAATATCTATACATATAATAAGACTGTAAAAAAACTGTGTCTGTACATTGAATATATTTAAAAAATAATAATTGAGGGGGGTTTAGAAACAGTAATAGAGCACGAATCCAAAAAAAAAAGTCTGTCTGTTTGTCTGTTTGTCTGTTTGTCTGTTTGTCTGTTTGTTTGCACACGCTAATCTTCGGAACTACTGGACGGATTTAAATGATTTTTTTTTGTTGTATAGATATTAAGTCTGGTCAACACATAGGCTATAATTTACCTTGGAAACTGGAACATCTGATGCAGAACCGCAACAGACCAGCTAAACTATAGGCGATACAAAAATGGTCCCATAGCAAAAATTGTTCCACGTGATGAGCATTTTCTGCTGAGAGAATAAATTTGAAGATCCGGAACACCTGATGCAGAACCGCAACAGACCAGCTAAACTATAGGAGATACAAAAATGGTCCCATAGCAAAAATTGTTCCACGTGATGAGCATTTTCTGCTGAGAGAATAAATTTGAAGATCCGGAACACCTGATGCAGAACCGCAACAGACCATCTAAACTATAGGAGATACAAAAATGGTACCATAGCAAAAATTGTTCCACGTTATGAGCATTTTCTGCTGAGAGAATAAATTTGAAGATCCGGAACACCTGATGTGGAACTTCAAGAGCCCAGCTACACTATAACATATATTGGAATGACGTCTTAGCAAGAGTTGTTCAGCCTTATGAGCACTCGCTGTTGACGTATAAAAATCGAAGATCTGGAACACCTGTTGTGGAACTCCAAGAGCCCAGCTACACCATAACTCAAATAGGAATGACGTCTTAGCAAAAGTTGTTCGGTCTGATAGGCATTTCCTGTTGACTTATAAAAATCGAAGATCAGAAACATTTGATATATGTAGAAATTAAAACTATCACTAATTTCATTGCATAATTATAAAATAACATAAGTAGGAGGTACTACGCGGTGAAGGCGGGAACAGTTCGGGACTGATTTTCGATGACGATGGTATATATCGTTGAAAATTAGACTCTACTGGCTAAAACTCCCATTTTTTTATCGTATGCCTTCGGGCTTATGTTATTTGAGTGTTTAATTTCCTTTTCCATTTATCTTCGTTACACGGTAGCTTACCCGGTAACGCAGGGGAGCAGCTACTTAGATTTTAATTGATCAGGTATCATCACAAAAAAACTATAACCATGCCTAGAAAGAGGTCAAATTTTTCCCAATGTTCCAAAGGTGCTAAATGATTAAAGACCATAAGATCCCAACAATCTACCGAAGAGCGTTAGGAGAGACTTGATGCTGTTCGAGAACATGAGGCTGCAACTCGCTCCGTGGAAACTTCTTGGGATCGCGAAGCACGCCTGCATTCTCAGCGTATTTACGCATCTACATCCAGGTCTCTAGAGACCAGTGAAGAATATGTGCGCGACTGACCGCTGATCGTGAACATCATGCACTGTCTCGCGAGTTGGAGACGTTCACGGAAAAAGCATGACGCTTGAGTTTTCAGCGTATATACGCATCGACTCTAGAGATAAGTGGGGGAAGGAGATGCGCGACTGACCGCTGATCGTGAACGTCACGCAACATATTATAGGCTATAATTTATTTTGGAAAATGGAACACCTAAAGTAAAAGAGATATAAAAATGGTGCCATTGCAAAAACTATTCCACGTGAAGAGTGTTTTCTGCTGTGTGACTAAATTTGAAGATCTAGAACACCTGTAGGGGAACTCCAAAGCCCAGAGACAATATAACATATACATAATAGAAAAAGTTGCTAAGTCTGATGGCATTTCCTGTTGACCAAAAAAAATAAAAAATCTGGAACATCTTGAATCGTCTCGCGCATCCCATTGATTTCCCGTCCCCGGGCTTATAGAATTCGACATCAGATGTTTCAGATCTTCAATTTTGACGACCCCGTTGTCGCTGGCATAAGCAACAGGATCCGCGTACGAAGTCGCGGGCAGAAGCTAGTAGTAAATATAACTTGAAATCGCCAATCCGCCTTGAGCAAGCGTGGTGATAGCGTGGTGATAGCGTGGTGATTAATGCTCGAGCCTTCTCTGTATGAGAAGAGGCTCTTGCCTTGTAGTGGGAGAATAGCAGGCTGGTATTATTATTATTATTATTTATAATATAACAACTTTCGCAAAACCTTTTAGTCCCAAACTAAGCAGAGATTGTGCTATGTAGTACCACTAGAACAACTGACTAACATAATCGTTATGTTTCCAAATACACCCAGACACAAAACAAATGTCCGTTCTCATCACAGAATTTAGTGGGAATCGAACGCACGAACTCAGCCATAGCAGTCAGGGCCACTAACCATTAGACCAACAGGCCAGTCAAGCAACGCTTACCTAGGTCAGTCTGGGTGACCATCCATTACATTCCGAAAACCTAGGTAGATTAGGACTCAACACGTAGGTACTCGATATTGAGAACTTTTGCTGGATTAGTACTTAATATTATATATAATGTTACGGGCAACGTGATTAACTGGGCATTATTAATAAGGACCGGCCACTATTAATAATGCCCAAGAACGATGGGCAAAGTGATTAATTTATCACTTTGACCGGCCATTATTAATAATGCCCGGCTGCCCGTGGTCCATGTGACATAATAAATAAAAACCCTCGACCAGACGATCAGCCTTCTGAAGTGGAACAACATTCTGCCGATAGTCTAAAGTATCACTTGATAAGCAAGCCGAAAAAATGTTGGCGCGTTCAAATGCAAAATGTCCTATTGCAGCAATAGGCCAAAGCTTTTGAGTAAGGGTACCAGATATAGATCGAGCCAAGACGGATAGTAGTAATATATTTGCCATATATATCTGTCGAAAAAGAAAATCCTCACAAACTTGGAAGTAAACACGGTATTTTTAACCAACTGTACCTACTCCAGAAATGAGTTTACTTTGTGTAAAGAAAAGTTACATACGATTTATCAGGACTCTGTGTTCAAAATTTGGGTTACGACGGAAGATACCGGAATATTTAGACCGAATTCGAAGATTCACTTTGGCAACTCTAGAACACAGAAGATGGATGAGCGACTTGTGCACCTTACATAAGATTGTAAATTGTTCACTCGACGGCCAACTTCTTGAATATTTAGATATAAAAGTACCGACTCGGTCTGTGCGCATACCACAATTGTTTAGTATTCCCGCAAGTAATAACAATGTATCTCAAAATAATCCTTTGCATAGAATGTGTAAAAATTATAACGCTATTTGCTCACAGGTAGACATTTTTCACGATAAATTTAGCTCTTTCAAATCATTTCTATTAAATTATAACGCTGTATGACTTTTATAGATCATTTAAGTCTTATTCGTAATTATTTTGTTTATTATTAATTATTAATTTGTTAAAAATTACTACGTACTTACTGAAATTCAATTTTGACCTTTGAAAACGAGGCTTTGTTAATTTTGAATGTTGTGTACAGTTGTAAGTGGACTTCAGGTTCACTCAATTTATATTATTAAGGGTATTATTTTTTATTGTTTTGATCTGTTGTCTGTATCTGTACCTATTGAATAAAATAAAAATAAATAAAATACTTATTACATATTAGACATAATATGTATAACCTATTATTCTACGAAATACTATTATTAAAGTACTTCTTTTATTTATTTATTAAAACTAGCACTAGTAAAATAAACTGTACAAAGGCCGACTTAATGCCTTAGGCATTTTCTACCAGTCTACCTTAACCTATAAAATGAGTCAATAAAATAATAAAAAAATAAATATTCCACAATTTTTTACACAACGCCATTTAGTCCCAGGCTAAGCTTGAGAGCTTGTGTTATAGATACTAAACAGCTGATAAACATACTTATATATTTCTAAATACATACATACATATTATAGATAAATTACACCCAGACACAGAACAAATTATCGTGCACAACACACAAACATTTGTCCTGGGTTGGAATCGAACCCACGACCTCCGGCATAGCAGTCAGGGTCACTAACAACTAGGCCAACCGGCCAGTCAATTAGAGACACAATAGAAAGACAATGACCGGTGTCCTTACGGGGTTTAACGAATTAAGGAGACAGAACATGGTAGGCGCAAGAAGGTAACAAAAACTTAAAGTCAAATAAATTATCATTTCATTCTTCTATTGACTCTTAATTAACATATATTATACTCTAGCAGGGACGTTACAGTATGTAATATGAATTATATAAAATTATTATGTCGAAGTTTGAGAAGTGTTAATATTCCTGTTATTTTGATTAAGTATTAGTTTTAATTTGTTTCAGGAACGTATTTGTGTGTTTGATTGTTTTTTTTGTTTATTCAAATTCAGTATTTTTTACGTATAATAATTGTAAATAGCAGCTATCACAATAAATTTTTAAATTTAGCAAGTCGGAAAGGGGTAGGTATATAAAGCACAAGCAGGCCATGCCATATCAAAACTTCACGCGAACGAAGTCGCGGGCAGAAGCTAGTATTAAATATGTACACCTAAACTAACTACAAATAAAATAGTAAAAATCGAAAAGAATAGAAGTTAGGTGGGTATTAAAGTAAAGAAAAATATTTTTTTATATTGTAAATATGGGTACAGTACATGGTGGTTAAACTAATAAGAAAGAGGATTAGCCATATTGACCATGTTATGGGAAGAACGGTAGCATAGGTATTGCATAGGTACACCATCGGTATTGAAGAGCTGACAAGCGACGTGTGATAAGCATAGCTGCGTGGTGAGTGAGTCTCATTGCAGTCCTGAGACCCTCTCTGCATGTGTTGAGGAGTGTAAGTTCGTGTAGTGTCAGTAGAAGTTGCTCCACCGCACTTAGACGGATGGTAGGTATTCAAAATGATGTCCACATGATAAAAAAACTGTTCTGCCAGTACCTAAGACACGTTCAGACATATCCCCATAAGCGCGAGGTCGTTGGTCGTCAGTGGGCGACGCGTATGGCGCATGCGCGGGCCCGCTGCGTCTGCGCACCATACTGACAATACTGACTTACGTAAATGACTGATTGTGATTTATTTGTTTTTTTTTTTGTAGCTTTTATTATGTCCGTAAGGATTGAGGAGCCACATCAGATTTTTAAAATCTGATCTCACCATTATTTAGCAGCAATTTAGCTTATTTTGCAGCACGAATTCTAGATTTAGCAGCAAAATATATCACGAGTTATTTTAATGCAAAAGTGGCTCCTCAATCTAAACGTTTGAATTGAGGAGCCACCTGGAACTCGTTAAGTAATGGATGAATATTTATGAAAATTTTGTATCATTTAGTAGCAATTTAGCATATTACCTTCTAAAAATTTCGCTTCTGTAGCGCTAAAATGAAAGAAAATACAATACTTTTAATATGGCTCCTCAATCTAAACTCAAGAGGTGAATTTCTATTAGTTGTGAGCGATCAATTAATATATTCGACATAATGATCATTTAGCAGGTGTTGTGTTTGTTTTTGCAGTATAGGAATAAAATAGTAAAACAGAGTAAATTTTGTATATGAACGCATATTCTTTGGCTCCTCAATCCTGACGTTCTAATTATATATGTTTGACTGTAGCCACCTAAGATCTCAACGGAATCTAAAGCCAGAGATACTAACATTTAGCAGAAATGTCTGCTAAATATATCTGCACAGTTCAGCAATGTATGTATTTTGGATTCTGAAAAAACAATACTTTACTGCTTTCTTGTAAATTCAGTGTGTAGGGTGACCACATTTTAGGGGTACCTACAAATTGATATTTCACTTGCCTACGTAAGTAAAATATTAACTTGTAGGTACCCCCACAATAATATTTATTTAGTATCCAGGCAGATCGCATTTTTGCCTTTGAATTTGAACATAATTTCTGTTTTTGGCATCCAAGGTTTAGAAGATGCAACTCTAATCGCTGAAGAAAAAGCCGACTGTACGTTTTGTAACAACCAAACTGTGTGTAAATATCAAACACAGTTTCATATGAACTGAATGGTTGTGAAAAGTTTAGAGTGAGAAAAATACCAGAATTTGTAATATTTTCGAATAAATCATATAAATAAGTAGGTGCTATAGAATTTATTCCTGCAATTATCGAAACTGGTACAGGCCACTATAAATTTCACTATCTTACACCGAAAGATGAGATGTTCTGTTACGATGATTACGATTCTAAAATTTGTACAAGTACTGATTAGTACTGGATGATTTGCCAATATTCATTTATTCTATTATAGCAATATAATATACAACTTATAGCGAAATTGATAGCTAAAGAACCAAATCGTAGGTACGATAGATATAATCTGTTATGAAAATATAATTTTAATAACTAACTAATTATTCCACAACTTTTCACACAACACCATTTAGTACCAAGTTAAGCTTGAAAGCTTGTGTTAAGGGTACTAAACAGCTGATAAACATACTTATATATTTTTAAATAATATACATACATGTTATAGATAAATTACACCCAGACACAGAACAAATGATCGTGTTCATCACAAAAACATTTGTACTGGGTGGGAATCGAACCCACGACCTCCGGCATAGCAGTCAGGGTCACTAACTATTAGACCAAGTCAAAAAATAAAAGAATCAGTCAGTTAATAAATTACTTATCCTTCGGTGTAAGATAGTGACATTTGTGGCCTGTGCCAGTTTCGATAATTGCAGGAATAAATTCTATAGCACCTACTTATTTATATGATATATTCGAAAATTTTACAAATTCTGGTATTTTTCTCACTCTAAACTTTTCACAACCATTCAATTCATATGAAACTGTGTTTGATATTTACACACAGTTTGGTTGTTACAAAACGTACAGTCGGCTTTTTCTTCAGCGATTAGAGTTGCATCTTCTAAACCTTGGATGCCAAAAACAGAAATTATGTTCAAATTTAAAGGCAAAAATGCGATCTGCCTGGATACTAAATAAATATTATTGTGGGGGTACCTACAAGTTAATATTTTACTTACGTAGGCAAGTGAAATATCAATTTGTAGGTACCCCTAAAATGTGGTCACCCTACACACTGAATTTACAAGAAAACAGTAAAGTATTGTTTTTTCAGAATCCAAAATATATACATTGCTGAACTGTGCAGATATATTTAGCAGACATTTCTGCTAAATGTTAGTATCTCTGGCTTTAGATTCCGTTGAGATCTTAGGTGGCTACAGTCAAACATATATAATTAGAACGTCAGGATTGAGGAGCCAAAGAATATGCGTTCACATACAAAATTTACTCTGTTTTACTATTTTATTCCTATACTGCAAAAACAAACACAACACCTGCTAAATGATCATTACGTCGAATATATTAATTGATCGCTCACAACTAATAGAAATTCACCTCTTGAGTTTAGATTGAGGAGCCATATTAAAAGTATTGTATTTTCTTTCATTTTAGCGCTACAGAAGCGAAATTTTTAGAAGGTAATATGCTAAATTGCTGCTAAATGATACAAAATTTTCATAAATATTCATCCATTACTTAACGAGTTCCAGGTGGCTCCTCAATTCAAACGTTTAGATTGAGGAGCCACTTTTGCATTATAATAACTCGTGATATATTTTGCTGCTAAATCTAGAATTTGTGCTGCAAAATAAGCTAAATTGCTGCTAAATAATGGTGAGATCAGATTTTAAAAATCTGATGTGGCTCCTCAATCCTTACGCACATCTTTTATTACGGCTGTAGCGTCTTTCTGTCTACTAATAACTTTAGTACTGGAATCAGGAATCTTTAATATAAGTAGTTTAGATTCCAACCTTCCTTTAAGTGGTGACTGGCCTGTTGGTCTAGTATTTAGAGGCCCTGACTGCCAAGCCGGAGATCGTGGGTTTGCTTCCCAAGTAAGACAAATGTGTGTGTCTTGGGCACGATCATTTGTTCTGTTTCTGGGTGTAATTTATCTAAAATATGTTTGTATTTATAAATAAATAAGTATGCTTTTTTGCTGTGTAGTACTCATAGCACAAGCTCTGCTTAGTTTGGGACTAGATGGTATAAAAGTTGTGGAATATTGCAAACCAATTAAAACCAGAGCAGCCTATCTACTAATAGTAAATACCGGTACTGAGATTTGATTTATGAACTTAATTCTGAGCAAAAGGGTGTTCTTTTGAAAAGCAAAGACGTAGCTTTTAAATCAAGACTATAGTCAGTCTGCAATGAACACATAACTTTCGTCGCAAAACTATTTTTTCGACGCGGAACTAGAGGCGAGACATATAATAAAATGTTGGACATTACACATAACTTTTATCGACGTCCCATCGTTTCATTACCAGAATAGTTCCGTTTATATGTCCTATTTATATCACATTTGGGTGTTCGCAGATTTATCGCACCATAAACTATCGCACGTATGTAGAACGGACGCGGGCACACTTTTGCATCAAATTATTGGATATTTTACTACCTACTTTGGTACCTAATGAATTTTCTACATTAAAGTGGCGGACTGTCTGTCTTTATTGCTCAGAAATTTGCTCATTGAAAAGTAGAGTAGAGAGAGAGAAGTAAGTTAGCTGAGCTGAGCTGTGCTGAGCTGAGCTGTGCTGAGCTGAGCTGAGCTGTTGTCTGTAAGTTGAGTAGTGTATGGAGTACTTCTAAGATTTAGAGAATTTCCTCTGGAAACTGTTGGTTTATGTGAGTTAAAATGTATTTTTTTTTTTGCAAAAGCTCATATTATTTTTTAAACCTTTCTACCAATGCGGGTTGCACATTACCAGTAGTCTTGTTAACCTCTCCAACTAAAGGGCTTATTACACTATCTGATTTGTAGCATCCTAACTATACTAAGATCCTAAGTTAGTAACCAAGTGGACGGTACTCTAAATCGGATCCAATCTGTCCTAACTGCGATTACTCCTTCCAATTTCCTAGTAAGGTTTCCTACAAATCAGATAGTGCAATAAGCCCTTAAGCTAAATATGCATGGGTCTGGTCTGGAGTCAATAGTGCAATTGATGGGAATCGAACTCACGACCTCTTGATCGCCAATCCAACGCCTTAGCCATTGGACTATTGCCGCTATATATTAACACTATTTCTTTTTTAAAGTTTTATATTGTAAAGTCAACTTTCTTTATTTTTTTCAATATTATAATTATGAAGAGGCACACAAAACATAAGTACTACTAAATAAAAGCAATAAACAAAAACCCCTTTTCAACACATTAACGGGTTAATAATTTATAAACCAAGAAAACAAATTAAGAAGTGCTAATCCCGCACACGCATTAATTTAAAAACCACCCCAACGATGTCGAGACAGGGTTTAAAAAAGTCTTTTAAAAATATAATAGTCACCCCCCGACTGTGCTCGCCATAAAGTATGCTTAAACAGCCGTCGTGATGGCTTGAAAAAAGCAACAGGCGGTATGTAAAAAAATCTAGGAAAAAAAGTCTGTGTACTAAATGTGAACACCCTTTAGATATAGGGATGATGTTTAAATAATAAGCAAGTTATTTCATGAAAATATTGTTTTGACCAATTTGTACCTACCTATGTTGTATTTGGTTCAGAGGTCGATGAGATTAATAAAAATAAAAAAAAACAAAAGCATCAGGTCTTCGATTTCCAGCATTTCAGTTTCATATCTTAAAATGGCGAACTACATAGTTGCATTTAGAGCTTGGTTTTATCAATAACGATATAATTTTGAATGATTAAAACAGGTGTTTCCATGACAGTCTTAATGAAGTTCAGAAAAAAATTAAGATCATTGCAATACAGCAATTACATATTCCCCTTATACGATCCTATCCCTATCCAGGTCGCCTGTCCACCTGGTGCGCACGCGCATAATACCACTTTATTTGTTTATTACTTTTTAATTTTTTCCAAAGACCAGACGGGAGTCTATCAACAAGAAATAAGATGAAAAAAAAATAAACAAAAACCCACAACAATATTCGTCTGCACACATGCGCCATATTTGAATTTTGAGTTTCGAATCGGATGCGAAAAAAACGGACGCAATGTGCGAGCGCACGCGCCGCGCGCCATATGTCGGGAGAAGAAAAAAAGGTTTTTTTTAGTCATCAAACACAGATAAGTAATAGAAAAAAATTGTTACATAAGCATAATGTTAAACGCAGAAAAAGTGAAGCAAAAACTATAAGTTTGAGGTTAAATAGAGGATGTTACGGGAAGCGTTTGAAGTTGTAGGGCTGCTCTCGGCATGGAAATATGATGTTTAAACTATCTGCTTTCCAAACGCAGCTAACCGAATTAGAATAATATTTTACGAAAAAAAAAACATTTGCTTTAATATACCCAAAACCAGAGGTATGTTTCATCAATCTGACCTGTTGGTCTAGTAGTTAGTGACCCTGAGTGCTATGCCGGAGGTCGTGGGTTCGATTCCCATAACAAATGTTTGTGTAACGAGCTCGATCAATAAATTGCTCTGTCTCTGGGTAAAATTTATCTATAATTTGTAAGTATTTAGAAATATATATAAGTATGTTTATCAGCCGTTTAGTACCCATAACACAAGCTCTGCTTAGCTTGGGACTAGATGGCGTTGTGTGAAAGTTGTGGAATATTTATTATTTATAATCTACCTTTTCGTAGAGTTCAGCATTTTATCAGTGTATGTTACAGATCTTACAATAAATCAGGTACCAATTAGGCTTGTCTAAATCTAAGCTTGCCAGCCCTATAATTATTATCTAGCTACTATGCGCCCGCGCAGCACATCTGTCGCGATCGTCCGTCACTTGCGGATTGCGATCGCATGCGATTGTTGTATTGTATTGCACTCTCATTTTATTAGATTTGACAGTTTTCATGTCTGCTTGTTACCAAGTCATTGTATACGCTTGTTAACTTTATGGGCTAAGTTCTACAGGTCTTGACTATGTGGGTAAGTTTTTCTTTCTCTAAACATTTTATACCTTATAGCTTTGGTTCATCTTTGGAGAGTTCTAAAAGAAAATTAAGGTTCGGTTACTGTGAAAAGAATAATATTGAACTGAATACTTAATGAGTCCAAGCGCAGGTCCTGTTTGATACAACTTAATTAAAGAGCAAAGGGCGGGCTTTTTGGAGACTGTCGAGTGTAATTTTGATGTTCAAAAACTGCTGATCTGCCTAGTTTGAACAAATTACTTTTATTTATTATTTATTAAATTAGATGATCCAATTTGTTAGTAAGATATCTTACCACTTTTAAAAGTCTAACCTCTTCTAAACCCTAGAACGCGAAGGACCATTAAAAACTTGTTATAAAAAACCCTCTCATTCCTGATGGGGCAACCAAAGTCACAATATGATCCTGTATTAGTAGCTTAGGTTTTATTGGTGCATACTCAATCTTTTTGATTCGCGTAACACTATAAAAACCACCATGATTACCGATCGATGGCAAAAACTTGCTCCGTTGATCTACTTACACACGTAACGACGGCTTATTCATCCCAGCGGCTACAGAGCTTTGATCTAAAGGTTCTTATGGGCTATGGTAAAAACCCCGCGGACATTTTGAAGAAATTGTTATTTTTAGTGCGCGTTAGTGCTGTTCTTTTTGGCTAAGATTGCGCAGTTTTTTTTCTGTGAGCCTTTGAATTATTTGAAAGATTGGTCTTGTTATTTAGTTGGTAGGGTAAGTACCTAGTGTGTTATTAAGTAATATAGCTGGGCAAAACTAGCTTATTTTACTAGGTACTTTGTATACCCAGGCATCAAAAGACCTAGTTATTCGCATTATGCTGAGAGTCAGTCCTTTTATAACGTAAATAAATTACATAAGACTGTCCCTCAAAACGCCTGCCCTTCTTCAATTCTGAGTGTTTTTACTGGAAAAAAAGTGATACGAGTAACAAATTCCCCAGCCACATGTATATCTAACAATTTAATATAATTTTTTCAGATTCGAAATAGCTCATCCTTTTGAATTCGTTACCAGACTACATACTAAAAAGTCTAGGAGTCTGATATAGTCGAAATTTAACAATTTAAAGTTATGCCTTAAGATTCACTTTCTGCAGAGCAATCAAGATTTTTAAATGCTCCAGCATCCACTAGTTCTTTCAAATGGACCGTAACATTTTTTTTTATCCTTTATTATAAAGAACCAGGTCCT